>CM060975.1:64564593-65243343 GCA_030765065.1 Deroplatys truncata | reverse complement strand
AAATAAATGAAATGGGTGAAATGATGCTCAAATGAACCCTGGATCCATAGAGCTTAGAGTTATCTGTCTTCGTCTTCTGAGAATAAGGAAAACCCCGAAAAAACCCTTATCCAGGTAATTAACCCCAACCGATATCTTGAATATGAGGCATGCTATCCCCATATCACGGGGATGCGCTATTTTTCTTGTTTCATAGTCATCTAAGGGAGAGTATGCCATATCTGTTTCTTATATACTTGACAACATAATCTTTCGGCCAGAATGACATTAAGATGCAGGACACTGCCTACTAAGGTACAGAAATAGAAGTAATTTTGACATTTAGCAGCGATAGCAGGCTTATTGGAAAATAATAGTGTGTGTAAGTGTGTGTGTGTGTGTGTGTGTGTGTGTGTGTGTGTGTGTGTGTGTGTGTGAACAATGCATCTCAGAACACACAGATATACTACAAGGGAAGAAAAAACCAAATTGAATCGCAGATGACCAAGAAAGAAAGAAAAAACAGAGTTTCAATATTGCCATCGATTGTTAGCAGTGAAAGGAATAATTATTAATGTTCATACAGTGATACTGCCGCACGATTTGTCAAAGCAAGAGAAAAACAATAGTTCTGTGGATTATTTATTATATGTTTAAATACATTGAACGCGTAATTGAAAATCTGGAAATACTTTAAGGGTAGTTGACTCCGAATGATCCTGAGGACATCCTAAATTAAATGTTTACAGCGATCAATGTGAGATTGTTGATTGCGTTTACTACCATTGAACGAACAAACAAAAGTGAAACGCACTATACGTTTAAATATCGATTGGTGCTACTGCAAGCGAGTAAAGCAATCGAGGCCAGTTCGAGGTGGTGTTAATCCATGCGAAGAAAGTCTGTCGAGCTAAGGAAACGCTTTACTGAATGTGGGCCAACATTAGTAACAGCATGGCTAACCTCCTTGCTGGACAGGTCTTGAAACAATGTGGTGGAATTTTATCATCGTCAGTATCTCGGCAGCTTCCAGACTTTATTGGAGCATTGCAACTAAGTACATGAATACCAACACTTCATCAATACACGTCTATATATACTCAGAAGAAAAATATGCACTTGGAAGTAAGAAAAAACACGAGCTAAGAAAACAAGGTGCTGCTTCGACAAAGCCGCTAATAGCTGGTAAATCACCTAAAACTATCATCACGAATATTTATGAAATGAGAGGTGTGGTTTAGAAATATTTACAGTGAGCGCTTCACTTGCCGTCTATAGAAAGTGCTAAACTCAGGCGGAAGGCTAATTATTGTAATGTGATAATTCGCCAATATTAAAACTGAAACCCTCTAAGTATTTTTACTTTCTCTACTACGTACAGTAAGTAGGGGAAGTATTGCATTCCACCCAAAAATTCGATACCGAGATTTCACCGGAAATACATGTTTTGAGACCTCCTGAATCCAAAAAAAGCATTTTTGGAAACATGTCCGTGTGTGTGTGTGTGTCTGTGTGTGTGTGTGTCTGTGAACAGCATAACTCAAAAACGAACAGTCGGATAAGCACCAAACTTGGTATTTAGGTTCAGTATCTTCCAGAGATGCGACACGAAGGTTTTCAAGAAAATCCCCCCACCCCAGACTACCCTTTACATGGAAGATTTTTCGAAAATTTTAATTTTCTCAAAAATGGCTCTAACGATTTTGATGAAACTATCATATGTTTAAGATAATGTCATGAGAAATGAAATGTATATCTCGAATTTTCTGGGAATGTCTCCAAAAGTATTCTTCATTGAACGACTTTTGCATAACTGGTAAACCATAAGATATAGACAAAATTTTACTACACAAAGAATGTAGATCGCGTTAAAATACACAACTTATGTCATAAACATTTCTTTTGTTGAGTGAACCGTTTTCGAGATATTGCTTGTTATTCCCTTAAATTTTCGAATACTTATACTTTTTCTCAAATGCGTTATTCATTTTTTTTTATGTCCTGGACATGCAAAGAGAATGGAATGCGCCACATAGCAACCAGCGTTAAAATATTTGAATATCGCTTAAAAGCTACCATGTTTCCCTTGCATCTACAAGAAAATTACCAATAAGATTGACATCTCGATATCTCGATTAACATGAAGCATATGGAGAATAGGCGTTTGTAAAATTAGATTGTACAAGAGTAGAGAAAGTCATGTGAGTGTAACACATCAGATTTTTTTATTTTGATTCAAATCTGCGGCAAAATGCCTCTGAACATTCTGGGATGACACAGGACCAAAATGACAGCAATTTATTAAAATATGTCTACGATGCATAGGCATATCGAAACAAGAACACAGGTTGAAAACATATTAAGGGCACCATGTTTAAAAGAAAATTGTAGTGAAATGTAAACACTGGCTAAAAGAAAGATTGTTGTGATACGGATGAACATTCTCTACACAAGAGTAAACTAGTGCCACGTCTCCTCACAAAAACGCTTTAGCTAACTTCGTGTGTTAAATTAACAAATTATGTTTGAGATATAAATTTGGTAGAAACTTCTAAACATCGATGTCGGATTATATGTAATTTGTTTCGTTTTAAAAACGATATTTATTTGAGAAGTAATTAGAATACTGGTCTCAAAGGAGTGCAGTATTTCTTCTTTTTCGTTTCTTTGAAACCGGAAGGAAGAACCTCAGTTTTTAACAGCTATTTTGCCAGTGGGAACCTTTCTCAGTTGTATAAAATAGAACAAAATAGATGAGTTTGTCTCATTATGAAATATACAGTAACGGAAATAGCTTGCTGAATCAGGATTTCAGTACTCTAAAAACCTCCGTTATGATGGACGGACGTACATGCTGTTTTTGCAACGTCAAACATGGAAACTTGAAAGAAAGAGCTGGGTATTTAGAACGCGCATCCTCTTCTCGTTCCTCTTCGACGAATCGCCTCTTCATCTTCGTCTCCAAGTGATTGTACACACATGCTCAGAAAACAGCTTTCACTTAGTTTTTCTGTTAAATTTCTGACTTGAGTGCAAATATAAGACCTAAGCTCTGCAGGTTTGATGTCTTTGGAAGCATTTTCGGTCGAGATGTTCCAATATTACTTTCTCTACTACGTATA
Organism: Deroplatys truncata; assembly: GCA_030765065.1. Classification (NCBI taxonomy): domain Eukaryota; kingdom Metazoa; phylum Arthropoda; class Insecta; order Mantodea; family Mantidae; genus Deroplatys; species Deroplatys truncata. The sequence goes on along the minus strand of CM060975.1, from coordinate 65,240,242 downwards.
GTAAGTAGGGGAAGTATTGTATTCCACCTAAAAATTCGATACCGAGATTTCACCGGAAATATATGTTTTGAGGCCCCCTGAATCCAAAAAAAGCATTTTTGGAAACATGTCCGTGTGTGTGTCTGTGAACAGCATAACTCACGAACAGTCGGATAAACACCAAACTTGGTATTTAGGTTCAGTATCTTCCAGAGATGCGACACGAAGGTTTTCAAGAAAATCCCCCCACCCCAGACTACCCTTTACATGAAACAGTTTCGAAAATTTTAATTTTCTCAAAAATGGCTCTAACGATTTTGATTAAAATATCATATGTTTAAGATACTTTCATGACAAATAAAATGTGTATCTTGAATTTTATGGGAATGTCTCCAATTGTGAACGACTTTTGCATAACTGATAAACCATAAGAGATAGACAAAATTTTACTACACAAAACATGTAGATCGCGTTAAAATACACAATTTATGCCATGTACATTTTTTTTGTTGAGTGAACCATTTTCGAGATATTGCTTGTTATTCCCTTAAATTTTCCAATACTTATACTTTTTCTCAAATGGGAATTCGTTATTCAATTTTTTGTTGTCCTGGTAATGCAAAGGGAATGGAATACTCTTCATAGCAACCAGCTCTTAAAATATTTGACTATCGCTTAAAGCCTACCAATTCTCCTTGCATCTACAAGAAAATTAGCAATAAGATTAACATCTCGATATCTCGATTAACATGAAGCATATGGAGAATAAGCGTTTGTAAAAATAGTTTGTACAAGAGTAGAGAAAGTCATGTGAATGTGACACATCAGATTTATTTTAGTACTTAATTTCAAATAGTTCATGGCAACTGTCCTAGCACTATGCAATGTAGGCATAATTGTGTATTTCGTACTGAGGTATTATTCTTGTTATTTTAGCATTTCATGTGTTAATAAATCGAATTCTGAAGTAAGTTATCAAAGAATCTTTAGAATTTTATGAGCCGAGAAATAACCCATTACAGATTACATGCTTCTAGAGGAACGTTGTGTAAGTATATTCTTCAAAGTAGCCAATTTCATTACGCCTAGTGATGGACTGATGCGCTTGCTTTTAGAGCTTTGATGTCCATTCACAAGGGAAGATTTTCTGCTAACATTCAGAATTTGTATATGAGTGTACCCTACAGCAGTCTTAGTCATTCTGTGTTGTAACAAATGGTGAATACAGGCCATCTTTTGACTATACAAATGAGGCTAAAGTCACAATGAAGCAACTAACATAAACGGAGTCCCTTATTGGGCACACAGATGAAAGAAACATTTTTCTTTCATCAAGGCATCCTTCAAAAATTATATTCGCTGGTAAGATCTCGATTGAAATAGTTACTTGGAAAACGCCAGAACTACCATACCTTAAAATTTTAGGAAGAAAGTAAAAACCGAACAAAAATTAAAACTGTGTTATTAGAAATTTTATTCCAGGTTTATTTAACGCAATATAATGCCAATTTTGTTATAATTTTCCATAAAAAGTGGTAATTTTAGTGGAAAAAACATGCTTTTAATTAATTGAAATATGGTCATATTTAATCAAATAATTTATATTGTATTATACAACAGCAATAATAATAATAATGTCCAGAAAAATAATTTAAATTAAAATAACAATAAGAAAGGAACGGAAGAGAGAAGAGTCTAAAATCCTCAGATAATGAGAATAACAATTTCAAAAACTCTTTTCTACAGGATTGTTTTTTTTTTTTTTTTGTTTTTTTTTGGGGGGGGACAAAGCCTGTAGTTCATTTTATCTGCAGGTGTATGCTATAGCAATCCTTTAATATCACTTAGTTTTTTAGTACTGATGGATGTTTTGCTCTTGTAAATAAGAGTGGAGAAATTAATCGCAACAACTGAGCAATTCTGTTTAAATAACACATTTGTGAAATAAAAGAATATTGAAAAATAAAAAAGAAGAAAAACACAATGGATGTATTACCTTTTGAAAGTAACTGATTCAGTTGTAACGTAATTTATTCTCTTGAAATCCGGATGTATATGAGAATAGCATATTCACATGCTGCACGCTTAGCTTAAATGCAAGCACAAAATATCCTTATGGGCGTCAAAATTATAATGCGTTTGTTTTGTGGTAACCGCATTCAACAGTATCTTTATGCTGTGCAATTAAATTGAATAAAATAATACCTGCTCGTGCCCATTTTATTCAATTAAACACTTAATTCATTTTCAATTATAAACACAAATCGTCAATTTAAATTTTATTGTCAGTCGTTTTCGTGTGTTGCGCACCTATTCACGAAAGAACTTCTGGAACCAGCTGAGTCGTTTTGTAGCTTCTTTTTACGTCCTTTAGCCGTGTAAGTTATATTGGACGATGTGAAATAGGTGAAATAATACTCAAATGAGTCCGGGTCTATAGAGCTTAGGAGTTACCCGACATTAATCTCTTCAGGATAAGAGAAAACTCCGGAAAGAAACCTTATCCGGGCACCTGACCCTGAGATTCGAACTCAGGATCTCTTGAATGTGAGGCAGATACGCTACCCACATGCCACGGAGGGCGACAGCTGTTCTTGTTTTATGAAGGAATAATCGGATCGCTAAGCACAGCATCTGTAACTCTCTACGATGTAAACAAGGATTAATTTTAAAGATGCTATAACTAAAGACAGAACAGAATTAGACAACAATTTGTTATTCAGCTCTTTGTGATACCTCCCATTAAATGCGCAGATCCTTCCTTCGCTCATGACAAAATGTGTATACCAGCAAAGTGCATTCATTGTCATCTTTGAAATTATGGAAAATCCTGCTTTGAACTATTACCCGGGGCTATCGGCATTAACAGTACTGTTTCAAGTATGCAAAACAGCAACAATAAAGGGAAATGAAAGTGGTATGGCTGCAGGGGCAAAGTTAGGTGCTTATTTTTTTATTGGTTTTAGAGGCGGAAGCCAGAAACATGTATCAACTTGGGCGGAAACGCCCAGCAACACCTTTGTAAATCAACTATTCAGCTGACGAGTAAACTGAGCTTACATGAATCTGTTTATGGTGAAAGTGGTTTCGATCAAGTAATACATCCTTGCTACCAAACAACTCCCATTATCTGTGCGGAAATCACTGACGATCTGAGGAATGAGGCCTGAAGGTTGAAATCTTCTCACGAGAAAATATGTTATTGTGGATTCTTTCAGAACTCGTGATGCTATTTTTTTATTTGAGCTGTGTCAAATTGTTCTTATTTGCATCGCTTCACGAAAGTATGACCATTTCTAAGGTATATTATCTTGTTTCAGTTCCATACACCGATAGGAAAGCGATTAACACAAAACCCTGTTGAATTGGATTTAATTGCAATTTTCGACTAACTCTATGAAATGTGTAGGTTTTAAACAAGTGACACCAAAGTTTTTGCAAATGTACAACAGATTTGGGTATCACATTTAAAGCAATTCGTCAACAATATAAGTACAAGACTAAACTTCTGCAAGTTTCTCGGGTAAATTACTTCAAAACTAAAACTGCTCCGAGGATAAGAAACTTCTTTTAATTATAAGAACATTATGATGAAGCCAAATACCTAAATACGAAATTATGCATGATTGAAACATGTGCGTCCATACAACCAGAATCATCACTTGAAACTGTAAGACGTAACTAACTTTTAGAAAAATCGCCTAGCAAACGTAAACCTACTTTTTAATTTTGTTTTTTTTTTGCTTAATTGCCGCACAGAAAATTACTAGAAAACTGTTCCTCCTGTGGTTAGGGATGAGAAATGATAGTTTAAGATTCTATATAAGGATGCGTTAAAAATCCACTGTGGAGAACCTATTACATGAGCGAGCATAATTGATGATTTCTTTCGAATTTGACACTTGATATTAATGGCTTGGAGGCTTTGAACACTTCGCAATCTTCCGACGTAGCGCATAGGTGTATCCAGAATAGCAGAAAGCAAATAAATAAATAAATAAATGAAGGCAACCGATTCATAGCTGTCTTAACCGCGCATTGAAATCTCCAATGCAGATGCAAGCATAAGTGAACCAAAACAAGTGGTTTTCTTTCTTAGTCATCTTTTAATGAAAATATGAAAAATACATGTGAGATTAATAATATTTATTAGGTCCTAAGTGCAAGGCAGGACTTCTGATGAAGTCTTTCATCCTCCCACCAACGTCCAATTAAAACATACCTGTCTTAGTTTTCACCACGGTTAAAATCTTTAAATAAACACACATGATTTTATTTCTTAGTTATTTATTCACAATATTATGAGTCATGCATGTTAATAAACTAATCTCTACTAAGCCTTAAGGATAGGGTATAGCTTTGACGACGTAGATTTATCCATAACGGTAAATCTATCATGATTTGTTCCAGAAAGGATAATCCGATTCCAGATTTGCAAAATGCCGAAAACAAAATAAGAGATGTATGCGTATTTGAGAAAATTTCGCATTCTACAAATAGTAAGCTTCGCTTCAGAATGGTAAATTTGTTATAATATTGACATCACATTTGAACTTTTTCACAAAGGCCATGAATTTATGCGTAAGCTCAAGCTTAAATCTTATTTAATTGCTGATTGAGTTTCAGTATATTTTCATTTCTTTTAACAGTTACTAATGGTTGTTTATCATTCTTAGTAATTATATAAAATATTGGCAAGGCAATGAAGAAGTAAGTCTCCAGAAGTTAGCATCTCGACTCACTACGTCAGCAGAACATCTGGCCGTGTGCGGAAGCACCGCAAAAACGGCACAAGCAGAATGTGTCATGTTACCCCGCACACTGCACTGTTTTCACCAACATTCAATTTCGTCTCTACACTGCTGATAAAACTATTTTACAACGGAATATTCGTCATATAACTTACCTAAATGAACATTGCCCAGTAATTATGCATAAGAACACTAATATCACCGACGGGTGTTTGTTTTATTACGGCTAATAACTCTATTAACTTTAGAGAAATGTCACAAGAGAAGTGAAACCACGTTTTTTGATAACCAGATCCAATTCCTGAAACCTGTAGTATTTCAGAAGGCTTTCACTTTCTTTCAGCAGGATTTTATTAAATCCTGAAATCTAATTTCTAGATTGCAGCTGTTCGCATAGTAGGTATTTGGATTATTTAAGCATCAACTGTTGTTTAGTGTTGACTTGACAAGCATGTATTACTTTAAAAACGTTTAAAGTAATTTTATATAACTAATATTCGCTTACATCATTAGAATTACAACCCAGGAATCGAAAAAAAAAAGAAAATTAGTGACCAAACTTTCACAGCAGAGCGAAAAATTAAAGAATGAAGAAGTCTGTACTCTTAGAACGAAATATAACCGTTGGTACTCATATGTCACAGGTGGAAATACAGGCATATTTATTTCGAGATTAAATATTACATCGAAATGTCCGGGAAGTGGAGCATGTAGAGAATTGTTTCCAAAAAAGAAAAACTGAGAGTCTTGCAAACTTGCCCAATTCACAAATGAAAGAAAGTTTCTGTCTTAACCATGCCTTGAAATCTCCAATGCATATACATGAATAAAGTAAAAACGACATGGTTTTGTTTCTTCGTCTTCTATTATTTGAAAATATGACCCAAGAGTGTTAACAAAGCACTGTTTATTAATTCCTAAGGATAGAATAGGCCAGAGTAAAAGACAACCATTCTTTGATCGGCTTAATTGTTATGAAGAAGGAGAGGTTTACAATTAAGTGCAAGTTGCTCAGAGATTGAACTTCCCAGCTTAGCATAATCTTATTACAGCTGGTCTTTATCTAAAGACATAAGTTGTAGTATTTCTGATCGAAGAACATTCGCACACTACAGTGATCGTGCGATCTTAGCAGATGCAGCGAATCTAGTTGCTAAGAGGAAAGAGGTGCTGCATAAGATTGAAACAAAAGAGCAGCAACTGCAGGCGGTGGTGGAAGAGAACAGCGCTGACCTCGATAAACACGTTAAGAGATTTCTCCATCTTATTTTTCCTGCATGTTTTCTTCTCCAGACATTTTTTTCTTGTTTTACTCCAGCAGTGCCGTACCTCCAAGGTGAACCGGTGTAAATGTGAAAGGGAAACTGTGTTCTTGGAGGTGGAGATGAAGAAGAAAATGCGAAGAACTGTTAGTAAATGAGATATAAGTGATGGTGATGAAGACTACGGCTTTTCTTTCTTCCTCTTCTTCTTCTTCTTCTTCTTCCCCTCTCTTGTACCACAACATGTCACACTTCGCCTGAAAGCTAATGTAAAAGTGAAACTTGGGTGCGAATCATGTTACGACACTTCAGTATAACCGTTATAATTGGCTAGAAGCTTCTCCCGCTGCCGACAAAATCGTGACGAGAACGAGAAACAGGAAGTCATTTGCGTAGATGAAATATGAGCTTAGTATCCTGAACATCTAAGAATAAAAATAGACAGTGAAATGGTAGCTTTACAATCTTATACCGAATAACTTTTCGAAGAAAGGATTTGAACGAAGAATATAAAAGTAAAATAAGATTAAAGAGTAGTAAATTAAACGCAGTTTCCTGTAGCAACAGTATCTAACCATAGTTTAAAAACACTTTTGAAAAAGGGGGCTGAAAAGCCTACTTTTGCATACATAGTCGACAGCGATGGTTCATAATGGTACTGTGGTTAGGATAGAATTATGACCACTACAGAATGATGCAGGGAATGACGATATAAACAATAAGATATGATTATGTTAACAAATTTTCTGAATAAATGATATTGTTATTAATAGCAATTGAGCTGCAGATGAGGATACTACGTATAAGAAGTCATTATAACTACCTCAAGCTGGTTGCTGCTTTTCATGCAAAAGCTGCTCGCAAAGATAGAGAGACCACTTTTCTCAGTATTATTTTGTCGTATAAGAGAGGAAAATGTGTCTGAGCTAGATATCGCAATGCCTATGATAGTCTAGTATAAGTATTTTCATAAATAGCTTTGTATTTTCTAACCTCATTCTATCTCCGTTTTAAACCTCAAGCGATTGGATTTCTTTTAGAATAATAACATTTACTCTTACATAAATAAATAAATAAAATTCATTCTGGAACGGCTAGTCGAATACTACTCTAACCGAGTAAGATATTCGAGTACTTATTCTTAAGATCTGAAACAACTTTGTTGAACTTTGAGCTGTTAAAACATACTTCAACATTAATGAATTACAAAACATGTATTTTAATTAACTGTTACCATACAATGCATTTATCCCTGAAAGCAAATTCTGTAAATTTAGCCCTTTCCAATAAGCAATCATCATTCCACACTTCTTGCTTTTGCTTAAGTGGTAAGACTTTTAAATAATGAAGATGTGTTTTGGTGTGATACAGATTTTCGCAATTCTCGAGCTGAACCTGTGTATTTCAGCAAACTGTAACTAGATACATAAATAAAATGAATATTTCACTTCTGTGACGTTCAAACAGCGATTGTGTGTTGCTTTGCCAATATATTTACCGTGAATGTATAACCAAATACAATAAAAATAAAATATTAGTGTATATAGTTCTAGAAATTCAGCATAGTATTTTTGTTTTGTTTATATTTAAGTGCATTCATTCGTTGTACCATGTGAATTGTCAGCGCGAACTCTGTGATTTAGAGTACACATGTTGCCGGAATTGCACATTATGGCAGTTGTTGGAAACTGCACTTTCTGATTGGACGTCAGCAGGTTAAGATTTGCTTTTGATGACTTATCTGTACATAAACTACAAACTCACCTAGTCCGAAGAGCAGGAAGCACAACCAAAGAGTTGATCTTGCCATCCCAGCTGTAGTTGAGGAAACAGCCGTTCTGCGCGAAGGAGCTCGCGTTCGTCGCTTTTTATTTTATACCCGCATCAAACGCGCATGCGCCTTCAGAAACCTCGCTGCAGCTACTCCTTCTTCTTCTTGAGTGTAACCCACCAATGCAAGAAATGGCTAGCTAAGCCAAGCCAAGTCAGTCAGTCAGTCAGCTAGCAAGCCGGCGTTCTGGACAACTCCGAAACAACCAAAGTCACTTTCACCACCAGGTCGACAACACTGGCGTCGTGGTCTGTTTTTTTCGCGGTTTTCTTTGGATTTTCAAGCGTAGAACGTTTGCTCACTGAACACCGTCTTACACTGTCGTCCAAGACTAGGGTACGATACAAAATGGCCAGAGTGTCGGGTTCCCACTCCCCTTATATCGAAACACTTGACTCTATCCGCGGCCAAGTTGCTCTCTGGCGGTGTGCTCTGACGTCACGCTCTACATAGGTGAGTAGGAGGGTGTTGCTGAAGAAATGCCCAGCAAACTGGTTGTTACGATCATGCCCCTCCACTCCGATTCTCTCTGTTAACGCTATTTCATACTAGTCGTCCAAGAGACTCGAATGTTTGCAGGTCATCGAGACCTGATCACTGTACTTACCAACGGTACACCCATTAGTCAGAATCACAAGAACTCTTTGGAGTAGTTAGAAGAGCGTTTAGCAATTTCGCATTACCGGGGTATCCACAATGAAATATTATTCTTCCCCTAACTCTCGGCAGGCGCATGAAAATACGGGGCACCTGTCTTAATTTCCAGTGCCTCTCAGAATATATGATACTACCAATATGCTTAAGATTTTAGCCGTTTGTAGTATCTATTGAGATCGTTTTGTTTACTAATGACTTCGAATCACCAGTTATCATTAGCATCGTAGCAAACATAATTTCGTTTTAAAATATAACATTCCATGTTAAAAGCCGTGCATCAACGCCTTCTCTCCTCTCCTTAATTCTTCTTCTGTTGCTCCTCCTTCTGTTTTATCTTCTTCCATAGGATTAGATAATACTGCCCGTTTCGAAGCAAACCAGCTTGAACTGCCCCCCTTTTTTATGGAGCTTTCAGTGCTCTATTTTTCAAATGGCTTTGCACCTGGAGTTCAAGGATGAAAATTTGTTAACAGACTTCCTATTAAGTGTTGTTCCCACCTTGTTTATATTGTACTATTTTATCTAGTTTTCGTGCTTTAATATTGCAGTTATTATTGCATATTACTTTCTCTACTACGTATAGTAAGTTGGTGAAGTATTGTATTCTACCCAAAAATTCGATACCGAGATTTCACCGGAAATATATGTTTTGAGGCCCCCTGAATACATTTTTTTTGGAAACATGTCCGTGTGTGTGTCTGTATGATGTGTGTGTGTGTGTGTGTGTGTGTGTGTGTCTGTGAACAGCATAACTCAGAAACGAACAGTCGGCTAAACACAAAACTTGGTATTTAGGTTCAGTATCTTCCAGAGATGCGACACGAAGGTTTTCAAGAAAATCCCCCACTCCAGATTACCCTTTACATGGAACATTTTTCGAAAATTTTAATTTTCTCAAAAATGGCTCTAACGATTTTGATTAAAATATATGTTTAAGATATTTTCTTGACAAATGAAATGTATATCTTGAATTTTCTGGGAATGTCTCCAAAAGTATTCTTCATTGTGAACGACTTTTGCATAACTGGTAAACCATAAGATATAGACAAAATTTTACTACACAAAAAATGTACATCGTGTTAAACTACACAATTTATGTCATATACATTTTTTTTTTGTTGAGTGAACCATTTTCGAGATATTGCTTGTTATTCCCTTAAATTTTCCAATACTAATACTTTTTCTCAAATGGAAATTCGTTATTCATTTTTTTGTCCTGGTAACGCAAAGAGAATGGAATACTCCACATAGCAACCAGCTCTTAAAACATTTGACTATAGCTCTAAGCCTACCAATTCCCCGTGCATCTACAAGAAAATTAGCAATAAGATTAACATCTCGATATCTCGATTAACATGAAGCATATGGGGAATAAGCGTTTGTAAAAATAGTTTGTACAAGAGTAGAGAAAGTCATGTGAGTGTAACACATCAGAATTTTTTTGTTCTCTTCGTGTTCCTACTATGATGGAAAATATCACATATGCACGGCTTGTTGTTTTTCCTTTTTTAACATACACCAACGCAAATTTTATAATAATAATCTTTGTAATCTTAGCTAAACTTGTTTACTCTTGCATACGTCTCCATACATTACGTTTTGATTAATTGCACTTCGGTTACCTGCTTCTTCGTGTAATTCATCTAACTTGCCAGACATTTAAAACATGTACTTATTCAGTTATACGATTTTCAAAACTATTTACACCCTTTGAATTTGAAGTTCATACTCTTATTTCATATATTGATACTTTTGTATTATATTATTCACCAGGTCTTGTAACCACCAAATCTTCGGTGATTATCTTCAGCCTCACTCTAATAACTGTGGCTACCAGCATAGAGCATAATTCAAATATTTTATCCTTATTAATAACACTTTTTGAATTAGTTTATTAATATAATTTTATTTTTCGTTCACGTATGCACTAAAATTATGTGAAATTAAGCACAACCCTTTCTTAATCCATGAATACCCTTGGACTGAGCAAACTCGCGTGACATCATTTCATCCCTAAAGGTTAACAGGCTGTCAAGTAACGGCTTCTAGTCGAGACTGCTTATTGCATATATCTTTAAGTTTTAATTTTACTCGGCAACAAATGTGCATCACATTAGAGAGACAGGAGGTGAAGCATTATTCCTGATTCCAGTTTTAACTTTGTAGTTAATCTTTCAGTTAGCCATCTGAGCATTTACTTTTCACTTTCTCTACTGCTTACCTATAGTAAGTACAGGAATTATTACATTCCAACCAAAAACTTCGATACCATCACCAGAAATACACGTTCTGAGGTCCCTTGAATAAAAAATAGCACTTTTGAAAAAAAAGTCCGTGAGTGTAGTGTGTGTGTGAACAGCATAAATTAAAAAACGAGCATTTGGTTAAGTTCCAAACTTGGTGTTTAAATTCAGCATTTCCCAAGGATTTGAAATGAAGATTTTCAAGAAAATTATCCCAACCCAAACTACTTTTTACATGGAAAAAATTTCGTTATTTTTAATTTCTCAAAAATGGCTTTAACGATTTGAGTGGCTCTAACGCTGTTTAAGGCATCTGCTTGACAAATAAAATGTACATGTTGAATTTTCTGGGAATAGTCTGCGAAGTCCCCCTTCTTTCTGAGTGAGTTTTGCGTAATTGGCAAACTGTAAAAGCTAGACAAAATCTTACTATACAAAAAATGTAGAACCAACACTTTTTGAGCGTTAACCATTTCTTTTGTTATTGATTTAAATTTTCAAGTACTTATTTTTTCGACTGCTAAGACATTCGCTTTTTCTCGTGGTCATGCAAAGCGTATGGAATTTCAAAGTGACCCGCTTTTTAAACATATGGTTATCGCTTTAGCCTGCGTATTCCTCGTACACTTACAATGAAATGTGTAATGGAATTTAATGGTGGTTAACAAGAAATAGTAAAATAAATTTTTGTAAGAATAGTTCGTTGAAAAGTTGTTGGAGAAAGTCATTTGAATGCAACATCAGTTTTTTTTAAAATATACAATAATATACACATTTGCGGGGACTTGTTTAGAAAGCGGTTGTAATGCTCTCAGATTCTGTTCCGACTTAAGAAAATTAACAACATAATTAAAATTCTGCTTCACAGTGAAGCTCCTGTACATTTTATCAGATATTTTGATTGGATTTAAATAAATTGCACTCGTAGAGATCTCTGACGATAGACGTAGCTCAGTAAAAGCTACTAACACATTGACATCGACGTTACAGTAAAGTTATTTGATTTAATTTTAATGTAGGGAGAAGGTTCCTTCATCATCTGCTTTGTGATTCTTCCACATTCCATAATGGCATGTAGGAACAAAAAAAGAACTTGAGTGAAAACAAATATAAGGTCGTTCTTATAGGGAAATAATGGACAAATAGTTTATTTATTTTGTATGCCTTTGCAGCACTATGAGGAGGGTTTTAGTTTTCTCTTGATGATCAGCTTTACATAGTTCAAGAGTGGGGATGAGAAAATAGGAGGCTTTTCTGGGTTAAGCCAACACTCTCTATTTTCTTCTCACAGAATAGTACATACGACAGCATTCAAATACTGCTGACCGTAAGTAAACATTCACTAGACGTGCTTTTAATTTTTTTTCCCCGTTAATATTTACACTTCGCAGCTCTCCCAGACAAGAGTGAAACCATGAGACAGTGTATCCAAGTACAAGTTCACTGTCAAGGTCTTCGCATAGGACCACTATAAGGAGCATCCCTTGGAATTGGCGTTACATTCTACCTGCAGTGTTCATCTACATATTTTACGTGGGTTTTAAGAGACTATTTTGTGAAATTTTATACTTTGATAGTCCAAGGCATTTATTATGAATTAAAATTATCTAAAAGAATTGGAATACCACGATAAAATCTGAAAATAACTCTGTTAAGTGAGCGTTATTTTCTTTTGTGAAAACATTCAGTACTCACAGGTATGTAGTCTGGTGCAAATATGAGCTGTTCACATATTAAGGCAATTTCTGCAAGAGGACTTAAAAGGGAACACCGAAATGGGAAAAAGTAAACAAATTGTTTCGCTATTAAAAAGCTATTTAAACCTTAGAGGATCTCTGTGGGAGGCTGAGGCTATGCCCTCTGGATCAGCTGATTAATCAGCCATTTTTAAAAATCGGTGCTGTTAAGAATTGTCGTCGCACTGCCTCCTTTAAATTCCTGTTTCTTGTCTTTAATTTTCGTTAGGTTCTCCTGCACGCAAAACCTACCACAACGTTTTAACAAGAAGCATGACACTTTTTTGAGACATTCTGAAAACATCGCTGCACTAAAGTTGGAATGGGTCTTCCAGGAAAGTCACGTCATTCTCCGTGGTGTAGTGGTTACCATGCTAAGTTCCCGAGGTAGCGGGTTCAAAACCGGCGGAAGACGATGGATTTTTTCGGGCGTAAAAATCCTTAGTATGGCTTCCTTCGGAAGGGAAGTAAAGCTGGTGGTCCCGTGTCGTAGATTCACGGCACGTAAAAGAACCTCAAGCCTGATAAAGAGGCCTCTGAGCAAAATTACCGCCTTTCACACTCAATATAGAATGGGACGCTAAGGACCATAGTAGTTAAAGAGCGTCCATAAATAAAACCCAATTTAATTTAATTTCCAGGAAAGTCAAAAGTGCAGTACAACCAGTACATTGTGTGTATATATATACATAATTTTGCATTTAAATGTATATTTAAAAAAACAATAGCCATAATAAAAGTCTATACCAAATTTGCAGAACATAATATTTGGAATACATTTGCTAAGTTTTGGAGAAAATTAAAACAAAGCAAAAATGTGGGAGAAATTACGTTTTTAGTAACGACAGTGAATTCCAAAAGAAATGAGAAACCGAAAACATGTTTAAAGCAGTAATGAATTAAGCTGAAAGTTTATAAAACCCGAACCCGTCAGAATTTTAAGTTTTTTGGCTTTAGAAGTTCCAAATTTCGCTTTAATGTTCCCGTTTGGAATAAAAATCTGTCCGACAAGTTTTACTGCAGGCCCCTGTAATGAAACACGAAAATCTTTGACCTATTACGTTAGACAAGGAGTCTGAAGGACTGAGAACTCACTGGGAGGAATGTTTAAACGTTAGTCGCAACTAATTATGTTAAAGCAGGTCACGACTCTCATTTGCGCAAAAGCATATTTCGCAACAATGTTACATTATATAATTAGAATGTATAGCTGCAAAACATGGTTGTTGTTCTCAAAAAAGAACGGCGAGTGTATACACAGGATGAAGCCACAATAGATACAAACTAGCAGGGGAGTAATGGCGAAAACTTAAGGAGGTGCATTTTGTAGTGGAACTGTATATCAATAAATACAAGGGAGAGGAATTTCACAAATTGCATGCGTTTTCTAACCAATGTTTACTCCAAAACAAAACTGGTATTTCCAGAGGCTTTAATTGGAATTAATACAGGTGACTGTTCCATTCATATGACGTGAACACCAAATTACGAGTAGCGTTTAAGAAAACCTTGGATATCAACCAATCGCTGCTGTAATCTAGGATAATTATCGCATCCAAAGGAAGTGATATCATCATCTGATAATTACGACTTCTCATTTGTTTCCTATTGCGGGAGATTCAAAATAAATTGGCCGCTTTAAGATTTGTTCTAGCGCCTATCATGTAACTACTTTATTTTAAAATAAACTATGTTCTTCCAGAGGGTTTACATTCTTATTCTGTTAGCGTAACATTTTTATATTTGCTTTGAGGTTAGGCATTGTTTTATAACTGAAAAAAGTACTAATGGTGCTTACACCGCGATCCGGTGATTTTTATTTATATTATTTTTATTTTCTCGTCTTCCGTGGTGTAGTGGTTACCATGCTAGCCTCTAGTTTCCGAGGTTGCGAGTTCAAACACGACAAATGGGCGATGGATTTTTTCGGGCGTAAAAATCCTTAGCATGGCTTCCTTCGGAGGGGAAATAAAGCCGGTGGTCCCGTGTCGTAGATTTACGGCACATAAAATAACCTCAAGCCTGATAAAGAGGCCTCTGAGCAAAATGTAGAATGGGATGCTAAGGACCGCAGCAGTTAAAGAGCGTCGGTAAATAAAACTCAATTTATTTAATTTTTTATCAGGTGATTTGTTTTTAAACAGAACGTAAATGATGATTACTTTTATGTTGTATTCTGTAATAATAAGTGCATTACCCGCATCTATTTTAATCGTGAAATAGTAATAATAATCTCTCAGATTTTAAGTTTAATCTGATTAAGTTCTCTAGCGCTACGCACTCGTAGACATATTCCATAATCCCAAAACCCCTTTTGATATTACTTATGACAATTAAATATTTTTGCTTTTCTTTCTTTCTTTTTTACTTATAAGACGGCTTTCCGCTATACGATTTTAGTATGGTCATTCCGTTCATGTAACATATCTCAGCCCTTTGTCCAAAATTTTGATATCTAGAGTTCTCCCGAAATCTACGTCTTGAGACCCTCTGAATTCGAAAAAAGACTTTTTATCAAAAGGCCCCTTGTGTATGTGTGTACGGGTGACAGAGAGAGAGAGAGAGAGAGAGAGAGAGAGAGAGGAAATAGCATAACTTGAAAACGAAAAGTCGCATAACTAGCACATTTTAGGTATGATGAAGATTTTCAGGCAGTTCCTCTACTACGTGGAATTTCTTTCTTTTTTTAACCTATATATTGTATGAAAAATCTGATGTGTTACACTCACAAGACTTTCTTTCTCTACTCTTGTACAAACTATTTTTACAAACGCTTATTCTCCATCTTTTCATGTTAATCGAGATAAACATTTGCAGAAACTATCGTATTGCTAATTTTCTTGTGGGTTCAAGAGGAATGTGGTAGGCTTTAAACGATAGTCAAATCTTTTAAGAGCTGGTTGCTATGCGGGGCATTCCATTCTCTTTGCATGTCCAGGACATAAAAAAAAGAAGAAGAAAAAAGAAAGAATAATGAATTCCCATTTGATAAAAAGTATAAGTATTGGAAAATTCAAACGAATAACAAGCAATATCTCGGAAATGGTTCACTCGACAAAAAATGTATACGACATAATTTTGTGTTTTAACGAGATCTACATTTTTTGTGTAGTAACATTTTGTCACGGTTTACCAGTTGTGTAAAATTCATTCAGAATGAAAAGGAGTTAAGGGGACGCCGAGAAAATTCAAGATATGCATTTCATTTGCCATGATAGTATCTTAAAACATATGACATTTTACTCAAAATCGCTAGAGCCATTTTTGAGAAAATCAAAATTTTCGAAAAATGTTTCTTGAAAATCTTCCTGTTGCATCTTTGAAACATACTGAACCTAAATACCAACTTTGGTATTTATCGAACTTTTCATTTTTGAGTTATGCTGTTCACAGACACACACACACACACACACACACACACGCACGGACGGACGTTTCCACAAATGCTATACTTGGATTCAGGGTATCTCAAAACATGTATTTCCGGTGAAATCTCGATTCGATTTTTGGGTGGAATGCAATACTTCCCCTACTTACTATACTAGTAGAGAAAGTAAAAATATACATAGATGCATCAAAACGTATGATAGTGAAATAATCTATAGAATATACACTGCCGTTTGTGAAAATTGCAATACCAAGAAAGACTTTCCCGAATAACTCCGAACTCGGTGGAAGTGTAGAAGAGTGTGCAAGCAATAAGTGAATAAGTTTGCAGAGAGATGGGGTACGCGTAGGACGAGCAGAGCCCTCTCGTGTGGGTCCAACAAGGTCAGTGTTGTGCCCTGTGTAGTCAGTGCAGAGCTGTCAAACAAGGTGGAAAAAATAAAAGGAGTGCCAGTATGTCTCGTCGACGTCAAAGGGAGCCATATCGGTATGTGAGTGA
The DNA here is from genome assembly GCA_030765065.1 of Deroplatys truncata. Lineage (NCBI taxonomy): Eukaryota > Metazoa > Arthropoda > Insecta > Mantodea > Mantidae > Deroplatys > Deroplatys truncata. The sequence continues at coordinate 65,223,897 of CM060975.1, read as the reverse complement.
GTTCGATCGGGGCAGAATGACGTGTCTCCGGGAAGTGGGTGTGTCAGGGCATGCTGCTACGACAGTGATGCGTGTGTGAAAGCAGTGGATAGATGAAGGTCGTACGTAGCGAAAAGCGGGTACTGGACCACGGAACATGACCACAGCACGGGATGACCGTCATCTTGTCCGCATGGCCATAACGGACTATACAGCTTCATCCACAGTGTTGACTCGACGCTGGAGCCTGCAATAGGTGTGAACTTGTCTGCATCAACGGTTCGTCGCCGTCTGCTGCAGGTTGGACTGGTTGCATACATACCATTACGTCGGCTTCCATTGTCCACAAACCACAATCTCTTCCGTCTGCAATGGGCACGTGAACCGTCACATGGGGTGCTGAGTGGCAAAATGTAGTCTTTTCGGACGAGTCCCGCTTCAATGTGTCCTACAGTGATGGCCGCATACGTGTCCGGCGGTACCGTAGTGAGTGCAACCTGGAGGACTGCATTGTTGAGCGGCATAGCGGACAAACACCAGGTGTGATGGTTTGGGGCGCCATTGATTACAACCGATCTCGCCTCCTACGAATTGAGGGCACTTTGAACAGCAACCGCTACCTAACGGTGGTTGTAGAGCCTGAGGCACTCCCCCTGCTTCAGGCGTCTCCACAGGCCACATTTTAACAGGACAATGCCCGGCCACATATTACGAGAAATGTACAAGACTTCTTCGAAGAGCGACGGGTACCATTGCTTCCCTGGCCTACACGTTCACCTGACATGTCGCCCATCGAACATGTCTGGGATATGGTTGGTCGGCACCTGGTCCTCCAGTAACCAGTGTCACGGATTTGTGTGCTGGAATACAAACTGCGTGGAGGGAAATTCCTCAGGAACTTATTCAGAACCTTTTTTATTCAATGCCACGGTGTATAGCAGCTCTAATTGCAACGCATGGAGTCCACACCAAATAATGAATATTAGGGCTCAAGGGTCATGTATAGATTTGAAAAGTTTATCATTTGTTACTTTTCATGTACCTAACCTGGGGTATTAAATTCGTTGAATTCATGCGTTTCCTTCTTGGTGTTGCAATTTTCACAAACGGCAGTGTATATTAAAAGTGTGATAATGAGATGGGGAAGTCATGTAATTTTGATGCAGTAGGCTTTTGTATATATGATTCCACATTCCTTAAACGGATTTTCCATTCGTCCCCGTCGTTATCTCATCGTTTATCATGGCACTATTGAATTATTAGACTCAATACAGACATCTACCAACAACCCTTTACAACAGATAGCTCTTGGTTACACAATCTCACAGGGCACAACTTGCAAAACTGTACAAAAACTTCACGAACCTTACTGATATTGGATTGGCTATTTTGAAGAATACCAGAGCTTCTTCGAAATCTTTTGTGATTAAAAAAATGCGTTAGAAGCAACTGCAGGTTGATTAAAGGCATTGGTGGCATTCTTCTATAAGAAGCGTCCATAAAAATTGTCCCACGCCACATCCATGCTCATAGGTCGAGCTTTTTCTGTTCATTATAAGCTAAGGAACGATACAGACTTTTGGTGTTTAAGTGATAATAGTGGGGTTATCTTAGACACAGTTTATTAGTCGGGGCCCTTGTCAACGCTTTATTGCAGTTATTAACACATAATTGAATGAGCGGCACGTTTGTCATTTGTCTTGTGCATCGCACTCAAGTTTCTAACGGAAGGAGGGATAAAGTTTTGGATTTTTTACACCGTTTCTACTTACATTGTTTATGAACGTCACAAAACTTTTTTTAGGAAAGAGAAATTATTGAAAACGGTTGTCAAGGGATGAATTACACTCAATATGTTTCTGCGATTTCATGATATACATGTAATGAAGTATCTTTAAGGTTATTCGATCTGCAGTCAAACTTAAGCATTCATATTTTATATATTTCAGATTTATTAATATTTCGTTTACACAGAGTGTTTCAAAAGTGATGGTCACAAATATAAGGGTAAGAAGTAAAAGGGAAGAACAGCAAAGCAATTCCAATAAATATTGGTCCGGAAATTAACCAGTTACGATATAATTCCATTTTGTTTCTTATTGGAGCCCGATATTACTAAGTACCAATTCTAACAAAAGCAGTGACAATTTAATTTATCAGTCACGGGACAACCAGAGCATTCAAGTGCAAACGGAAACAGTCACTCAAGTTCCAAGAAACATTGGTCCGAAAATTAGTTCTTCGGTTAACATATTCATACCTATTGTACTATACGTACCTTGTTTGTCCACAAACTTCACTGTTTCACTCAGACTTCTGTCGTGCTTCAAAAGTGAACTAAAAGAAGCACACTCCTAAAGTGGTCCGCAAGCTAACCGTCCTCGAGATAATGTACATTTTCTGCAGACATCTCTACCTTGTAAAGTGGTGAATCCCATTGGGAATGTCTTTATAATAAACCAATGTTCATCATTGGAACATTGTTAGCGGACCATTGCTTTTGGAGCTTTTGTGGTTGCTTCTGTTTGCGCTTGAATGCCGCGATTATCTCCTGATTTATAAATTAATTAAAATGGCCACTGCCTTTGTCGGAATTAGTATCCAACGGACCCCAGAGAAAAAACAAAATTACATCTCGTAACCGTTAATTTCCGGACCTATATTTATTGGAATGCTATTGCTTTTTTTTCATTTTTACTTCTTATCCCTATTGGACCTTTGAAAAATCCTTTATGTTATTGATATTTCTTACTAAGCTGTTTCTTAATAACTGAACTTTCTTCCGCGGTGGGTAAGCCATTGGGATATCTAAATAATCATTCATGACAACTTGGACTATCAGAAAATCTCTTCAGAATATGCTACAAGCATCTCGCCGATGATCAGGAAAATAGTAAGACACTTCTTGAATATCTCTCAATCAACCCAGATTTTTACCCTTTTAACTGTCATGTTTTTGGATCAATGGAGAAACTATTGGGAGGTAAGCAGTCTGTAATAGAAGAGTTCGTGCACAAATGGTTACAGACACGTCCGTTCACTTTCTGGAAGAACGGGATTGCGAAACTGACCATCCGCTTTCAAAAGTGCATATCCTTAGTAGGAAACTATGTGGCAAGTTAGCGTATTTGTTTTGTAATTCGATGGGATGAATTAAAAACATTAGGTTTGTTTATATTTGATAAACTCCCGAAGCTGACAGCGGAATCTATAAGAGTGGCAGCGCAAGTTTGTGTAAAATGTGGTAAACAGTAAATTACCCCAATATTTAGTATGCCTCATTTAATTGCAAAATGACTCATTGTTTAAAATTTCCCCGTTTAGATGCGTATTTATCACTGATTACGTAAGCCTCGGACGGTGAAACATTACTCTTAGTGCAGCAGCAGAGATATATGTGCGTCTTACGAAGGGCAATGCATTATAATGGAAGCACTCTGATTATGCAGTTTGGTCACATAGATAAGCGAAAGCAAGAATTTGTGGGAGTCCACTCTACTCTCTCAAAGATGAGCTGGAAAAGTTTCGCGAATGCTTGCCAGCGAAAGGAAATTTTTTAACGAGTACGTTAGTGTGGAGTGGACATTTTCTTTAGCTTCCAGTACCTTGACTTACGTTTCAGTGGCCTTGCAAAGTGGATCTCTCTTGCCATTTTAGAAATCATTAATTTCCGTTGTAACTCCTGTTGCAGGTAAAAGGCAACGGTAACAAATGGCGATGATGTGATAACCACGGTTATCATATCGCTCTTGTTATCATTTTCGCTAGTCATTTATCTAATTATCTCCACTTTACCCCCAGCATTTGCTGCAATAAGGGGAAGCATGAACGAAAGCTTTTTGGCATTTTTCGTGCTTTTAGTTTTTGTTTGAACCCTTAGATTTCATATTCCATCAGAAAGGTTGGTATCTGAACGTTTAAATCCTTCACATAATTTAAATGAGCATGCGGATATGTATCTTACTAAATTAAAACTTTAAACTTGATTTTCTCGTATTTAAGTATTCTTATGGAGGATAACTGCAGACGTCTCCAGAATATGAAGAATCAGATGAGAGGGATTTCCGATTGCGTTTAGAAAGGTGGCCGTGGTGGCTCAGTTGTAAGAATATCGTCACAGGAAGCCCAGGATTCGACCACAATGGGGATTTTTCAAATCCGATCCAGCGTTTATGTGACAGTGGCTAGTGTGAAAGAATTATTTCAAATAAAAAAAATCTGAAGTGTTACACTCACATGACTTTCTCTACTCTTGTAAAACTATTTTTACAAACGCTTATTCTCCATCTACTTCATGTTAATCGAGATAAACATTTGCAGACTCTATCTTATTGCTAATTTTCTTGTAGATATAAGGGGAATATATATTTACAAGAGCAATATAGAAATAGAGTAGCCTTTAAGCATAGACATTACTCTTAATAGCTGGTTGCTATGTGCAGCACCATTCTCTGCCACAGATTAATGCTCTTTGTATATCCAAGACAAAAAATGAATAACGAATTCCCATTTGAGAAAATAAGTATTGAAAAATTTAAGGGAATAACAAGCAATATCTTGAAAATGGTTCACTCAGCAAAAAAAAATGTATGACATAAATTGTGTATTTTAACGCGATCTACATTTTTTGTGTAGTAAAATTTTATCTATCTCTTATGGTTTACCAGTTATGCAAAAGTCGTTCACAATAAAGAATACTTTTGGAGACATTCCCAGAAAATTCAAGATATACATTTTATTTGTCATGAAAATATCTTAAACATATGATAGTTTAATCAAAATTGTTAGAGCCATTTTTGAGAAAATTAAAATTTTCGATTAATGTTCCATGTAAAGGGTAATCTGGGGTGGAGCGATTTTCTTGAAAACCTTCGTGTCGCATCTCTGCTAAATACCAAGTTTGGTGTTTATCCGACTGTTCATTTCTGAGTTACGCTGTTCACAGACACACACACAGACACATACACGGAAATGTTTCAAAAAATGCTTTTTTTGGATTCAGGGGGTCTCAAAACATGTATTTCCGGTGAAATCTCGGTATCAAATTTTTGGGTGGAATACAATACTTCCCCTACTTACTATACGTAGTAGAGAAAGTAATATCTGTTTACATAGAAATTGTATTGTCCTTTAGAAACATTGATTAGAATTAATTTATCACAGAGTGAAATACTGTATTAAGAAACACGCCGAGAATAACTTAAGGTATAAATCGGAGCTAAGTCGTGTGGGCATTGTAGAAGTACCATGGCCTTTGAATCATTAATGTAATTATTACTATTGAATTACCAAAAATTACGTAATTAATTAAATATTTTAAAGATTTTTCTGTTTTCGTGTAAACTTATTTCTTTAGTTACTGCTGCAATTAATGGCTGAGCAATATTCAACAATAAATAAAATATATTCCACATGTTCACTAAGTAGTTCAGTTGCGATTATCAGTTGATTGTACTTCGCGTCTAGACAAGTATTTCAGTAATTTGCAACATTTTCATCAGCGCTGATGGATACAGGTTATCTTTAAAAACATCCTGTCATTTCCAAAATACCAAGAACAAATGAAAAGCGTATCCAGGATGGGTGATCAGCCCAATGCCTGGTACGGCGGTGAAGAAGAAGGAAATGAAATGTGGTGATGAACGGGATGATAGGAAAATTCGCGGATCATATTAGCAACCCAGTATTCTCCTAACGACGGAGGAAAACCGCGAAAAACCTTGGGCAGATTGGTGGCCCCGGCGGTTTGAACCCGGGACCTCCCGAATGCGGCCCACAGTCATTAGCATCTGAGCCATCCCGTTCGTTTAGAGAACTACATGTAGGATTAATCATCTAATTTTCAACACTGCAGCAGTAAATACACAGTCTATTATATCTTCATTATTAGCTATTGCTGTTACTTTATTAGAATGTCTAAACAGCAGTTAAGGTAGACTTTCGATATACCTACCGTAACTATTCGAGTACTTTCTGGATTTCATTAGCTGGGTTGAGACAGTATGCAGTCTCGTATACAAGGAAGACCGTTGTATTTGCAACTAGGTTGAAACCGCTCCACATGTTCTTGACTTCTGCCATAAGGGAGAGAAGCTCGGAAATAACAGATATCGGAGATTACGGGTATTGCAGAGTTTTTAATGCTGGAAACCGCGAAGTCTTCAAACACATTGTATGCCAAGCATCAAGTTACTCCAGTAAACCTACAGGCATCTTGCCATTAACATATAAACGAGAGGGATGCCTAATGCTTAGCATTTGAGAAGAGTCATGTTTGATGAGTGATGACTATGCCAAGGAGGCTGATAGAAGCACAGGCGTGATTAACTCTATTATCAGCAACGCCATAATGCAGAAAATTTCGTGTTTACTCAAACTTATTAAATAGTATTAGTCACTTGTCGGACCCTCTACGGAACTTTCTATACGTTTTAGAAAACATTTGTTGATATCCGTCGAAATGTAGATTTTCAATAAGTCAAACCCCATAGAGGTAGATTTCTCTTCTTTGCATACTTTCTTGCTGAAAGTATTGTAACACTGTCCAGTTCTTTTAATGCATGTTATGTCTTCACGGGCTTGCAGTCGAGTGGTGTACAATTCCATGACCAACATTTCTGCTCTGTATACTTCGAGGCCTTCTTCAGCCTTCAAGCTTCAGGCTGAAGAAGGCAGTGCAGAGTACAGAGGGCTGAAAGCTTGATCATGGAACCTTACTCCAGCCAGAACCTCTTCCCTGATTGAGATTTTCTCCAAGTTTTTCTCGGTCCTTATAACTGGCAAATGCCGGGGAGGTACTCTAAACTTAGACCTGTTATCATTTCATTTCTTGTATCTCCAGGTCCACCGCGTGTGATGCCATCTGCGTTAAACACTACTAAAATGCAACCTTGCGTTACTCAGCTGCAATCTCTTGAAGCCATAATTAACAAATAATACCCATATATCTTCAAAACACTAATCTTCTGTTGCAGAAGCGACACTACGACACATCTTTGAGTAAAGAGTTCAAAGTTTTAAGCCCCACCTATTAGTTCCATTCAGTGCTTACGGCGGCGCTGTGCTTGTTTACGAGAAAATGGTTACGTCACAAGAAAAGTCGTTTTGTGTACTGCATTGTGCAAAGAGTGAATCCATTGTTTCATTGCAACGTGCACTTCGTTGTAAGTTCAACAACGAGCCGCCTCGTCAGAAAAAAATTACAATAGATACAATAAATTCATAGAAGATGGTTGCGTATGCAAGCGGATAAGCACCGGTCGTCCTCGCATAACAAATGGTGCTCATTTTGAACACATAAAATAAAATTTTGAACTTTCCTCTATTCAGTGACGTATCGCATGTGTCGCCATCTATTTTCGTTCATTAGAAATAAATATTTAAAATCTGTTCGTTCTTTCTGAATAACACTGTATGAATTCTTTCATGACTTATTACTAATTTAGGCTGAATATCGTGTGCATACTCTGAAAAAGGTAGCTATTTTCTTATGCTCTTGTATCTAAATTAAAATAAAGAAAGATCAAGTACAGTGGTCATCGACATCTTTGCGGGTTGAGAAACCAATCTAGAAAACTACAATGGCCCACCCGCCCACGAAGACATTGACCCTGGGGACAGAATGGCATACCAAGCAAGTCACAGGAGTGTCATCGCGTTTGACCTCCATAGGTTGGTTTCACCCCAATTGTTAGGTCTACCAGGTTACTTTCTTTCGAATGCTTACAGTAGCCCACCTAGGATCAACATTTAGAAAGTGAACGACATGGGATAAACATCAAGGAGAACCTTAGAAAGTGGAATAATATTAGTTCGGTAATGTCCGCTGAGGAATTTGTTACCGGTCGGATTTACTTTTATGTTAATGGTATTGAGCTGCATTTGATCCCAAGACTTTTATTATTATTATTATTATTATTATTATTATTATTATTATTATTATTATTATTATTATTATTATTATTATTAATGAAATATCGGTGTAGAGTCCGCAAAGCTTACATTTTATGCTTTTAGAGAGAGATATACTTCTAAGGAGATAATAATCTGTTTGAGGAGACTGATCGGTGAAAATTGGGCAAAAACAATTAACATTTCACTTTTGTTTAACTTATTATGCGCGAGTTACGTGACGATTTAAAAATCCCTTAGCTGGGGGCGTAGCAACACATTAGCAGCTTTACAAGGATTTTTCACATTTTTCCAAATTTCCTCAAGTGTTGATGCACATTTGTTAATGCGGTTCTAAATTGTGCATTTTAATATAAATTATACATTTTAGACATTTTTTAACACTCATGATGCAATTTTTAAATTACCGAAGTGAAATGTTGCAAGTAAATTTCACCAATGCATGCTAACGAAAGTTTACTATGCAGTTATTACTGAAAGCCACATGTATTGTAATTCCAAGTTCACCAATAATTAATAAGCTTTTTTTCTTTTCTTTCAAAAATTGAAACTTACAATTGGGCAACAATCAGATAGTCTTAAAAGTCCTCTTAGCAAACTTATTTTATAGTTCAATAAATATCATAAACCAGCCATTTTCCTTAAAAGATATGGCAATTTCCCCCGAAACATTTTTTACAAAATTATTTATTACTTTCTCTACTCCGTAGCTATAGTAAGGGAAGTATTACATTCCACCCAAAAATTCGATACCGAGATTTCACCGGAAATACACATTTTGAGGTGCCTTAAATCCAAACAAAGCATGGAAACATGTGTGTGTGTGTGTGTGTGTGTGTCTGTGAACAGCATAACCCAAAAACGAAAAGTCAGGTAAGTATCAAACTTAGTATTTAAGTTCAGTATCTTCCAAGGATGCGAAACGAAGATTTTCAAGAAAATTCCCCCACCCCAACTACCCTTTACATGGAATATTTTTCGAAAATCTCGATTTTCTAAAAAATGGCTCTAACGACTTTGATTAAAACACCGTATATTAAAGATATTTACATCTCAAATAAAATGTATATTTTGAATTTTCTGGGAATAGCCTGTGAAGTCCTTTTCATTCGGATGGAATTTTGTGTAATCTTGTACAACTGGTAAACGTTAAGCGATAGACGAAAACCTACTATACAAAAAATGTAGATCTCTTTTAAACACATAGTATAATTCGAATAAGTTTTGTGGCATAAGCCGTTTCTGAGATATCCGTTATTAATGGTTCGAATTGTTCATTTCTTAGTCATTCTTAATGTCCTTTCAATATTCAGTTGTTTCTCGCGATTGCTTGGAAACAGTATGGAATTTTAAGACCAGCATATAGCGTCTAGTTGTTAAACATGGTACGCTTTCGTCTATCGCTTAACGTTAGAACCATTAATTAGAAAGTAGAAAATTTCGAAAAATCTTCCATGTAAAGGGTAGTTTGGGGTGGAGAGTTTTCTTGAAAATCTTCGTGTTGCATCCTTGGAAGGTACTGAACTTAAATATAGATTTATCCGACTTTTCGTTTTTGTGTTATGCTGTTCATAGACACACAGACGCACAGATACAAACACATATTTTTGATGAAATCTCGGTATCTAATTTTTGGGTGGAATGCAATATTCCCCTACTTGTAGTAGGGAAGGTAATAAGCTTTATTAAGAATAATTTGTATATTTACCAATAAACGATAGGGGTAGAGAAAGCCATGTGGATGTATCACATCAGAATTTAAAATAAATGCATAATTCAGAAACGACGTAACGTGTATGCAGTAAACTTTGCAACAACACCTCTTTTTGCAGACTTAAGATGTAAAACGTCCAAAAGTTTCAGTTAAGCACTTTAGATTGTGGAAATGTCACAGATAGGTCCCCTTAATCATCAGAGAAATATTTTGGTTAATCGGAATCATTAACATAAAAATTGGCAATGGGGAACATCTAGCTTTTATGTGGTCGGCTGTACGTAGATATGTATGAAACAACTCACGAACCACTGGATAGAGGCAGTGCAATGTTGAACATGTAGGCATTAAAACTTGCTTAAAATCAGTAAAAAGGCTAGGTTAGCTGGCATGGATATTTTCTCCGGACTTAAAGGTTCCTGGCTATTTTCATATAATTATGCGTTAGTGGCGTCAAATTCGATTACTGTACGTTTGGCATGTCAAAGAAAGACCAAAGACACTGGGGCGTATTTTATTTTCTCAGCTGTAGCTGAGCGCTCTGCTAAGAGGAAAGATATAAACAGGCGAGAGTTGATGTTACCTTACAGAGCGATGGAAAGGTGTGGACAATGCACGCGCTTTCTTTAAGGGAAGATAACTTACAATAAATCTAACCAACGCTCGCATACTAAAAATGGAAGGTAATGAGGATATCCAACGTCAAGGCACATAATAAGCAAGAAATGCAAAGTCAAAAGACATTATGAAATTCATCTTGCGTTGAGTGATGACATTTCAGTGTGGGATGATCAAACAAGCGCTTTTAGTTTTGACTTTCTCTGCTACGTATAGTAAGCAGGAGAAATACTGCATTCCAACCAAAAATTATATATCGAAATTTCACCAGAAATACATCTTTTGAGGCCTTCTGAATAAAAAAAAGAAAAATTTTTAGAAAAAAAGTCCGTGTATGTGTCTGTGAACAGCATAACTCAAAAACGAAAGAGGTGTTTAGGTTCAGTATTTTTCAAAGATGTGACACGAAGGTTTTCAAGAAAATTCCCCACCCCAGACTACCCTATACATGTAACATTTTTCGAAAATTTTGATTTTCTCAAAAATGGCTCTAACGATTTTGGTTAAAATATCGCATATTTAAAATATTTTCATGTATACCTTGAATTTTCTGGGAATGTTCCCAAAAGTCCTCTTCATTCTGAAAGACTTTTGCATAACTGGTAAACCGTAATAGATAAACAAATGTTTTCGACACAAAAAATGAAGACCTCGTTAAAACACAATTCATGTCATATAGTTGTTTTTTTTTGTTTTGTCGAGTGAACCATTTCTGAGATATTCCTTGTTATTTGTATGAATTTTCCAATACTTATACTTTTTCTCAAATGGGAATTCGTTATTCTTTTTACTTTCTCTACTACGTATAGTAAGTAGGGGAAGTATTGTATTCCACCCAAAAATTCGATACCCAGATTTCACCGGAAATACATGTTTTGAGACACCCTGAATCAAAAAAAGTATTTTTGGAAACATGTCTGTGTGTGTATGTCTGTGTGTCTGAGTGTGTGTGTGTCTGTCTGTGAACAGCATAACTCAGAAACGAACAGTCGGATAATCACCAAACTTGGTATTTATGTTCAGTATCATCCAGAGATGCAACACGAAGGTTTTCAAGAAAATCCCCCACCCCAGATTACCCTTTACATGGAAGATTTTTCGAAAATTTTAATTTTCTCAAAAATGGCTCTAACGATTTTGATTAAAATATCATATGTTTAAGATATTTTTATGACAAATAAAATGTATATCTTGAATTTTCTGGGAATGTCTCCAAAAGCATTCCTCATTGTTAACGACTTTTGCATAACTGGTAAACCATAAGAGATAGGCGAAATTTTACTACACAAAAAATGAAGATCGCGTTAAAATACACAATTTATGTCATATACATTTTTTTGTTGAGTGAGCCATTTTTGAGATATTGCTTGTTATTCCCTTAAATTTTTCAATACTTATTTTCTCAAATGGGAATTCGTTATTCTTTTTTTGTCTTGGATATGCAAAGAGTATTAATATGTGGCAAAGGGAATGGTGCTGCACCTAGCAATCAGCTATTAAGAGATATGTATGACTTAAAGGCTACTGTATTTCTATATTGCCCTTGTAAACATATATTCCCCTTACATCTACAAGAAAATTAGCAATAAGATAGAGTCTGCAAATGTTTATCTCGATTAACATGAAGTAGATGGAGAATAAGCTTTTGTAAAAATAGTTGTACAAGAGTAGAGAAAGTCATGTGAGTGTAACACATCAGATTTTTTTATATTATGCCCTGAAATGCAAAGAGAATGAAGTGCTTCACATAGCAACCAGCTCTTAAAAGATTTGACTATCGCTTAAAACCTACCATATTCCCCTTGCATCTACAAGAAAATTAGCAATAAGTTCCTGCAACTGTTTGTCTCGATTAACATGTAGTAGATGGAAAATAAGCGTTTGTAAAAATAGTTTATGTAAGAGTAGAGAAAGTCATGTGAGTGTAACACATCATATTTTTTAATTTATTTCTATTTTATTAAAGCTGTGTATTCTAAAATTTTATTATGGAAGATAGACACTTCCAAACAGTATTTATATGTGTTTAACTTCTTTTTATCCAAATTATCGAATATATCCATTGCCCACAGGTATTCCCATTCCCGATCATTTCCTTATACAACCCAAAATTGCTCTTTGTAAATTTATTTTAATTAAGGTGGGTGTTGTACTGCAACCTTGAAGCAGACCCACTGTGACTTTAATTTCCAGGAATACTTGGATGCAGCAAATAAATACGGGGGTGAAAGCAAAAGGACTGGAGGAGGAGGAGGAATAATACGACAGGGATAAGGGAGAAGTGAAATAAAGCTTTAGAACAGAAAGGTGTGTGCACTTGTAATAAAATTATTTATTATTGTTATTATTATATATATAACTCATAATACATATATATGTATTATGAATTAACATCCCATCTGATATTTAGATCATATCGCGACGGTACCTGTAGGTCCCTTAATTCCATGTAGGTTCCACATGATTCGGTGTGTGTTGGCCAGATGGCCACAGTAGCGCAGTCGTCTTCTTGTACTACCAATTTGATTAAGCTGCTTATAGATGGTTCCAATTGCATAGTTGTCAACAGTTCTTTTGCTATTGGTTTAAATGAAGGATGAAGTTTTTGTGATCGTTGCATTGATAATCTGTGGGTACATACATACTTAGCGTGATGCCAGAAGATAATCTTAGTCGTTAGTCGCCTTTCTCTACTATCTATTGTATGTATTTCTTTTATTCTGCAGTTAGAAATTTCAGTCTTGTTATTTCCTGGTAACCGAGGAAAAAGAAAGAGAGAGGGGAAGAAAAAGAAAATGGATTGATCTACTAAATGACCCTTTCCTTATCCACGGGGCGCGCTTTGTCCACCCCGTCCATCCCTTTGAACAAGTCTCGTGTCGTCGCTTCTCCCTTTTCTATCAGTAAAGCATCCAACTCCCTCTGGGAACCTAAAATATGCGCTAATGAATTTCATTTTGGCAAGTAGATGGGAAATTTAAGAAAGCAATTGGGCCTGTTACCGCTCAGAGTAAAGTAATCCATCTTATTGCACTTTTTCTTTAGTCAAAAAACGTCTCTAAGAATCTTATGATATTTTGGCGTGTCAAGTAAATTGTAAATCTTGAATTTGTTGTGATGAGACTATGAATTATGTTTATTCTCATACAACTTTATATAACTTGGACACAATAAGAGACAGACAAAAACCTGTACAGAAAAATGTATAACTCATTACCCATTAACGATATACTTCCTGTTGCTTATTTGGATTTTGCAATATTGCATGCAATACAGTTTTGAAACGTTATGGCTCTGTTTTGTTTGTCATCGGCCCATGCAAAGAGAATGTAATGTCGAGACTTGCTTTTTAACAGTCTCGTTTGTATACCTACATGCGTATAATAACGTTAACAACACACTGAAACAATTTCTGTCGAATATTTATCGTGATAACGGGCAGTGTTAAGAAAGACATTTTTTGTGTGAATAGTTTGTAAAATAGCTTTTAAAATAAACAATGCCTGGTAGGGAAAATCGTGTGATTTCTAGACATCGGATAATTGGCGAGTGATTTCTGAATTTTTTCTTTCTTTCTTTTAAGGGCCCGTCTGCTAAAGCTTCTATATACACTGCAGCCATTTGCTTATTGTGTTACCCTACAAAGTTATTAGCTCTATCCCATCAATTCTGTATCCTTAGTGAATAGATACAGTCCTGTGAGCTGAAGAGCTTGCAAATTCTCAGATTCACCAAAATGGAATCCGAGATACCTGTGTCTTCTGTGAGCCAATGCTTCGCAGTTGCTGATGATATGATGCCCCGTTTCACTTTCTTTGTCGCAGAATCTGCAGTCCAGATTCAACCCTTGATACAGACGCATATTAAGTGTTTTCTTATGGCGCATGTCCTGTAACGAATGCCACTACTGTTTTGAGCTGATGTCAGTAGTTCTCCAACTACTTTTAAACATGGTTTACTAATATATAGTTCATCTATCGTTAATACAGGAGGAGGATAAAGAAAAAAAATTACCTACTTGCTTACTAGGTGTTTTAATTGACTTAATGGATTGGAATTGTGATGAATGTTTCAGCCAACATATAAACTTCAGATTATCAGCTAAGTAAAATGGATTGTTAATAAACTTATTGTTAATTTAACGACGATTAAAATAGTGAATATATTCCAAACCAATCGACTCTAGATACTGAGATAATGCACTATGTTTTGATATATTTTACATGCTACTTATTGTTTGGTATAGTGCTAACATTATGGGATGGAGTTTCAAATCAGAATTAATGAACTGCATAATTACAAAATCGTACGAAAGGAGAAATTTCCCACGTCTCACCTAACATTAACTGTGAAAGAATAAATTATGCACACGGAATCTGTCCATTTGTTATGGAGTTAAAGGTTAAAAACTGCGAAGTAATTAATAGTTTCCATCGCAAGTCTGTTATTATATTTACATTTCGCTGCTTCTGCCACACTCGTTTCGCAGACGAAAGAAATGCATTGCATTATTCAAGTCCTGAGTGCTATATAGCGTGTGTGTTTCGTTTGGTTTGTTTTCTTCACCTTATTCAAGGGTAACATATCAGGTCACGGCACTCAAGGTATTCAAGAAAACCACTACATCCCACAGCAACCGGAAGTGTTATTTCCTCTTCTTGCTTTACTTATTTTTATGCAGCAATAATTTAAATTTTAAATAACCTGCTGCTAAATGCCCCTTATTTTTGTTTTCTTTTTCGATGGGGAGCATCATGCGATTTTCCTCACTTTGCTTGTATTGTGAATAGCAGGTATTCGATGCTGTTGAATTTCAAAACACTGCAGTTGATACAATTTCGTTTGAAACAAAAATGCTCTTGAAAGTCATACAGTAACCCAAAAATTCTGTTAAAGAAACACTTGCGAGAAAATAACCTAAATGTCTGAGTATTCAAGTTATTCGTTCGTTTCTTGGACATCATCTCAAATACAGATACTTTCTAGCACTATATATGCTAGACTATTCAGCTACATATTGTAAGAAATAACTAAAGCAGTTTTATGTTTCCTGATCTTAATTCACGAAAACAGACATTTATACAATACGCTCTTAGTTTATTGAATAAAAATTAAGTTGCCTTGTTTTTCCTTTTTACTTTCTCTACTACGTATAGTAAGTAGGGGAAGTATTGCATTCCACCCAAAAATTCGATACCGAGATTTCACTGGAAATACATGCTTTGAGACCCCTTGAATCCAAAAAAAGCATTTTTGGAAACATGTCCGTGTGTGTGTCTGTGTGTGTGTCTGCCTGTGTGTCTGTGTGTCTGTGTGAACACCATAACTCAGAAACGAACAGTCGGATAAACACCAAACTTGGTATTTAGGTTCAGTATTTTCCAGAGATGCGACACGAAGGTTTTCAAGAAAATCCCCCAACCCCAAACTACCCTTAACATGGAACATTTTTCAAAAATTTTAATTTTCTCAAAAATGGCTCTAACGATTTTGATTAAAATATCATATGTTCAAGATATTTTCATGACAAATGAAATGTATATCTCGAATTTTCTGGGAATGTCTCCAAAAGTATTCTTCATTGTGAACGACTTTTGCATAACTGGTAAACAATAAGAGATAGACAGAATTTTACTACACAAAAAATGTAGATCGCGTTAAAATACACAATTTATGTCATATACATGTTTTTGTTGAGTGAACCATTTTCGAGATATTTCTTGTTATTCTCTTAAATTTTTCAATTCTTATTTTCTCAAATGGGAATTCGTTATTCATTTTTTTTTTGTCTTGTATATGCAAAGAGTATTAATCTGAGGCAAAGAGAATGGTGCTGCACATAGCAACCAGCTATTAAGAGATATGTATATGCTTAAAGGCCACTGCAAATACAAAACGAGGGGAACATAGTACGCCTTAAGCGATAGTCAAACATTTTTAGAACTGGTCGTTATGTGTAAAATGTAATTCTCTTTGCATGTCAAAAGATCGTTTCTGCAAATGTTTATCTCGATTAATACGAAATAGATGGAGAATAAGAGTTTGTAAAAATAGTTTGTACAAGAGTAGAGAAAGTCATGTGGGTATAACACTTCAGATTTTTTTATTTCCTTTTCTACTTTCTTCTGTAGTCCAAGCGTCTTCTCATAATCCCCGCCGCTCCATATGCGTTCACAAACTAATTCTGAACTTCCTCTTCGAGGTCTTGGATTGGCTATCTAATTTATAGTCTCTCAAACCGCTTGGAAAATTCTAGACGTTGCCATACCAGTTAATAGTTGCGTTCTGGACTTCTGGATGCATAACCAATGCCGCCTCTATCTTTCATGTACAAAGGGAATGAAATGTGCATGACCTCGGTTATGCGGCGTATTTTTAATAAACTTGTTTAGATAATCCAAAGGAAAATATTTGAAGTGTTTTCAAGAATTACGCCATTTTTCATAAAAAAACACTGAAAAACTGTGAGCTTTTGGCATTAAGGAATTATTTAAAGTCTTTAGTGCGTTTTCTCATGTGAATGGAAGCAGACCACCCTATCGCCGCACGGTTGCTGTAGAAACAAAAAAGTAACGGTGTCCTCGTCGTTATTACTACACTCGATTCAGTTATAATTATAACACATTACAACCATATATAAGCATAAATACCCTCCCCTATCACACGTTTAGACGGCACATACAAACAGAACCACAACAGGTCAGATTTTTTTAAAGTTAGGATTAATGACTGGCTAATCAGTCATTATTTTTACTGCACCAAAGAGCTTTTGGTGTCCTGTGTGGGAATTTTTTTTAAATGCATTCTACTCTTTGGATTTTAATTGAACAACGAATATATGTCACATTCTACCGTAAGCAATCAATAAATCAGTGAAACAAATCAAAATTAATCAATCGCCATAGTTCCATCAGAAACAAATTGAATTATTTGCTTCTTCAGAAGGCGTACACAATAAACACAAACAGCCGGGTGTATGCGGAACAGCTATATAACTTAATAGTGTCAAATTAGCGGTAATCAATCACTGTAATGTTCAGATGAAAGTGAAACAAGCTTCCTGAAACTATTCTCCTGTGTCACGTAATTAAAATATCTCATTACACCATTTCCGGAACATGTCCCTCGCGAAACGACCGCGAAAACGAAAGAAAGGGCGTGTTCGAATAAACGTTTTTCCATGCATTTGTATGCATAACATAAAGATAATGAACATGATACTGTTGAACATTCGAAATACCGGGTGAAATGTCATCCTTTAAACCAGAGGTGAACAACGATAAGTGCATTGAACACGTTTATGAAAAGTTTTAATTTCTTTTATGGAATTGAAAGAAAACGTTGAAATGTAAAGACATTTAGCAACAGCCAGCTTTACCTTGTAGGTGTGTGGAGAATCACACTATAAGCTCAGATCCGCCGAATGCGCGCTCTGTGTCCGATGCCACTGTGAATTGGTTGCTGCATTACTGAAACGATGTTAGCTGGTGTCCAATCACCAAGACATGTCTTTCGTGTATTTTCAGCGAAACGCTTAATGTATGAAAGGAGCTAAAATCGAAACACGCTCGCTTAATTTTGAATGAAACATTAAAAGAAAATGTTTTAAATCTGAACTTTTACTTATTATGCACCAAATCGGTATAGTACTTTATAAGTATAAGGTACAGAAACGATCAAATAGTTATCGAAGTATGTTTTGAAAGAGAATGAAAGGAAAATAAATGTTTTATTTAACAATTGCAATAAATGTGATAAAAGGAAGCAAATTAGTGTATTTAAATATTTAATGGCCGACACTAACAGCTTAATTATTATTGTGATTTAAGCACCCAATAAAAGGAAACAAAAACACGTACGAGTGTTAATGACGAGCAACCGTGAAAGCGAGTGGATGGGAGATACCATATGTGTTTAAGCCATGTGTGTGTGTGTGTGTGTGTGTGTGTGTGTGATCAGTTATTTAGGCTGCTGTTGCGACATCGTAATTCCAGCGTAATTAAGATTTGTACTAACAAAAATACTAAATAGTAGCGAAAGGAGGCACTTTAGAAAAAAAAATGAAAATAAAACACATAGATTAGCTACCGTTCTAATACATACTTAAATAACATTTGTCTTAATAGTTCCGTATATGAATTATAACGCGATGAAAAGTACTGAAAACTTCTGTTTTTTCTATCGAAACAAGAATTCACACAGAATCATCTAAGAGAAAGACATTTATATCCATTCCACCCGGTATATTGCTTGTCTTTCCGATTTTTATAGTTTCCAAAACCAGTCTTACTGTGAAATCTTTTCCTAAAACCTTTCTCTCATTTCTTCATTATCTAGATTTTTAAATGTGCTGGCCCAGCCTCTCCCTTCATTCTTTACTGTGGACCGTTTACCAACCTTACTTGTGCCTTTATGTATGGAGCAGCTGATATTTGTATAGGTTCAAGGAAAATTTGTGCACTTGTTTCAAATTTGGTTGAAATTGTAGCAAAACTAAAAGTAGTTATGCAGAAAGCCTCCTAAAATAGGTGTATTATTCCACAGATAGAAGCTTTATGTTATAGAATCATTAGATTATAACTTACGACGCACAAAACAACAGGGAAATTGTGTAATAATGCAACAGCAAATCAAGAATTTTATTAGGAATTTTGTCTCGACTATCCCAGTTATATGTGAGTAGAAAGTAAGACGGATATACGCATTCTTATAGGAAAAAAACATAGACGTAAAATATGTAAATGTTATTGTTTCACGTATGGAAAATCAGTTTGAAGATGATGTATTATATTTCAACTGTTGGGGAGCCGAACTTGTAGTAGTTGCAACCGCACGTGTAGTAAACAGTTTCCGGTAGCCTTCGCCCCAAATGTACTTTTAGGTGGCCTTTGCCTCAAGTTTAAAAAATATTAACTTTGTAGTTTGACTGTTTCTTTAAATATTATATATTTATGTTTGCCTCGGCTGCGTCAGAATTATTGTTAGAGACACGTTTCTCTTAGCAGGGTTGTGATGCGACAAGAATGTAGGCTTACACAGATTATAATTTTACTTCACTCCTTTTATTAATACTTGATACGATTTAAATAACACTTCACTGATAGAGAGCTTTGAGATTCTTTTTATTAATTAATTACACTTTTTAAAACGTAAACTTACTTTTCGTCTCACACGAATACATATTATATTTCTTGAGGACACCGTTTGCGTCTGGTTAGTAACGCTTCTGCAGGCAACTGACTTCTAGATTTGTAAATTTTGCTATATTTCAGTTTTTGATTGGCTAATCCTACTCCAATAGAATACCTTCATTTAACTAAAGATTTTTCTGGTTGTTGATTGGTTATTTTATAAACTGTCACTAAAATTACATTATTGTTACTCCAAGAATCACAAGTAGTATTGTTAAACTTTCTTACTCATTATTGACTCAAGGTTACCTCATTGTTAGCAACTTTTAACTTATTATTCTCACAGCTCCTACATTATTAAATTACGTAATATATTCACATAACATTATTACACATGGATACAATAATATAAGTATATGCAATGATTGTTACATACATTTTACAAATTATTACATACACATATTGCTTCAAGGCGGGCTGTTATTGAATTTATATATTATATAATTAGAATGAAATTATTTAAGTGTTAAAAATACTGCCTCAAATAGCTTTCTTGAACTTACAGTAGTTTATTGGAAAATATCTGAAAATTGTTAGGTAAATCTACTATTCTGCTATGTTAATACTTGTTTATAGGTGTTCAAGTTTATAGCTAAACAACAGTATGACAAATTAACCCCTAATGTAACTAAAATACCCTCTTTTTATGTTAATAACATTTTGAAAAGTAAAGTTGAGGTAACTTTAAAGGTTGTACACTTTTTCTTTCTTTTGACATTGGCAGCTTTGAAGCTTATATGAATGGTCCCCTAGTGTGAGGTTTGCTAAGTAATTTAATTTCTGTATTGACTCAACAGATCTGATAGAAACATTTAACATAAACATACTTTAGTTTTATGCTTCCATGTTCCATGGCATGGCACTGCATGATTGAAATCGTGTAAATTTACAATTTGTCAAAATATCCATTATAATCAATTTTAGCAACGTTATTACATTATTTCTCTCACAAATCTAATACATCAGGAATTTAACATTACGCGTACGTTTGTAACTTTAAATCTTGTTTTCGTTTATAAAAACAAATAAGCATGCTTTTACTTTCTCTACTATGTATAGTAAGTAGGGGAAGTATTGTATTCCACCCAAAAATTCGATACCGAGATTTCACCGGAAATACATGTTTTGAGATCCCCTGAATCCAAAAAAAGCCTTTTTAGAAATATTTCCGTGTGTGTGTCTGTGAACAGCATAACTCAGAATCGAACAGTCGGATAAACACCAAACTTGGTATTTAGGTTCAGTATCTTACAGAGATGCGACACGAAGGTTTTCAAGAAAATTCCCCCACCCCAGACTACCCTTTACTTGGAACATTTTTCGAAAATTTTAATTTTTTCAATAATGGCTCTAACGATTTTGATTAAAATATAGTATGTTTAAGATATTTTCATGACAAATGAAATGTATATCTCGAATTTTCTGGAAATTTCTCCAAAAGTATTCTTCATTGTGAACGACTTTTGCATAACTGGTAAACCATAAGAGATAGACAAAATTTTACTACATAAAAAATGTAGATCGCGTTAAAATACACAATTTGTCATATACATTTTTTTTGTAGAGTGAACCATTTTCAAGATATTGCTTGTTATTCCCTTAAATTTTCCAATACTTGTACTTTTTCTCAAATTCGTTATTCATTTTTTTTGTCCTGGTAATGCAAAGAAAATGGAATACTCCACATAGCAACCAGCTCTTAAAACATTTGAGTATAGCTTAAAGCCTACCAATTTCCCTTGCATCTACAAGAAAATTAGCAATAAGATTAACATCTCGATATCTCGATTAACATTAAGCATATGGAGAATAACGTTTGTAAAAATAGTTTGTCATATGAATGTAACACATCAGATTTTTTCTTTTGCATAAAAGTTGAACTTTTTGAACGCAGTTCTGAAGCCAGCTACAATATACAGGATGAATGAGACCTCCCATAAGAATAATTTAATTCGGAAAATACAGCATTAACATATTTATAACTAAAGCACAGAGGAACTTTCACTTGAGCATTATTTCATCGATCAGCCATAAGGGGAAGTGGGGTCAGTGGCGTATCACTTTAAAGTTTCTAGCGGGAGTGGGGGTCAAATAGGGCACCATTGTATAGAGCTCTTCAAAACAAGTACGAAACTTATTAATTCATATTATTCGAAGGAGAGAAGCATGTGTCTATTTTTGTTGTGGCTAGGCCTGCAGTTGTCCATTTGCCTGTACACGAGCAACAAGATGCATTACTGAGGGTATCTCTCAGCTCGGCAGCCCGACATTCGCCCAATACCATCAACATATCAAAACTATCACCACTTGTAGTATAAGCTAGGTATTTGTAATACCTAGCTTATACTTATTTAATTATTCACAAAAATAAAGAAAACAAAACACTCGATTGTCATATTGTACAAGGCATCCGAACTTGTCAACATTCATTTTAATTTTCTTTATGTAACATTCCTCAATATGGGCATTACTATCTGCACCTTTGGAAGTTCGGGTGCCCTGTCTTTTCATATTTTATTCTCCTTGAAAGAGTATTAATTAATAAAAACGTTTACTAAAATTGTTTGTTTTGAAAGATGTTTGTAATGGTACCATATTTGACTTCCAGTCCCATTTGAAAATTTAAAGCGATACGCCACTGACTCCACTTCCGGTTATGGCTGTCTGATGAAATCAAGTGTTCATAATGTACTTTAGTTATAAATATTTTGTCTATAAAAGTTAAATGTCATATTCCGAATTAAATGACTGCTACGGGTAGTCTGATTCACCTTGTATAGGCGATATATTTCATAATATGTGAATGGATCAAATATCACATCATAGGAATCAGTAGACGTGTGAACGTATCTGAAAAATGTTTGCAGCAAAGCAGAAAAAGCATGACTTGAATTTTAATGTTATTACCCAAAAAAAAAAAAAATAAAATGTTGAAGTTTTTCAGACGTGGAATACTTAACAGCACCAAGTGCATTTTCTAATCATTAGTGTAATTTCATTTCTGAAGTTTTTCATCCAAGTAATACGTGACAGGTAGTGGACATTACGCTCATAAATGCCTGATTAGGGATCCTAGAAATTAACTGTCACGCATACAGCCAAATACGCTCGCATTTCCGTCAATGATATGACTTCCTATGGCCATTAACGCGACAGACCTTGAGTTCAAGATCTGAGAATGCAGCTGGGAAGGACTATATCTATGTGAGTACCTTTGCTGCGATCTTAGCCACCGTTAGGAGAACTCATGGATACTTTTCAAGGTCTCACGAGTCCTTTGTCACTCACCTTGGCTTTGACTCATGCTTAACGGTTCGTCAAAGCCAGTCTTAAATTATCGCAAGTTTTTTTCTTTTCATTTATTTTAAATGTAAGGTGCAAGCTGCGAATATGCTGGGTTACGCTTTTCTTATTACTTAATTTGCTCACGTAGTTCAGCAAGTGCTTTACAGAGGTCACTGAGGTACAATAGACTGTCAGAAATTTTCGGATCAGCACGAAAAGAAATGGCAGAAGTGCTAGATAACATTTGCTAATTTATATCAACAAGACCGTAACCTAAATATGCAAAGTAAATATGATTTTGAGAATTTATTATTATTATTATTACCTATTATTGTAGTCATTTATTGTTTTCTCGGGTATACTTAGTCCACCACCGTGAGGCAACTGGTAGTATCTCTCTATTTCTTGCATTGGAAATCCGTGCAGTTCTTCGTCGTGACAAATTGTATGGTCAAATTTCTTCTTCGAGATGTTGAGAAAACAAATATAATATCTGCTAGGAAAAAGGAGGAAATTGCAAAATGAGATCGTAATTGTTCGTTTTTTGTTGTTGTCTTTTTTGTGGTGGAAACTGTTATTATAAATACTTTAAGAAGTAATCCTAAAAATCTTAAATGCTTAGAAGAGCCCCTACACAAACTACCTCTACTTTTGTGCCGATTTCAAGCAAATTTTAAATGTTCTGAAACTCTTACGTATCAAATTTCAACTCGGTACATGCTTGAAAGCTAGATGCGGCAACTAATAGTGCATTTAAGGGGGGAGTGGGTAACATTTCTATTTTCTATAGCATTTAAGCTAGAAGCTTAATTTTTGGCACAAAGATTTTCCTTAGCATAATTATAAAGCTATTAAAGCTCTTTTTGCTGGGAGTAATAGTCTTCGAGTTATTAATATTTTTTGTTAAAAATACAAGCTTTTTCAAAATCTATCTCCGCCTATAAATTTTGGCCATCATATTTTTAGAAAATCTGCAGTATACCATTCACTTGTGTATAAAACTTTAAAGTATTCAGATTTTTAATGCTTGACTTCTGAGATAATTAAAAATAGTGAACATATTAAACATTAAAGCTGTAAACATTTTGAGAACAGCATTGGATATTTTATTTTTTATTTTAAGAACATAAGGTATAAAAAATAAAATACTTAGTTTCACTAATTCTCTTTTGTGGAACATCCAGTAAAAATTGCAAGTTCATTTCATACAATTTTTAGTAGGAGATCGATTTTGAATGCAGCAAAGTGCTTCAAAAATAGAATAGTGGAAAACGTAGTATTAAGTTTGCATAGCAGTTAATTAGAATAGGGCATCCTTTTAAAATGGCATCCTTTCTTAAGGTTTCAACTACTTTAGGGCATTGAAACTACAGGAATAGATAAAATGGGGACGACGCACTTGTTTGGGCAAAAATAGAAACTGTGAATTTTCACAAATGTTGGGAATTTTTACCCATATCGCGCCTTAAGTGAGAAAGATGTATTCATTAAGACAGAGCAAAAGTTCTAGAAAGCATTAGACAGTTGGTTATTGAGACAGCTTTGGAAAAGTAATGTAAATAAAAACAAGACGCGAAGTGTTGAAGTTATAAGTAGGATACTTGAATGTATTGAAAGAAACTGTTAGCAACTCTCGAGTGCATAGAGCGATTATGGAGCTTAGCAAGTTCTCTTTTGCAATACTTAAAATTTCTCATTCTTTTGCTCTTGTGCATCTTCGAAGGAAATTTGCATAAAAGCGGCTTCTCTGAGTGGAAAACTTCTTCAAAACTGGCTTAGAATGTTGTAGCAGCATCCATCAAGGACAGCCGCACATGTAACTGATTAGTGGTTTGCAATATTCCATCCAAGGAACTTTCATTTAAATGCTGTATGTCTGGATATGAAGGAATGAAAGGGCACAGATATCCATCCTTAAACTACGGATGGAAGTCATTGAAAGGAGTAAGGTATTCTCAATAACCTTTGGTGAATCTCCCAAAAAGTTGCTTGAAATAAATTACTTACTGTGCAATTTTGGCAGCATCACGCCACTGAAGCACATGCTGAGACATTTGCGTACCTCTTGCTGAGGTATCGAGGTCAGCTATGAATGAAGTAAACAACTTCGTTCTCAAATTAACGATCCGCAAACGACACCTATGCTTATAAAATAGGAACCCATAACGTTTGAAATTATTCAAGCTAATATTTGAGCATGAATAAATTAACCACACAAAGAGCACTTGCGCGAAAAAAAATAATGAAACATTAATATCACCTTTTGAAAAATACGCTGGCCTGTCAGCTCTTGTAGGTGAAGAGCTTCCTCTGAATTTGCACATCCCGATATAAGGTCATCTACGTAGAAGTCCCTTAACAATACTTCAGCTGCCTTGGGAAACACCCAAGTCTCATCCAAAGCTAATTGCTGAAGACAGCGAGTGGCTAAAAAGGGAGAGCCTGCCATTCCATACGGAAGTTTTCAGCGCATATTCAGATAATGGAGCAGATGGATTATCTCTCCACACTTTTCTCTGATAGATACAATCTTCTGGGTCTAACAATATTTGCCTGAAATTTTTTTCTGTCAGCAGTGAAAGCGATGGTGTGAACTCTAAATCTCAAAATAATAGTGTAAAGGTCTTGTTGGATCGTTGGCCCAACGAGAAGATCATTTAACGAAACTCCAATACTGAAGCTGCAGAACAGTAAAAAAACTCTAGTTTTTGTTGTCGAGCTATCGGCCTTCAAGACAGCATGGTGAGGCATGTAATAGCGGCGTCTTGCAGGAATATTGGGTAATTCCATACGACCCATTTGTTCATATTCTTTAAGGAACTTTACGTAATATTATCTTAGGTTATTTTGCTCGGCCAGTTTTTTCTCAAGATGTTGAAGTCGCTTCTTAGCTGCAGCCAATGAGTCTCCCAATATCTTTGGATTTTGTTTAAAGGGGAGTCGCACTACGAACCGTCCTGTCAAATCCCGAATTATATTGTCCTTGAAATGGGCTTCACATTCTAGTTCTTCTCTAGTTCTTGGAGTCTGGGATAGCTCCTCAACTTCCCAAAATTTCTGAAGCTGTTTAGCAATATCTATTTCATTACTTGCAAAGCACGAAACCACCGGAGGGATCAGCATATTCACGGTACTTTGCTGCTAGCGTCCATCCAAACTCCGTTTCCTGAAGAACAGGGTGATCAGCGCCCCTGAACTAGTCTGCCCGGCCTCTGAATATGAGACCAAACCTCAGTCCCCAAAAAGAATATCAATTTGTCCTGGCTCATGAAACTTTGGGTCAGCCAGTGGAAGGTGGTGTGGCATATTCCATTCCCTGGGATCAATAAACCGACACGGTAATTCCTCCGTAACTTTTGGCAATATCAAACACTCTACTGGGGTAACGAAATTGCTGGAACGCGAAGTAACCTGAACTGTAACACTGTGTTTGGTTTGTGAGACAGTACTTCCAATTCCCTGTATAGGCTTGCGGTTGTGCTACCTCTGCAGTTTCAGGCGTTGAGCACAAGACTGATATAAAACAAGATTGAGAACCTGAATATAAGAGAGCCCTGCACGTCTGCCAATTATTAGCTCCATCCTGGACATTAACAACAATACCGTTGACAACAATACTTGTCTACGTGTCTCTCTTTTATAAGCATAGTAACTGCTAGCTCCTGTCTCACTCTGTTTAGCACTTGGACTATGAGTTGAGTGATCTGTGGCATTATTCTCTACTGGTGAATTGTCGGGGGGTTCAAATGTACCAACGTGTGGTGGTTTTTTGTTGCAAAGTTTGCAATTCCTTGATTTGCATGTATTTACTTTGTGACCTGCTTGAAAGCAATTAAAATAGAGGTTAAGTCTCTTAATAAAGTCCCTACGTTCCATGACGGGAACCCCGGCGAATGCTTTACATTTACTAATGACATGCAAAGAATTGCAGTAGACATATTGCACTGAAGTGCTAATATAAGATTGAAGACTCAGTTTATTGCTCTTGTTTGAACCATCTGAAGCCTTCCCATATAATATGGTACTGATCTTTGACGTTGTACTGGAGTTTGCAATTTCTAAGGGTTTACATTTACTTTCTAAGAAATTACAAAGGTGCTCAAGCCTCGGAAAGGACTTTGAATTCAAGCTAGATTCATATTCTCTTCTTATTGACACGTCCAGTTTGTCCAAAATGAGCTGTGACACTATCAGTTCATCCAACGAAACACTCAACTTCAAACCTTTAGTGCATTTAAGTTGCTTATAACTTTGTTAAGAAGGGATCTGAGCTCGTTCACAGAAGACTTATGTACTATCGGTGGATTCAGGAGATGACCAAGATGAGCAGTTGCAATTAACCTCACATTATCATACCGATTGCATATTGTATTAAATGCTACCTCGAAATTTGAGGTTGTTAGTGGAATATTAGCAATTAAAGTATGTGCTTCATCCTTCAATGAAGAGAGCAAATAATGAAATTTCTGAATGTTATCTAAATGGTCATTATTTACCACTAGACTTGAAAATGTATCCAAAAAGTGTTTGAAAGTTGTTATGTCTCCAATGAAAGTTGGCAATTTTATAGTAGGTAATTTGATAGCAGTTTTGTCTGTACTTGAATGAGAGAGGGAAGGACTGACTGGACGAACATCTTGATCTCTTCCGCATTGTTTGTTTATAATGTTGGTCATTGTGGCCTGTACCTTAAAAATGCTACTTCAAAGTTCTCCCTGTCTAAAGCATAAGTATCAAAGTCCCGATTCACTTCTAATTCGTACTGAGCATTTTCAAATTTATCCCGTAGGTTATCTAATTCCTTCGTTCATACAATTAATAACTGAATGTCAGATTCTGGTTTGAATTCATTCACAAATGTACATAATCGTGTCAGGCTTGCCTTGGCAACCGCTCTGATTGTTATTAAGCGTTTCTTTGTTTGGGCATCCATGTGGATAGGAGTTTTGTGAACAATAAATCAATTACACAAACAAATGAAGCTTGAGAAAGTATAGGTTTAGGAAGAAGACTACATTGGGACATATGTATGAATAAGAGTACATTGGGAATGAAAGAAAGGAAATTAAATGCCAGTCTAGACAAGCCAGGTACTTAGCTGTTGTTGCAGTGATGTCCCTTCCCTGGAAATAGTTTGCTGAAACCACAGGCTAGATGGGCTGGAAACTACCGAAGATGTCCACTTCTTCAAATGTTCGATCAGCTTCCGCTTGCAGCACACGTATGCTATTGTAACATCTTGGCCCAAGCGCTATTTTCCGAACAATACAAACCGGCGTGTAGCGCGCGAAAGACGGCTTTAATAATGACCGACACAATCAAAGAGCACGTGTATAATTTCTTATTAAACTGCATAATAGCTGAACACGCAAGAGCCGGTCCGGAGGACCAAAAATGTTTCTCGTAGTGTGAATATCACCGTCAAGTGGTTTGCTATCATAGTGGACTGCGTGTGTTCAGGGTTAGCTCATTAAATAATAACGTGCAACACGTGGTACTGTTTTAATTATTTACTTTGACACTTTTAACAACCAACACATATCAACAATAAACACTAAACAGTTGCAACATTCCAAACTTTTGTTCCCTCTCACTTGTACTAACGTTGAGAAGACGCTTCATATGTGAGCCGTTCCTTTCAGTCACATCTTGGCTGCCAGACTGTCTTAAAACAAAACAGTTTCTCAATGCCATCCCTCCTTGCGTTTCTCAGGGCCAACAAAGATCACCCATACTGGGGAACAAACAATTCTAACAATGCTATTCCAGTCAGTGTTGGCCTCTACAGGACACGACGTAACAACGGTGATCAACGGAATGGGGCTAGGCGGTGGCTGTGCTTTTTGTAGAGGTTTCTTCCCTGGCATCGTTGGACTGCTCAGTTAGGACCCACTTCCAAATGGTCCACCTCACGGGGAGACCGCCGAAGGTCTGGAGGCTTTTGAGTGGGTCCAGGTGTCGTCGGATGCTTCAGTCTGGAAACGTTACGGACTCTGGCGATGCTTGCGCCCATCGCCATCTGGTCGCCCTTCGGATCTCTCCCCTCATCCCTCCCTCCCTCCCAGGGATCGAAGTGGAAGAAAACGGATCGTTGTGTGGCCTACTTGCGGCCCTCTGTCCCTGTTGCGGGCCCCCTCCGTTCGTCCGTATCTTTAGCTTCACCTTCCACAACTAAATTATTTTAAGAGGTACCATTTGCTTCTCTAAAGCTGTCCCCGACTTCTTCATGCAATGGAATCAACAGTAAGTTGTTCCGATGTTCGAAAGTTGGCCGCTGTCTCCTATTCGGTGCAAAATAAAGTTGTTATTTAAGGGAAATGCCAACTTCCTGGCTACCGTGTAGGTCCATGAATAATGAGTATCACTCTTTGGCCTTGTCAAATGTAGCAAATCATGAAAACAGATTCTGTGGAAACTTCAAAAGCAATTTAAACGCAGCGTGTTGGTTCTACAGGAAACATGTGGTAAGGAAGATAGGGATATGACTAGCCGCGGAGGGGGCTTAACACCTCGACCTAAGCAGATCTTTCGTACCTAGACCCCTGACGGGACGTCCTCGGGAGGGAGGGAGGGACGAGATGGAAGGATACAGAGGGCGGCCGAACCAGGAGACACGACAGGCAGAGGGCAGGGTCCCTACCGTTTACAGATATAAACTCTCCGGATGGCAGCTGATACAACCGGATCCCCTCCCCCCTGTGGGCTTGCACATCCCTTGGAGGACCCAGAGACCGCCCCCATGCTGGGGGACGAAGGTTTTTCTCAGAGCATCCTTTTCCCCTGCCAGGCACACGCATCCTTTTCCCCTCCCACCGACACTTGCAACCCTGAAAGAGACCAAGCAGATGAAAGGTGAAATGAAATGAGAATGGAGGTGAAATGCAGGGACAGGAAATTCGGGGGATATAATGATCCTTTCCAGCATTCGCCTAGCAACCCGGGGAAACCCCGGAAAAAAAACATCGGTCAGGAAGGTCGGCCGCAAGAACGCACGGAATCGAACGCACGACCTCACGAATACGGGCCACAAACGTTACCGCCTAATACATCCCGCTCGTTGTGGAGGGGAAAGTCGGTTCAATTTATTTTAAACGATTCCTGAACTCGAGTACATTTGGTACTACAGGTATAAGACTGTAATGACGCGATAAATGTCCCATAAAGTAAATGTTTTGTGATTAATCTACTCTTCAGAGAAAGAGAGAGAGAAATTATTACTCGTTTATTTCATTCAGTATTACTATTTAGCATATGAAAGCCTATAACTATCCGAACGCTTATTTAAACATTACTGTTCTTCCTTTAGACGCATCTGACTCAAGAATCTGAATTTGTATATAGTTTAAAACTTATTGGGGAGTTTTACCTTACATTTATTTTTATTATTCATTAGAAAGCGTGGATTTTTAATTATTATGAAAATGTGATGACGGGGTTATTTTTGACGATTTTTTAAAAAATCTATATCATATTTGAAATAGTTCCTTTGAGTCCTAAATGCCACAAACGTTTTTGAGCTCCTGCGTAGAGATTCCTATTTTTATTACTTCTCTTGCTTTTCAAATAGACTTAAGACAAATAGATCTGCATATCTCCTGGAACTCTCATCCCACAGTTAAAGCTATTGGTCTTAGCTGTAAGAAAATCGACTGGGAAGTACTCTTAATTAAGTTAGCTTTGTCTTGTCATATAAGTGCAGCTAATCAGCGGCATGTTGTGGCGCCTGAAAACGCCTATTTCGAGTGTTACCGTGCTTCAAGTTTATTCAAGCTAGCCTGTCACGTAGTTGCGAGAGAGCGAAGTCGCCTATAGAGCCTTGAGGATGGAGGCTTCCATCTGCCTACCGTATCACGGACCGTGCCTGCAGTGATTAAAAATTTGGCAAGCGAATTAGATGCAATCCATGTTTCAGGTAACAAAATTAATGTAGGAAATCTATGTGTGTTAAGTGAATCAGAAAGTAGGTGTTATGTTAATATTTTGTGCTATAGTAGTCTAAGGTAGATTCTGGAGTTACAAGAATGTAATATTTCTCTTTTGCGTTGCAACCAGTAAGCCGGGTTCCTATGTACTCGTATAGAGATATTATTTGTTCCTAATGCATTATAATCAGTGGTGTATATCAAATCCCTGCGGTTATAAAAGTAAGAAATGTATTAGGTTTTCACTGTTAAAGCAATGCGTTGTTTTAAGACTTCAATTATTTGGGAATAATAATTTCTTCGCCTTGTTCCCTTCACCACGATCCACGGCTGTTATATGCTGGTGAGTCCAGACTTACAAATAAGAATTTTCATGTTTCAAACTGAACCGTAATAAAACAAAATAATTCTGCGGGAGAAGCTAAAGGCCGACGTGTGCATTTAACAGTTCTATTTTCGTTTACAAATATGGAATTTCCTGAACGCATTAATTTATTGCACGATGGCGAAAATGCCTAGTTTTCGCGGCATGAATTATGCAGCACGCGTTACACCACTCGGCAACCATGAAAAAGAAAAAACGGACGGTCAGAGAGAGGGGAAGAGTGAGAGAGAGAGAGAGTGAGTGTGAGAGAGAGGGCGGGGAGAATGGCCTCTGTTAATCCAAATAACTCGCGGGTCCCATTTATATTTAAGAACAACTTAGAATGAATGTACAATTTTCAAAGTTCACATTAGAACAAGAAATTAAAAGATATATGCTGATACCACTAATTTACACGGTTAAAAAGCCCACAGTTGTAAGAATATACAAGCTTAGGGCTTCTCAGCTCAAAAATTTCTCTTATATAGCGCCTATAACAAACATACCATTGAACTGTAGGAGAAACCCCACAGAATACGAGTATTTATATTAACGTTAGTATTTATAACCTTAGCTTTTACTGCCATGTTTGAAAGTGGACATACTAGCCTAGATTTACTACTAAAGGAAGTACATCAATAAATAACAAGTTCCTGAAGCGAATTTCAAAATGTGGGGCAGGGGAAATTCGTTCGTCTCCTATTTCAAAATAAGCAAGCATTATCGATTAGCTTTCGAGAACGGTTAAATACACTGTAAATCGGCGTACTCTGTAATTGGCCGTAGAGAAATTAATGTTTGCTGCTACTTGGCCACAATATTTTCAAATATAGAGAATTAATGGCTTCAGCCTTGTCAGTACTTGATCACGAAGTGCATGCTCCTGGAAGTAAGGTGATCTCATGCAGCATCTTTTTGCTTCTTCAAGTGAAAGAAAGCGGAGTTACGATGTTCTTTGTTTCAGCGAGGGGTCTCCAAAAAGAAGCGACATGCAAGATTCAAAATTATACAAGTGGAGCCAGAGATTTATTTAATAATACACTTTAAATTGGCAGAGAATCACATTTGCAACTATTTAAGTTGAACTGCTTGCAATGTTGTAGTGTATTAGAACAAATTTTGCAGTGTTTAAATTTTAATTGAAAGAACCGCCTTAGGTGTTGCAGTGTTATGCCACGCATGCAACTTTAAATCTTCCATGTTATTATTTTTTTATTAATATACGTTTAAAAAAACTGATGTGTTACACTCACATTACTTTCTCTACTCTTGTACAAACTATTTTTACAAACGCTTATTCTCCATATGCTTCATGTTAATCGAGATGTTAATCTTATTGCTAATTTTCTTGTAGATGCAAGGGGAATATGGTAATATTTAAGCGATAGTCAAATCTTTTAAGAGCTGGTTGCTATGTGGCGCATTCTATTCTCTTTGTATGTCCAGGACATAAAAAAATCTGATATGTTACACTCACATGACTTCCTCTACTCTTGTACAAACTATTTTTACAAACGCTTATTCTCCATCTACTTCATGTTAATCGAGATAAACATTTGCAGACTCTAACTTATTGCTAAGTTTCTTGTAGATGTAAGGGGAATACATATTTACAAGAGCAATATAGAAATATAGTAGCCTTTAAGCATATACATATCTCTTAATAGCTGGTTGCCGCACCATTCTCTTTGCCACAGATTAATACGCTTTGCATATACAATACAAAAAAAAAAAGAATAACGAATTCCCATTTGAGAAAATTATTGAAAACTTTAAGGGAATAACAAGCAATATTTCGAAAATGGTTCACTCAACAACAAAAATGTATATGACATAAATTGTGTATTTTAACGCGATCTACATTTTTGTGTAGTAAAATTTTATCTATATCTTATGGTTTACCAGTTATGCAAAAGTCGTTCACAATGAAGAATACTTTAGGAGAAATCCCAAGAAAATTCAAGGTATACATTTTATTTGTCATTAAAATATCTTAAACATATGATATTTTAATCAAAATCGTTAGAGCCATTTTTGAGAAAATTAAAATTTTCGAACAATCTTCCATGTAAAGGGTAATCTGGGGTGGGGGATTTTCTTGAAAACCTTCGTGTCGCATCCTTGGAAGATATTGAACCTAAATACCAAGTTTGGTGTTTATCCGACTGTTCGTTTCTGAATTATGCTGTTCACAGACAGACACACACAGACACACACACGGACATGTTTCCAAAAAGGCTTGTTTTGGATTCAGGGGGTCTCAAAACATGTATTTCCGGTGAAATCTGGGTATCTGGGGTGGAATACAATACTTACTATACGTAGTAGAGAGTAGAGAGTATATGTGTATTTTAACGCGATCTACACTGGTTTACCAGTTATTCCCAGAAAATTCGAGATATACGTTTCATATGTCATGAAAATATCTTAAACATTCATTATCTGTTTACCCTCCTCTTATGTATGACTTACACCCCCCAGGACTTACAAGCGGGTGCCTGGGGTCAGAGGCCCGTCGAGGAGCAGACACTCATGGATCAGACACAGCATCCAGGATGGGTGATCAGCCCGTTGCCTGGTATGGTATGAAGGAAGTAGATGAAACGAAATGTTGGTGAAATGGATGAAAGGAAAGGTGATAATGGAGCATTGGTGGAATGAATGGCGGGGGAAACCGGAGAACCCGGAAAAAACCCGTCCAGACGCCGCTTCGTCCACCACAAATCCCACATGCAGGTCCCTGGGATTGAACCCGGGCCGCCTCGGTGGAAGGCGAGCGGTCTAACCACTCGGCCACGGCGCCGCCCTATCTTAAACATATGATACTTTAATCAAAATCGTTAGCCATTTTTGAGAAAATTAAAATTTTCGAAAAATGTTCCATGTAAAGGGTAATCTGGGGTGGGGGGATTATCTTGAAAACCTTCGTGTCGCATCTCTGGAAGATACTGAACCTAAATATCAGGTTTGGTGTTTATCCGACTGTTCGTTTCTGAGTTATGCTGTCCACAGACACACACACACACACACACACACACACGGACACACGGACATGTTTCCAAAAATGTTTATTTTGGATTCAGGGGATCTCAAAACATATATTTCCGGTGAAATCTCGGTATCGAATTTTTGGGTGGAATACAATACTTCCCCTACTTACTGTACGTAGTAGAGAAAGTAAAAATAATCGATCTAATTTCCTGGGAAAAATGACCTGCAATAATATTTTTTGCCATATCTTGCTATTTTTACGCCTTCCCGATGATGGTGAGAGTCGAAGGGAGGTTCACTTAAACACGCCTGTGAGAAGTAAAATGCACTTGAACATTAGGAGTACGAAAAACCTGGGAATTCCGATATTTGTAACCTTTGGATAAAATATTCAATAATGCTTTTCGAATTTATTTTCAACTGGTTCAAATCCCGGCGATGGCACTGAATTTTTTAGTCGTCTGATTCTACCTTCCCAACGTTGTCCAACACACGGCTTGTGTGGAAGAACAATTAAAGTCATTAATTGACCTAAGTGGTCCAAACTATGAAGCCCAGGACTTAAAAATACTTACAGCATTGTAAGTCGCCATTGGGGTATGTCATCTCAATACAATTTGAGATCTCCTTGTGGTTTACCGAGAAAAATGCGAATCAGTTGGAGAATTTAATGTCGTACTGGCATGTTGGTAGCTCAGTGGTTAGAGCAACCGGGCGGAAACCGGGAGATCTGTGGTTCAAATCCCGGCGATGGCACTGGATTTTTCAGTCGTCTGATTCTACCTTTCCAATATTGTTCTAATTGTTGGTCTTGGTTTTCCCTTGAAACGTCCCTATTTATTCCTTGAGGACTTATCCAGTACCTTTCAACATTTTCTTTGCTAAGCATTGCGATAAGGGAGAGAAATAATTGGTTTTCTATTAAATACTAGAAAAATATTATTTAAAATAGATTAATTTTCCTTTTCTCTCGCGCGGGACTTCCAAAGCATCTTTTCAACACTGTTTCCTAAGTTTGGATACCCCTGTTGCAGCCTGAAACAAATCTTGGTTTTTGTTTGGTATGTTTTCGTCTTTACCAAAGACGTTTATTATTGCTAGACAAGACAATGAAGGGAATTATCGCCCAGAATCTAACCATTTCGTGCCAGCAGTGCATCTTGAACTTGTAAATGATAGTTAAGTTCCATTACCGCAGTAGAATGAAAAATGTAGGTTTATCGGGGTGGGGGGCCATAAAAAGTGCAGCTGGCTCTTTCTTGCTTACATCCGTACTCCAAAATAACTTTCGAATGTCTTGGAGCAAGACATTGATAAGCGACATTTGCACGGTTTTGAGAAATCGCGAAAATTTGTGAATCAATCCTATTAAATCTTACAATATTATATCTTCGAAATTAAATTTAATTGAGTTTTATTTATGGACGCTCTTTAACTGCTGTGTTCCTTAGCGTCCCATTCTATATTGGGCGTGATTGGGCGTAATTTTGCCAGAGGCCTCTTTATCAGACTTGAGGTTCTTTTACTTCTTCTTATTCTTCTTCAGACATTAGACCTCACGATCTGTTGCGTCTCATTGGTCCGACAATCTTTTCTTGGGTCTTCCAACTCCTCTTTCCCCTCTCTGCTTGTACTTTAAAATCTTTTTTTTTTCATTACCCATTCTATTAACGTGGTCTTCCCATGTCTGTCTATAATCAGCTATTTTATCATTTAATTCATATATTTTCAGACGATTCGAATGTCTTCATTGTATAATCTATCTCTTTTTTGAAGATGTTGTTTCTGCCCCACATTGGGCGCCAATTTGAAGATGTTGTTTCTGCCCCACGTAGGGTGCCAATTTAAAGATGTTTTATTTTTATTACGTTATTTTTAGCACCACGCTTTGGGAGCCAATTTGAAAAAGGTTTGTTGCTGCTACGTATGGAAAGTCAATTTGAAGAAGATGTATTATATTTCGACTGTTGGGGAGCCGAACTTGAAGTAGTAGCAACCGCACGTATGGTAAAAAGTTTCCGGTAGCCTTCGCCCCAAATGTACTTTCCGGTAGCCTTTGCCCCAAAATTTTTAAAAAATATTAACTTTGTAATTTTTGACTGTTTCTTTATATATTATATATTTATGTCTGCCTCGGCTGCGGCAGTATTTATATTTTTTTAGAGACATGAATGACTTAACAGGGAGTGGTGCGACTGAAGAATGTAGGCTTACACAGATTATAATTTTACTTCACTCCTTTTATTAATGCTTGACACGACTTAAATAACACTTCACTGATATATAGAGAGACAGTTGTGAGAATGTTTTATTAATTACTCGCACTTTTTAACACGTAAACTATTTTTTGTCTCACACAAAATACATATTAAATTTCTGGAGGACTCATCTCGCGTCCGGTTAGGAACTCTGTCTACAAGCAGCGCGTCCAGTTATGAGCGCTGTCTACAAGCAACTGACTTTATTTCTACCGCCTAAATTTGTAAATTTCTGTATTTCAAGTCTCTGATTGGCTATGCCTAATCCAATTACCTTTATTTAACTTAAGCTTTTTTATGGTTGTTGATTGGCTATTTTATAAACTGTCTCAAAATTTTCATTATTGTTGCTCCAATAATGGCTAGTAGCCTTATTAAACTTTCTTACACATTTGTTGCCTCAAAGGTACCTCATTGTTAGCAACTTTTAACCTATTATTCTCACAGCTCCTACATTATTAAATTACCTAATACATTCACATAACATTATTGAACATGTATACAATAATATAAACATATACAATGACTGTAATATACACTTTTTATATCTTGTTACATACACATATTATTTTAAGGTGGGCTGTTATTGAATTTATATATTATATAATTAGACTTAAATCATTTAAGTGTTAAAAATACTGCCTCATTTTGTGACTCCTAGACATCTTCTCAAAAATTTCATCTCTACTGTTTGTATCCTACTACGTGTTTCTGTATCAAGGGTCCAAGTCTCACTGCGAAATAATCCACATGGTACCTCGATTGTTTTGTAAAGTTTCATATATGTGTCCCTCCTGACCTTGCCGTTTAATGTTCTGATAGTCCCACACATGCGATTAAATTTTTCAATATTCCATTCTGCATCTATCTCTCCTATATATGACAGATCACACCCTAAGAATTTGAAGGAGCTTACTTGTTCAATGCTTTGATTCTGTGTTACTAATTTACATCTAAGAGGAAATTTTCCTCGAAATGTCATTGTCTTGGTTTTTTGGACAGATTTCTCTAAGTTATACTCTCCAGTGATCTTTTGAATTTCGAAGAGTGATCTTTGTAAGATGTCTTCATTGTCAGATATAAGAACCTGATCATCTGCAAATACAAGGGTGTTTATAAAATTTTTCATATTAAAATCATCTCTAAATTTTAAAGCATTCATTTCCTGTTTCCACCTTCTTATTGCATCGTCAAGATATATGTTAATAAGTGTAGGCGATATACAGCATCCTTGTCTAACTCCTTTATTTATTGTTTCTATAAGGATCTCACCTGATTTAGTTTATACATTAATTTGGCTATTTTGGTACATATCCTTAATAACTTCAATTATATGTTTAAGTATACCTCTTCTTTCCATTATTTTCCATAATTTTCCTCTTATAACACTGTCAAAGGGTTTTAGATAATCTGCAAAAGCTATATATGTTTTCAAATTGAATTCTCTTCTCAATGAGTAACTTTAGCACAAATATATTATCTAAACATTATCTTTCTCTTCTGAAGCGTGTTTGTTCTACTAAAATTATGTTTTCCATTATGTTTTTTAATCTATTATTAATAATCTTTGCGCGTATCTTATATGTCGTGTTTAATAAACTAATACCCCTGTAGTTCTTGCATTCTGTTCGTTGTCCTTTCTTAAATATTGGTACGACTATGGATGTTTTCTATTCATTCGGTATTTTCCTTTGCTGCCAACATTGGCTGAATAGAACTAGAAGTCTAAATCTAGCTTCTGGAGGAAGATATTTAAGTAGTTCTATATTATCCACCCAGGAGTTTTCTTATTCTTCTTTTACGTGCCGTAAATCTACGACACAGGACCACCGGCTTTACTTCCCTTCCGAAGGAATCACCCTCCGCCGGATTTGAACCCGCGACCTCGGGAACTAAGGCTAGATGGTAACCACTACACCATGGAGGACGACATTATATCTTCGAGTTTAGCTTCATAAATAGCAAGATAATTAAATAAAATCAATGAAGGATAGAGTTAATGGTAATTGGTGTTGTATATATATGTTGTATCTATCATAATAAAAGCGCAAACTGAAACGGTTGAAAGTATACGATGATACAAGCAAAAACCTTCTAGTAAACATGGGTCCAAAATTGTCATAAACGTTGTGAATGCTTGATGCAAGAACAATTCTTGTTATCATATATTTACAGTATTGCAAAAAGTGAGGTAAAAGAATAACAAAAATCTGATGTGAAACACTCACATAACTTTTTCTATCCATTGCAAATTCGTAAACATATCATATACATTATAAGATCCATTAAGGAGAGATTCTTCAATCCGCTTTGTGTTATTCGTGTTATATTTTAGTCTAGAGATTATTAAGCATTTACTTTGTTGTATCCTACAAACAGCTTATGCTAACAATCGGAAAGGTGTTTCAAATGACTATCGGAAGTACGGAGAAATAAATTCAGAAATGGTAGTGAAGGAAGAATAAATTACTCCTCCTTGGTTGTGAAGAAAAATCAAAATCTGACGTGTTAGACTTTTTTTATAAAAAAACTATTTATACAAAAGCTTATTTCTCTATTTACTTCGGCTTAATGGAAATAAATATTTTCAGAAATGTTGCATTGTACATTTCCTTGTGGGTACAAAGGGGATACAGGAGACTGAAGCAGCAGTCACATCTTTAAAAAGCGGGTCGTTATGCTGGCCTTGAAATTCCAGAAAGTAATGGTGAATTAGCGATTCAAAACATGTGTGATAAAGTGTTGGAAAATTCAAACCAATAGCAAGAATATCTTGGAAATGGTTAATGTTACAAAATACTTTATTTGTTTGTTTTAACGATGTCTACATTTGTCGTGTATTAATCTTTTGTTTGACTGCCTCTGTGGTCTGGTGGTTAGCATGCTAACCTGCAAATCCAGAGGTCTCGGGTTCGATTCCTGCCTGGAGGGTGAGAATTTTTCTTTAGAGAGGGTTATTTCCATCCTCCCTAGAGTCTGGAAGTATGAATGGGATTGTGAATGTGTGTGAATTTAATTAATAACCAAAAGTAATACCACCCCAAAGACAACACTGTAAGCGAGTGAACATCATTGCTGATTGACGAGCAATTGTTCCATTAAAAAAGGGGGCCACCGATATAACCTCAGATGTTAAAGGAGGTATATAAATGGAACATTAAAAAGACAAGAAGAAGAACTTTTTTTATGTCCTGTGGTTTAGCGTTACACAGCATTATACAACATTCATTTAGAATATAGAGGGATTCACTGGCTCTCTTCAGAAAATTCAGTGTATGTATAGGGTTAGTCATGCAAATATATTGTGCCATTTTAAGTAAAATTGTTTGAGTCGTTTTTGAGAAAAAAGTAACGAGTCTTTTTTTCCAGTTTGGGGTGGGGTGAGGTTGGAGAACTTTCTTGAAAATCATGTCACGTTCTTGAAAGTGGTGGAACTAAGTTTGGCATTTATACAATTTTACGTTTTTGAGTGATGGTGTTCACAACGCATGCGCGAGCGCTGTCAGACCTTTTTCTTAAAATATACGAGGCGACCTGAACATGTTTTTTAGAAATTCAAACAGGAACTAGTTTAAAAAAAATAAATGGTTTTACTGTTTTTCAAAATATTCTCCTTTAACATCAATACATTTTTGCACTCGATGAAACCAGTCCTTAAAGCAATGACGTCACTCTTCCTGAGGCACTTCAGAAACCAGGTTTTTATGATGTTCCACTACTTCATCTGTGAGGAAAAGGTGATTCCACGCATTTTAAAAGAAATCACAAGTTGCTAGTTGAGGGTTGTATGGTGGAAGGTTTATGGTGCTGACCTTTAGGGCATCCAGATACTCAGTTGTTAGTTTTGCTGTATGCGACGATGATGTAACAGTATTTTTCCTTTTGGGCTTTTTTCACTAACTTTTTCAAAAATATGCGATAAACAGACATTTGTGTACCAATCGGCAGAAACGGTACGTCTATCTTTTAACTGTAGTAACAATATGGCCCATTTCAGCTAATACACTAGCAACCATCTTCTTACCAGCACTGCGAATTCGTCGGACTTTTGTAGGCTTAGGTTCTATTCGAAAGATCCATTGAGCCGATTGACTGTTCTTTTCAGGATCATAACAATAAATCCAATATTCATAGCCAGTAATGATACTTCAAACCACATTTGAAGTGCTGCCTTGGTATTTTTCTACAGTTTCTCTGCATCAATGAATGTGTTGTTGCATTCGATCGGAAGTCAATTTATGTGCAATCCATCGACAACAGTTTTTTCTCGTCTAACTATTGTAAAATGTTTGGATTTGACTCATACCAATGCCCATTGTCGCCCGAATAAATTCATAATATGTCCGTCGATCTCCTTCAAGCATTGTTCGAATTAAAATACATATAAATTGGTTTTTAAGTTAAGGTAGTTTGGCTGTGTAAATAAAAAATACAAATAAAACACTTAAAAGGTTATACTCGTACTAGAGCATAGGAATATATAAAGCAACGGACAATGGCTCATAAATGACAGCACTTACCTTTTACACTATTTCACTCATAGAATGTAAGCACTAATGGATGAATAGCGTCTGGTAATGTTGATCACAAGCAAAATCACTTTATCATGTGCTTTATCAATAAATACGTTTTTTTCGTAAGAGGAATTGTTTTAGGTCCTTTCACACAAATTAATATGTAATAGTGAAGCATTCTGGCGTGTCTTTGTATGGGCAAGTTGCTCTTGAGCAAAATACTGCAATTTGTTTTATAAAATAATTGAAATATTTAAAATCATACAAAAGTGTTCAAGAGACCGTATTTACTTCATTCGCTATCCCAAAAAAATGTTTTGTTTCATTTTTTTATGAGTGGGAGATGATAATGCCTTGGATAACGACATAAAAAAAATTAAATTCAGTTTTATTTGTGAACGCTCTTTAACTGCTGTGATCCATAGCGTCCCATTCTATATTGGGCGTGAAAGACCGGTACTTTTGTTCAGAGGCCTCTTTATCAGGCTTGAGCTTCTTTTACGTGCCGTAAATCTACGACATGGGACCACCGGTTTTATTTTCCTTCCGGAGGAAGCCATGCTAAGGATTTTTACGTCCGAAAAAAATCCATCGTCCTCCGCCGGGTTTGAAACCGCGACCTTGAGGATTTGAGTCTAGCATGGTGACCACTACACCACGCCTTTGGATGTACAATCATCACATAATTATGCCTTTATCGTTTATGCAGGAAATATCTTGCGTAATTTGTTTCCAGTTACAGGAGATTCAGAATACAATGGCAGCTTTAAGATTTGAACAAGCGTCATACATTTAATTTGTTTGTTTTAAAATATATTTTCCCAGGTGGATTGTGTTTTGCTTTCTCTGCCATCTATGTATAATAAGCAGAGGAAGTATGTATTGCATTCCACCCAAAACTTTGATATCGAGTTTTCAATGGAAATGCATATTTAGAGGTCCAGTGAATAAAACAGCCTTTTA
Source organism: Deroplatys truncata (assembly GCA_030765065.1). Classification (NCBI taxonomy): domain Eukaryota; kingdom Metazoa; phylum Arthropoda; class Insecta; order Mantodea; family Mantidae; genus Deroplatys; species Deroplatys truncata. Next base: position 65,182,187 of record CM060975.1, on the reverse strand, counting down.
AAAAGGGGCCTTGTGTTGTAAACAGCAAAACACAAAAAAGAAACAGCATATGAACTTGGTATTTATGTTCAGTGTCTTCTAAGAATGGGACACGAAGATTTTCAAGAAAATCCCCCTTAATCATATGTTTGATGTACGACATAAGATACCAAATGTAAATCTTGAATTCTCTGTGAGTAGCTTGTGAAGTCCCCCTTTATTTGGTTGAAATTTGTATAATTTTGTTTAACTAAAAACGTTACTACTGCGTAAATATAGAGCTCATTGAAATGCACAGTTTGTGTCCAATGGATTTTTTTTTCTTTTCTTTCTTTCTTTTTTACTTTCTCTACTACGTATAGTAAGTAGGGGAAGTATTGTATTCCACCCAAAAATTCGATACCGAGATTTCACCGGAAATACATGTTTTGAGACCCCTGAATCCAAAACAAGCATTTTTGGAAACATGCCCGTGTGTGTGTCTGTGTCTGTGTGTGTGTGTGTTTGTGTGTGTGTGTGTGTGTCTGTGAGCATCATAACTCAGAAACGAACAGTCGGATAAACACCAAACTTGGTATTTAGGTTTAGTATCTTTCAGAAATGCGACACGAAGGTTTTCAGGAAAATCCCCCCACCCCAGATTACCCTTTACATGGAACATTTTTCGAAAATTTTAATTTTCTCAAAAATGGCTCTAACGATTTTGATTAAAATATCATATGTTTAAGATATTTTCATGACAAATGAAATGTATATCTCGAATTTTATGGGAATGTCTTCAAAAGTATTCTTAATTGTGAACGACTTTTGCATAACTGGTAAACCATAAGAGATAGACAAAATGTTATTACACAAAAAATGTAGATCGCGTTAAAATACACAATTTATGTCATATACATGTTTTTTGTTGAGTGAACCATTTTCGAGATATTGCTTGTTATTCCCTTAAATTTTCCAATACTTAGTTTTTCTCGAATTCGTTATTGATTTTTACTTTCTCTACTATGTATAGTAAGTAACGGAAATATTTTTATGTCCTCGACATGCAAAGAGAATGGAATGCGCCACATAGCTACCAGCTCTTAAAGGATTTGACTATCGCTTAAATACTACCTATTCCCCTTGCACTTACAAGAAAATTAGCAATGAGATTAACATCTCGATTAACATGAAGCATATCGAGAATAAGCGTTTGTAAAAATAGTTTGTAAAAGAGTAGAGAAAGTCATGTGAGTGTAACATATCAGATTTTTTTTAAATATAGCGTCAGCTTAATATTCTGTGATGACCTATCCCAAGCGTCTATTTACGTATTTTCTTTTGCTTTCTTTTCTTTCCATTTCAAAAGTTTGTTATACGAATACACGTTTTAATGCTGTTTTCGCCAATTGTAGCCTTCTAAATGAGTGCTTCATACTTAATTTTAAATCATTTCTAGACAAAATCGTGAGTAAATTAACGTGGGTAGAAGATCACTTTTAATATGAGTAGTGTAATCTATGACGGATATAATATGTGAATTTGTTAGAGAAAGTCGTGTGAATGTGTCTCATCATATTTTTATTCAGTTAATGTAGCATTTTCTTTTTGTTCCATAATTCAACAGTTGCCACTAATGTGGTGATTTGTTTTTAAATAGAACGAAAATATAATTTATGTATATTTTATAACAGCATTGTTTATATCGGTTTAATTTTTGAAATGGTCGTTATAAATACTAATCGAGATTTTGAATTAATTCCTAATTCCTAATTTTCATAATTAATACCTAACAAGGTATCCGAACACGGGAAGATTTAGCAGACATACACATTGCGCGTGTCATCGCAATTTCTTCTTTATGTCTATTGACTGATAATCGATTTCGCAGTTTACGAATTATAGCGACAGCAGATTATAAAATTAAAAGTGTGATTTGGATTAAAATTAATAAGGGTATAAGTAAATTAATTATATTACTTCCAGTATTGCCTAATAAATTTATTAAAAGGTGTCCAGCAATTATGTTTGCTGCTAATCGAATTTTAGAATTAGTGACTAGGATCGTAAATAATTCCTCGAATTCATTGCATATCTTGGATGATTAAAAGCTGCATAAGTTTCCATTGAAAATGATACCGAATCATTGGAATGGAGTGTTACTGCTAAATGATCATTCGTAACATTTCAATTATTTAAATAATCGCTGCCATTTTTGGAAACGGGATTATGCTGTGTACTGAAGTATACTAGAGGTCGCTTGAAATTTAATACCGCAAATGTCTAATAAATAGAAGACCAAACATGAGGAAGTATACATAAAGGTTATTGCAGTGAGTTTAATGTGTGCTAAGACCACCAAAGCTGCAATCTAGATGTCCCTTTAGAATTTTATATCAGGTGACCGTCAATGCCATGCACAGAATTCCTTGGACACTTTCATTGACATTCTTGGGGACCAAATGTTCGGTTAGGTTCTGTTTGAAGATCACCTTGTATAACTTGGAGGTGAAAGCCGACTCAGAAAGGTGAGGCATGAATCCCGTTATAAGTGTGTGGAGGGGTAAGGGAGACGTGAAATTGAAAATACAGCTCTTGCTGGCACGTTCAGTGTTAAAACTCTATACATTTCTTCAGAACGTGCTAGGGTAACTGATACAGTAGTCTATCAAACGAGAGATTTGACTAGTCGCTGTTAGAGGGCAGTAAGGTCTAGATCCTAGTTGCTTATTTATCTCGTGGCACGCTATTTGTACTTCCGAACAGCTCTTGAAGGTTGTAGAAAGTGGCAATAAACTGGATTTGTGACACAAGTGCGTGAGAGAGAGATAGAGAGAATAACTCGAAAACTAGGTTTTCGATACATAACAGCCTTTGTTTAAGTTCGGCATATTTTAAAGATGTAAGGCAAATATTGTCATGTAATTTTTCCCTTGCGCCAAACAACCTTCTACGAGGAACATTTTCGTTACCTTTTATTTTCTCAAAATGACACAAAAATGTTTCTTCAATATGTCATAATTTTCAGATTTTAGCCTGATAAAGTGAATATTTTGAATTTTGTAAATAACTTTGAAGTTTTCTTAATTTTTATTGAATACCAGGAAGATATAAGAGAGAGACAAAGACAAACTTACTGCAGTGGAAATGTGGAGCTCACTAAAATACACAGTTTAAGAGACGTTTTTGTAGAAATAGCCGCTTGGGAATATTTATTATTTTACTTTTGCATTTTTCGAGGCTGGATGTTTCTTCGGCGCTCCATGTACACCTGTAACAGATGAAAAGATTCAATTCTTTCTTATAACATTACTAACAGCAGATGAACTGGAAAGGTAGAATCTGATTGAAAAATTCAATGCTACAACCGGGATTTGAACCACGATCTTTGGCTTACCGTATCGCTGCTCTAACCAAGTGAGTTATCATGGCAACATGCGGTCGCAAAATTAAATTCCCCAACTGACTGACATTTTTTCCGGTAAACTATAAGACATTCTCAAATTCATTTACAATATTTTACCCCAGTGGCGACTTTTGGGTACTTTAAAACCCGGGCTTCATAGTTAACCACTATTAGGTCAATCACTATCTACTAATTAATTGTTGATATAAGTAGTTATAAGTAAATATTTATTGCAATCAAAATAATTCTTTTAAAAACTAACGTTTTTGAAGATATAATATTATAACATATGTGGTTCGTATATCTCAGAGAAAATTGTGTGACTATTACAAGTTATATTTTTATAGGTGGGCAGAACTACTTGTACCATGTCTGGGCTTACTAAAAAAATGCAATATATATATATGGCCATGTACGGTGACCAGGAAGTATTCGTCTTAATTTTTTTTAGCAGCCAAATTAACGAAGAGAAAACTTAATGTTATAATGTAGAAACCAACTATATTGCAGTTTACCTACTCTGGCGTTGTTCAAGATTTTTTATTTCATCAGTTTTATAATGTTTTGAAAATAGCAGAGATTTTTTTCAACTTCTTCATTTGTGGAGTTTACAAAAATTAGTTTATATATGCAGTTAGTAGAGCGACTTTTATATGATACTTGATGTGTGATTTAAATTGACGGGGAAATACGTTTAAGAAGTCGTAAAAACTGAGGAAGTTCCTTAAAAGCGTGGCAGTTTCTGACTTTTTCTTCCATCAGACAAAACCCACTTTCACAGCAATTTGAGGCTCTGCTAAATGCATATAAAATAGTTTTCTAAACACCAAAGACGAAAAAGTTGAAAAATCGATGTAATTTTCAGTTATAAAACTAATACAGTGAAAAATCTGAAAAAATGCTAAAACATTTAAACCCTAATATCGTTTGTTTGTTCGCTTATTATGCGAATTAAATGAGAATTTTCTCTCACAGGCTGCTAGAACGCTTTAAAAGTGAAGATGAACACTTTCTGAAGTCACTATAGGTTTCAAAGACAGTTTGTTTCTCGTGATTTCTGTAACTAGGATTTCGTTTTATTTGCGAGTTAACGGCCACATTTTCTGAAAGATTGATAGTGTACATGAATTTAATTCTTTTTTTAATTGTAAAGTGCGTGGCAACGTAATTCACGAAAAAAGTGTCTCATAGACAACATGCATTTTTTTTTCGGGACAGTTTCCGCATTTTGAGTGCATTGAATTCCATCTCCAAAACAGAATACAAGCTTACTATGGTGGTTGGAGGAAGATGCCAAATAATCAGTGAACAATGAGCGTGACCTACAGTAAACGAGAAAGGAGAAAGAATTTGTTGCTTAGTTACTTAAAGAAAACTATGGTATTTGTGCACTCATTATGAGTTCTTTAAGATAAGCTGCATTTTTAAACAACAATACTTACAAAACCGAGCGGGATGACTCAGGCGGTAAAGTCTGTGGCCCGCAATCGGGAGGTCCCGGGTTCAAATCCAGAGAGGTATTTTCGTCGTTTTCCTCAGTCGCCAAGGTAAATACCGGATTCCACCTTAAGTCTAAAACAATAGTAAAATGAAAAATAAGTGGTAATAGCGAATGCTATGCCATCTATCTACAGACAATGTAAGCAGTTAGAATGTACGGCACCCTAATGCCATTTGCACGGCACGAAGCAGAAGATCCGGCTGCATGCGCTGGGGGTCTCTGTGGGCACGTGACGAAGCAAGATGGCATTTCCAGGGATGAGACCTAGAAGGCTAACTGTCCGCCTTTCTGTGTGAGGGCGGCGGTTAGACTGGACGCACCCTAACGCCATCTGCACGGCATGAAGCAGGTGGTTACAGGGTTGAGACCTAGAAGGCTAACTGTGCGCCTTTCTGTGTGAGGGCGGTAGTTGGACTGGACGGCACCCTAATGCCATCTGCACGGCACGAAGCAGAAGATTCGGTAGCTATGCGCTAGGGTCTCTGTGACACGTGACGGAGCGGATGGTTACAGGGATGAGACCTAGAAGGCTAACTGTCCGCCTTTCTGTGTGAGGGCGGCGGTTGGACTGGGCGGCACTCTAATGCCATCTGCACGGCATGAAACGGGGATGAGACCTAGAAGGCTAACTGTCTGCCTTTCTATCTGAAGGGGGCGGTTAGACTGGACGGCACCCTGCACGGCATGAAGCAGGTGGTTACAGGGATGAGACCTAGAAGGCTAATTGTCCGTCTTTCTGTGTGAGGGCGGCACTCTAATGCCATCTGCACGGCATGAAGCAGGTGGTTACAGGAATGAGGCCTAGAGGGCTATCTGTCCGTGTTTGTATGGGAGTGGCGGTTGGACTGGACGGCACCCTAATGCCGTCTGCACGGCACGAAGCAGAAGATTCAGTAGCTATGCGCTAGGGTCTCTGCGACACGTGACGGAGCGGATGGTTACAGGGATGAGACCTAGAAGGCTAACTGTCCATCACATATCGTTCTAAGAGCTATCACCAACAGATCCTCGCGATATGACCAGACAGTTAAAGCGACGTAAAATAAAATAGATAAAACAATACTTACAAAAGAAGTTGTATTGTAAATGTATTACATCGAGAGGTATGCCGCATTAAAAACAAAGCTGGAGGCAGGAGTCGCTGTAGTTGCTACGACGATTCCGCCCTCCACCGTCTCGACTCCCTCTCTTCAACGTTTATATGGCAAAACGAGGAAAGTCTCTGGTCTTCACAGAGGCTTCCCCATACTAGGACATGTCCATTTCATATTTCTTGCTGTTATTAATACGTTGAGGTAACATGTATGAAATGGCCAATCTGGACATTTGTATTTAAATTATAACCTATGTCATTTTCTATAATTCTTGACATGTTATTTCTCCTCAGTAGCATCCTGATGAAAGGTATATACTCTTATTTAAACACAACTTAAAACCTCATTGGGTAGCACCTTGCGTGTTAATTCTGCAGCGTTTACATACTCTCATATATTTTAACTGTAAATTGAAACATGCTCTGAAATAACAGGTGTTAGTTTAGAAAACAAATTTGGCAGATTCATTTTCGAAACACATTAAAAAGGTGATATTTGAATGGTTCCCAGAGGAGTTGCTGACTGATTTTAAAAACATGCTTTGCAGTTGTAGTAAAACAAACAAAAGTGTCAAAGAACACATTTATGAGCTAGCAACTTGATGTTAAATTTAGCACTAGACAAAATATTGTTTTGTGAAGATGTTAGTTTTTCTAGACAAGGATTTCTTTTTTGTTTTTTAAGTATATTTGAAAACAATTGTAATTTTATTTACAAAACAATTAGGCTAATTTAGAACTTTTATTTCTTCAAATATAATTGGGTTTCATATGTCATTCCTATGAAAATAAGCACACTAATTTAGAAAACATTCTTAACAAATACGCTTTTTAGTGATTTATATTTTCTGTTTTCAATGAAGAGGAAGCGGTTTGTCTTTATATCTTTTTAAAAAATCGCAGTCCTTATCGCCATCAGCTTAGTCTGCGATTCCTTTGTTCACTGGATTGGATTAGTCATCAACATTGGCAGAAGATAATCTGTGAACAAGGTCTCTCAGTTCTAGCTAATACGTGCTGCCACCACCGCCAGAATTACATAAGCTCTCAGACTGAAGAGCGCGCGAGGGGCCAGATGCCTTTCTAAACATAAAAGTTAAAGCTGCCTTAAACCAATTGCAAAAGATAACAAATTTTAAAAAGGAAACTTTTTCCATGTTAAGAGTAGTTCGGGTTTCTTTAATGGGTTGAAGTTATGAATTTTGAAGCAAATTATTAAAATTATTGTTCCTCTATTTTCATAAAATTGATTCACAAAACTTTTATATTTTGGCTTGCTTAACGTCGCTTCAAAATTTTGAGCATATCATGGAGGTGCCGGGATAACGTAGTTGTTTCGTTTCCGGTTCTCGTTCTGACGGTCCCGGGTTTGATTCCAGCTCTGGGGTGGCGATTTTAAGTTCCCGTATCCAGGCCTTCGCCTCTGACTTGCTCATGTGGGGTATCTCCAAGGCTCAAAGTGGTTCGAAGTCTACATTAAAGCTGTGGGTCCTCTCATCCCACCGTCATCACCCCACCATCGGAAGTGACGGACTCCGCCCTCTGGGTGCCTCCGCCTGAGAAATAGGTCCACCATCGCTTGATGGAATGAGGTAGCCCCCTCTGGTGTGTAGCGGAGATATAGCCTCAGTTGCTTAGTCGCCTTTCTGCACCATCTGCTTGCAACTAGATGGCTTCATTGTGTAATTGCCTTCCTGTACCATCTAGTTTCTTGATATTGATTTAATCGGAAGATGGACTTCTTGTCACTGAGTCATTGCTGCTCGGTGGTTGAATACATGTAATCATTATGATGCCTGACAGCGGCCTTAGTTGCACAGTCATCTTTCTTCTTTTTCACCAAGTATTAAACCTTTCCTAAGGCTTGTTGCGTGCTCCAAATGTTTAATCCATTGATTTATCCATCGTTTCCTGGGTCTTCCGACATTTCATTTTCCTTTAGGTATGTAGTAGAATATTTTCTTTGGATAACGTTCCTCATTCGTTCTCTCTACGTGTTCAAGCCACTTTTGTCTATTCTCTCTATTTCTTCATTTAGGTGAAAGATCCTTAATTGTTTTCTTATGTCACCATTCTTCATTATATCTGTTGTAGTGACTCCTAGTACTGTTCTTAAAAGCTAGCTAAGATTGACTTACAATGGGTAGACACGACTCGACAGCTGTGGTGGAAGCAAAAGGTCTAGGACGATACTCCGAAGAATGTGTCCTGCACGCTTAGAGGCAGGAAGATGGCAGCCCCATCACTAAGCTTAACCTCGCAGCGTTTCTACCGCGGCCAGGGGATTATTCAACTACTGATCATCTCCAAGTGAAGTCATCTTTCTACACCATCTATTTTATTTGTAGGTTTGGTTCCAGTATCTGGAACTCTTGAGTCGTGTTATTAAATATATAGCCCGATATTTACCTGCGACTGAAGAGAACCGCGAAAAATTATTTAAGGTATGGCCATTATGTGATTTTAATCGGCAATGTATGTACATGTGCTACTCTGAGCCATCTCGCCTTGTGTTTGATTTTTCTCAGAAAAACATTAGGTCATTCAAAGTTATACAGCGTTTAATCGAAATGGGTATATTGGCAAGCACAAACTTAACAACACTATTTTACTTTTAAGCTTAGATTGCTATACTTTTTATCAAAAGTAGTAAACATTGCAAAGAAAATATGCATAAACTCAATAAGTATGAGTAATGATTTGATTAAAAGAGGTGAGGGCTCATACATTTCTCTCTTATTAGGACAGGGTCCCGACTAACACCTTAGCCTTAAGATTTAACATAACATATGGTTCAGTGCCGATTACAACTAAGTTCAATGTGCATGCGAGCTGCATTTCAAGGATTTCTGTCACTAATGAAATGTTCACAAGTAATACCGATGACCTCTAGCAATGCACTTACTTCCGTACGTTGTCTCGTTTTTCAATGTCAACATGGAGTTTGACGATGCATTTTCTCCATTGGAATAATAGACGTTTCAAGCAGTTGACTTAATCCAATAATCTATACTTCAGTGTTCGTATTTAGAAATGGAATTCTCAATTTTAATCATAATCGGTACAATTTTATTGGTTGCTTTTAATTCAAGGACCCAGTCATGATAACTGATCAACAGCAATTAATTTTAAAAGCTGAATTTGCTGAGGTTGCCCTCCAATTTTCCTACATTTGGCACATGTCGTACAATCTTTCCCATAAAAACTGGAAGGCCCGGGAGGTAGTATGTTTTCCTGAAGGGAATAAAATGTTATTTTTGCTAAGAGGAACTGTCCAACATCAACTAATGGAACTAATGGGAATGTTCAACCTCACAAAATATGCTCCTTCATCTTCCGAAACAAAATCTGGAATTGTGTTCCAACTTCTCCAGAGCCCTTTTCTGGAGGGGTGTTACAAAGAATAGCACCTGTGTAATGGCAAACATTTTCATGCAACACAATGTCTACTGCCTTTGCAGGAATTCGCACCACCTGCATCGGTTGTACTCTTAGGCATGACAATGCAGTTTTGCATGTTTATCACACTCCATGGTGGCATTACATTTCATTTCATCATGGGCTACTTGATTTACCACAAAAGAAAGCCGATGTAAACATTCAAGCAGCATTCTAGAGCTGTTGATAATCACGACCTTATTTGTTCACTTCTGCTGTTGGCTTTAACGAGCGGCCTGGCGGTAGAAACTGTTTATGCTAGTTGGTCAAATCAGCATCATTCCTGAATAAAACTATATTAAATTTTGAACCTAAACTTTCCGATCAATAATAATGATAACACCCTCATATTTTATTCGACAGCCCTACAGCCCTATAACTTCGGTAGTACAAACAAGTGCAACCGTTCGCTGGAATCCATTGAGTATTAGTCCCTGGCGGTCATCTTAGACTTAGTAGATTTTCGTTACCGCATACCGATCCCAGGCTTGTGCGATCAAAATACATACGTCACTTAAACCCTGCAATCATACAGGAAGACCTCACACCTTTTTTGGAGTCGGTCTAATGTGGCATAGACCTACCAATTATCCGAGATGGTTTTAGAGACGAGATATCTCTCACAGCCTTGCCGCTGGTTATTTGTTATGACGTAATTCAATGTCGGGAAACAATGGCTTGCCGAGTCTAACCCATTCCGGAAGATTCACAGACGATTAGGCATAAAAGCAAGACTGAGTTGGTAATTTGGAAGAGCTAAAGCGATTCGGAAGAAAAAAACTGTGTGAGAGAGAACAGAAGACTTCTAAGTAGTCTCTATATTAAGCAAATAATCAGAGTTAAGACAAGAAAGGTTAAGTCAGAAGAGGAAAGTATAATAACAAGAAGCGCGCGGCAAGAGTATTCCTTATTACCTATCCTGTTCAAAATATATTTGGAAATTGTGGTGAAGAATTGATTATTTTCTCTCTTAATGCCAACACTTCCCTGTTCTGAAATCAACGTTGAGGACCATACTCTGGTTATTGGAAGAAAAACAAAGAACATACACATCTTGTGAACTTGAGATGCGACAGCGGAGCAAGCGGACAGCTTTAGATACGTGGAATGTAGCATAACTAGCAACATGGAGAGTTAAGAAGTCAGAGGATAGCAGTGGTAAAGGAAGCTTAAACGGAAAAAGAAGCATTTCTTGTGGCCCTGGAAGAAAGAACTAGGGAAAACATTGGGGGTTGTTTTCTGCGGAGTTAGGCATTTGAAAACTATTGGAAGCATTTGAAATGTGTGTATGGAGAACAATGGAGTAATGTACGAACATGAATAATGTATCATTGGATACACAAAATAAGTAATGAAGCGGTTTCACAAGGAGTGGATGAAGGAAAAGTACTGTTGAAATCGATCAGGAAGCGGAAAGGAATTTGAATGAAAAAAATAGTCGCTCTCTACTAAGATGCGCAACCAAAGAAATGGTAAATTGCAAAATGGATAGAGACAGAAGTTGCAGGTTGAATGATCCTTTGCGATGGCAAAGGGGAAGGTGAAAAAGAGGGAAGAATGGAGAGTGTAGATTTTGAGTGAAGGAACCGCTCTTAGGGGGAAACTATGATTGATTAATTGAGTGATCTGGCTTCATCTTGTTGTCCGTATATCTTAACAATCTTTTTGGAAAATACAGTCTGTTAATAGACTGATGCAGAAACACCTTCAGAAGGCGTCATTTGTTTCAAATCCTTGGATGTTGCATTAGCCGCTCCTGCTTGTAGGCAGTTTCCGAAACTTGTCAGAAACTGTTTGACCATTCGTGCTCCCTCCACAGATGTTAATACGACTGTATGACTGCCACATCCGAGTCACCTTGACCCACATAGGACCGGAGCTTCCTCCGGTTAACGACAATTAATCTGTGACCTCACATTGTCATCCAACACCTCAAGTGAAAGGGAAAAAGCCAGATGAGGCTGTTCGAAGAAACAGTTCCGTGGGATTTTACGAGTAATTATGTAAGTCCTTGTGGGTTTTGAAGAACTGTTTATGAATATAAGAACAACATTATTCACGATAGCTGCGCTCAGCACATAAAATATACATCAGCGTATGCTTCACGATGCCGTAATATGTGGTCTGCATCATATTTTCTCCAGGGAAATGGTTTAAGGTTTAAAGCGTACGTGATGCAACACTCCTAACCCACAATGTCTTACTTTAATAATAATTTGTACTATGAAGGGAGCAACAGAGGCTTAACGTGAATTTGATGATCGTTACGATACTATGAGCATAACATTTATGTCCAGTTTTTCTTAGAGTTAAAAGTGGGAAAGCCTAAACTGGTGAGATTTACAAATGAGGTGTTGATGTAAAAAGGAGGGATGTAGTTCCAAAAGGTGATTTTTTATAAGACTGCCTCTGAAGTAGCTGCGTATCTATATAAATTTTTGACCTTTACTTGAACTGTCCGTTGCCATAATCCTTCAGACCACCTAACAATATTTTCTCATATATAATTCAGAATAAAAGTAACTTTTATGTAGTACAGAGTGATTTATGAAGAACTGACACATTTATTTCTTTAATTGTTTAAAAACGAGTTATACTAGCGACAACATATTATACCTGAAATGCAGAGGAATTTTGGGAGATTATTTACCTCTATAGCAAATGTTGAAAATGTCCTACATCCTGCATAAGGCACAACTCAACACGTCGTTCCATGTTATTGGTCACTCGTTGGAGGACTCTGTTGTCAATAAATTGAATCTCCTGTGTAATGTTGTGCTTCAGATCGTCCAATGTCTGGGTGTGTGTGGCATAAACCCTGTCTTTTAAGTAACCCCATAGAAAGAAGTCCGGCGATGTCAAATCCGGAGATCTCGGTGGCCACAGGTTCATGGAAATTATCCGGTCGTCAAAGAAACTTGCAATTAGTGCCATGGATTCATTTGATGTATGGCATGTAGCACCGTCCTGATGAAAATATCCTTGACTCAGCTCTACATCGTCTAGTTGCTCAGCAAACTCCATGAAAATCCGTCGGTACTCTGCAATGTTCACATGTTTAAAAAAAATTGGTCCCACTATTCTCTATGCGGATATTGCGCACCTAACTCCGATTTTAACCGGGGCATATAAATGGAACCGTGCTTCATCTGTGAACCATAAGATGGACAATATGGCGGGATTTTACACAGTGAACGCCTGAAACCAACGACAATAATTCAGTCGTCTATCCTTATCTGGTTCCTGTAACTGATGGACAACCGTAATCCTATACGGCTTTAGGAATGCACTTTTCACAGCTCTCTCGTGCTCTTAAGTCAACAACATCCGCGAGAAGCCTAGATGAACTAGTTTTGCCTTTTTCACTCACCAGAGATCCAGTTGTTTCCAATTTTTTTACCAGTCCCAGTATTGTGTTTCTTTGGGGAGGATTCCAAACACAAAATTCTCTCTGGTATGCCCTTTGAGTAGCTGTAATTGAATTCGTAATCCAGTATTGCTTTACAAGGAAGAGTCGTTCGTTTAATGTGCACTCCATTTTCACGTTGACTACAACAAAATCTCAAAAACAGTTGCCAACAATAAAACTAACAATTAGGAATAAAACATGAGCAATGACAGTCAATTGAAACTCCAGAACAGTTTGCTTAATTTGGTGCTAAAATTGGGGCATTGAGTGAATTTCGAGCAGAATAATTAAAGAAGGAAATCTACCAGTTCTTCATAAATCACCCTGTGGAAGCAAAAAGTTTTTGAACGGTTTCCAGCAATGAAAAGGCGTGACTTCGATTTTACTTTTGAGAATAGTTGAATAAGAGCAATTTCATATGATATCTATATCTTGTGAAGTGATATCATATTTATTAATAATCTGTTTTAATGTAAAGAGCGTAATATCGTTTTAAAATAGCTAACCGTTTCCCACTCAATGATCTGTGAAAGACAAGCCTTAAAACTTCTTTTTTAAGGTTTATAACATCACAGAAAATTATGCAATAAAAGTATATTGTGTATATTTTTTAACGGAAAATGTGTAGCTTATTATATTTTAAATGATATTTTTTATTTACAAATGACTACGCTAATCTCTTAAAACAATGTTTTGTAATGCTGAATACAAACCCTTCTTAATAAGAATGTAATTAATTACCTTAATACCAGAAAAAGAGGAGTGTCGTTATATTGTTCAAAGAAAAATCTGATGTGATACATTCACATGATTTTCTCTGCCCTCTATTGTTTATTAGTAGGTACACAAATTACTCTTACTAAAGCTTATTTTTCTATCTACTATATTTAATACAAATAAACCTTTGCAGAAATAGGTGCATTACACATTTCATTATAGATACAAAGGGAACAGCGATAGTCTGGCCTTAAAATTCCACTGTTTCAATGGGATCGAGAAAAACATCTGAATGTTGACAGGACTTGAAGAGAATGACTAAGAAATGAACAGTTCGAACCATTAATAACGGATATTTTAGAAATGTCTTATACCACAAAAAAAGCTTATTTAAAATAAATTGTGTGTTTTAATGAGCTCTACATTTCTTGTGTAATACGTTTTCGTTATCGTTTAACATTTACCAGTTATACAACATTATACTAAATTCCCTTCAAATGAAGATGACTTTACAGGCTATTCTCAGAAAATGCAAGATATACAGTTTATTTATCATTTAACTAGTTACCTGTAATATATGATATTTTAACCAAAATCATTACAGCCATTTTTTAGAAATTCAAAGTTTTGGAAAAAATGTTCTATATAAAGTGTAGTTGGAGGTGGGGGAATTTTCTTGAAAATCTTCATGCCACATTTTTGGAAGATACTGAATTTAAATACCAAGTTTGGTATTTATCCAACTTTTCGTTTCTGAGTTATGCAGACACAAACACGCATGCAAACATGTTTCCAAAAAAGCTTTATTTGGTTTCAGGGGCCTTAAAACATATATTTACGGTGAAATCTTGGTGTGGAATGCAATACCTTTTCTACCTACTACGCACGTGGTAGAGAAAGTAAAACTGACTTTGTGATTTGTTAATATTTACTACAAATGAAGGCTTTGATGCCATAACTAACATATATTCAGAAGTCATGTCACCTAAAACAGATATTGACATGGCGTTTGCCAAGGTTCTTAGCTATATAATTCAAGAATTCCAGAGTGAGTTGAACAGAATGATAACAAAACATAATTGACCCTCGTATTGATACAGCTTCTCATATGAAAAATGAAAGAGTTAGTTCCAAATGATCTCAGGTACGTCATGCGCGACCTCAGAAAACACTAATTTATGAGCATCTCTCAACTTGCCTAATTTATTGGAGGGATATTTTCGTTTGAGATACTGTATCATTTTTTTATGCACGAAAATAAAAACTGTCAGTTGCCAGAAACCCCTTTCACAACAGGAGGACGTTTACCTATTATTTTTATGATAGGCTTAACGGTGCAATCTAGTTTTCTAGTCTCCCTACTCCAGCTTTTATTTTGTAAGCCTGGTTTACTTAAGCCTGAAATATAACACATTCACCAATATACAAGGTAGCCCTAGATTTAAAATTGGAAAATAAATCTAATAATACCTATAACAAAAACAATAAAATATAATACTCATATTTATTGGTCTTTGTCTTAAAATTGATTGGATACTTTACCTCACAAGAACAATCCTTATCATTGGCCGAAACCTCTTATTTCTGTTCAATAGTCCTGTTTAGTCAATATTTTATTTGAACGCCAATATTTTCTTTAAAACATTGTACTTTTTGATGCTTTTCACGTCCTTTCCCTTTTAAGACTAACATATCTTGGAACCTGGCCCTGAGAGTGCTAATATTCAAGAAACTTTTAAGACAAGTATTTAATTGGTAGGCTTAGGATTTTTAGGTGCGCACCTTTTTTCTTAGGGTAAGTTAAAGCTGTGCGGAAAGATATCACAGTGTGAAATTTTGTTTCTAGTTGAGAAAATAGGCATTTTTTTCTCGCACCTTTTTCCCTTTTTTGGGACCTTTACCCCTTTTCGCACCTTTATCCCATTCCCCCCCCCAACCATGCCCATAATCCCCATTTCCTCCTTTTTTTCTTTTAAGTTTCATTCCAATTTATTCTTTAACTTTCAGTTAACGTCTCCTCCACTTGCTGTGCACGTGCGAATAGTAAGCCTACCTCTTTCAGTAAACGCCGCGCGGGAATTGAAAGCACACCCGCAACAATGGAAAATAATTGTGTGTTCGATGAAAACCTCTTTCTCTCGCTTTACCGCTATAAAGTAGCTCGCAATAATGCAATTGACAATGAGTGATTCCATCCCACCAGAATCAGTAGCCTGCTATTCGTGAATGTGAGTTTGTTACTGTGAGAGATGTCATCTGTTTGCGTGGAGGCGAAGTTTGGGCACGCAGAGACGACAGTAACCTCACCCGCGCAGTTTCGAGAATTATTAAGAGTGGGTTCTGCTCGAAACTACTAGAAATCGCTGAGACTGAAGTTCCAGCATGAATGAGAACATTCAGGTAATTGTTGCGGTGTTATAAGAGAATGTGGACAGCAAATGGGCGTAAGAGTGAGTTGTGTGGCAGTCGCATTGTGTTAGCAAGTGAACTAGTGTTAACTCTCCAAACGAGTGTACTAGTACTAGATTTTACCATGCCAAAGGTGTCCAGTGCTCGATTTATTGTTCTTGCTGAGGATTTCAAACAAGATTTCATAGACACTGATGGAACTGTTATGCGATATACTATTTGTGATTCAGGAATTTTGTTAGATGAAAAACACCAGCGAGATCGCAACAAACAACTCATTTCCAGTGTCAAATGAACAAGACTCTTCAAGCAAACAAATCACGGCAACCTCTATTACGATATGCGTTTCAACAGAGTTCTTCAAAAAGCCAAAATTTGAAGGAATTAAACTTGATTTGTGTGCAGCTCTTATACAAGCAGGAATTCCACTCAATAAGGTGAACCATCCAGCCTTCAAGCGATTTCTTGAAAAATACACAAAGATGTCAATATCCGATGAGAGTACTTTAAGAAAAAAACTACATGGAGCCTGTTTACCAAGAAACCATAGAAAGAATCAAGCAGCAAATGTCTGATTGCGATGTGAGAATCATTGTGGATGAAACCATAGACTCAATGAAACGATATGTTTTGAACATTTTAGTTTTTCCCTAGCAGGCGAGAAAGTTAAGCCCATGTTGTTAAAACTGTACGAGCTGCAGAAAGCCAATGCCAGTACAGTAATGCAATCAATTATGGACTTCTGCCAAAAACTCTGGCCTACTGGTATCGAGTTTGAAAAACTTCTTCTTGTGGTTACGGACCAGGCTCCATACATGGTTTCAGCTATTAACCAATTGAAACCTTTATTTCCTAACTTGAAGCATGTGACATGCTTAGCTCATGCCCTTCACAGGGTTTGTGAATCCATAAGGAACGAATACAACATCGCAAATCAATTCACCTCTGTGCTGAAGAAGATTCTACTGAAAGCTCCGAACCGTGTTGTTACTACAGGGAAATCTCTGGCCTGCCCCTTCCAAATTTCCCGGTCATTACCCGCTGGGGATCTTGGATTGAGTGTGCTGCTATGTTGTGTGAGAATTTTGACAAAATTAAAGAGTTTGTGCTTTCTTTGGATCCATCCGACGCAGGTGCAATTTCCAAGGCACAGCAACTTCTGTTACCGGAGAAAATACATAATTTGCAGACAGAACTATATTGTGTCCATAGTTACAAGTACCTGCCTGCAGCTATTAAACGATTGGAAGAACAAGGTCTGGAAAAGGAAAAACAATGGGATATATTTACTTCCGTGAGGGAGCAGTTAGATGGCTTTGCCAAAGACAAACCTGAATCTAGCCTTCAGAAGAATCCAGACATTGAGGAATTCGCCACATCTGTAGAGTTGCCATTCTGAGTGAATACAAGGTTTGCTCCACTGGTTTCTGTGGATGTTGAAAGAATCTTTAGCATCTACAAAGACATTCTATCTCCTAATAGAAACAGACTTACTTTTAAAAATGTGGAGATGCTTAATGTCTTGAAGTACAACAGCTTCATGTTTATTCCTTCTTTTGATGAGTGATAATTTGATGTACTTGTTTGTAGTTCAATAAATTAGAATAGAGGAAAGAGAAATCGTTGAATCAGTTAAGGTAATGCACCACTAAAATTAACCCAAAATCTCAAAAAATCTAAAAAAAAAAAAAAATAATGTTCCCAAAAATTCTACATTGCTTGTAATTTTAGAATCCACTTTTATTTTTGACCTGGCGAACGCTTCAGGATCGTTACGAGACTTTTTAAATACCCTTGCGCATTTGGTTGCTAGCTGTTTATATTTTTAAAACTTCATTTTAAGGCGTTTCTTATTTTCAGCATTTCTGCATATTCAAAATGTTCCACACGATGTAGTTTTCATCCATTCATATTCACATTTTTTATGCTTATTTCAAAAACCTAAATAAATAAAACTGTCATATAATTTTTCTGTGTAATGAATAGTTTTGGCGCTACTAATTTTTGAAGATAACAATGTATAAAAAAACGAAAAAATGCAAATACAAAACTGCAAAAAAACAAATTTCTCTTAAACTAAGAATGGTAAAAGAATTATATGATAGATTTATAGTTGACATAGAATCAACATAAGATTTGTTTTGAAAAATGCATAATGTTTTGCATTTTGCATATACCCATAGTTTTATATTTTGGAAATTAATAACTTGAAAACTAATTAAGATTTTGGATTGAAATTCACTAAAGGATTATATCTAAAGAAGACTGACATGTGGTTAAAATTTCAGCCCAATTTAATGGATAGTTTAGAAAATAGCAATTTCAGTTGTGCATCCCTTAAATAAACCAGCACCTTATTGTCCCTTTTTCACCTTATTTGAGCACCTTTCCCCCTCCTTTTTTCATCTGAAATTTGCACCTAAAATCCTAACCTTGGTAATTGGTAATGAACAAATGCATTGGAGACATATAGCAGTCAAGAATAAGAGCGTGGTTCTGAGAATACTTCGGGTCGATAAGGGTAGAACAAGATAAGATGGATGGTGGTGCTGGCCCAGCGAGATGGCTCCGTGGTAATGTGTGAGGCTTGCATTCCGGAGGTCCCGGGTTCGATTCCCGTCGATCGCCCACTCTGACCCTGGGCTTTTCGTGTTTTCTCGGATTGGTAGGCGAATGCTGGGATGGTTCTCATCTACCACGATTTTCTTTTCATTCCGTTTCCTTTTTATCTATGTTTCATGGCGTATGAGGGTGCCCGTCAGATGATACTAATGCTTGCTCAAAGGAAACAGTACTCCTCGTGGACACTATAGGGCTGCTTGGTTGACGGGTCGTTCATTGCGTTCTCTAGACGGTTCCACCAATGGAACGGGTCTTCGAGCATGGTGCTGATGTTATTTATGACCCTCAATCAAAACCACAATAGAATTTAATGAGGTTAACAAAAGTTACAAAAATTGCTCGAAGACGCTGTGCCTTGTAATATGCTTCAAGCTATCCTCTCTACTTACGCAAGCATTGCTTTTAATCCTCCCTTTCTGCTTCCTAGCCAAGGCTCCAAACTTCGGCTCTTCCTAAAGTGCTTAAGGTGTGTTTAAATTGTCTCTAGCAATTACCTGAACTACAGGAAGTCCGCAACTGAATTGTCCTCGGAACAAAATTATACTCAGCAAGTAATAAAGTAAAGATTTTCGTTTAAATACCCTGTGTTGTTCCTCTATGGAAACACGTAAACATGTTTTAATATCTTTATGATATCCTTTTCCGTGTAATAAAATAATAATAATAATAATAATAATAAATAATAACTGAGCGAAATGGCTTAGAGGTAAGTGTGATGCTCGCATTCAGGAAGTTCCGGATTCGATTCCCGTCGACCGCTCATTCTAACCATGGGTTTTTCGTGGGTTTCCCTGGTCGGTAGGTAAACGCTGGGGCGATTTCTCATCTGCCAGATTTCCTTTCCATAATTTCCCTCTCATTACGTCTCCTCATCTTTCAGGTGGGCTTCTAGGTTTGGTGGCGCATGGCGGTGCCGAACAGATGGCGCGGATGCTTGCTCAAAGGAAATAATATAATACCCGTGGACACTAGAGGGCTGCTTGGTCCATGGGTGGTCATTGCGCCTTCTAGGCGGCTCCAGTAGCGGGATGTAATTGTTGGCGACTTCCGCGCATCTCTGTGACCTATCTGCCTGCGGTCTGTAGCCTCCTGTGGTTCCTTCACTTCATCCCTATCCCTGGATGTGGTAGCTGCAATGAATCTATTTATGTCTAGGTGTGCCCCTCCATGTAACTTATAACAATAATAATTCATAAACGTCCAGTTATATTGATAACAGATTTGCCTAACATCTGCTTCAGATAAAATTGCTTTGAATCGCTTTCATACCCAATGATTATTCATAAACTCAACAAATTTCCCGGCACATAATTTGTACCTAAAACTTTGACAATAAGTTTTATAAAACAGTGGCTGATATACACTGATGCTTGGAAGTTAATCATTTATAAAATAGATGAAAATAAAATACAATCAGCAGAAATGAGATTTCTCCCCACAGTCACAATTTGTACCAGACAAGACAAATTACGAAATGAAGATACTCACAAGAGCTGGCAATATGTAGTATGAACAAAAAACTTGAAGAATGCAGACAAAAGTGAAGGAATCGTTTAAATTGCTTGGACAGTCAAAGGGAAAGAGATGTGTGGGACGCTATGGATGATTAAATAGCATACGAGGGCTGTCCCAGAAGCACCCGACCTAACAAAGAAAACACAAAAATTTACTTTTTCTACATAGTCTCCTTTCAGTTCGATACACTTTTCCCAGCAATGTTCAACAGCTTCAATACCCTGTTTATAGTGAGAACCGTCGAGTTCTGCAAAATAGCCATCAACTGCAGACTCCAGCTCTTCATTGTTGGCAAATCTTTTACCACCAAGCCATTTCTTCAAATTTGGAAACAGAAAATAATCAGAGGGGGCTAAGTCTGGCGAATAGGGTGCATGAGGAAGTAATTCGAACTTTAACTCATTGATATTGGCCATGGCGACAATGGATGTGTGAACTGGTGCATTGTGTTGATGAAACAGAAGTTTTTTTTCGCTAAATGCGCCGTTTTTGCTTGATTTCGTCATTCAAACGCTGCAATAAATTTGCATAATACTCGCCATTGATTGCTTTTCTTTTTTGAAGATAATCAACGAAAATTATCCCACGCGCATTCCAAAAAAAAACTGATGCCTGCAGATGGAGCTGTCTTCGCATTCCTTGGAGCCTATTCTCCCCTTTCAATCCACTGTTTTGACTGTTCCTTCGTCTCAGGTGTGTAGTGATGGGCCCATATTTTATCCATGGTTATGAATAGACTAAAATTCGGCTTTATTGCAGCAAAACATCGCCAAACACTCGACTGAAACATCCTAACGACGCTACTTTTGTTCCATTGTGAGTAAACGCAGCACTCATCTTGTGCACAGTTTTCTCATGTCTAAATTTTCAGTTAATATGCGATGTACAGCACTTTTTGAAATGCCTGCGATGTCTGCTATCTCGCGCACTTTCAGTTGACGGTCATCCAATACCATTTTTGGATTTTCTTCACAATTTCTGGCGTGGTCACTTCATTTGGTCGACCACTACGATGTTCACCTTGGCAGCTCGTACGACCTCGTTTAAACTCTGCCACCCAATATTTTACTGTTGTAAACGAAGGAGCAGACTCCCTCAGAGTAGTATCTAGCTCAGCTTTAATATTAGTTGGACTAACACCTTTCAAATGAAAGTATTGTATCACATAATGATGACCAGTTTTATCCATGTTTACAAATTTGCTGAGAGCGTTCACCATTGATGGCTGCCAAACAATTACTAAACAATGTAGCATTGTCAAACTTGAAACTTAAGCTTTATAAGGTTGGTACTTTCTACCATAGTCATTTTTTTAAACAATAACCGCTATCTATACGTCAGGTCGGGTACCTCTGGGACTGCCCTCGTATATGGTGAAGACGGTACAACATAATTGCCTAATCTATGTGGTAAAGAAGAAGACGGCTGCAGCAATGTACGATAACCCGATTTTGTTTATATAGCTTTTAAGTCTCAGAACAATCGTGCCTTAAGTAATACATATGAAATAAAAAAATACATCCTTCCGAAAGCGATGCTTAACTACATGCAGTGAAGAAAAAGAGGCTGTCTTATGCAAAACGTACTTTTTAATTATCTTGTCACACGCACAGGCCTCACGTAAAGCTATTATTTTGAGAGCTACATTAGATCGACCTCCACTAAAATAAACACTTACAGTAGAAAGATTTTCCTCGTTTTTTTGTCAGACGGCAAATCGTGCATAAAGAAAAACCTGCCTGCGGTTATGCAAACATTTATAAGCAGGTTTGTCCTAACGCGAGGGCGTATACCATTTGGGTTCTTGGAAACCCATCTGGTAGTGCTCCAGGTGAGGCAATGGCACTTGCACATTTTAACAGCTTCTGAGAAAAAACAAGAATTCCTATCCTCAACAGGAAAGACGCTCCTTCTTGGTCTCCAGTGATGCGGATCTGCTAACTTTTATTCTAGGATTCTCGGCATGCTTTCTTTTTAGCTCAGTTATGATCTACCCTCTACAAAGATAAAATAAAATTAGTAAAAGATAGCGAGTGCAGCTATCAGCCAAGGAAGTGTAGAAGTAAATCAAAGGGAAAGAAATAATCAATCAGTAGATCTATTAAAGATAAGTTTCACGGTTAAAGAAGTACATTTTACAAGTTTAGTTCTTGCTGATGGCCAGATGATCATAGCTCAGTCGAAACAGATATTACTAAAAGCTGTTTTTAAATTTGCAAACTACTAAACAATTTTAATATGAAAGTTCACCTTCTAAACAAAGCGGTGACATGTTGTGGCATTTCCAAATTAAAGTAATTCTCTGACGTATTGCAAGTTCATCCTTCTTTCACCTAAGCTGTAACGAGACATTGAAGAGATATTCAATGGATTTTTTTTAAATCATCTGGAATTAGACAAATATATTTATCAACAAAGCAAATAAAATACTACAATTAAATGTCGTCATAGGCATCCCTTGTGACTTTTGAGTGCAGCGGGAAAATATAAATGTATAGATAAGAAATCCAGCATAGAGATAAGAGAAGCACGAAATTACGTAAAGAAATAAATGAAATTATTAAAATCCACAGCCAAAATCTATACCCTCTGTACGTAAAGTTTTCAGAAAATCCAGCACATGTCCCTGATAGAAAACTCATAGGAGATGCAAAGAATGATTATTTTCAATAATACGAGTGCTCATAGCTTTCTGGTAATTTAATTGAGCTTAACAAATGTTTGTTGTCTTGATAAGATATGAAAATAATTATCTTATAAGTTTAAAAGCAAAATTAAATTAGTGAAGGGAAACATCAGTTTTTACGAGTTGTATTCCATGAGATAATTTTGTTGGAAGAAGGTATCATTGTTTGTTTAACTTCATGATAATCACGACAGTGTTTTACGTATTTCATCTTTATTATAAGGCAGCACCAGATGGTTACCTGAAATTGAACATGTTAATAACAAATAAATATTTTAGGTTATTATTGCTTAGAAACAGCAATAGAACTAATTTATTTAGCAATAGAAATTATCACAGAGATAATATTTATCTTATAAGATTATCTTTATAATCTAATCTTTATAAGATTATCAGAGATTTATCAGTCTGTTAGAGACTATAAGGATGCGAAATCGGCATATTGATAGCGGCCCAGCTTAGGAGAAAAATCTAGAGCTCATTAAAATATACAGGTTAATGCCAAACAAGTATTACTTTCTCTACTACGTATAGTAAGTATTGCAATCCACCCATAAATTCGATACCGAGATTTCACAGGAAATACATGTTTTGAGGTGCACTGAATGCATATAAAGCATTTTTGGAAACATGTCCGTGCGTGTGGGTGTGTGTGTGTCTGTCTGTGAACAGCATAACTCAGAAACGAAAAGTCGGATAAATACCAAACTTGGTATTTAGGTTCAGTATCCTTCAAAGATGCGACACGAAGATTTTCAAGAAAATCCCCTCACCCCAGACAACCCTTTACATGGAACATTTTTCGAAAATTTTGATTTTCTCAAAAAATCGCTCTAACGATTTTGTTTAAAATATAATATAAATAAGATATTTTTATGACAAATGAAATGTATAACTTGAATTTTCTGGGAATGTCCTTTTCATTCTGAATGGCTTTTGCATAACGAGTATATCGTAATAGATAGACAAGCTTTTTCTTCACAAAAGAAATGTAGATCTCGTTAAAACACATAATGTTTGTTATATACATCTTTTTTGTCAAGTGAACTATTTCCGAGATATTTCTTGTTTTTTTTTGAATTTTCCAATACTATTACTTTTTCTCAAATGGGAATTCGTGATTCGTTTTTTTATGTCCTGGACATGCAAAGAGAATGGAATGCACACAAAGCAACCAGCTCTTAAAAGATTTGACTATTGCTTAAAGCCTACCATATTCCCCTTGTACCTACATGAAAATTAGCAATAAGATTTATCTCGATTAACATGAAGTAGACGGAGAATAAGCATTTGTAAAAATAGTTTGTAAAAGAGTAGGGAAGGACATGTGAGGGTAACACATCAAATTTGTTTGTTTGAAGTGATTATTAACAAAAATGAACATTGACTAGATAGCTCGGCGAATATTGCATATTAATATTGCATATTAATCGAGATAAAACATTTGCAGAAACGATTTTTTGACATGCAAAGAGAATTACATTTTACACATAGCGAGCAGTTCTAAAAATATTTGACTATCGCTTAAGGCCTACTATGTTCCACTTGTTTTGTATTTGCAAGGGCAATATAGAAATACAGTAGCCTTTAAGCATAGACATATCTCTTAATAGCCGGTTGCTATGTGCAGCACCATTCTCTTTGCCATAGATTAATACTATTTGCATATCCAAGACAAAAAAAATGAATAACGAATTCCCATTTGAGAAAAGTATTGAAAAATTTAAGGGAATAACAAGCAATATCTCGAAAATGGTTCACTCAACAAAAATTGACATAAATTGTGTATTTTAATGCGATCTACATTTTTTTGTAGTAAAATTTTGTCTATCTCTTATGGTTTACCAGTTATGCAAAAGTCGTTCGCAATGAAGAATACTTTTGGAGACATTCCCAGAAAATTTGAGATATACATTTCATTTGTCATGCAAATATCTTAAACATATGCTATTTTAATCAAAATCGTTAGAGCCATTTTTGAGAAAATTAAAATTTTCGAAAAATCTTCCATGTAAAGGGTAAACTGGGGTGGGGGGATTTCTTGAAAACCTTCGTGTCGCATCTCTGGAAGATACTGAACCTAAATACCAAGTTTGGTGTTTATCCGACTGCTGTTCACACACACACACACACACACACACACACACACACACACACGGACATGTTTCCAAAAATGCTTATTTTGAATTCAGGGGTCTCAAAACATATATTTCCGGTGAAATGTCGGTATCGAATTTTTGGGTGGAATACAATACATCCCCTACTTACTATACGTAGTAGAGAAAGTAATAAATAACTAAAAGCTTTTGGTGATCCTACGTGCATTTTGCAAGCGTACTATCGTGTGGGGATTTTACGGCTGCGTTGTGTGATAGGATGTTTTGTTGGTTTTTAACGCAGCATTGCATTATATATTGTGAATTATGCATTGCATTCATTATATATTAGGTCATAGTGAGCTATAAAGACACGATGGTTACTACTGCACAGGATTGCATTGCTCCGATGAAACTATTTCTGTATGTAAAAACTGTAGCAGATTAACATGAAGTGGGTATAAGTTTCGCTATTAGTGTGAATAATATAATACATAAGGGATACCCAGGAACTGATAATGGATAGAAGAAAGTAAGTGACTGCTATAGATTTTTTTATATATCTTTAAGAACTTTAAAACTTTTAATGGTTAAAAGCTAAAATTAATAAAATAAGTATCTGTTTCTAGCCTAAAGTAAATCAACATTTTATAGTGGCTTTCAATCAGTAAGTAATACTATCGCCTAGAACAACTTTCATGGGAAGAAATTGGGATTTTATACGGCTATAAAATCAAGTTCCCCACGTTTTTGGGCCGTCGTGATAAGAGCGACTACACAAATTATTAAGGCACTGAAATGTGCTCTACTTTCTGGTCTCCCAGCTTCACTTAATTGATCCTAACCTGTTTACTGCAATGGAGGAACGAAGTTATTACATCATCTGATCTTGTTTTTGTATTATATTTCAGTTAGTGCTGTAATTGTCTTTTAGCCTCATTATTAAAATGAGTATTACAATGAAGTGCAATTATTTACTTTTTGTGTATTAATAATACATCAAGTTGACTAAAGGAAGTGTTAGTATTTGAAATGCTAGAAGATGGGCCCCAAGACTATCCTTGCAAGAATGTTATTAAAAAATTATTTGCCAACTGCCAAAGACAATGATGCACTAAACTAGGAGAAAATAACACTTCCTTAGGAACCGTTATGATTAAATAGATTTGGAATATATTAGGTTAAAGATGTGGGTAGATATTAGAAAAATCTGATTGCCACGTTTGTTTAGTTTTCAGAATTGAGTTTAGAAGACGTAGAAAGTTAGGTTAGGTATGCGAAATGGAGGTTTCCATCGTAAATTTGTTCTTTGAGCAGTGATTTAAAAACTTGAAATACTCAATGTGAAATAGTGTAAAACCAATGTTTTTCCATTATTTTTATTACCGTGAAGTATTATCCTGTTTTAATGTAAACTATTCTAATATTAACTTTTTCTTTGTGTTATATTGGTAAACATGTATTGACAGTGCAAGCTCCATTTTCCACATCATTATTAGTTTGGAAACATGTAAATTTCTACAAGGAGTGGCATGGATTCATTAAATAACTACCTGTCAAGGTGCTTCATGGCTGAAAACGATTGACTTAATATCCACATGCAAACTCATCCAGCCAATGGCGCAGCGAAGTGGGGCTTTTGGGGGTTAAACTCTTCACAGAACCGCAAAGAAAAGTAAATAAAAGAAAGGGGGGAAACTCACAAAATGAGTGCAAAGTTGACCGAACCCATTACCTAAACCCTTCTTGAACATGGATACAAAGAAAGCCCTTCACAGCGACTGTTTCTTGCTGACAGGTACCCCTCCGCTCAAATGGAGTAGTCTCGTTAGTTATTCGTAATACAGCAAGCGAGCGGAACTGTGGGTTCTGCTAGTAATATAAAACTTAGTAAGCATTATGGTGCGTACCTAATTTCTTGGAAAATAAATCTATACCAGGATTATGAACTTCGAAATTGGCAGCTCTGAGATTTCACAATCAATTGTTGTGGCTACCGTTTGAGATTTCAATAATCGTGTTAGATGACTTTGTGAGCTTGAGTTTGCACACAATCAACAATAGAACAGAAGATATCTGGGAAAAGGTGAAGGAATTTGAAGAAAAACTTTGATGTGTTACATTCATGTCTTTTTTTCACCCACTATCATTTACTTTCATAGCTCTTCTACAAACTATTCTTACAAAGTTTATTAATCACGATAAACGTTTGCAGAAATGGTTTCATTAGACATTTCATTGTAGATACCAGAGGCTGAAACGATAATCGAATCTTAAAAAGCGGCCCAATAGGTATGTGTTGTCTGTGACATTCCATACTTTTTGCATGACATCACCAGAAACAAAAGAGAGGCTTAGCACTTCATAAAGTATAACGTATTTAACATTCAAACCAAGAGCAACGAATATCTCGGATATAACCATATCCGAGATGCCACAAAAGTTTATTTCGCATATAAGCTGTGTGCTTTAACGGTGTATACATTTTTCATGTAAGTCTTTGTATATCTCTTATGATTTATCAGTTATACAAAATTATGCAAAATTCATTCAGAATCAAAAGCTTCTCAGGCTATGTGCAGAAAATTTAATGTATACACGTTATTAATCAGGTAGGTGTAATTACGTGGCATTTTAATCAAAAGCGTTAGAGTCGTTTTGAAAATAAAAGATTACGAAACATGTTATATGTAATGGGTTCTTTAAGGTAGAAATATTTTCTTGAAAATCTTCATGTCGCATCTTAGAATGACGCTACTAAGTTTAGTACTTATAAAGTAAAAGAAAGAAGACTGTCTTGGCTGAAAGTGTGTTAAGTTGGCATGAACTGCAAAAGAGGCGAGATTGGAAGTTACAATAATTACTAGTTGTGGACGGTTCGAACGTTCTGTACAGCTGGAAGCGCTGCAGGTGGCGAGGGTGTTAATTGCAGTTTGCAAATTAAACAGAACTTGGATGAAGCTGTGGGAAATGATGTCAAGGTCGAAACGAATGTAGTCTGGGATTTAGTGAGAGTTGACGGGACTCCGGCAAAATGTCACGTGGGTGTGTTTCTTTGTTGGCACACACCGTCCTCTCCCCCACTTCATGCATTAAGTTGAAACAAAGGTTTCGACGTCACTGCACGATTCTTAACAGAGAAACATAACGGTCCTCGGCCTGGGGCGACAGATTGCACCTCATTTTTGTCTAGATGTATAGCCGTTAAAATTAGCTACCTGAATTCGTTTCGGGGGGGGGGGAATTTAGAAAAAAAATGTTTTGTTTTATTTATTTATGCTTTGGAATTGTGTTTTTAAATAATTAACAAATGTGCTGGATGTCATGTAATTTTTGGTAATACTGTAACGTCCGTAAGGGAATATATCGCGTAAAATGTCAACTTCTGCATTTTGCAGCGATAGAGTAGTTAACTTAAACTGCACTTTGGCTAATAGTTTTTTAAATGGTCTTATATACCTAAAAGACTTCACAAGTTGCAAATATGCTCATAGGTATATTTTATAAACACACATATTTCAGAAGTAGGAGAGGTGAAAAGAAAGACACAATTCCAAGATTTATTACTGTATATTGAATTTAGGATCGACCTGAACTATATTACTTCTTCAGACTTCTTTCTTCTATCCTGCTTTAATATTTTCAGGAAGTGCCTGGTTTTTCCAGCTTTCTTTTGTCACTCTGAATTCGACTTAAGAGTAGTTACATAGTGAGGTTTGCGGAAAAATGGCATGTACTCAAATGCCACATCTAGAATTATAAATGTCTGTTGTAGATTTAAAATGAATAAAAACAAAACACACCATATTAAACAGAAAGCTTAGCAGAATGAGGTATGAAAATTTTTTTTTTATCAAAATAAGGAAATGTCATCTTGGAGGCTTCATCATCAGGCCTACGTCATCTTGGAGGTTTTGCACATGTTTTTGCATGAAACTAAATTGTTGAAGGGCAGTAGCGGCTTTTTATTAAAGAAGAGAAATTATCAAGTCCAATTTTAGGTAACTAAAACTAGTAACCGGAGAAAGGAGTATTATATGTTAATCACCAAAGGAGAACATTGTGTGTTAACGTCTTTGACGCAAGATACTGAAGGGGAAAAGACAAAGAAAACGATGTTCACAGTCAGTGTGCACATGACTAGTAAACTGACACAAAATTCACTATTACTAGTGAGCATTCACACAATAATTATATTTCCATTTTGAAACAAAATTTGACTGTTTTGGTTTTGAAGTTTAGTAGACCCTTTCGTGGCCGTAAAATTATCCTGTAGCTCATCAACTGCACTCGTACTCTCTCGCTCATCATAGCCTCCTGGGAGCTTAGGTAGTGTTGCTGTGTACCTGTCCTGGGTAGGGCTTAACCATAGTGTTGGAGAATGTTGTAAGGTGGGGTATATAGCTTTTGGCGTGAGGGGTGCACGCTAACTTGCCAGCAGCCTCCTTATATAGCCCTCCAACAAAGGGAGATGTTGCCTATGGGGCGGTTTCTCAAACCTGCAGCCAAGAAATTTCCAGAAAGCCGGGGAGCGCATATAAAGGATTTGTTGCTTGGGCCATTATTGCGCGGGGATTTGTTCTAAAGGGCCGGTGGAAGGCACTAACAATCCTGGCGGCTAGGTAAAGGTCCGGCATGCTCTCAAACTGGCGCAGCCCGCCGGTAGCTTCGCGCACGTGTTCACAATATGTTACTTTAAACCAGCCCTGTCTAACGCGGCGCCTCCGGGCGCTATGGTGCCCGTGATTGTTTTCCTAGCGCCCTTCATAAGCAAACTTTTATTACGACGATTTATAATATTAAATCAAATTTCAGGACGTTACAAAGCCAATTCTATAAAATAGTAACGTAATAATGGCCTCTTACAAAGTCTGTTATGTTTTAGCGAAAAGGAGAAAAGCTATCAGTGACGAGCAAGTACTTAAAGAAGCAATGATCAGTGACGCGGAATCTCTGTTCGATGGGCGCAAAGATAAATCTGCACTTATGCCTTCTATAAAAGGACTTCAGCTGTCTTACAAACTGTTACTAGACGTGTTGAGCAGATTTCTAAGAATTTAGAGTTTCAATTATATCAGGACCTGCAATCGTGTGAATATTTTTCGCTTCAATTTGATGAGAGTACTGATATTTCCAATATCGGACAGTTGTGTTTGTTTATTAGAATGGTCTTTCATGATTTTACGGTTAAGGAGGAGCTTGTAAAAGTGCTGCCACTTAATGAACGTACTAGGGGAGAAGACATATGTAATGCATTCCTGAAATTTGCAAAATGTAGTAACATTCCACTCTCTAAACTTGTTGCTATATAACAACAGCCTTCAATGACTGGAAAAAAAGGGTTTTTGTTCTTTGTGCTAAAGATGATTCATTTCCAGAATGTATTTCTTATAACCGTATTATCACCAGGAAGCTTTGCGCAAAGGTTTTGAAGTTCGATCATGTCATGAAAGTTGTAACTCGCGTAGTAAATTACAACAGATCATCTTCTACACGTCACCGATTGTTCAGAAACATTTTGAATATATCAGACTCTGAGCATGATGATATAATTCTTCATGCAGACGTAAGGTGGCCGAGTAGGGGGAAAACAATTGAACCATTCTGCAGTCTTCTGGATGAGATAAGATATTTTCTGCCATCATCGCCCGGGCAATATTGTCAAGAACTTGATAAATTAAAATTAAATTTTATTTATGGACGCTCTTTAACTGCTGTGGTCCTTAGCGTCCCATTCTATAATGGGCGTGAAAGACCGTTAATTTTGCTCAGAGGCCTCTTTATCAGGCTTGAGGTTATTTTACGTGTCGTAATTCTATGACACGGGACCACCGGCTTTACTTCCCTCCCGAAGGTAGCCATGTAAAGGATTTTTACGTCCGAAAAAATCCATCGCCCTCGGGAACTAGAGGCTAGCATGGTACCCACTACACCACGGAGGACGACAAGAGCTTGATGAGATACCATGGCTCCTAGATTTAAGTTTCTAGGCAGATATCGCCTTAAAATTAAATGAGCTAAATCTCGAATTGCGAGGGAAAAACCGCATTTCAGCCATGATAAGTACTGTAAATGGAGGAAACTAAACTTATGGATTGCAATTTTGAAAACAAATTACCTATCATGCTTTCCAACTTTGAAATCAATAATGGAAACCAAATGTGATGTTTTATCTTTTGCCCAGAATCTTGCAATCCTAGTCACAAAATTTAATAACAGTTTTAGACACTTTTCAATGCTTAACCAGTGATTATGCTTATAAATAATCCATTCGCTTCAATTGACATTACTGAACTTGGAGATGGGATATTGGAGATCTTCGGAAATCGTAATCTTGAAGAACTAGAATTGGAAATTTTAAATCTTCAAAAAGAAATATTTTGGAAACCATGTTTAGCAACTTCAAGCAATTTCTGGACTCTGGTGGACACAATAAATATCGCATGATCGGTAGTGTTGCCTTGAAAACTTATTGCTGTTTTGGCTTGACATATCTACGAGGTGACGTTTTCATCTATGAGCATCATTAAGAATAAGTACTGATCCAGCCTGACAGACTCACGTCTAAATGAAGCAATTACAGCAGCTTGTTTCAGCACACCAGATTTTTTTGAACTTACAGCAAACATGCAGTGCCAAACTTCACATTAATTATGTAAGTTGTAAATCCAAGCCATTTTAATTATAATTACTTGAAATACTTTCACAGCATTACATGTTTGTAATTATAATACAGTAATGGTTGTGATGACGCGGCGCCCGCATCTCCTTAGGCATGGGTTAAATGTGCCCGAGCGCATAAGTTGGACTGCAGTGCTTTAAACAGCATAGTAACTACATTATTTTCATTAGAAACCAGAACCGAAATCAGTGTGCCAAACACAATTTTGAAGTTGCAGGAGTTGCATTTGTAGCCCCATGTATAGGAGATAAACTTGAAGTTGCACCACGTATTGCGGGAGATATGTTTCTTTGAGTGTTCGCCCCGCGTACGATACAAACTTTCGGTGGCCTTCGCCCCACGTTTAAAATTTAACTTTTATTTTTATGTTTCTTTATTTATATATTATATGTATGTATACCTCGGCTGCTTCATTAGTAATTTGTTAGAGCACGTATCTCTTAGCAGGACTGGTACGCCTAAAGAACACGGCTTACACAAATTATAATTGTATTGTACTTTGTTTATTAATCCTTCACACGATTAAATAAAACTTCACTCATATATCCTACTGTAGAGCTGTGAGATTGTTGTTAATTGTACTTTTTAACACGTAAACTTTATATTATTCTCACCGCAATGAATTTTGATGTCTCACACTGAACACGTACCAAATCTATTTGCTTGGATACGCTTCCTTGTAGCGTCTACCGCCTGAATTTGTATATTTCCTCTATTTCAAGTCTGATTGGCTAATGCTACTCCAATATAATACTTTTATTTAACTTAAGCTTTTTCTAGTTTTTGATTGGCTATTTATAAACTGTTTTAAATATTATATTATTGTTCCAAGAATTATTAGTAGCATTATTAAACTTGCTAATTTATTATTGTCTCAAGGTTGCCTCATTGTTAGCAACTTTCGGCTTTTACTTTGTAATTCTGTTTGCTACGGAAAACAGCTTGCTTCTATTCTCACAGCTCCTACATAGCTAAAACTACGTAATACATTCACATAACATTAATATGTACATAATAATATAAACATAATACAATGACTGCTACATACACTTTATATATTATATTATATTATACACATATTGCTTTAAGGCCATTCTCAAGAGCTACCCTGTTCAATGGATTTCGGATCTAGCTTTTGTTTGAGTTTTGGGACCATTTGGAAAGAATTTCAATGGCTTTGGTGAGTTTTTTGCTTAAATTGAGTTTTACTTATTTATGGAGGCTCCTTATGGTTCATAGTGTCCCATTCTATATTGGGTGTGAAAGAGCGGAAATTTGGCTCAGATACCTGTTTATAGGGCTTCAGTTCTTTTACGTGCCGTAAATCTACGACACGGGACCCCGGCTTTACTTCTGTTCCGAAGGAAGCCATGCTAAGGGATTTTACGTCCGAAAAAATCCATCGCCCTCCGCCGGGTTTGAACCCGCGACCAGCGGAACTAGAAGCAAGCATGGTACCCCTAAAGCGTGGAGGACGACTTTTTCCAATAGTCATTTAGATGCGTTATCTATAAATAAATGTAGGATAAAGACAAAGTGATATACTGAGGGCAAATAAAGATCAAATAAATCCAAATCTCCGAGAGATCTCTAAGACCTTTGATGAAAGCTGTTGATGCAAGATCTAGAGGTGTACTTTATCGGCGAATGCTTGTGCTACATTGCAAGGTCCTTTGACATGTGTTCTATGTGTGCATAAATCATTGAATGAATCTTATGCCGCATCTGTAGGTAAAATGTTACCGGGAGAAAGTAGCAAGTAAACCCCTACCATATAACCGCTCTTTATGCCTATTTTATAACGCATTTTAATGCGGCTTCCTTATTGATTGCAGTACATTTTTGAAGCAACGAGCAAAGAGTATCGCTGTGAAAGTCAATGTCAGAAACCTCAATGCTGTGCCAGAAATAAAAAGTTTAAATTGTATTATTCATGTATTTAATGTGCATGGAAGTGCTTAGGAACGTCTTTAATACATCTGTCTTTGGCTGAGGTTCGTACTCATTGTTTTCTTTTGCTTTCATCTTCCTCTAGCCCATACCGTTCTCTCTAATAGAGTTTGTGAAGTCATGCTTTCAAATGATCTCAGGACTTCCTACTTTCCTTCTCCCATGCGGAACTCGCAATGATGGCTTCCTCATTACTTCTTCATTTCCATTCTTTTTATATAGTTCGCTTCATTCACAATAGCCTTATAGCATGTAAAGAAATACTGTTCTTAAAATTGTACATTCTGCTAAAAGAGCTCTTCTTGAAGTTCAAGATGGCAGGCAAACGTGTGAGATGGCTAAAACTTCAGTGTAATCAATTTAGTATAGGAGTAATAACACAAGAAGAAAAAGAAGTAAACTTATGTATATAAGGATACAAATAAGAAGGATAATTAGCTTTTTAAAATCGGGCCATGATCAAGTTTCGAAACTATGAATCTTCTGACTTCCATACCGTAGCCGTGAGATACATTGGCTATCTCCCTAAACTGAATTACGAGTCTTTTTCATCTAATTCACTATTAGCATTTACTCCCCGTAATGCTGCACCTGCTTCAGATACATTCAGAGCACCGAAAGTACTGCTAGTATTTCACTTCATATTTTAAAGTCATAAAATATCGAATTTATGAAGACTTGCATCATTTATTAAGCTTATACATTAGAGTGATTAATTTCTGCTAATCCAAGGTCCTTTGAAGAGAATTCTGTCATAGGTGTCTCATGATTTTCCATGTACGTTTGAGCAATTCTTTCATGATTTTAAGCCTCGTTCTTATAGTGTCTCATTAGTAAAACACCATTTCGTTCTTTAAATACAGCTCAGAACAAACTTAAATTTTGCTGCAATATTTCAGGGCTTCCACCTATTTTTTTTTTTTTTGACTGATGCATCTCTCAATGAAATCTCCAATAATGATCAATAATTCATTAAAATAGAATCTTCAGCAGGTATTAACTGCTCATTGAAATCTCCAGGACAGATTAACCATTCATTGGAATACCCGGTACAAATAAACCACTCATTGAAATCTTCTTCACAGATCAACTACCCACTGAAATATTCAATACAAATCATTATTCATCGTATTTCGCAGAACAGAGTGATCAATCACTCATTGACATCTCCAGTACATCGCCATAGAACTCTTCGTTAAAACGAGCTTCAAATTTAGGAAGAGTAAAAAGACAAGGTCGAAAAAGTCAAGCCACGCATCAGCAACAGTGAACCACACAACAAAGGACATGAGCAAGTGTATTGTTTGGTAGAACAATAGATTCGTACCTCATTAAAGATCACCTGGCAGAGGCATTTCACATGTAATCAGGAAACGAAAGAAATGCAAATGAGAACTCTACAGCCTTCATAGATTTATAAGTTACTTTATCCACTAATTAATACAAGTTATCAATAATATGGATGCGTTCACCCTGTCATTATTTTACAATTTCTTTATTTTTTGGCGGTAAAATAATTATATAACGATTGACCTTTAAATTCAGGACACGGAGATCTGCCGGTTGAATCCCGGCTTCACCAAAATTTCAGGCCAAATTTAATTCAAGACAAATTATGCGCCCACTTTGCGAACGAATTGTTAGTTGTTTTCCTACAGTTTCTGGACAGGCAGAAGTTGTGTAGGACAGCTGTTGCCTGTGACCTGCATCAGTCCGCTGCAGTTTCCATTGCCATAAAGGCCTCTTCATGACTTGGTCCACTTTTTCTACTTTCTATACCTTTCGTTTTTCCGACTTGTCCATCAAAGTGTTATCTCCTACTTGCAGAGGAAATAATTTCTCGTCCTTATTAAACATTTAAATGTAAACTCACTTGAACACTGCCATATGTTATTCAGAATTTCATCTAGAACCAATAAAAACGTAAAAGACTCGAGAAAAATTTTACAAAGTAATGGGTATGGGGTGAAAAAGGAAATAAATATGGAATTTAAAAAGATAATTGAATTCAAAATCAAGAGATGAAAACCCTAAGATCAACAAGGAAATTGTCCTGATAGTATGAAAGAGTTTGATTCATAGAGAAAGGATCAACATTTGAAAGATACGTATAAGAAATGAATTGAGAAACATTTAAGACGCATGTCTCTTGAAAGAATACCATGTTCCATTCAGATTCAAAACCCAAGGGAAAGAAAGATTTGCATAGGTCTAAAAAGCGACGGCAAAATGATGGAAAGGGATGGGGCAATTTTGGTAATTGTTGTTCCTGCTGCTGTTGTTGAGTGCTAGGAACTCTCAGAGGTGATTGGAAGATAAATTCCTATTGAGTAGTGTTAGTGTCCTATAAAATGTGTTCCACAGGAGTTATTTTACATGCAAATAAAGCAGATGTGTTTAAGTACACTTAAATAGTTAAGCATAGCTTACTACGTCCGTAATCGAACCCGCATCCAGATCGACTACACTTTCTTTTAGAGAGAATGAGTGAGTTTTCAACGTCCCTTGATCCTAGTTCTACAGAGGGTATGGAGGTGGGCATGATGATGATCTTGAATATGATCTTCCTCAAAGATGTCGATAACTTGTTGTGGGTAACTGACAGCTCACCTGTAATCAATCCATTTTACAACTCTCGCTTCTGGTATCACTTAACAGTGAAGCAAGAGCTTCTCACAATTAACGGGAAGTACTGAGATTGTTTTGAAACTGCCACTCAGCAGTCCAGTCAGTTCCATTATCCCATTTTCTTAAAGCCGATCCGGAACTAAACCACATAATGATTACGTAATCAATGATACTTTCCACTGTTATGAATATACATTAGACAAGTCACAGCTGAGGCGAAACTTGTGGTAAAGCCTTAAGGAGCAATCAAGCAAATCCCTTGCATTTGCATGATGAAATTGCACGTATTACAGGCTCTAAACGTTCTTGTTATCCAGTAGCTGCTTTAACATTGCATGCAAACGATGGCAGTCGAAATAATTAATATTGTGTTACAACTTTCAGTGCAGGGCATCTGACTTGCAAAACGGCATTTCAGATTCATACTCTCCAAAGCAATTAGCTAACTAGCAAGAACAAAACAGAAGTGTAATGGAAGGAATACAGATATTATGCACCAAAAAGGACAAGAAAGAAAGAAAACAGCCACTGATTCAATAATATAATACTTTATAATCTGTACTAGTTTCATGTTATGAGAATGAGAAGAAACTAATGAAGCCTATGTTTTATGTTGAAGAAGAAGACTGAAGGCGTGAGAATGTTTGTTTCATGGAATATGGTTAGATCTTTGAAAGGCCGCACAGAAACAGAATGCGTATTTAAAACCACAGCCCATTTTGTGGTAAAGTAGGATTTACTGTATTCTTTGATTAAGTTATTTTCTGCCAAATCTACACATCCTAAGCTGCTTTTCCATATAGTTTACATCGTCCTCTAACATTCATCATAGTAGGGAATAATTCTTTTTGGAACCTTCTTATAGAAGCCCCCAGTTCATTTAATCAATGTTTAACTTTTTACTTTCTCTACTACGTAGAGTAAGTAAGGGAAGTATTGTATTCCACAAAAAATTCGATACCGAGATTTTACCCGAAATACATGTTTTGAGACCCCCTGAAACCAAAAAAAAAGCATTTTAGAAACATGTCTGTGTGTGTGTCTGTGAACAGCATAACTCAGAAACGAACAGCCGGATAAACACCAAACTTGGTATTTAGGTTCAGTATTTTCCAGAGATGCGACACGAAGGTTTTCAAGAAAATTCCCCCACCCCAGATTACCCTTTACATGGAAGATTTTTCGAAAATTTTAATTTTCTCAAAAATGGCTCTAACGATTCTGATTAAAATATCATATGTTTAAGATATTTTCATACAAATGAAATGTATATCTCGAATTTTCTGGGAATGTCTCCAAAAGTATTCTTCATTGTGAACGACTTTTGCATAACTGGTAAACCATAAGAGATAGACAACATTTTACTACACCAAAAATGTAGATCGCGTTAAGATACACAATATATGTCATATATATTTTTTTGTTGAGTGAACCATTTTCGAGATATTGCTTGTTATTCCCTTAAATTTTCCAATACTTATACTTTTTCTCAAATGGGAATTCGTTATTCATTTTTTTATGTCCTGGACATACAAAGAGAATGGAATGCGCCACATTGCAACCAGCGCTTAAAAGATTTGACTATCGCTTATAACCTACCATATTCCCCTTGCACCTACAAGAAAATTAGCAATAAGATTGACATCTCAATATCTCGATTAACATGAAGCATATGGAGAATAAGCGTTTGTAAAGATAGTTTGTACAAGATTAGAGAAAGTCATGTGAGTGTAACACATCAGGTTTTTTGTGGTGTAAACACTTCTGTATCGAAGGTGCATTGAGTGATAAGGACACTAATAAAATATGTAGGTTTTTTCATGGATATCCATGCAACCTTGCTCTTGATATCGTCTGTCAACAAAGGAGTTGAAAGAAAAGAGTTGATGCTCTATTTTATCCAAAACAGGCGAATGGTAATTAATCAGCTTAAAGCATTTTTAATACTCGTTTCTCGATTTTTCTCTACGAAATAATAACAAATAATTTTCATTCTCCAAAAACGTTTATGCCAGAATTAGCTAAACGTTTGCTAAGTGGACCTAGCAGACGTTTAGCTGACGTCTGACGGCATTTGTTTAAACAACACAAGCAAGAGTAGCTCAACTTGTGTAGAATCGAATAAAAATGAATTATTAAAATTTTTTATCAAGGGTATATGTAAGGGAAAATTTTAAATGAAGAAAAATTGCTGATAAAATACTACATCCTTTAAAATACTATAATTTCGATTTATGTGTGTTTATCTTAATTCTAAGTCAGTACATTTGTTTTAATTTTATGCTTTGTCTCTGTTCTCTGCCAATAAAGTTCTGGAATTCATGCGTCTTATGTTTTAATACCCTTTTTGTATTAAATACATCTGTGGAACTTCGTAGGGTATTTAAGAGACCAACATAATGGTCTCAGGGTAAGAGGAATTTTGAATAAGAGTTTGGGATCAACACTAAGTAGTATTTTCAGTGCATTATAAAACACCTATTAGTTTAGTTTTTTCCATAAAGGAAATTATATCCAAATCATTCTCCAGTTTTAGTTATTATTATATTAAAATTATGTGCACTACCATTTCAAAAATCTGATGTGTTACACTCACATGACTTTCTCTACTCTTGTACAAACTATTTTTACAAACGCTTATTCTCCATATCCTTCATGTTAATTGAGATGTTAATCTTATTGATAATTTTCTTGTAGGTGCAAGGTGAGTATGGTAGGCTTTAAGCGATAGTCAAATCTTTTAAGAGCTGGTTGCTATGCGGAGCATTCCATTCTCTTTGCATGTCCAGCACATAAAAATATGAATAACGAATTCTCATTTGAGAAAAAGTATTGGAAAATTTAAGGGAATAACAAGGAATATCTCGGAAATGGTTCACCATAAGAAATAAATTTGCAGAAACGATCTTTTGACATGCAAAGAGAATTACATTTTACACATAGCGGCCAGATCTAAAAATATTTGACTATCGCTTAAGGCGTACTATGTTCCCCTTGTTTTGTATTTGCAAGGGCATTATAGAAATACAGAAGCCTTTAAGCATCGACATATATCTTAATAGCTGGTTGCTATGCGCAGCACCGTTCTCTTTGTCACAATACTCTTTGCATATCCAAGACAACAAAAAAAATGAATAACGAATTCCCATTTGAGAAAAAGTATAAGTATTGGAAAATTTAAGGGAATAACAAACAATATCTCGAAAATTGTTCACTCAACAAAAA
Organism: Deroplatys truncata; assembly: GCA_030765065.1. Classification (NCBI taxonomy): domain Eukaryota; kingdom Metazoa; phylum Arthropoda; class Insecta; order Mantodea; family Mantidae; genus Deroplatys; species Deroplatys truncata. The sequence goes on along the minus strand of CM060975.1, from coordinate 65,142,852 downwards.
AAAAATGTATCTGATATAAATTGTGTATTTTAACGCGATCTACATTTTTTGTTTAGTAACATTTTGTCTATTTTTTATGGTTTACCAGTTATGCAAAAGTCGTTCACAATGAAGAATACTTTTGGAGACATTCACAGAACATTTAAGATATACATTTTATTTGTCATGAAAATATCTTAAACATATGATATTTTAATCAAAATCGTTAGAGCCATTTTTGAGAAAATTAAAACTTTCGAAAAATGTTCCATGTAAAGGGTAATCTGGGGTGGAGGATTTTCTTGAAAACCTTCGTGTCGCATCTCTGGAAGATACTGAACCTAAATACCAAGTTTGGTGTTTATCTGACTGTTCGTTTCTGAGTTATGCTGTTCACAGACACACACACACACACACGGACATGTTTCCAAAAATGCTTTTTTTGGATTCAGGGGCTCTCAAAAGATATATTTCCGGTGAAATCTCGGTATCGAATTTTTGGGTGGAATACAGTACTCTTTTTTGCTCTTTTTTTTCTTTACGTTTAGAAAACGTATATTGCATGTATACAAATTTAATTACATTGTACATCCATAATAAAAACCATATGAAAAATATTATCTTCATTTATAGCGCTGTTGAAAGTAACTAGGCTTATGTCCCTTGCAGGAGTTAGAGACATTTGTACATATACTGTTTCATCTTGTACATGTAAAGCTATTTTTATTGCAAAATGAGGATTTATTCAAGTGTAGTTTCATGATCATTAACACAAGATAAGCCTAAGCACTTCATTCAAAAGATGTATGGCTGCTTGATAAAATTGCATGAATAATAAACAATCCAATGTTGAGGAGATTTCTGGCTCTTCGTTGTGGGAAATATTTTGTTGAAGGTTATCTTTCTGAACATCTAAAGGAAAGGGTGGACTGGTCTGTAGTATGTAGTACATCGTCTCTCACATCTGAACCATTATTTATTCGTTGTTGGTTTGACAATGAGAGGAAAGCAATTCCCCCTTTTCTTGTCAAAAAAAACCTATATACTTATTTTTAATGTTACCTAAAACTAAAATTTTCTGATGCAGAATATAAATAAATGCCTCTCCATTACATGTTTGATCATGGCCAGCATAGCCGTACTTTTATGTTTCTATAACGTACGTACATACACAGGAGTGCAAAATAGCAACATTGTAAAGCTTTTCTCAGATTTTGGTAGCTAAAATTTGTGCATTACAAGTAATATGAGAAGCACAATAGCTTTAGTATTTAATTTGATGGCTATTTTACTTTCTCTACTACGTAGAGTAAGTAGTGGAGGTATTGTATTCCTCCCAAAAATTCTATATCGATATTTCATCGGAAATACATGTTTTGAGGCACCTGAATAAAAACATTTTTAGAGAAAGGACCGCGAATCTGTGTCTGTGAACAGCATAACTCAAAAATGAACAGTCATATAAGTACCGTACCTGGTATTTAGGTTCAGTAGCTTCAAAAGATGCGACACGAAGATTTTCAAGAAAATTCCTCTACCCTAGACTACCCTTTACATGGAAAAATTATCGAAATTTTTTATTTTTTAAAAAATGACTCAAACGATTTTGATTAAAATACCATATATTAAATATATTTACATTACAAATAAAATGCATATCTTGAATTTTCTGGGAATAGCTGCGAAGTCCACTTCATTCGGAAGAAATGTTGTATAATCTTGTATTACTGATTTAGACGTAAACGAACTATACAAAAAGTGTAGATTTCTTTAAAATGCACAATTTATTTCAAATAAGTTTTTGTGGCAAAAGCCATTTTTGAATATCCGTTATTAAAGGTTCGAATTGTTCATTTCCTGGTCATTCTCTTAAGTCCTGTCAACATTCATTTGTTTATTGCAATTGCATGGAAACAGTAGGGAATTTTAACGCCAGCGTATTCAGTTCTTAAATATTTGTTTATCGCGTTCCCGTTGTATCTATAAGCAAATATTTAATGTAACCATCCTAAAAATATTTGTTTGGATTAAAATGTAGTAGACAGAAAAATAAGCTTTAGTAAGAATAGTCTATATGCCCACTAATAAGTGATAGAGGGTATAGAACGTCATGTGAATGTAACGCATCAGATTTTTTTTTACGGAACTGAGATTGTAGTCTGTTTTGTTATGGATGAAATCACTGCAAAAGTTCAATCCCTTCGCTTTTCGGAGTCACAGTACTTTGGCTGCCAGATGATCTGCCAATTCGAGTATCACTTTCCTCTTCCCACATACTGGTAGATTACGTCAATCTTTCCAGTCTAACGTCACGCTAAATACGTCGAACCTCTAATTTGATCTCCGCGGACTTCGTTGATATATTGTGTGATTTAGAAAGCATGACCGACGTGAAATCGACCTGAGAATACGTCTCGACGTTCTTAAAGATACCTTATTTTGAGCCAAACTTACAAATTCCTATGGTACAAGAATTTATCTTTTATCCCAAAGAAATGTAACAATTGGACAGTTCCTCCAAACAAAGGTTGTGCTATACAGGTATTCACAAGTAGCACAAAGTGGACCGCCCAAAGATCAAGCTGTAGTAATTGAAGCACACAGTGGCATTACTATAAAAGAGTACATATTCGCTATAGGCAAAATCACTGACCCCAGTAATGTAGGTTATGTGTCACGTATAGCAAATGACAAAATCTGCGTTTTCTTTGCTACCAAAAAGATAGCAGATGATATCAGCAATAGTCATTCACGAATGTCATCAATGACGTATCTTCAGAGCTCTGTCCTCAAATAACTAAAAACAATAGAGTAATCTTATCCAGCGTTTGCCCGGATATCCCTAACCAAGCTATTGAGAATGCTCTAACCTCACTTGATATTCATCCCACTAGTTCAATTACTAACATTAAAGCTGGAATCAGTGCCCCTGGATATTTACATATACTGAATTTCAGGAGACAGCTATTTGTATTACCATCAGACCTTGAAAAACTACCGGAGAGTTTTCAAATCCACCATGAAGACACCACTTACTGGCTATATACCTCCTCTGATACTCCCTCCTGGTTTCTTTGCAAGACAGAAGGCCACCTGGCACACCGATGTAAATCAGCTGTAGAAGACCCGCCGAAGCACAAGAAGCCAAGCCTATTTCTGAACATAGCCCTCAAGATCCTAAATCAACTCAAAAACCTCCATCTGTCTTCTACACTCCGTGCCATCTACCACAAATGCTCAAGAAGCCACACCAGGTGTACCACCACGTTCTTTGTGTTTAACAAATAGTAATCCAATGCCTTATGCTACTAAAAGTGCAGAAACTGACTCTGACAGCTCTACCAAATTAAAAGGATTCCACAGAAGACGAGGCTACCTCTAACCTTGTCGTTCAACCCTCACATAGAAAACCGAAGACCTCCTTTACTACACCAAATATGCGCGATTTACTTCTACCAATTAAATCCGTTATGGAAGACAACCCTAACAAATACTCACTTGATTTTGACCAACTGTCCAGCTTCTACGACAACACGATAGGAGCATCAAATATGAGCATGCATTATCATACACATCAGACCTCCAAGGCTTTCTTTAAACACTCCAGAATCTGCATCCCTATCTTTCCGGATCTCGGTTAAAAAACCGATCAACGCGACTGGAAAAAGGTTGATGGCTGCCATCAGTAAAGAACAGAATACACAAAAAGAGTCTGAGAGTACACCAATGGGTTAAGCTTACCTCATATCCATAATGGAAGCTCTTTCAACAATACTTCAGTAGAACATAAAGGTTCGAACCCAGATCGAACATTTACTACTTTTATTGAGAGCTCATTGTCCCGTGTTATTTGCCTTCAAGAAACCAATTTTTGCAATAATACAACTTCCTTCGTGAGAAATTATGCCGGCTATAATCGTACCCGCGTGGACCCTAACTATATTAGTGGCGGAGCTTCAATCCTTGTAAACAAAACTATATTACATAAAGAAGTACCTTTGGTTACTCCATATGAAGCTGTGGCGATCTCCTTGTATCTGACCTCGACTCAATAGTTGCAGCATTCTCTGATGTCATCACGAACAGCGCCAAGTTATGCATTCCTGTCAGTCACTCATCCTTCGACCGCGACCAGTTCCATGGTGGAATGAAAGCTACCAAACAATTATGAAACAAAACAACAGAGCCTACTATCGATATAAACGACACCCTAATATGGAAAGCAAACTGGAATTCCAACGCCTCAGCGCAGCTACTCGTACAGAAATTAAAAGAAGTAAGAGAGAATCATGGCTCACATACATATCACCTCTGACTAACAGGGTTTCTCAGACAGAGATGTGGCACAAAATACAAGCTATCTGTAGAATTCGCCGAACCATTTTTATATCACATCTTTATTTTGTTGACTGCACAACTCCTATAACTGATACTCAGTTAATTGTTGATACCCTCGCTTGCACCTTCTCTGAAATATCTAGTTACTCCAAATGCTGTCCAGTATTTAATCAACAGAAATGTGACTTAGAAAATTTGGACATGTCGTTATTCTTTTATACCGAGCAAGTTTTCAACATTTTCATTTTTGCAGAACTTCAAGAAGCACGTAAACATTATAACAGCAAGATCCCTGTATTGGACAACGTTCCCTATGAATTCATCAAGAAAATGCCCAAAAAATGGTTTAACGTATGTTCTGCACATATACAACCACTGTGGGTCAATAAATGCTTCCCAGACCAGTGACATTTATCAATCACTGTACGCATCCCTAAACTTGGCAATGATGATGCTTTACCCGAGAACTTTCGTCCCATTTCCGTAATTTGTAGCATGTACAAACTTCTGGAAAAAAATCATCGATAAACGGCTCCGATGGTGTCTAGAGAGTAATATTTTTTTTTACAAAAATCAAAGCGTTTCCGACAAGGCCATTCAACTCTTGAAAACCTTATTCTAGAATCTGAAATCCGCAATTCCTTCAGCAACGATCAACACCTAATTCTAGTTAATCTTGAAATAAAAAACGCCTACGACACAGTGTGGCGATCCCATATCCTCTGCACATTACGGGACTACCAAATAAGAAGAAGGATGTTAGCCTTCGTACACAACTTCCTTCAAAACAGGCGCTTCAAAGTCAGAGCCAACTGGCTGTTGTTCCCTGGAAAATGGAGTTCCTTAGCGTTCAATCCTAAGTGTAACGTTATTCCTTGTTGCTATCAACAATGTATTTTCCTACATCAAATCACCAGTCAAAGGTCTACTATGCTAATGATTTCACCTTACTTTGCAAAGGCAAGACAATTGAAATAACACAAAGATTACTTAACAGCTTACAACAACTGTTGAACTGGAACCACCTCACAGGTTTAAATTTCGCCCCATCAAAAAGTAAGTGCACAGTCTTTTCCAAGGCTCGCAAACACTTACCTAATTCGAATCTTATCATTGATAAACATCAAATCCCTATAGTCAATACAGTTCGTATTCTTGGTGTACTCTTCGACCGAAAACTCACCTGGATTTCTCATCTTAAACTCCTTAAAGCCGACTATGGCCAACAACTCATTATACTAAAATTTTTATCAGCTAGATCAAGGGGAACTGACTTCAGTATGTTACTATGCACTTACAAATCTACCATACAACCTAAACTGGACTACGGATCTATAGTTTACAATTCAGCAAGTACTATAGCTCTTAAAAAGCAATATTCAATCCAGTTTTTGGCATTAAGAATTGCTTTAGAGCTTTTCACACCAGCCCCATAGAGAGCCTACAAATTGAAGCTAAAGTACTTACACTGCAAATCAGAAGGAAAATCTCAAGTTTATGATATACAACACTTACTGCAACGAGACCATTAACTCTAATCCACTCTTACATATTTTCCATAAACAATATAGGAAATGTCACATAAACAGCACAACCTAGAGATTTTCCAACTTGTCTCTCAGCGTACCTCAAGGAATTTAACATTACTATGCCTCATATTTCCCTTGTTTCATAGACTCAGATTATATACCATGGAGACTCATATACCCCTTTATTGACAATTCATTGGCTAGACAAAGAAAATCCAACAGATAGTGTTTCTTTTAAACGTCTGTTTAACGAACTGTGTTCACTTTATTCAACAAATACTCATATCTCTACTGATGAATCCAGACTTGATGGTCATAATGGATGTGCAGCGGTGTTCCCTGATTACACCATACAATACAGTCTTTCCAACTATATTTCTGTCTATTCTTGTGAATTGTTCGCAATTCAACTCCCATTGGAATATATACTTAAAAAGATAACCCACATAATTACATAATATTTTCCGACTCGTTGAGTGCTTTAGCAGCCCTTCAACAAACTTCAACCCCCAAAAATATTGTTAAAGAATTTCAGAAACTGTACAACCAAATACTAATCTCTGGTAAATCAGTATCATTCGCCTGGACTCCGTCCCTCGTCGGAATTCAAACAGCCAAAAATGTCACCAAACATGCCCCTCAGGATATCAAGATTCCACGCACACACTTCATCAACTTCATCAAAAAGACTTGCATTAATCAATGGAGACAAATATGGAAAGCCTAATCTAGAAGCAAGTTACACGATGTCTACATTTCCGAGTCCAAACTTCAACATTATTATTTCAACTGCAAAGACCAAGTTGTATTAACTCGACTACGTATTGGACATACCTCTATAACGCACAAACATCTCCTCAACCGTGAGCCTCCTCCCATGTGCGACCTCTGCAGATCCATCACAGTTCATCATTTCGTTACAGCCTGCCGTCGCTATGTATAACAGAGAAAGATGTGACATCTCCAACAGCCTACCAGACACCCTAAATTCAATATAACAAATAAGTTTAAACTTTATGAAAACGACAAAATTGTATAACAATGAATAACACACTTATCTAGAGAATGTTGTATGTACCATTACTGTTTTAGAATATCACATTTTTCATTGTAATCATATTCTGTATTCTAAAGTAGTCGCGATATAACGTTCTAGTTGAAGCGACAATAAAGAAATATATATTAAAAAAAAAAGAATAAACGAAACCGAGCACGCTTCTCTGTGGCTGGTGAACACTATAAGCACGTAGGTAATCTGCTTGGTTAAACTTTTATGGACGAGCTATATAGATTTTCAACGCTTGGAAAGATAGCGAATTTACCATGGCCGACGTGAGTTGTAATATCCATCTGTGCCTAAAAAGAAAGAGAGAAACTGCTTTCTACATTTTACGTTGAGTATTGAGAAAGAATACCGCAACTCCGCAGTCCATATAATCCCAGCTTATCACTATTTTCCTGGAACGTGTAATGCAAACAATTTGTAACATTTCGAATGTTTTTTCTGTAATTATCAAATATCAGTATGTGTTTATAGGCAGTCGTTTGATAGGACGATCCAGATCAAAAGACTATATTTTTTTCATTTCGGAACAGGATGCATAGCCAACCATGCAGTAGTATTAGAAGATCAAAACGTTTAATTTTATCCTTAATCTCTACGTGTACGAATGCAGTGAGATATTATCTGCCCTATTAAGGAGAAAGGCACAAAATGAAAATGTTTCAGGAGAACGCTTTTTGTACTGTATTACGCCATCTACAGTAGATTGATTTATTACTTCAACGAATCTTTACAAAGAAGTTTGGGGAAATGTTAACTATAGTTTCAAGTTTTCAAAATTTTGTTTTTAAAAGTGAGAAACTACAGATTGGTCTCTTTGCATTAGTAATGTTATAGAATTTTATTAGAAAAAATCGTAAGTGAAGTGCTGATAATAATTTATTTACAATGCATGAAAACATGTCATTGTTTGGCAAACTATATAAGAACATTTAATAAAGTAGTACACTGGTGTGCAAAACCTAAGAACGAGATGGATAAAGGAACATAACAAATGAACTACTTGGTGGAGGTAGATGAAGGTGCGGGAGCATGTTGCCAGAGGTCTCTCACACGTACTCAGAAAGCTGGACGTCATATGGCATGAGTGTAGCGAGCCTATAGTACCAAATGGGTCTGGTCCCGCAACACGGGGCAGTTGACGAAACAGAACAAGACGGTGTGTGACAATTAGCGAACTGTTACGGTGCACTGTAGTGGTGTTCTTCGTTGCAACATGGCCCGTAGACACCATTTGGATGACTTCACACGAGGAACTGAAAGAAGGGCGAAGTGTGACGAGTGTTGCTCAGGAGTTCGGAATTGCTCACAGCATTGTTTCACGTGCATGGGGAACGTTCCAAACCACAGGCACTGTGTCCCAAGGAGAGGTGGTGGTCGATCACGCTCAACTACAGCAGCAGATGACCGCCACATTGTACAACAGGCAAGAAGGGATCCACGCCAAACAGCAGGTGCAATTGCAACCACATTTAACAGGACAGCTAGACACCCAATCTCACGATACACAGTGGCACGGCGACTACACAGAGGCCGACGGCCAGTACGTTGTGTTCCATTGACATCCGCGGCACCGATTGCGATGGTCTCAAGAGCATCAAAATTGGGCCGAGGAATTGGGCCACGTGCTCTTCTCGGATGAGAGCAGATTCAGTCTAAGCAGTGATTCTTGATGTATGCTCATCTGGCGAGAGGTAGAACACGTAATGAACATCCTTGAACATGATCGTTTTAGGTGGTCCGGGTGTTATGGTTTGGGGAGGCATAATGTTGCATCTTTGAACACGGTACGCTCACTGGTCAACGTTATTGCGATACTGTACTCCTTCCCCATGTGCGTCTTTTCAGGGGTGCAGTCGGCCCTGACTTCATTTTTATGGATGACAATGCGCGATCGCATCGAACAGCGCAGGTGGAGGATCTTTTGGAGCGAGAGGTTATTCGGCGAATGGATTTGCCTGCCCGTTCCCCCGTTTTAAATCCCATAGAACACGTGTGGGATGCTTTGGGGAGACGCATTGCAGCATATCCGAATGCACCAACGATCATCCAACAGTTGTCAACAGCACTGGTGGAGGAATAGAACGCACCATGTATATGTTTATGTAAATCTAGAGAGCCATCATAGGTCCTGTTGACTTTAGTGTAGCATATGGTCTATGAATAAAAGTGGCATTTCTGTTTGTCTCATTGCATATTTCGTTTAGTTGCTTACTATAGCATACCGTAGCAGTTCCCTCTATGTATGATCCAGGTTTCAACGAGCTATATTACTTGGCAGTGTCACAGAATGCGAAGATTCCGTCCTTAGGTTATGCACACCAGTGTATAATAGGCTATTTAACAAAAACTTGTTCCTAGCAACAATAGGAAACAAAAAAAAACGCACTGAAGTCAAATATTGAAAAAATAATTAAATAACGTATAGTGCTCTTTTCGACCAATATTAGTTAAATAGCACCACATTCATATTTTTGTTCTCCAGGCGCCTTTATGCACTAACACCGTCAAGACCCAGACTAATGTCTGATGCAGGAAGATCCAGCCAAAACTACAGTATAGCTGTAGTATGATCAGCGTAAGCTTCTATATTAAATTGGCCTTTCTTTCATGCGCGATGCCTTTGTATTTTGACCGCTCTCCAGGCTTCTGAATTCCTTTTTTCTGAACTGATGCCTGAAGAAAATTCAGTTTTGTAAAATGTTCTTCTATAAAATATTTTCTATACTGCATTGTGTGATTTCTTCTTGTGAATTTAAGGTGGATCATGTCATTGAGGAATGGCCGAGGAGCTAATTTCTTTAGCCTACTTTGTGATGTGAAGTCTTTCCACTCCAATAATTGCTTCAGTCCCATATTACTGAAACGTTTGAAGAATTTACTGATTGGATAAAGCGTTTGAAGTCACAAAAATCATATACCTTTTTAATTTTTTAAGTGACTTTTCAACTGAATGACGAAACACATCAGCAGCCATGAAACTATGACCGGGCTCAAAGTATTTATCCTGAAGGTTGGTTAAATTCCAGGGAATTAGCTATGTATATAAAGAAACACATTAAAGTTCAGTTTTTATTTTGAGAGGAATAGTTATCTAGCCAAAGAGTGGCCTCTCCAGCATCGCTGTTCTCTAGAAAGAATGGATAAAATGTGGATAAAACGTCTTGTTTGCTTCTACCGGCAAGCCCTTCATGCCAAATAATAGCAATAGGTTTCAGTCCTGATTTAGCACCAAAGCTCCCATTGAATGCAATAATTCTTGGAGTAAACATAATTTCCTTAAACATTTCACCACGTTGAAGCATTATTCCTTTTTGAATTACAGCAGAGAACACACTCTGAGCTTGGTTTTCACAGTTACGTTCCACATCTCACTGATATTCACCTCTGGTTAATTTGACTTTTTCAGAGTGCGAATTATAATGCTAGCATAATGAGCGTTGTTTGACTGTAGGACATCTCTGTCTCCATGTTTATGCATTTCCCACTGTTTACATATATAACATTCTTAATTCCCAAGACAAACAAACGATATATATTTTTCTGCTACTACTTCCAATAGAATTACTAGGAACACTGAATTCGTCCTCCGTGCACCTGCAGGAAACTTTCATCCATGTATTTTATTGTAATGTCACTTGAAAGGTACTTTCTATTGGGCGCATGCTCTCTTCTATAGTGTGAAATAACTGGGCTAAAACTCTCAATATGTTCCTCTACTAAATTCCTGTTTTTATTTTTAGGTTCATGCTTGCCTCTTCGATCTGTTTGAGGGGACGTCAAGTTACGTTTTGCGATAACATTCCTCACTACTCTGTCATTCTTCTTCCCAAATCCTAAGGTTGTCAGAAAAAATGCTTTGCACACGATCTTGAGTTCAACATTTTTATTTTCAGATGGCAATTTGTATGTTTAAGTGAAGATCCTTGAATTATTTGGTCCTGAAGTTTTTCTCTTTGTAGCAGTCTTCGCTGCATGTTTGAAAATAAACCATTTTCTATCCGTAGCGACAAGGACGAAGACACTGATTTCTACTTGATGCTGTGTGTCAATATTGTCAGTGCAATTTCTTTTGCATTCCTTTGAACAAGATCCCTTAATGGCGTGGTTCCTTTTTTCTAATTCTAATTTAGCAAGCTTTCTATCAATCAGAAACGTCTCCTCTTACGAATATTCCCCTTCTTTGTGAGGCCCAGATTACCTACTAATGCCTTCTCAATCGATTCATTTTAATCATGAGCATTATAAGCACTTTTCATTACCATAGGTGTTGTTGCTTGCTCGGATTTCTTCATTGTTACTTACTGATATTTCTTCATTGTCGCTCTCACTGGAGGTGCTTGCAGAATTTGTAGCTTATTTTTGTAGTGGGGTCAATTTGGCGGGAAATAATGTCAGTTTGTTTCTTTCTGGGTGACAGAACCTTATTATTCTCTATCAGTGCTTTATTAAGTGCAAGGTTGACCATAAGTTTTTCCCTTGGTAACTCGCTGATTGGTTTCAGCTTCTCCATAAATTCGCCTGGATAAGAAAATGATTAACTTATTAATCAGTTGTATGTCCGTTATTTCAATAGATAAGGCGACAAAGCCAATTTGATAATCAAGCTGTCAAATAATTTGAAATAATGCACATAACATTCGTAATTTTATCTTACCTTATTTGGAACCATTTCCTGTAATTAATTTGCCTTCAATCTGGCTGCCATAATAATCCAAACACAACTAACAAAGAAGGTATAATCTCTAAAATACTTTCTTGAACATGACTGGAAACAGAAGGAAATAAAAACGAAAAAGTTTCCTCAGATAATGCAAAGGGGACGTGAAATTTACCTATTAACTCAGAAAGTGAAACAGACAATGTACAATTTTGTTTAGTAAAACACAACGGAAAAAGGTCGTATGTGACACTTTTGACTGCGGAAACGACTAATATCATTAGTAAATGTTAGGTACCACGTTTTATCTTAGTATAACTGTGTATTAATGTAGATACGACAAAGTGTTTAGGCAAAAAATAGTAACTAAGTACAGATACTGCAATACGGCTTTGCATAAAGGTGTATAATCATGTATACATTCCAGAAGTACTCTTAACTCAATTTCCGTCAAAACAGTAGATACGATCTTTCTGGTTAGTAGAAACCTTATATCCTCCATAAATTTGTAATTCTATGTTGTTGATGACACAATTAGGATTATTCTTCTGCCCGAAGGCAGGTTCCAAAACCAGGTATTTACTACTGGCTCACCGACACTTAACGAATCTGTAGCTACTCAGTTAACATAATATCCCCAAATCATCAAAACCTCAACATAACCCAAGCGCGCACATGTCTTCTTCCACAACGATGAACATTCTTCCTTGAAATATGATAGTTCAGAATTAGTGTGCAGATGGCTGTATTCATAAAATATCCTATTACAGTTTTAAAAAACTAAGATTGTAGCTCATGTGTATCTGCCATATGTATACTTTTTCAGAAAACAAAGGAGAGAAATGTTTAATTTGAAGGGCCATTATTTCTTTCGCTTATGAAGATTGCTCTCGTGGTAAAATTTAAATTAGCCAATTTAATACCACTGAACAACACACTAAAATAAAAGCAGCTGAGAAAAACGAGCACTCAGAATTGATATCGAGATAGTCCTGCCTATAAAATTTCATGTTTATGCTGAATTTTCTTCGTAAATAATTATGTGTTTTTTCAAATCGATAGTCAGTATTAACATCAAGGCTTAAGTTGCCCATCATTCCAGAAATAGTTCGGATCGGACGAGTAGCTTCCGAAATATCTTCGAGCAAAAATTGCTCTTAGATTTATTCGTTTGTAAATATAATTGTTTTGTAATCGGTCAATTCCATACATTTTCCCAGCGTTTTCTGTTTTGGTCGCTATTGAAGTAAATTTTAAAAAAACTAACTCTCGAGTGGAAAATTACTCCACAACCTCATATTTCAATAGCTTTCTTTAATATTAAAAGCTGTTTCTGGCGAATTAGTCTTTGACGCTTCGCACTGTGGCACTTAACGCAATCTTGAATCCAGCTTTTCCAGAACTGAAAAATCCTCCTCCGAGACTGGAAATCGAAACCGGATCCTTTTGGATGCAATTAGGAGAGCTGTACTGCGCCACAGTGATAGGTATCCTGTTTATAAATATACACAAGTACAATGTATACGATAAAACTAGAACTAGAAAAAATATCCTCACAGTGGCATTGCGGTATCTCATTCACCCGTTCAGACTTTGACTTAAGATGAAGTATATATAGGATACATTGACATTGCTTCAAGTTTTGCCATGTGCTCAGTACCTCTTGTGATTCCTATACTTGTTTTTACAAACACGTTGTAGACAGAAGCAATTAGTAGAGTAGGCGGAACAGGAAGTTAACTAATCGAGATGTATGAAAAAGTATAAAGGAAGTAGCAAGAAGTTGAGGGACGGATTAAGTTTAATTATATTGTTTAAGATCACATTATAATAAAACACTTACTCTTAAATCTTTTACTCATTTGATAATGGTGCTTTCCAAAATATAATGGAAAATAATACTTACGTTTCAAGGGAAAGGGAAACACAGTCTATTATTAGTAGTAAAGTGTGAAATAAGCAAGCGATTCGTAACGAAATGCTAACATTCCATTTAGCAGTATGAAGGGACCACGCAATAACTGCACCGAGGCTGCTGCAGTACCTTGCTTGCGTAACAAAGATGACAACAGTTACTCGTCCTCGATTTATTATCATGTCTCCGTAGGCATTTAAAAGTGCATGGACCACAGAACTCTTCCTGCACATAGCCTTCTCTCACTTCCTGGTACGTTCACACTTGCTGCGTCCTTTCCAAGCTGCCAGCTCATCGAAAAGCGAACATCTCCTGTTTGGAAGTGTTTCCGAGTGACATCCATCTGTTCCACTTGTCCACGGAACTGTTATGAGCTGGCAGGTTACTGCCGCCATCATGTCGTAACGTTGTGCGTATGTCTGCCTAGTAATCCGATGGGCAGTTTCGGCTTTTGTGAGTTGCAAGTGTCTTCCTGTTACGAGGGCTGTCCCAGAAGTACCCGACCTAACAAAGAAAACACACAAATTTTGGATTATTTCTCTACTTAGTCTTCTTTCAGCTAGATACACTTTTCCCAGTGATGTTCAATCGCTTCGATACCCTGCTTATAGTGAGAACCGTCGAGTTCTGCAAAATATCCATCAACTACAATCTCCACCTCTTCATTGTTGGCAAATATTTTACCACCAAGCCATTTCTTGAACTTTGGAAACAGAAATCTTCAGAGGGGCTAAATCTGGCGAATAGGGTGCATGAGGAAGCAATTCCAACTTTAACTCATTGATTTTGGCCATGGCGATAATGGATGTGTGAACTGGTGCATTGTCTTGATGAAACAAAACTTTCTTTTTCGCTAAATGCGGCCGCTGCAATAAGTTCGCATAATAATCACCATTGATTTCTTTTCCTTTTTGAAGATAATCAATGAAAATTATCCCACGCACATCCCAAAAAACTGACGCCATGACCTTTCCTGCAGATGAAACTGCCTTTGCCTTCTTTGGAGGTGATTCTCCCCTTTCAATCCACTGTTTTAACTGTTCCTTCGTCTCAGGTGTGAAATGATGGACCCATGTTTCATCCATGGTTATGAATCGACGCAAAAACGCGGCTTTATTGCAGCGAAATATCGCCAAACACTCAACTGAAACATTCTCACGACGCTGGTTTTGTTCCATTGTGAGTAAACGCGGCACCCATCTTGCGCAAAGCTTTCTCATGTCTAAATTGTGTGCGATGTACAGCACTTTTTGAAATGCCCGCGATATCTGCTAGCTCGCGCACTTTCAGTCGACGGTCATCCAATACCATTTTGTGGATTTTCCTCAGAATTTCTGGCGTGGTCACCTCATTCGGTTGACCACTGCGATGTTCATCTTGGCAGCTCGTACGGCCTCGTTTAAACTCTGCCACCCGATATTTTACTGTTGTAAACGAAGGAGCAGACTCCCGCTGAGTAGAATCTAGATCAGCTTTAATATTAGTTGGACTAAGACCTTTCAAATGAAAGTATTGTGTCACATAACGATGGACAGTTTTATCCATGTTTACAAATTTGCTGAGAGTGTTCACTATTGATGGCTGCCAAACAATTACTAAACAATGTAGCATTATCAAACTTCAAACTTAAGCTTTATAAGGTTGGTACTTTCTACCATAGTCATTTGTTTGAAACAATAACCGCTATTTATACGTCAGGTCGGGTACTTCTGGGACTGCCCTCGTATATTAAATACCAACGTTGGGTAACATATCTTATTGTATCCGGACCTATATCGGCATCCGTTAATCCTCATCACTTCTTTCATTATCTCTGCAGACCTGAGGTGTAACGCTACCAAAATTCTGTTAAAACGAAGTGAAGTCATTAAGTTTTTAATAAAAGAAGGTATTATCATAGCATTTGATGTCACATTTGCAACATTTTGGAAGTTACAGTTTATTACAGTAAGCAGAGAAAAATATTCGTACTCTGACATATTCCCAAACTGCTGGGAATACCCAAAGCACTTATAATATCCGCTGGCACGTAGCAGGTTGAATTTGACAAGGGTACTGGAAAACAGTGATTGACAGGTGGATGAATTGGCTGAATAGAGTTTTAGAATCTTTAACATAACCTGTGGAGTATTTGACATTCCCAATGGCTCAGTAACGCAATCAGTCAAAGACTGGAGGACTGGATGGCCAGTAAATACAAGGAATACGGCAGATCTCTCAATGGATGCATACAATCTAAGATTCTTTTATAGGGAGCTAGCAAAACCTAGCTAACGTTCTACTTGTTAAAGATAGAAAATAATTCTTATGGGCAATCTGTTTACTGACAAGACACTGACATCTCCACAAAGTGCGAATAATTGTTACTAACTCCTTTTGTTTGAGACTTAATAAAGTAGAGCAAACTGCCATTCGTATTTTTGAGATCGTGCAAAACTCCGAAATTTAAGATATTCCTCGTTTGGGTGTCAGTTTCCCACATTGACTGATAGCTTGCCTCTCTGAAGGACCTCAGAATCTTCCTGAAAGGATTAACGCTAAGTTTCGGGCAAGAACAAAAGGACCTAGAGCTCAAAGTCTTCTTAGAGTCCTCACGTTCATCATCATCATCACCACCGTCACCATGGTCGTCGGTTGTTGGCGCAATCGTCATTATTTCTAATGTATAGTTCTGGCTGAATTGCCACCAGTATCACGCGAATCATTCTCTCAGCGCCTTCGAATGTTCACCTATTCCTCATCTTTTTCTAGAAGTACATCTTAACATCCTATTTACACTTTTGAAGCATATTAGTTCACTTAATTTAAAGTTCTAGCATATTGATATGGTTGCGCACAAATGAAGTCTGACAGAAGCAAAATTTCATGCAGTTTTGAAAACAACTCTTTACCCTTTTCGTTTAAACGTTCTAATTGTGTCAGTAAACTACTCATATACGAGAGGCACTATTTATATTTTGAGCCTAATAATTAATACAAAGTAATTTCTGATTGAAAACTGTTTATTGTTTTTGAAAATAATCTCCTTTATGATCAATACACTTTTGCATCCGTTTGAACCATTTGAAAAAGCATTTATTCCAGTCTTCTTGAGACACCTCCAAAACATGGTTTTTGAAGGCATCAACGGCTTCTTCTGCCAACGAAAATTGTTGTCCACGCAATTTATTCTTGATGTTCGGGAACAAAAAGAAGTCATTGGGTGCAAAATCAGGACTGTATAGCGGATGACCCATCAATTAGATTTTTTGAACCTTCAAATACTCTGTTGTTAGATGAGATGTGTGTGCGCTCGCATTGTCTTGATGAAGAACGATCCTACGGTTCTTGTTGGTTTTCCTTTCTTCATCGAAGACTTCCGGCAAACAAATAGTTGTGTACCATTCGGCATTGACCGTTTTACGTTGCCACTTGGCCAGTTTTGCTGAAAAAGCAGACGACCATTTGCTTCGAAGTGCTTCGAGTGCGAACAACTTTTGTTGGATTTGCTTCATCTTGAAACACCCGTACTGTCGACTTCTGTTTACGTTCTGGCTTATACGCATAGATCCATGATTCGTCACCTGTTACAATCTTATATACGTCTTTTGAGGCACCGCCATTGTATTTATTGAGCATTTTTTAACACCAATCGACACGAGTATCTTTTTAAGATTGCGTCAAATTATGTGGGATCCAACGAGAGCAAACCTTTTTTACGGCTAAATAATCATGCAATATTTTATATATGCTGGTGGAACTAATGCCTAGGGTTGCCTCAATCTCACAATATGTCGCATGACGATCTTTCATTATTAGGTTTTGCACAACGTCAATGTTTTCTGGCACAACAACTGATTTTGGACGACCTTCACGAACTTCATCATTGAGAGAACGGCGGCCACGATTAAATTCGTTATACCAGCGTTTCACAGTGGCAAAGGATGGAGCTTTGTCGCCAAATGTGGAAGTTAGATGATCGATGCACTCTTGTCTTGATAATCCACGTCGAAAGTCGTAATAAATCATTGCACGAACATTTTCACGAGTTAATTCCATGTTTTTGTTGACACACAGTTTTCAAGTTAGTGTAAACAAAACAAATGACGCTCTATTGACAAAATGTTTGAAGTAAATTATGGTCAAAAATGTCAAACTTTCCATTGAAAACGTCAGATGGCACCTAAAACATTCAGGGTTGCCAAGTCTCAAAATATAAATAGTGCACCTCGTAAAATTGAAATCTTTACCAGTGTTTTCAAAATACACGTGTAAAATGAAGAAGGATAACTCAAATTTTGTTTTTGTGGCTTTTATTCGCGCAAAATTAAGAAGAGTCATCACGTTCAGATATGAAGCTGAGAGCTGCTGCATCTCTTACATAAGGGATAGGAATCTTCTCAGTCAATTAATATGATGTCGCCTTGGACACTTTTTGACTCAGGAAACAAACTTCTAATGTAGCCGTGCTGCCAGAGCTGCATGTAATCGTGGCCTTCGCTACATATGGCCCACTCTTCACGACTGTGACATCACAGGAGCGGTGAAACGGCAGCGGAATGAAGCATGCGTTATTTATTGCATTATTTGGATGTTGAAAGGGGATATATTATACATATATAGGAATTGTAGGGGGAACCATACATATAAGAATTGTACAGTAATAATTTAATTCACTAACATGTTAAAATATTCAACATCTAACATTTGTACAGAGCTGATTGTAAGAAACGGGCGAGCTAGCAAAATTCCAGGAAAGCATAAAGAGCGTATATTTCACCAAGCCAACAGGCAGTGAACCGGTAACGGCACGGAGAAATAGAAAGAGACAGATAGAGAAAAGAAAGATACGGAGATATGGAACTGGCTTCACAATGCTCCAAGATGACGCTTAAGCGCACGGATCTGAAGAAACACATTCTCATACATGTTAAGGTAACGCCGTCTGAGGACCAATAGGGAACGTCGTTACATTTTTAAACGCAGAGGTGAGCGTCACTAGGATCCCGTATATAAGGGCAGACAAGGCCTCAGAGCCCACTCTCTCTCTCTCTAACGGATCTTCAAGAATTCACGTCGACATGAGGTGCAACAGACGCACGTGGGTGCACAAGGGTGGGAGTGCGTGTGCAGATAGCTAGGCTCCTGACTAATTTAAAGTGGTGGGATTATAATAATGGGAAAAGCTAGCCGTCCATAATTATTCCAACTGTGAATAAACTTCATTGATTAAGGGAAACTTGCAGTGTATTTTTTAACTTGCCTCACCCACTATAACCTGAGAATTAATAATTAGATACAGTTAGGAATGGAATACGCAACAACCGACGAGCACCAGTAGCCGAGGAAGAACACTGCAGAAGACCACAACAACCCAAGGACGACGATTTCGCGCTACAAATAGCGCACAGCACCTTTTCCAACGACTATTTCCCGCTACAGTGTATTTTATGTATTGTTTAACTGGAATTGACATCACTATGGTGTATTTAATGCCAGGAATACGCTGTGGAATGAACATAGTTAATTACAGTATTTGAAAACCGTAAGCTGAAAAAGAAATCACTGGCAAGTATTATATTTACCTACCCAAAAATTACATACGTTTGCTTCCGAAGTTGTCCTTATTGGAGGTTTCAGAGCTGAAATGTAATTTCACGAACCCGGTTCTGAAAAGAGTAGTTTATCCACTCTGGATGTGCACATCATTTTATGACGTACCCACTTTTCTCTTATGACTTCTTTTATGAGCTGGGAAATCGTTCCTGTATTTGCAATAATTGTTTTGTGATATGCAACTGTAAAAACTGATTTTTCTACTAATTTAATTCGTGACACGCTACAGTCACACAAGCAATTCACTAAACTCAGTTCTTTCTCATGTTTCATTAATGCTAAATCCTTTACTAAAGTGCTTTGTTTGTCACATTTCAAACATTCCTCATTAATGAATATCACAAATACTTTAAATACTATCACAATGACTTCAACTATAAAATCTTTTAGGCATTTCAACCCTCCTCTGTCAATTAAAGACAAGTATTTGAACCATATCTCGTCTCCATATAATGGGAATAAATATAATTTCCATTCTCCTGTGATTCATAAGAAATTCAGTGCAAGAGATGCAAGACACTGTTTCTTCACCTTATGTATACCCGTGGACAAAAATGAGTCATGTCTGGAACGCCAAAATATTCTAAATCCTACACGGCACAACGCCTTGTTTACACCATACGCAATACAGTTGTGTAGCCGCTGCAGCATTATTAAACATGCTATCTTTAATATGCCATCTATGTAGCGCTGTGGCAAAGCGTAGAGCTCTTCTCGTATGTAGTAAACATTTTTTTTCTGTTAATAATATTTAATCAACACATAGTGACTACTTATTTTCGATAAACTGTATTTCATACACGGCATTCGGCAAAGTTCATAATATAACAGCTATTACGATGCAAAATACGTGGCTTCACAATTTCATCATGGTCGCATATCAGTATCTTGTTGGATATCAAGGGACGATCTAGATGTGTTGTGACAGCTTGACGATACACGGAACAGTGCGCAATACATGGTAATACTTGAAAATATTTTGATTCCCTCTGTAGGATGAGATATCCTGATGGAATTGTTGAACTCGTACAGGATAATCATCCTGTCCACATATGTCGAAAGGTATCAAATTGGTTCTCAGAGAGTCAGGGTATCAGAGTAATAAACTGGCCTGACTGTTCACCAATTTTGAACCCTATTGAAAATGCGTGGGCTGAGAGGAAAAGGGAGCTGTGCGCGAAGGACAAAAGATGGCTTTTGGGCACAAATTCAAGAAGCCTGGGATGTTGTAGCTTCTCGTCCATGTTACTACAAGGATTTAATTTCATCTATAACCCGAAAATTGAGGGCAGTTATACGCGCTCAGGGTTCATACACCCCATATTAATTCTGTTTATTTTTTATGTGTTTTAGTTTTGGGAGGTAATAGCTTATTTACATTTATTTCTTTAGTTATTTAAAACGAATGTTTTAGTATAATTATGTTTTTGTGTGCATAGATATGCCTAAAACTTAAAATGCTAAAGTTATAGGTATTCATGCAATATTATGTTCTATACATCCTGTCATAAAATTAATAACATAAAAATAATAACTAATGCGAAATTTGTACCGAGAAGCTCATGCAGTCCAACGAAACGTAATTTCGCGCTGTGTTTTCAGTAGTTTATAAGATGACCATTGCGCTCACAAGCACAGACCATTCTATAGTCCCTGCATGTGCGTTGTGAACACAGCTGTTACGAAGGTACATGTAGCTCTACGATCGTCACATGGAATCTGGGAATGACTCTTTTTTTTGGCCGGGTGTACAACATGTTCCGGAATATAAATCAGACACAATTTTTGAGTTTAATAATTTTCTTCATCCACATTGATTGTGTTTATTTTATACTTTGCATCACTTGGACGCAGTATTTTATATCACATCACTGTAAATGCCAGAGTGATTGTAGTGTAAATTAGCATTATTGTATGACAATGATTTGAGATGTTTGTTAATTATAAGCTTTGTTAGGAAATAAGTTTACACGGCCTCACTGAAACTGACAATAGGAGCGGGTAACAATGAGTAAGGGGGTGAGTTGTTTATCAATTATAAGAGACAAAGAAATGACGTCAGAGTAGCGCGCTTTTCTTTAGAAATGGAGGGAATATCTTCCCTAGAGCATTTGTGTTCGTAATTTTGATTGGATATAAAAATAGACGCTAATGTTGGCGCGCTTTATTAACCAATAGCAGCTCTGTTATAATGTTTAGGCATATCGGGGTGAGGGAGTATAAATTCTAAAGCCGGGGGCAGGTAACGTACAGTTTAAGAGAATAATTCACGCGTTACACGTCGCGCAATTCTACAGAATCTCTCGCGTCGTAAAGCTAGTTACAAAACATGTGAAATACTCGAATTAATAATGTGTGGCAAATAAGTGGTTATAGTTACATTTGAAAATATAACAGTTTCAGTCGGGCGTGTATCAAGAGTAATATATATGAAATTAATAAAGTGTGACGGCAATAAAAGTGTAAAAACAAATTCTTTTATCAGTGTTATCTATTAGTAACAACTCCTTTCCGTTTACACACCCTGTTTAAGAGATTTGCTCGACTGAGTAATAATAGCTAGCCGGAGGACAAAGAACTCAAAATTAAAAATTTTAAAACAATAATAGGCGCTCAGCAAATAAGATAACACGAACGATACCGCGACAACTTTCGATGTAAGATGATGGAAAATTATTTATACAAAAGTTGCCACTCATTGAGGAATGTAAGTTTAATTAAGCTTACTAGCTTTAATTTCATTTCTGATTCTAGGATCTGTCTCATAGAGATATAATTACCCCTACTCATTTACTTGTAGGTACTGATTAAGTCTACTTTCCAAATGGTCTGTTTATATTTTTCCTAATAAGACATATTTTGAATTTACTTGTGAAAGAATGTACTCACAAATAACAATTAGAGTTTCAGTATTGTGCTTCAGGGCAGTCTGAGTTTTTGAGGTCAGGCGGCCAAAATATTCAGTTGAGGGTCTCCGTAATGGAGCGCAGGATCCCTTCCTCCCGTGAAGTGTTTCCCATTCACAAAGCTATGACAAAAGTCTTCTCAAACATGAATATTATTGTCCCTCGTTGAGTGAATAGGCTTACAAAAAGGTTCACGTAAGTTTCTACCTTTAAGAGGGCGTTTTAAATTTATAATTCTCAACCATTTGCTTATGATGGAAATAAACTTAGCAGTCCCTGACATTATTTATTACCCAACGTGTTTTCAAACATATTCAGGCTGGTATATATTATTTTGCTCAAAGAGTTTCAAAGTAAGATTGACATTTTGTTTCTCAAAAGACGTTGGGAAAACTTTACTATTTAAGCTTAGAGCTAATTTCATATGCTTATTATTTTAATGCACGTATTTCTTTCAAGTGTCCAACACAAGCCTTTAGCAAATAAGGAAAACTAAATGCAAACGGTCTTTCTAGTTTAACAAATTGTTTCTTATTAATTTCAATAATTAACATAATCAAACAAAAAATACATTTTTTGCTCGGAACTGAAGGGAGATGTGATATTTGTTTTGAGATTCCCGTCACATAGTATCTCAAACATTTTGCTATTTGCATGAAAGAAACGACTACATAGGTTCTGTTAACAGCTTGATAACTGTGTTTTTAATCTCAAAAAGTTTATAGAATCAAGCTTTGCTACAGGAAGCAGAGCTACTATGTCTTTGATAGAAGAAAGCAAGGACTTGAACATAATGCTTGTGCTGCAGTATCTTTCAAACAATAATCATTCATTAGCATTAGTAAACACAATTGAACTTTTATAGTCTGCAGATGTTCACTATAACTTTACCCTGGTCTTATTATACAGTTCGTTTCATCATCAAATAAAACACTAAATTAGCATGTTACATTATATAAAACAATATTCTTGATAAAACTTGCAACATACGTAATCACTGCAGGCCCAGTTTACATTTTACATGGGGAAAATATTTATAATGCTTACTCTAGTGTCGTGACTCAACTGACCTTTATCCGTTAGGAATAGAATGATGCACTAGAATGATGACATAATGATGTCATAGGAGCACTTTACGCTTGAAACAGGCTCATGTAGCAGAGACCACGATGTAATGCCCCCCGATGCTGCCTTTAACTTTGACATGAGAAGGTTGTGAAGAATATGGCTAATGTCACGCGACATTATTCACAGTTGATCACAGGACTAATAGAAGATAAAATATATTTCGTACAGATAATGATCTATGGTAACTTGCACGTATCAGCTCATATGTTCTTCCGAGTATGTCATCCTCCGTGGTCTAGTGGTACCATTTCCCGGAGGGCGATGGATTTTATCGGGCGTAAAAATCCTTAGCATGGCTTCCTTCAGAAGGGAAGTAAAGCCGATGGTCCCGTGTCGTAGATTTACGGCACGTAAAAGAACCTCAAGTCTGATAAAGAAGCCTCTGAGCAAAATTTCCGGTCTTCCACGCCCAATATAGAATGGGACGCTAAAAACCATAGCAGCTAAAGAGCGTCCATAAATAAAAAAAGATTTAATTTTCCTGAGTTCTGGTGCGTCCGCTCGTATTTCTTTGTATCTGAATAGTTCAACATCGTAGCATAGAAATTTTTTGTTGTAGTCTAGGTTTTCGTGTTTAACTGGTGTGCTGCTTTTTGCAGGATTTGTTTCTATGAGGCAAATATGACGATGTGATTTGTATAATATGCTAATGTGTTTCATACAATTATTTAAAATGTAGCTCTTAGTTATAGTTACAGCAAATCCTCTTGGCAATGATGTTAATGTTTATATTTCTATAAAGGTTGTGCGCAGCTCTCACCAGGTGTTTTAATGTTCTTCTTTCCGATTTTATGCTCTGCGTTTGTTTATACTTCCTTTCAGAAGCCTTCGTATTATCAATGCAAATATTTCCTGTGTTTTTCTGTCAGCTGAGAAACTGTAAGACGTATTCCGTGTGTGTGGAAGATCTTGTTTCTCAAAATACAAATCCCTGAGGGTCACTAGATATGTATTGAGACAGCAAAATATGAATAGTCACAGAAACGTTTGGTTTATCTCAATTTCTCCCTGGCACTGTATGCAGCCACTCGGAACCACTTCTGGAAGCATCAGTTTCTGGTACTGCAGATAGCTCCTGTTCGTATGCAGAAACTGCTTCTTCAGGGCTAGAAAATCGGTGACCTCGAAGTCGGTTCTTCACCGAGGGAACAGGAAGAAATCACATGGTGCCAGATCGGGATTGTTGGGTAGATGAGTCAATAGTTTTGCCTCAGTTCCTCGCAGAAACTCCATTGTGATAGTAGCGGTGTGAGCTAATTGTCATGATGCAGCAATGTGCCCCTTAGTCCTGTCTTTGGATGCTTTTCTTGGATTCTTTGAAACACTTTCGAAAGACAAACTTCTGTGTACCATTTTGCAGTAACAGTTTTCTGATTTTCAAGCACAATGTTGTCAAGTGACCACTTGTGGAGAACAAAGAAGCACCCATTTTCTTTCCGGCACTCCTTGCTCTCTTGACCTTGACGGGTGGTTATCATCTGGGAAACACCCAAATGTTTGTTTCAGGGTCAAACTGAGAGATCCATGTTTCGTCTGCCGTAACACTATCTGAAACACGGCGAGTCTCTCCACAGTTAAATCTTTTCAGCATTTCTTCGCACCATTCCACCCTATAGAGCTTCTGTGCTTCAGATAAATTATGGGGCACCCATCTCGAAGAAATATTTTTACACGAAGGTGTTCATGAAGGATGGCTGAAACACTCGGCGAACTAATCCCTAATGCCAAGTCAATGTCCTTATAGGTTAGTATTGGATCTTCCCTAATCATTGTTTCCACAGCGGTGATGTTTTTGTCAGTCACTACTGTTGCTGGTCTGCCACTCTTCTCGTCATCTTTAAGAGTTTGCCGCCTCCTCTTAAATTCTGCAAACCAGCGGAACACAGTGGCACGTGACGGAGAATAGTCCCCAAAAGCTCAAGGGACTGCGTTTCATTTAAGCCACATTTGAAGTCGTATAAAATCATTGCACGAAAATGCTCTCTTCTGAATCTCCATTGCACTTGAAAAAAACGTCATCACTTTCAAGACTTCAAACATAATCTGAGCAAAAATGAATGGCACAACAATGGTCTGCCTGCTACGATTCCATTACCAACGATCAGCTGTTTTGACAAAGCAACGATGATTTCCCCAGGGGTGGTCAATTTTCCGTGTCTCAATACATATCTATTGACCGTTGTTCCTACAAGTACTACAAGTCTTCTGTTCAGCTTCCAGTTTACCAGAATCAGGACCGCAATTTGGATAAAGCATATTTCTTTACCTGATCGTTAGACACCCGCATAGGAGCTGTCTTGTTTTCCTTCAGACGCCCACGAACTGATCTTTGTGATGCTGCTGGCCTCGAACAACTATTTCTCAGGTGGGGAGATCACGAAGGGACTACTGCTTGAAAGCATACCGCTCTAACTGCACATATCAAGGAAGAACCTATCTCACTGAGCTGCAGTGTCCTATAAAGTGGTTCCTGGACGGATTTCGGGTCGCTGATTCCCGTGATGGTAGCCTATCGCTCTTCCTTGGGACGTGGTGTTGATCCAAAAATCGTTGTGACTTGCACCATTGTGGCGATAACAATGTCAAAGTGAATAGGAAGCGTTAGAGTTCCCTGCGGCTGTTGAATTGTTTATGTGATAAACAGCTGTACGCTGGGTGCAATAGGGATAATTTTAAACATCTTTGTTCAACATAATCTTCAGTTTATCGTTGCTTTAATTTAACAATGGTTAACATTTTCTATCCACATCACATGCTCCACTAAAATGATGTTCCTTTTGCATACCGTAAGAAAGAAAAATATGGGGAAATATTTTGCTCCGTCATCCTTTTTTCCCGTCATTGCTATATTCACAGGATGAGTAATTTTTTATTTTATTTCGCTAATGAAACGAAACAAATTTTGAGTCTATTTTAGTGTTACTTTTAATGTTCATATCGCGCCTTTGCATTTGAGTCATTGTATGCTAGACAAATGGCGTGAGTTGCCTTCCTGTACCAGCTACCTTTTTGGTTGCTATTCATTATTTTGGCGCAATGTTATGGTTCCTTAGTATGTAAACGACGGAAAACTAGGCCGTGCTTTAAAATAAACAAAGGTGGGGTCTGCGCATGATTCTAATATCAATTATATAAATAGATTCACCTGGATAAGATAATTACCATTCCTCTTCCATGGTCTAGCAGTGTGCGTATTCAGTCCGGAAGCTTTGGTTTCGAATATTCTCAGGCCAACCATATGGATAACAGTCATGCTTCTCAGTTTTTTCTTTTGTGCTTGAATGAAATGACTATGTCAACATTGTGACAGGGAGTGTATTAATTAATTTTGAAGATTGAGAAGCTAGTAACAGTGATGTGTCATAATTTAAAATAAACAGAGTTAGAGGTTGTTACACTACATCAATAAAAGTTTCTTTACACCTTAAGTAGTCACGTGGGGGTCAAAATGACCCCACTTTTAGTATTTCTAGTGATATTTATTTAATGCTGTTGGTCACACTGCTCTCTCTCCCAGTACCTTCTTTGAATATTGTTGACATCCTGCTGCGATTATTGTTATTAACAATGTGGCTATGCTTGTTTCCGAGCACAGGTTTGTTTATTTGTTTCGGGGTCAGTTTGTATCTCACGTGACTAGTAGTGTAACTTAAAAACCACTGTGTGCATTGGAGAAAAGAGAAATGTGAAATGTCAAAATAATTAGCTGAATGAAGTTTAGAGCTTCAGTATTAAAAGAAATTCCGTTTTATAATCTCATCTTTTTATGCTTATTTTAGTGCTAGTGTCCATTTATCTGTTAGCATGTATGTCATTCACAGCAATCTTGCTATATAATTTATTTTGGATGTAAATTATATTTATTGCGGACAGAATTAAGATTGCTTCCTGAATTTTATTTAATAATTGTGTAATAATGTAAATCCATGTGAATACCTGGTCAAAGTATCGAAAATAATTAGAAAATATTATTAATACATACATGGGGTCCATAATGACCCCACGCGACTGTTTATGTCAAAAAATTCACGCAACTACTTAAGGGTTAGTGAACATTTTATGATGTAGCGTAACAACCTCCAACTCTTTATTTTAAATTAAAAAAGGGGGAGTGTATTGTCGGGCTCATTGTTGCGGCCAGACGAGGACGAGACCCTAAACTTCCGGCTTACTTCAACACAAACCTACTACGTAACTATACATATCGGGCATTCTAGAACCGGAACAGAAAGTCTCTATGGATGTACGGGTATTAGAAACTTCTGGAAGAAGAAACGTTTGGAACCCGAGTACTTCGAACTTCTATTTTTAGGCCGGTCACACAGACAAGGTAAATAAAGACGAGACATTTTCGTCACAGACGATTATTAACTTTTATTGTTATGAACCAGCCACTATAAAACCAAGAATTGCCTGAAATTACGCCATGTCTCTGGGAAAACTCATTTCGCTTTGCGCATACAGGGTTTCTGTTCGCTACATTTACTAAGCGTAGTTAATAATATTTCTGTAGGCATCACAATTCTCATGTTGTTCATGTGTAAAACAAAACTTTCTTCTCAATGACTTTAGAGTCAAAACGTTTTCCTCTCATTCGCATTAAATGAGAGTAAAAGCATATCAAGGCTCCTTTTCTCCCTTTTTGGTTATGGTATTGGTATTAACTTTAGTTATTGGTACTTAATTCCCAAGATAGGTATTTCGTACCTTTGCAGCGAGGTTAGTTGCATTCAGTAAAACCAGATGAAGTACAAACTCACTTGTTTGAGCTTTGCAAGAATGAAGTATAGAAAGTAACGTTTTAACAGTGAAATTAAAAAAAAAGCTACCTCTATTACTTTAGTATTTTCTGAAAGCAAATAGAACACAAATTATTAATTTGCCATAGTGTATTTAAGAAAATACACCGAAAGAAAATAAATGATTTTATTTAAACATTTCATAACACAAAATGAGAAGTAAGCTATCTTATTTCTTCTTCTTTTTGTTCTCCTCCAAGCATTAAACCTTTCCAAGGCCTGTTGCGTGCTCCAAAGGTTTAATTTATTGATTTATGCATCGTTTCCTGGGTCTTCCGACATTTCTCTTTCCTTTAGGTATGTAGTAGAGCATTTTTCTTGGGTAGCATTCCTCATTCTTTCTCTCTACTATTCTAGCCACTTTTGTCTGTTCTGCTCTTTTATCTTTTAATTCCTTAATTAATTCCGTTTGTTTCTGGGCTAGACCACGTAGATTCCAAGTTGTTAAATTTAAATGTTCAGATATTCCAAATCGTTTGTCCCTATTTCGTTTACCAGTGATTGTCTTCAAAGAGACGCTATCTTATTTCTATTCAAATATTCAGTAAAAGAAAAATGGCATGGCGTGTTGGTAACACTGTTCGTAGTGCGCGATGCTACATATGTCTATAGCAGGAATTATCGATTTGTAGTTTTGTTGTAGGTATACCTGTCCGTGAAACAGTGTATAAGCAAATGAAAGGGCGGAAGGACGGAATACCAGTAGTGTTTTGTTGGACGGTCGATTGAATTAGCAACGTAATCCATATAAAATAGTTTTTATTTAAACGGAAAGAATCTAAGATTTTGCTTTTCAATTTGAAAACGGAATCATAAATATTGTGCTTTTTATTCTTATTGCAATATATTTAAATTATAACAATATAATATTCCGGGCTGTTATGCCGTGGTCTGCTGAAGAAAGATTTCCCAGACGTTTCGTCCACAACTGCGGTGGACATCTTCAGTGGCGCGGACGAAGTCTTCTCGGTGAAAGTATCGCAGCGTCTGAAGCGTTGGCCGTTAGTGCCGCTCTCTTTATAGTGTGGACGCTCTCTGCTGATTGGCCCGCTGGTATGAGGGGGCTGGCGCCGGCTGTGTTGTTGCTCTCTTCTGATTGGCTCGCAGTGTTTTTCGGTTTTGTATGACACTGAAGATGTCCACCGCAGTTGTGGACGAAACGTCTGGGAAATCTTTCTTCAGCAGACCACGGCATAACAGCCCGGAAAATTATATTAGTTATAATTGTGACACCGGCCGTGAAAGCCTACGTTCTTACAATATATTTAAATGTTATACCTGCTGCTTTTTAAATAGTTGCGAACAAGAAAACCTTTCCTGTAACATAATTAAACAATTAGAGGAAAAAATAAAATATTCATGAAAAATTGTGTACGTAACACTACCAAATAATAAAATTTCTGTGTTTGATGATCTTTCCACCTTTATTTGCACCTAATACAAACTAGGTAATTATTTTTTCTTTCAACAAAAGCAGATTAAAATGAAGGAAACATTCTATTACATCAGACAACAAACTGTAATTAATAATGCTGCTTTTTCAAGCCTCTCTTGCTACCCACACGACACAGAGGTGAAGAAATCATGATATTTGCTTCAGTAATAAACTATTACTTTGCATTAGGAAACCACGAAGTTCCGATAAATACAAATTTTGCTCTTAAAATTCTATAGAAATAAATTCACATATTTGCATAAGTAAGGATGATGATGAACTATAGTAATAATAATAATAATAATAATCTAAAGAAATAATACGTATTTTATACCATTATTTCTAACACATAATTTTTAAATAAAATTAATCTTTGTCACATTCATCTCGGACACACACTCCTTCACCATACTCATATAATGTCATGCAACCCGCTACTGTGAGGCGACTGTCCCCGCGTACCTGCTCAACATCGCTGTACTATGCTGGTGTAGGGAGTGTGCAAGGTGAGGCATGCATGCAGTTGTTACATCTTAGCTCCAGCATAAACTACGCTTTATACAAACCTAAAATGCTAAATCATGGCAAATGATGCACATAAGGAAGAAAGTGAAGACAAAACGAAGAGATCAAATGTCAGTCTAAAGTACAGCTGAATAAGCCATAAGCTATCTTTCAGGATGTGGATTTTAAATTAACGAAAACATAATTTGGTTATACTGAATTAAACCCTCAAGATAAACATTTTTCATTCGTCTCTGTATACAATGCCCATCTAAATCACATCTACCTTCCATTCACCCATTATAGGAAAAAATTGGTAGTCAAGGAATAAATGCTGATGTACCCTTTTATAAGATTTCGATACCGTATGATTGATCACATGTTTTGATACTTAAACATATAAAGGCCACATTTTAATAACCAAGTTGTGATTATACAGCTTTTGGTTTTGCTTACCATCCTGATTTTAACTGAATTCTACTCTACCCAAAGGAGTGTCACTGGATAGACGCGTTAGTGGGCCTACCACAATAATAAACTCCC
The DNA here is from genome assembly GCA_030765065.1 of Deroplatys truncata. Taxonomy (NCBI): domain Eukaryota; kingdom Metazoa; phylum Arthropoda; class Insecta; order Mantodea; family Mantidae; genus Deroplatys; species Deroplatys truncata. Next base: position 65,112,458 of record CM060975.1, on the reverse strand, counting down.
TTATTTTGGACCCCCAGATTTAAGGTAACATTCCCGTATTATGCAGGTCTCGTAAATCATTTATGCGGAAATGAGGTTTGCTTGTCGCGTGAGATACCAGTATTGCTGCAAGGTCGACAAGTTGCATTCAGAAAACCAATTTATCTTTTAATGCTGTTCTTTATATAGACCTTAATTTTCTGGAAGTAAAATGCATATTAAAGCCCTTTGAATTTTTACAACCCGAGTGAAGGTTGTTATGCAGAAAACGTCTCCTTAATACAGTGTTTGCTAAATCAACGTTTCCATCTCCCTATCAAATGCTGCTTGATTGCACTTCAGCGCTTATTAATGCTTTGAGTACCATTTTAAAGAGCATGAAACCAAATTCGCTTTCGCTAAATCATTACACGCTTGGGAAGTTTTTGTTAGTTCTCTGCAAGGGCTCTAAGAAATACTCACATTATCATCTCTCTCAAAGAAAATTTTATCGTGTGAATAAAATTATCGCGTGTGCCTTAATACTGTACTTCTCACGAAAATTTTTGGAAAATGGAATGACAAAATAAAACTAGCATGATGTCATGAAGTGATAAGATCCGCCCGAAGAATATGAAAAGTAAATAATACATCATAATAAGTATATTAATAAGCATCTAATCAAAATAAGGAGGGGAATACCAATATGAGGAAAGAATACAAGAGAACATTAAGAATTAGAAAAGGGGGAAATAAAATCATAACGAGAGAAATAAAGTAAAGATTAAATATTAATTAATAATCCGAAAGTGAAATAAAATGTAGAAAACGTGTATTTGAGAACGAAGAGACTTGGCGAAAAACCTTGAAAGGTTGAAAATTTAGGAACGTACAGGAAGAGAGACATTAGTAAGCGATAAGTAACAATAGGAAGCGAGTAGAGCTCTCAGGATGCGAAGACAACGGGCCGGAAACCGAATTCAGTCAAGCGCACAGAAAATTCACTCTAGCGAACATAAGTTGTAAATGGGAGGTGCGAGCGAGGCTCGGATGATGAAATTAAGAGTCAATGGAAGACAAGGAAGAATTCAGTGAGAGAACCAATAAAAGTTAATAAAAGTCACGTGCATAGCAAAAAGATAGATCGAAACTAGAAAAGAGACGTGAAATAGAAAATTATCTATGACAGAGAACAACTTTCAGACGTGTGTAAGATGAATACTTTGTGTCGAAGCGTAGGGTGGAGAAGTTGACTTTGCGTCAGAACGTAGGGGAGAGAAGATGAATACTTTGTGTCGAACCGTAGGGTGGAGAAGTTGACTTTGCGTCAGAACGTAGGGGAGAGAAGATGAATACTTTGTGTCGAACCGTAGGGTAGAGAAGTTGACTTTGCGTCAGAACGTAGGGGAAAGAAGATGAATACTTTGTGTCGAACCGTAGGGTGGAGAAGTTGACTTTGCGTCAGAACGTAGGGGAGAGAAGTTGACTCCGTTTTGTGCAGTGAGGGAGAATTAGATAGATGTAGGAATTCAAAGTATTTTATATCAGAGAGGGAAACAGTACAGATGCCTACGAGTATTTATTTATGTATGGAAAAAATGAGTTTAAAAGATCCGTGAGTAAAAAGGGTAGCTAGGGCATGACTAAAGGTTAAGTCATTATAATAACATTGTAATGTCTTTAACTTCGAAAAATACTTAAGTAAGGGTGATGCACGGAAACAATAGCAGGGATGACAGGAGAAATCGCGTCTTGTGTTAAAGGGTATTCGGACGAGGACATCAGTGTGGATCTTCAATAAACGGGCTGTCTGAGAGGAGAAAACTGAGCTTCATTTCATCTCCCATCCACACACTCCCTGAGGTAAGAGTTTCCAGAATCCATATTCCTCTACCTGAGTAGCCGGCAGCAGCATCAATCCTCCCGAATTACCAAACCTACACCAAGAACCGATAGTTACACCTTTTTCGCGTTTTAAACCCCGCTACAGTCAGCACATTTTCTTCTACTCCCTTTTATTTATTCAGAGTAAATCATGTGTTAACTTTTGGACTCGAATCATCGTAATGGTTTCCTTGGTTTAACTTAAGAACTTATCAGTTCTCTTACGCATGGCTTTTTAATTCAAATAAAAATGTATTAAATCCATAAAATCTGTGCTTTTCAAACTTTTTACATCCTTCTCTTAGTAGCGAATACTTACATGGTGTCCTATCATTTTACGCAAACCCAGAGGTTAAGTTTGATGCTTTATTCGGTTTATTTTGTCTTTCCCAAAACAAACGCCTTGACTCAAAAACATAAGAAATAAATGAGTGTGTGGATACATAATTGCAATCAATCAAAATATTTAGTGACATGAAATGTATATTGATATGATCCGCACTGATCCTGCTATCAACACAGGGCAATAATCAGTTCTATGGTCCATACTGTTTTACAACGAACATCTGCTGATGTCCATTCTGAGAAAATATCTATCCACTTACACAACAACCTTTCCTTATTACAAGGAAAAATACAAGCTCTTCGAAATTAACGGACTTTCCTAATGCACAACACTCGCTTCTTATCTTACTGAATCTGTGTACTGCAGTATAAATTTCCATTTCTCATTACAACACAAATGTGTATTACTTGTAAAAATTTATGTTAGTATGCTCTGTCGAATTAGCAACATTAAATTGGGAAAGCCAAAACAAAGCAAAATGTTACTTCTTTTCCTACAATAGGAAATATTTGACCGCCGCTGTGGTCTGGTGGTTAATATCCTAGCTTACAAATCCAGAGGTAGCGGGCTCGATTCCCGGCTGGAGGATGGACATTTTTCTTTACCCACGACTATTCCCCATCTTCCCTAGAGTCTGAAAATATGAGCGAGAGTCTAAATGTGTGTGTGAAATTAATGTTTAAATAGAAAACCAAAGGAAATAAACCCACAGACTAACACCACAGTAAATGAGTGATCATTATTGCCTATGAGCAATAAAATTCTCCCAAAGGCAAAGCGGCCAATATGACCTTAGATGTTAAGGGGGCATATACGAGGATGGGTCAAAAATAACGGGGAAACGTTTTAGTTTTTGTTTGGACACCATGACTTTTTTATTAGAATTTAACTACACGCTTTCAAAATACCGTCCATCTGAGGCTACACACTGTTTCCAACGTTCTATCCACTTCTCAAAAACTCACAGAAGCCCTTGTTTGACGTTCTGTTCATTATACCCGAAACTATTTAGTTCTTTATCGATTTGAAATTGGCGCCCACGAAGTATTTTCTTCACTCGTGGAAACAGGTAGAAATCGTGTGATGCTAGATCCGGCAAATATGTTGAGTGGGGCATGATTTCGATACCTAGTTGAGTGATTGTCACTTGTGTTTCTATGGCTCGATGAGCAGGGACGTTGTATTGGTAGAGGATTCATCCATTGGCAGCAAGTTCTGGTCTCAACTCATTACGAATTATGTCTTCAACTGACCTATACGAATGTGCATAATGTCTGCAATCTTCGGTATTGTTAATCGTCGATCTTCCTGCAACATGACGTCAATGATGTTGCGGTTCACCTCATTTTTTGATGTGGAGGGTCGTCCTGGACGTGGAGCATCTTCAAGACTTTTTTTACTATCTTGGAAATTTTTATTCCATTCAAAAACACGTCTTTTTGATAAAGCTTGATCTCCATATGCTTCCTGTATGTTTTATTGTGATTTATTCAGAACACAAAACCGAATTGACCCTCCTTGTTCTAACCTGAAATCCATGCTGGGTCACTGAAACACATGGCTCCCTAAGACAAACTGAACAGCACACGGACAATGTCGCGCATATCCCGGATCAGTCAAGGTCAGATCTCTCCGCATGATTGGTGAAATTTTACGCGCGCGTGTTTAAACAGAAAATCATAATGCCCGTTATTTTTTGACACACCCTCGTAAATGGAACAAATAAATAAACAAACAAACAAAGATAAGCAAATACCTCATTTTCTCCAATAAAATTCCAAACCATAAATGTTAAAACGAAATGTGATGTAAGGCCACTATTTTGAGACCAGTTGATCAATCATGGTATACAATCCACCACTCTACCATACAACAAGTGCCTGCATGGTGATAGTTGTTTTGGAATAGATATTTTTATAGCCTTTACTTATCAAACGTTTAGGTATAAGTATTTATATCTCTTGACATTTTAAATTGTTTAGGGCCGTTTCAGTTACTCTCTGCGGGAAAGTAATTGGTGGCAAAACTTTAACTTCCGTTAGGTTTACGTCTCATAATTTCAGGATTACTAGATTATTCAACTGATCATCTTGTTGGCGGTCGTAGTCAGAGGTTGTTCATGAATTTAATGCTTTGTACCCAAAACGAGCCTCAATTACACTCAGTTTTGTGGGAAAAATCATCAACAAATTCATCGCAGACAAAGCAATTCATCACATAGTGGGCCAAAGTGGACACTATATGATGAGTAGACAACGTGGAATATCCTGGCATGTTTTCTAAAAGCCCTCCAACTCGAGAATGTCCGTAGAGACGTGCACCTCGAAAAGCAGCAACCAGCGCACTTTGCCCACCAACAAACGCTACCCTTACAAACTGCAGCTGCTGCAGAAATTAACAGAGGACGATCCGGATCGGAGTCAGGAATTTTGCGAAAGAGCAGTGAAATAATGTGAGGGGGTGGCGATTTTTTTACAATTACTCTCTAGGGATGAAACAAATTTTTAATTAAACAGAAATCGGATAAAAAGACCAGGATCATCAACAACTACAAAAGGTTCGATACCTTATGGTCTGGTGTGGCATATGGAATGAAAGAATCATTGGACCATTCTTTTTTGACGGTACTGTTACTGCAGAGAGATAACCTGAAGGAGGAAGCGTTTCCCGCCATATGAATCCTGAGGGTCATTTCTGTTTATTTTCAATATTACGGTGCTCTAGCAGATTTAAATTTACTGGTTCGCAATTGGCTGGACACATAATTTCTAGGACGTTGGATTGGTCATCGAGGTTCTGTGAAGTGACCCCCAATTAGTCCTGATTTTACATCCGTGGATTTTTTTCTGTGGAGCCATTGAAAAGCGATAACACATGCAGAGAAAATACGATCCCTGGCTCCTCTGAAACGACGTATCTTGGAGTGCTGTGTGGTCTGTGGAGCCATTGAAAAGCGATAACACATGCAGAGAAAATACGATCCCTGGCTCCTCTGAAACGACGTATCTTGGAGTGCTGTGTTGTCTGTGGAGCCATTGAAAAGCGATAACACATGCAGAGAAAATACGATCCCTGGCTCCTCTGAAACGACGTATCTTGGAGTGCTGTGTTGTCTGTGGAGCCATTGAAAAGCGATAACACATGCAGAGAAAATACGATCCCTGGCTCCTGAAACGACGTATCTTGGAGTGCTGTGTGGTCTGTGGAGCCATTGAAAAGCGATAACACATGCAGAGAAAATACGATCCCTGGCTCCTCTGAAACGACGTATCTTTCTAGTGCTGTGTGGTCTGTGGAGCCATTGAAAAGCGATAACACATGCAGAGAAAATACGATCCCTGGCTCCTCTGAAACGACGTATCTTGGAGTGCTGTGTTGTCTGTGGAGCCATTGAAAAGCGATAACACATGCAGAGAAAATACGATCCCTGGCTCCTCTGAAACGACGTATCTTGGAGTGCTGTGTTGTCTGTGGAGCCATTGAAAAGCGATAACACATGCAGAGAAAAAACGATCCCTGGCTCCTCTGAAACGACGTATCTTGGAGTGCTGTGTGGTCTGTGGAGCCATTGAAAAGCGATAACACATGCAGAGAAAATACGATCCCTGGCTCCTCTGAAACGACGTATCTTGGAGTGCTGTGTTGTCTGTGGAGCCATTGAAAAGCGATAACACATGCAGAGAAAATACGATCCCTGGCTCCTCTGAAACGACGTATCTTGGAGTGCTGTGTGGTCTGTGGAGCCATTGAAAAGCGATAACACATGCAGAGAAAATACGATCCCTGGCTCGTCTGAAACGACGTATCTTGTCAGCACTCCAGATGTCTTTAGCCGTGTCATGCATGGCTGAGGAGGATGTCTCGAGTTTTGCATAGCAGATCAAGGAAGACATATTGAAGACTTTTTGTAATTCCCTATGGTTCCAGACATATGGGAAACCTGCATAGTAAGTAGAGGAACTATTCTTTATATTCCACCCAAACATTGAATGCAGGCATTTCACCGACAGTGTATGCTTTGAGACCCCTTTAGGAAGCGTAAGTGTTCCTTAGAAAAAGGCCGCTAGAAAGGATCATTTAGGAAAATTCCAGTGAGTGTGTATCACTGAACAACATAATTAAAAAACGAAATCTCCGATAAACACCGAACTTGGTATTTAACTTCAGGATTCTTCAGGGACGCGACACGAAGATTTTTAAGAAAATCTCCCAACACAAGCTACTCTTTACATAGAAAACGTATCGTTATTTTGGGTTTTCTCAAAAGGTTCTAACGATTTTTTTTATTAAAATACCACATGTTTTAGATATTTCCATGATAAAGTGTATATGTTCATGTTTGTGTGAGTTGCCTAAGAAGTCCTCTCCATTCTGAAAGACTTTGTATAATTGGTAAACCGTAAGAGAAGACTAAATCTTGCAGCACAAAAAATGTACTTCTCGTTAAATTGCGCAATTTATGTCAAATAATTTCTTTTTTTTGTTGCGTTAACCGTTTCCGAGATATTCTTTGTTATTGTTTGAATTTTCAAATACTTTATACTTTTGTCAGCTGCAAATCGCAATTTCTTTTCTTTCTTTCTTTCTTTCGTGGTCATCCAAAGAGACCGGAATTTCAGTCATCACACAGTGACACACTTTTAAAGCATTTGAATATCTGTTTAGTTTGCTGCATTTTTCTTATGCCTGCAATGAAATGTGTAATGCAAAGGTTCATCTCGGTTAGCATTAAGTAGATAGAAAATAACTTTCGTAAACGTAGATTGTATAAGCTATATAAAATAAACGATAGTGGATAGAGAAAGTCTTGTAAGTGTTACACATATTTCCTTCCGTTTTTGTTCTGGAAGTTCTATCAAACAAACTCCTTTTTTCTGGCGCAGTAAAGTTAATAAAAGAAAAAAATTGGCGTAGAAGAGAGGATCGATATGGCATCTGATAGGCTTTTCTAAATCAGAGGCCCATGAACACCGAGTACTTGAACGAAAATACGGTTATGGCCTTCATAAATGTGAATATGTTCAAGAGGAACGACACAGAACGGAGAGAAGCTGAGCCAAAGGCTGCTTACTAGGGTTGAAGGTGAAAGTCGGTCCAGGGACCTCCACGAGCTGAAAAAACCTGTCTTCTGTACCGTACTACGTGGCTTGCTCGGCTATTCACTGCCATACAAACATCTCGCGTCCAGAGCAGATTAATGTCTGCTTTATTGTTAGATCAAAATAGTAGGTGTTCAATTAGTGATTAAGTTCTGTTTGTTTCTTTATAACTCAATACCTACCTGTCCTTAGCAATTCCAAATTTATTTTCAGTTTGCGAACGTAAGGTGGGGGGGTGGAGGAACGGTATTCCCTACTTTTACGCTTTGTGTTAATTTACAGACGTTTCCAAATGTAACAAAAAACTAATTCAAAACTTAAAAGATCTGATGTGACACATTCACATGACTCTCTCTACCCTCTATCTTTATTAGTGGGTATACAAATTATTCTTACTCACCTATTTTTCTGTCTACTACATTTTAATCTAAACGAATCGTCGCAGAAATAGTTACTTACACATTTCGTTATAGATACAAAGGGAACAGCGATAGTGAAGTGTTTAAGAACAGGACGTAATATGCTGGCCTTCTATTTCCATACTCTTTCTAGGCAATCGTGAGAAACAACTGAATGTTGTCAGAATTTCAAGAAAATGGCCATGAAATGAACAATTCGAGCTTTTAATAATGAATATCTCACCAACGGTTATGCCACAAAAAATGTGTTTTAAATAAATTGTGCATATAAAGAGATGTGCATTTTTTTTGTGTATTACATTTTCGTTTATCGCTCAACGTTTACCAGTTATACAAGATAATACAAAATTTCTTCCGAATGAAGAGGACTTCATAGGATATTCCCAAAAAATTCAAGATATAGATTTTATTTGCCATGCAAATATCTTTAATGTACGGTATTTTCATTAAAATCGTCAGAGCAATTTTTTATAAAAAAAACATCTAAAGCGTAATTTGAAGTTGGGAATTTTCTATAAAATCTTCGTGTTGCATCTTTGGAAGATACTAAACCTAAATGCCCAAGTTTGGTATTTATCCGACTTTTCGCTTTTGAGTTATGCTGTTCACAAACAGAGACACACAAACACGCGCACACACGCGCGCGAGCGGACATGTTTTCAAAAATGCTTTATTTGAATCCAGGGGCCTCAAAACTTTATCTGGTGAAATGTCGGTATCGAATTTTTGGGTGGAATGCAATACTTTCTCTGCGTACTATGTACGTGGTAGAGAAAGTAAAAAAGGAAAAACAGAAGAATCTGAATAATTTAAAATACCTTAAGATTTGAATAAGATTTAAGTTCTCGGGAAACTATTCATCAACACTTGTCAAATACCACTGTTTTAGGCTTCTTTAAAATGTATAATCTTAGCGTTTTAATCCAGCTTGGAAAGACATTAAGCACTTATGCAGTTTACTCAAAACATGCCAAATGTTGCTTAATCGACAATGAGGAATACCAATATGATTCATCGTGTTAATGAACGTCACAATTTTTCTAGTATGCAGATTTATATTTCTGTTTATAGGCAATGACAATTTAAATGGCTATACAAGTGTTCGTTTAAAATAGACCCAAACTCCTAAAATCTGTTCTGTTGTACCATATACTCTAGGAATGTATATTGTTACTCTGAGTTGATAATGTTGGTTTTAAGTATATCAGGAACACCATATTTTACTGTCTTAAATTCAGAAGAGTTGAGAAATGTTATCTACACTGACAATTTCATGCGTTAAACGATAAAATATCCATTTAATACGCTTACACAATATTAATATTTATAAAAAGTAGATTTACAATTATGGTTAGTGCAAATTTTAATTTCTACTGGGAATTGAACAGATAAAGGTTGAAATTAAAACGATTTACGGGATAGCACAGTTGGGGACACCAAGAGAAAAATAATCGAGATGATAAAATGAAAACATAAAATGATAGGGAGCTACAATTGGCGCCAAGTCAAACAATTTTTTTTAACCTCGATTCACTTAATACAACAGTGATACGATCGATAAAACAGGAGTTGTCCATTAAAAGTATAAATATAGTGAAACTGAGATAAACAGATTGAAACGTGTAAATGATTGAAAAATTTTGGATTTAAAAATCTATTCTTCAGATGAAGAGCTGAAAGAAAGCATTTCATTTAATACTATTACTATGTATTTTCATAAATTATGGTTTCATGGAAAAAACTGTGCTCTTCTTAGCAAATATATGCACCGGCACGTTTTAATTCTTTTACTGCAGAATAATCTGATAAAATTTGATGATAACAGGTTACACAATATTGCAACATAGTTTTCAAATATACCTTTATTTCAAAATGTACTTGGGCGAACATGAAGTAATCAAAGGGGAAGCATGAGCATTTGGCTAAACTCCAGCTTGCTTATATATTTTAGAGCTCATTTCTTTCCAAGTATTGACACAATATTAAGAGATAGTAGGAAGAGATGTTCATGTCTGCAGTTGAAATAAATATGATACTTATAAAACCTAGCGAGAAGGTTCAGATAGTAGCGTCTTTTCGTCCTCCGTGATGTAGTGGTTACCATGCTAGCCCCTGGTTCCCGAGGTCGTGGATTCAAACCCGGCGGAGGACGATGGATTTTTTCGGGCGTAAAAATCCTTAGCATGGCTTCCTTCGGAAGGGAAGTAAAACTGGTGTCCCGTGTCATAGATTTACGGCACGTGAAAGAACCTCAAGCCTGATAAAGAGACCTCTGCGCAAAGTTACCGGTCTTTCACGCGCAATATAGAATGCGACCCTAAGGACCACAGCAGTTAAAAGAGCGTCCATAAATAAAACTAAATTTAATTTTTAATTTAGTAGCGTCTGTGACTCGTGAGTTCAAAGTTGATTGGGGAGTTTCCTCTCATTGGCTATGCAAATGCAGAATTTACACCCAGAGTAAAAGAGATAGAAATGAAATATTTGGTGCAGGAAGACGACGGTGCAACTAAGGTCATCAATTAATAGTTGTCCAAGCAGATGTTGCAGGAGGGCAACTACGCAATTGGGGCCATGTTTGGCAGCTATTGAATTATATATATCACAGAATAAGCAGTCAAACGACCTAAGTGTTAAAGCACGTTAAATAATAGAAATTAAATAAAATAGAAGTATAGCATTTAAAAGAACCAGGAATTGGCGGATGTTCAAACCCGGTGAAGGGCGATGAATTTTTTCGAGCGTAAAAATCCTTAGCATGGCTTCCTTCGGAAGTGAAGCAAAGCTTGTGGTCCCGTGTCCTAGTTTTACGGCACGCAAAAGAATCTCAAGCATGATAAAGAGGCCTCTGTGCAAAATGTCTGGTCTTTCACGCCCAATATAGAACGGGACGCTAAGGACCACAGTAGTTAAAGAGAGTCCATAAATAAAACTCAATTTAATTTTTAATTTCGCAGCGTCTGCGACTCGTGAGTTCAAAGTTGCTTGGGGAGTTTCCTCTTATTGGCTATGCAAATGCAGAATTTACACCCAGAGTAAAAGAGTTGCGACGGCGCAACTAAGGTCATCTATTAATAGTTGTCCAAGCAGATGTTGCAGGAGGGCAACTACGTAATTGGGGCCATGTTTGGCAGATATTGAATTATATATATTACAGAATAAACAGTCAAACGACCTAAGTGTTAAAGCACGTTAAATAATAGAAATTAAATAAAATGGAAGTATAGCATTTAGAAGAGCCAGGAATTGGCGGATGTTCAAACCCGGGAAGGACCATGGATTTTTTTTCGATTGTAAAAATTCTCAGCATGGCTTCCTTCGGAAGTGAAGTAAAGCTTGTGGTCCCGTGTCCTAGTTTTACGGCACGTAAAAGAACCTCAAGCCCGATAAAGAGGCCTCTGAGCAAAATTTCCGGTCTTTCACGCACAATATATAATGGGATGCTAAGGACCACAGCAGTTAAAGATAAATAATAATAATAATAATAATAATAATAATAATAATAATAATAATAATAATAAAAAGGAATTGGCGGAACATTCTTTACGTTATGAAATGTGGTACTAGTGACTTCTTATACAACATGGTGTTTTAGCATTTGCTGTTTGAGCCACAGCAGAGCACTAAAATTTAGAAATACCTAATTTCACAATATTAATATTGCAACTTAGAGTGTTTTGTAGTCCCCTGTGCGTCACGCTACGTACACGCGAGTTGAACAGTGTGAAGAGCACACGTGACAACACATGTGGGCTGTTGCTAATGACATACCCACCTCTTACAGCTTTTGTTGCACATAAAAACTGCGGTTTCAACGCTCTGTTAATTCCTTGTACACAACCGGAGTTTGTAGTTAATTACACTGATTCACACCAACTTGCGCATTCACTTCTGTCACAGTTGTTGCTAATGTGGGAGATAATCTTAATGGTAATTGTTTAACTCCCTGTAAACCACGCAGAATGTCGCAAATCGACATGATTTTTGTAGCTTAAACAACAGCTGATTGCATTTTCTATAAAAGAAAAAAATTCTGATGTGTTACACTCACATGCCTTTCTCTACTCTTTTACAAACTATTTTTATAAACGCTTGTTCTCCATCTACTTTATGTTAATCAAGATAAACATTTGCAGAAACTATCCTACTGCTAATTTTCTTGTAGGCAAGGGGAATATGGTAGGCTTTAAGCGATAGTCAAATGTTTTAAGAGCTGGTTGCTATGTGAAGCATTCCATTCTCTTTGCATGTCCAGAACATAAAAAAAAAGGAATAACAAATTCCCATCTGAGAAAAAGTATAAGTATTGGGAAAATTCAAACAAATAACAAGGAATATCCCGGAAATGGTTCACTCATAAAAAAGGTACATGTCATAATTATGTGTTTTAACGAGATCTAAATTTTCTATGTAGAAAACTTTTATCTATCTCTTATGGTTTACCAGTCACGCAGAATACATTCAGAATGAACAGAACTTTTGGGGACATTCCCAGAAAATTCAAGATATACATTTTATTTGTCATGAAAATCTCTCAAATGTATGATATTTTAACCAAAGTCGTTAGAGCCCTTTTTGAGAAAATGTTTTCGAAAAATGTTCCATGTAAGGGGTAGTCTGAGGTTACGGATTTTCTTGAAAATCTTCGTGTCGCATCTTTGAAAGATACTGACCCTAAATACCATGTGTGGTATTTGTCCAACTTTTCGTTTTTGAGTTATGCTGCTCAAAGACACGCAGACACACATCCACACAGACACACATACACACACGGACCTTTTTCTAAACATGATTTTTTGCATTCATGGGGCCTCAAAACATGTTTTTCTGGTAAAATCTCGATATCGAATTTTTGGGCGGAATGCAATATTTCCCCTGCTTACTATACGTAGTAGAGAAAGTAAAAAGGAACCTGTTTATCCCACACCCTTAAAGTATACGTTGGTGCCTCCAAAACAGTCATACAATAGGGTAGTTAAATAAATCATAGCAACGTGTCACATATTTCGATAATGTTGTAACAATACAAATCGACTATGCATATACGTTTGAAGGCTACTGAAATATGTTTCCCAATGTTAGCAGCAATCCAACTTGGATATAAGAGCTAGCTGCTGGTTGCAGTTAACCTAAATAGAAATCATAGCTAACACCTTTTTCAAATGAGCCTACATGTCAATCGTCGAGTGTGCGAGTTTAGTAAGTCCTATGTTAATAAATCCCCCCAAAAGTGCAACGCTGCATGCTTTTAATCAAGTTTCAGACAGTATTAGGCACTGTAATGCCAAAGCTATGAATTTCCAAATGCTAATTTTGGATAGAAATCTGCTGTTCAGGATGAAATTCAAACATCTTTTGAGGCACAAATATTTTACTTGTAAATGTATTTATGCATTTCCTCTACTGAAAAGCAGAGTCCATCTTAATGCGAGAATTATGGATTAAGTTATTTATTTCCAACTGTTTAATGTAATTGAAATGGTTAACCCTGTATTCAATTCACTCTTCTTCAATTGCGGTATGGTTTTTAAATTTGCATTACCCACTTTGGGTGCTGTAAAGTACCTAACAAAATAAGTTTAGGATCATGGCAGTATATTGGCTATACTGTATTGTTTGTCCAAGTTGTTTGATTGTGTATCTCTTGAAACTTGTTTATTGATTTGTAAATACGATAACCTCGATGTGATTAGGTGTTAGATAGCGAATCGCTCTTAAGCTATTTGCATTGATGTGGCCTTACCATTGCTAATGTCTGTACTGGGGTTCTTCAGGGATCTGTTTTGGACCCACTATTTTTCTTAATTGAGGAAATTATTTCTGTAAAGGTCACGTATCACCCAATATTGCTCCTGCTCTAAATACAGGACATTACTTATCTCAGCTTTTTAATGGGCATTTCTTTGAAATCTGTGGTAAAAAAAATGTTTTTTATTATTCACGTTAAAAATAAATCAAATGAATTGGCAGCAAAGTCAGACGCCCAGATATAGTTTTGGATTCTATGTACAATCACATTGCTTTTGTAAGGCATGACCACCTCTTCTTTATAATACGAGGATTTAAGAACCTGTTTCTTTCAGCGATTATTTTAAGCAAACTTACATGTTTCACTACTGCATTAGCACAATTTTCACTCGGAATTTATTATCAGCGATTCGTTTTACGATGCTCATTACGATCCTTTGTTACACAGAATTAATATTCTTATCTTCGATATTTCAAATATTTAAGTATAACTTTTTGGTGATTACTGAACATGTTTTAATAACCTTCTAAGACAGAGAGCCATAGTTATTTGAATAGAAACAATCGTGATCTTTTTCTATTAAAATGAGGTAATCTTAAATAAATATTGATTAATTGTACGACACAGATGATGCTGCAAAAGGTATTTATAATATTGGTCATTGATTGTGTGGTTCTTTATACACAAGATAACATTCAAAACATTCTTGTCATACAAAAAGATTAAAATACATCTTAGAACAGGCTGGTAAGATATAATGACTTTGTCCAGTTTTTCAACTCTCACTTCTCTAAATTCTAATGTTTCTTATCTAGTTCAACTCCACTTGATTCACGCTCTCATTTCCTTTCCTTCTTGACGTAGCGGGGCAATGCAATACGACAATGTAACCATTCTTTCGGACGGTTCATTCGCTGCGGAGTTGAACACAGGACCTCTTCAAACTCTCCTGCAACAACACGTCACAGTTGTTACAAACTCACTTTTAGAACCACGCTTGAGTCGCACCAGAAACGCACTCCTAATTCGCTAACTCCAGCTGATCCGCGTTTGTGAGAACGCTTGGTTTTAAAGCTAGTGGAATCTTCCATAGAGCATTCTATAACTTTCTGGAAGCGGGGGAAAGGAAAGTTCTAGAAGATCCTGGTTATCTGCTAGCGCCGGGAGCCTCCGACTGCCTGGCGTCAACTTCCCCATAATCTTGGGTCATAGCCACTGCGTCATAATATTGAGCCTTTAACTTTTTCATACTTGCTGCTATACACCGCGTATCACAGCCTCGCATGTAACTCCTCTTCAAATGTGCTTCTGAGATAGGCTGATGGTATGAACTACCCTCCAGAATTGCTAGTAGCAGTTATCTTATATGTAAGAAACTTTGCGTTTGGTGTATCCGCCCACAAACTATAAATATTCACTAGAAAATATGCTGCATATATCACGAGTAGGAGTGGGAGTGCATATTTGGAGGGACCTAAAGAAACTAGAGCAGAGTACCGTACGTAGGCCGCAAAAGGCCCTTTTTGCTTTTAATAACACCCTCAGGAGGGAGGGATGAGGGGGCGGACCCGAAGGGCGACCAGATCCGGGCGACGATGTGCGCTAGCAAGAACAGTGTTCGTAACGATTCCAAATGGAACACACAGAAAGCCGTTGCCTGGTGCTTCAGTCCTGAAATAGATGAAAGGAAATGGACTGGAAATTCGTGGTTGAAGAAGAACCACTTCAGCATTCGCCTACCGACCCGGAGGAACCACGAAAAACCCCGTGATCAGAGTGGTCGACCCGAGGGGAATCGAAACTGGGATCTCCGTAATGCGAGCCTCACATGTAACCGCGGAGTCATCTCGCTCGGTCTTGTAACACGAAAAGAATCAGGTTTGTGTCCTGTGCAAAGTTGCTCTCCGCCTGGGGAAACCATAAGAACGTGCTTTTGTCACTTCAACACCGTTTTAATTTTGGTGAAAGAGAAAATTACTATAACATAATTGTGTCAAATTAAATAAAACAATTGAGAAATACTTTCAATCTCTATCACGTTTTACATTGAGTTCTAAGATAATTCAGCATTGCCCCCTCACGATATTATTAGCATATATACTGCACACTGTTAACTACAGTAACACCAGTCTGTAAGAGGCATTCAGGAGATTTGACACAAAGTTACGTCCTCCAAAGACATAATGCGGTTAACATTACTTACTCATATTAAAACACACGAACCTAAGAATAGTGTGCCTGTGTGCACGTATACCAGAAAAAGAAAGCCGTAACACTCCTAGAAATGTGTTACTACGTCCTATATCCTCATGTTTATTGCTGTAATTAATTTTTATATGCGGTTTCGGAACAAACAGACAAACATTTTGGACTCCGTCTCACTCATTTTGTGGTTCATCGATACAACATTTAGATTCACTCTAAATTCTAACGAAAGAAATAACAAGAAAATAAAACATTGACCTAGCTGTAAAGTGTACGCGGTATTTGTATGAAAGTGGTTGATTTCCTCTGATAAACGTACAGTAATTGGTTTAAGTCAAAAGTTACACGTTATGGACAATTTTGAATGTGTTTCCTCGAAAATTAGAAGTCTGATGTCATTTTTGTACGGCAATATATTAACGAATAGTTAATGCAACACAGTATCCTATTTGTTTATAGTATTGTTTTCTCTATTGGTTGGGTCATAATTTGGTGTACATTTCGGGATCATTGAATTGTGAGGAAAATTAGGATTAAGTCAGTCGCAGGAGCCTGGAGCACAGCAGAGCATGTAGGCCATAACAGACCATTTGTGCTACCTCCTGAAAGAGGGGGATAAACAAGAGACCCGAAGGGCGACCAGATCCGGACGAGGATACGCACTAGCAAGGACGGGTCCCTGACGATTCCAGAATTACACAAATACAGACGCCGGCACGATCCCACCGTAGCCATTTTCAACCTGGGGTACGGAAGGAAACGTGCTTCCAGGAATGGGCCCCAGCTGGCCATCCGAACGCAACTCACCAATCGCTGTCGTCTGTCCTACAACCCTAAAACAGATGAAAGGACATAATGGACAGTGAATCCGTGGTAGAAGAGGAACCACCTCAGCATTCGCCTACTGACCTGTGTATACCTGAAGAAAACCCTAAGGTCAGAGTGGGTGGCCCGGCGGAATTGAACCCGGGACCTCCGAATATGAGCCTTACGTTACACCGGAGCCATCTAGCTTGGTAGTTGTGAGGAGTGTATGCAACCCCGTTGCAGCCAAGGTTACCCACACCTCTCGCCTTTGAGAAGGGAAAATGTTTTAAAACACCCTTGCAAAGAGGGGCATAAACAGCTGCAAATCCTTGTTTATTTTGTGTATTCGAACTTAACTTTCAAAATAGTGGTAGGCTAATAAACTTTGTTAGGATATTGATTCCTCACATCGTTTACAGCAAGTGCTAAAATATTTGCATTGAACACTTCCCACGGTGTAAAATAATAATTTCATAATACAGGGTTATTCAACAAGAAGGAGCAGATTTTAAATATTTAATTCTAACGAACGGCAATAGCTGGCGACACATGTGATACATCGCTGAATAGAGGAAAGTTCAAAATTTTATTTTATGTGTTTAAAATGCGCATCATTTGTTATGCGAGGACGACCACTGCTTTTCCGTTTGCATACGCAACCATCTTCTACGAATTTATTGTATCAATTGTACATTTTGTATGACGAGGTGGCTCTTTGTGGAAAGTTACAACAAAATGCACGCTGCAATGAAACAATGGATTCACTTTTTGCATACTGCAGCACACAAAACGACTTTTCCTGTGGCGTTGCCATTTTCTCGTAAACAAACCCACGCTATAGGCACTGAATGGAACTAATGGATTGGGGCTTAAAACTTTGTACTTTCCTCTATTTAACGAAGTTTCGTATGTGTTGCTATCTATTGTCGTTCATTAAAAATGAATATTTAAAATCTGTTCCTTCTTTTTGAATAATCCTATATATACCTAATATACATTGCACAACTGTAAACGCACAAGGCAATACATGCACATTCGGATTGTGAGCAAGTACGGAGGTTTTTGCTTTTTTTGTGCTCTGCACAGGACTTGGCTCCAAATTCCTTTCTTGTCAAGGAACAGTAATTATTATGGATAACATTTTTGAGAATTATTTTAAGCAGGTAAACAACACAATATTTATTTAAAGTACTGTGTATCTTTGTTTAGTATAGCTTTTTGAAATTTTCCCGAATATAAAAAAATATTAACTATCTGCTGTTTTCGTTGTAAACTGAAGCCGTTCTTTGTGACAATTTCGATGCCGCTCCCTGCTTCATATTTTTATAACATTTAATGTTACCTGCTCTGTTGGAGAATTTTATGATGTCATCTCGTAGCTCGTTCTGCGTTGTCTCGTGCGCCAGCTGCTCTAGTGGTATGGCTATGAGTTCTTTATCTCAGGATATGCGTGAGTGTATTTTGAAAGGATAACATAGTTTAGTTAGCGGATAAATTTTAATGTTGACTAAAATGTTCAATTCGAGAGGAGTCGCCGACTGTTGAATTTACGAATGAATTACTTCTATGACAAGAATTAAGCGAAGCGTCCTTTGTCGCAAGTCGTAGAAATGTTGCTCAGAAAGATCCCTTACAATAGCATTTGAGCTTTCAGAATACCACCAGCTAATAAACAACTGACATCTTCTATCATCTCCACCTTCTATGTAGGATTTTACCTTACTCACTCAGGTACATCATTAGGCGCTACACTACTTAAAATGAAAGACATTCATAAGGGTCATCACACGAATAAGTCACAGAATTAAGTAAATAAATCACTCTGATTTAGAATGCACGCCCTTTTCTTAACTTAAGCTCCGCCTACCTATCGATACCCCTACCAACGTTTCTTCTCTTGCGGCCCAACCTTAAAATCCTACGTATGCGTCTCTTAACTTGTTGCAATGCGGAACCTCCCCGAATCCCAGAATTTCATTTCCTTTCTAGTTTATAGAATTCTTGCCTACGTGACTTTGCAAACGTACTGAACCCTATCTCTTAACTGCATTCCAGTAACATTTATACTAACGCGTTCGCTAGTCGGCTGTTACTAATGAATTTGCTTAACATTATCTTTTTTTTCCGGACAAATCTATCAACTCAGACCTATTACATTCTACATTGCTTTAATATACGAAATTGTTTATTGCAATTATTTCTCTACCTCACTATCATTTCTTTATTTAATTACTTATATCTTTCCGTCAATAATTACGGTATCAAGAGGTAAAAAAGTTACACAAAACATCTGCACAGAATTCATTTGTAGAGTTTCCGTTAGATACAATAGACACGTGTAAGTTTTCGGGTCACTATATCACTCTGAATCTACTGCTCCAATTTATTGCTTCACAACTGCCAATTTACACTCCTTTAAGGTCCCGAAAGAGGACAATGGTTAATGACATTGTTCACCAAATATAGTGAGTTCTGTCTAGTTGGTTGGTAAAACCGTTAAACTCTTGAATTTGACCTTCACATCCAGATCCAATTAAAGTTCCTTCAAGAGTGATAAACAAAAAGACAACTAACTGTCATTAGTGCTGCCGTAAATGTATCTCTGAATAGATACATTTTCAAAACGCTTGTTATAAAGCTAAATGAAATTTGCCACATGAATATGTAAGGATTTTCGTAGACAGCTCAATGAATATGTATTTTCAGTGAGTCACAGTAGAAGAGATTTACGAAGTTAGTGTTAATGGACGCAATAAAAATAGTCGTAAGAAGAATTGCAATTATATATTACCGAAACAAGCAAAGCACTTTTGAATTTACTTTAAACATCATGTGTTAGGTTACGCATGGACCAGGAATTGGTCTCATACGAAAACAATACTTTAGATTTCATCTTAACTTTTAGCACAGATTTATCTTGAATACATTTAGAATCTGGGGGCTTCAGATGTACTATAAGATTGAAAATCTGCATTTATGATGATATTTTGTTTTTACAGTAAATTAATAGTTTGTAATTTTTCTTAACTTGACTACTATTGTTTACATTACGTTTTATATTTCACTAAATAAAATATGTATACATTAGTTAAGCCAAAATAAGGACATAATGTTGACTGTGTATTCATACAACCAAGGAAACCTCGGGCGCGAAAATTTCGGTGGAAAGCTCTAATCCCGTTTCCTGTAGCAATCTGAATCAAAGTTTTTGCTTTCGACAACGTCTAGCTGTAAAGTGAACTAAACGCACTGCATGCAGTCATTTGCAATGAAGAATGAATGACAGGCGGTGAGGTAGTGGTTTGCCTGTATACCCAGTAATGCCCCTGCCTGATTTAAAATCTAACTTGATAATTGATATATTAGTCGTGCTGACTCATTGCAGTAAAGTGTCCAGCTGAAAAGTAATTTAAGTATTTTGATGTACCTTTCACTTAGTGTTAAATTTCAGACTCTAGAAGTAATAACTCGTGCATTTAATGGGCTGATAATACAACATCTGGTAGTTTGAAAATGACTTATTTTACAACATAACTGTACAATTATTACACAATTAAGGTACTTATTGCCATTCTTCAAAACATGCTTTCCAGTTGTAAAATTTCTCTCTCGATTAGAGTTCTAAAATATTTTTAAGAAGAAAGACTTTCACATAAAAATCCTATGATGTGACGGTCCACAAGGATCGTGGTCAACCCAAAACTCCTGTAACTAAAAGGAATCGCGGGTAGGGAGCAGTTCCGAGCCTTTTGAGTACGATTCGCCAGTCCAGGAATAACCAAGTTCAGTTCTGCCCCCAAGGACCTTCTCACCAGGCTGAGTGCGCCCGTACATGACCTTCCAGCTAAAGAAAAATCACATGTCCCCTTGAGCCATAGTGTTATCATAACGTGGTTTTGTTACAGAGAGCATTAAAATGCACTTGTGGATATTATACGAGGGCTGATCAACAAAGACTGAGACTGATTTTTTCCTGTAGCTTCCGTGATAGTTTTGTATCTGTAACATAAATATTTGAAAAGAGCGGGTTTTTAGGTATAATGTTGGTAGGCGGCAGCACTCTCGTATTGGTAGGTTGGTAGTAATGCTCTATTTTGTAGACCCTAGGTGCATTTCGCATACCAGACAATGGAGGTGATGCATTTTTTAAATCGATTATCACCGGTGATGAGTCATGGCTGCATCATTATGATCCTGAAGGAAAACAAGCCAGCACAGTGTGGAAATCGCCAGGTTCTCCAACACCAAAAAAGGCAAAATTTTTCCATGTGCAGGGAAAGTGATGGTGATCACATTTTTTGACTATAATGGAATGATTTATGATGCAGTAATTTGTATCATAAATTATTTAAATGTAAAGAATGATTATATTATGAATATGCATTTTTATGTGTCATTAATTTGAGATATTTGTTTATTGTAATTATTGTTGAGAAGTAAGTTTTTAATGCCTTACTGAAACTGACAATAATAGCGTGCAATAATGCAGCGAGGGGGTGAGCTGTTTATCATTATTGGAAACGAGGAAGTTACGTAATGTTGGCGCGTTTTTCCTTGAGAATTTTCTGGAACGTTTCCCTAGAGCATATGTATTCATAATTTTCATTGGATATAAAAATAGACGCTAATGTTGGCGCGTTTTATTAGACAATTGCAGTTCAGTTATAATCTTTAGGCATATCGGTGTGTAGGAGTATAAATAGGGTAGGTTAGAGGTAAAGTCCGTCAGTTCATCAAAATTCTTTGTACACTACACGTCGCATTCCCATCAGTTCGTCGAAAGTATTTGTACGGCACACTTCGGATATCAATTTGCAGGTTACGCGTAACAGAGTTATGAAAATTCTCAAGTATGGTAAAGTTAATTATACAAAAGGTTGAAGTACGTGGATTAAAAGTGATTAGTAAGAAGTTGTAACAACAGTTTCAGTTTGGCGAGTGTTAAGATCAATGTATAAATGTGATAGTTAACGTGTTCGACAATAAAAGTGTAAAACAAATTTCTTCATCAGTGTTCTCTTTGGATAAAAGATTCCTTCCGTTTACACAACCTGTATTAAGAGAAGTGCTTGACCCAAAAGATCAGAGTTAGCCGGAGGACAGTGAAACAGAATTAAATAAAAAATAAAAGTAAAATTCTTTCAAACAAAAACTAATACTGCCGCAAATTGCTAACACCAGATGGAGCTACAAACCGAACAAATGAATCACGTCACAAGATGGCTTCACCACACGTGAAGTAAACACAAACATTATAAGTATACTACCACATTTACCAGCATGCAGTTCCCCCTCACATTACTGTTACAGCAGCATACTACACGTCAGTATTCGCTGCACTGAGGAAGCACATTGCAAAGAAACGACCAGAGCTTTCTCGGACTGGGTGGCGATTCATCATGAGAATGCACGGCCTCATGTCGCAAATCAAGTCATGCAGTTTCTAGCTCGATTCAACATTACCTGTGTACCACATCCACCTTTAGCCCCGATCTTGCACCCTGTGACTTTTTTTATTCCCAACACTAAAGGCAAAGCTTAGGGGTATTCGATTTGAGAACTCTGAAGCAGTGCTCAAGAAAAGTGAGGCGATTCTCAAGGACCTGACAAAGAATGCTCTGCAGCACGTGTTCAAGGACTGGCAGAGACGCTATAAAAAGTGCATTGAAGTATGAGGGGACTACTTTGAAAAATATCATGTAAACATTGAATTGGGGTAATAAACATCCGTGAAAAAAAATCAGTCTCAGTCTTTGTTGATCAGCCCTCGTAAATCATGCAAGCTCTAACGTGTGACAGAGGGTATCAAGAGTCATGGATATAAGCGATATTTTCTTCCTCACGCCCAGATAAAGTGCTTATGTTAGAGGCAATACTGATGATTTTGGGATTCTCGGAAGGTTACTTTATTGTAATATTTCCGTGATTGATGCTCAGTGCATCACGATGAAGCTTCTTATTAAAGAATCTGAGATTCTGTATAAACTTGGAGCGATATTTCCGCCTGATTAAGCATACACCAAAAGGAACTCTGTAATAATTACAATTTAGGAATTATTGATAACTAATTAACCTGTAATTTTAGAATTTTCCATAATTTTAAATCAATATAATTCGAAACCGTATCAATGGAAAGCCCTTCTGAAGCTGTAAATTTGTTTTAAGTTCAATACTGTTGTCAAATAAATAAAGGCGTAATTGCCTAAGAAAAGCTGCAAGATCTAGGCAAAATAAGAGTAGCTTCGTTTCAGACTGTCGATTATGTTTTCCAGTGTGGGACCATAAAATTCCAAAGCTTCTTTTGTACTTCATGGGGATGAGGCAAGTTTGAAGAGTAAACAGACGCTATGAGGCAAACGGACTTTTCTTACAGTTAGTCTTTGAATTTTCAACTAGGGAACCAATAAACGTAGAAGATAAGTATTAGAACCAATGAAAATATAGGAAGACTCAAGTGTCATGTACAAAATTTGGGTGCGAGTGGTGACTGATATATGTGAACGCGAGCGTGGATTTGGGACAGTTTGTCAGGATTCTTCGTTAAGGTAACACGTAGCACTCCGGGTCAGAAATGGACGCTAAGTTCCGAAATTTGCTAAGTGCCGCGCAATTATGCAATTATAAAGTGATGTAATTGAAATATCTATATAATGTGCTAAAGGTATTCTTTAATATAATTATATCCAAGCTCATAAACGAGTTAATGTTAGTCAAGTGACTACTTCAAGTTCGCGCGAATCTAAAGAACGGTGATAGAGCACCGAGATATTAAATAACTAGCCGGGGCAAACTTAAGTATTCTAAGAGACAATAGTGGGAAGTCAGTGCTAAAAGAATCACACGTGTCAGGGAATACCAATTAATCTTGCAGGATTTCTAGCCTAAGATTGAGAAAAGTGAAAACAGTGTTTCTTTCAAGACAATATCCTGGTGTCACCACTCCCGACCTTACAATAATAGTAGGGAATTTCAGTTGACTCTGAGATACTACAAGTGCTTCCTGACTGACATTGGCGACTTTGAGTCTTGAAGACTACCCATACAACGACGCGGAGACGAGAACGACGCAGGTAAGACACCCACAACGAAGTAGCGGGACAAAACGCTACAGACTACAATGTGAATCCATCCAACGATACAGTTTAATAAATAATGTGTTTATGTGACCTTTTGCAGCGTGATTTGAGTGCACTACATTTATACAACGACTGAGAAATATACATCTTGAGAAATATTTAGTTTATGTGGTCAAGTAAAATAGCTCTTTAATCACAGCTGTAACACTTACAACAGAACCAAATAAAGCAGGCAAGCAAAGGGTTGGCTAGAGAAACGTCTGTCTTGCGCCAACATACATAAGTTTGGGTCAAATTTCAGAGGTGAACGCTTTGTCACTTGGGATCAAAGAACAGTTTTATGGGTGGCGTAATAAGGCAAGCATTTCCTGAAGGTAGGCAGCTTGGCATTGTCGTATTTCCTTGTGCAAGCCGGTAGGTGACGCCCTTCCTCCCGGCAAGGTGCCCCTGCAAACCTTGTAGTCACTGCTCGACTCACAACCATTCAGAAAGTTAGAAAACCAAAACTTTGCTTCCGTTCTGAGACCACCACTGAAACTCGGCAGAATATTAATTCTCTTCCTTTGTAATATAGTTGGATTCTTTCATTTCAGTAATAATGCCCACATCAATGAATTTAGTACATTCATTTCATTAAATACAAATATTCTTTATTTTTTTATTTTAAAATTGGACGACACTTTTGTTTCTGTCAAATAGTGGTTTAACAACGATGCTGATATTTTAATAGTCATTTTTAGTTTGTGTACCGTTTACCTATAGGTAGCAGAGATATTGTATTCAACTAAACATTTCTTTACCGGTAACACATGTTTCAAGATCCCTGAATTAGTAACATATTTGGAATGTGTATGTTTAAACAGTTTTTTTTATTTTCTTGATTAAATCGGAAGGTGGATGTTTTTGTAATCGTGGATTTGGGTAGGTACACGTGACCCTGAAGGGAATGCCCTAGTGCTTTCTCCACGATGTATTTTATTTCTATTTCTTCTGTTCTGTGGGTGGCACTCTGGATCATGGTAATATATATCCAATCCAATATTTACTGGCGACTGAGGGAAGATACGAAAGGAAGTGTCGTCCTCCGTGGTGTAGTGGTTACCATGCTAGTTCCCGAGGTCGCAGGTTCGAACCCGCGGAGGGTGATGGATTTTTTCGGGCGTAAAATGCTTAGCATGGCTTCCTTCGGAAGGGAAGTAAAGGCGGTGGTCCTGTGTCGTAGAATTACGGCACTAAAAGAAGCTCAAGCCTGATAAAGAGACCTCTGAGAAAAATTACCGGTCTTTCACGTCCAATATAGTATGGGACGCTAAGGACCATAGTAGTTAAAGAGCGTCCATAAATAAAACTCAATTTAATTAATTTTACGAAGAAAGCTCATTGAGATTGGGCAGTTCACGAGGTGTGAATCCACGACCTTCGGAACGTGGCTATAGACACACCGACTTTACAGTGCTTTGAATCTCCCGTAATCAGGAACAAATGACGGACGATATTCCATCCATAAAGATACATTTAAACACGATAAACCCATATTCAAGCAGCAATTGGTTGATGTACAAAGTGTTTTAAACTATATTCCTCCATAGCTTACGTCATATACGTAAAATAGTTTCCTTAATGTGCCTCCATTTCAAATACCGCAAAATATAACTTCACAAACTAGTATTGTCACTGTTTCCGATGAGGACAATGAAGGAGAGAAGAAATGAAAATTACATGTATTTAAAACAGTATTCGTGCATCAAGTGTAATAAAATATAAATTAGCTTTTGTTAGACTGTGGTAAGAACTAAATCAAAACGAATTTGTAAACGCGGTAATACTACCCCTGCTAGTATTCGGCAGGGCAGGAAATATAGGCTTTAAATTTAAAGGATACTTAATAAATTACACTAGTCTGCATGATATTGAATGACTGAAAACTAATAAGTGATTCTGACTCACTTTTTATGCTGATTTCAGAACTGCTTTTAGTTTTTTTTTCTATCACGTATAGTTTTTCACAATTTCACTTCAAAAATATAGAGATATAGAGATATAAATATATTGATTCCGCCACTACACACAAAATTGGGCTTGATGAAGTAATTTGTAAGAGCTCTACCACAATATGGACCCTGCTTCAAGTACCTTTCCAAGAAATTTCCCTTCATTACACAAGACAAATTAAAGGCTGGAATTTTTGTTGGTCCTCAAATAAAGAAAGTGATGAAGGATGACGATTTTGAGAAGACAATGAATGAGACAGAAATAGAAGCATGGACCGCCTTCTGATCAGTTACTGAAACCTTCTTAGGCAATAACAAAGATTCTAATTACAAGGCCATTGTCGAAACAATGTTGGAAAGTTTCAAGAAGATGGGTTGTAACATGAGTGTAAAGGTGCATTTTCTGCATTCACATATCGACCACTTTCCAGAAAATCTGCGACATTATAGTGAAGAGCAGTGTGAACGTTTTCACCAAGATATTAAGGAAATGGAGAGGAGGTACCAGGGGAGATGGAATGAAACTATGATGGCCGACTACTGTTGGATGTTGAGGAGGGACAGTCATCTTCAAGGATTTGTAAGGAAGTCAAAGAAGAGAAACTTTGAAAAAAATTAAATGAAACAATTTGGTTTCTTGTTTTGTTAAAATGTAGTAATGAAATAAATTAGGGGAGTTCTTGAGAGTATTCTTAAAGTATTTCTTGAATAAAAACTTACCTTATGTGAAATGATATTTGAATAATTTTCTACGCTCATTAGTAAAATTTTCAAAACATTACTTATTTTGTGTAAAAACCTGACGTGATAGAAAAAAAAGTTATTTCTGGAATCAGCATAAAAATTTGATTAAGAAACCTACTTTTAAGAAATCATCTGGCAAAATGTTTGAAAATGCAGACTAGTGTTATCTGCGTTAAATATGACAGTTTTGATTTAGGAATTTTGCCACCGTTTCAGGCTTTCAAGTTATTGACTTAAATTTTTTGTTTCAACGCTTTAGAAACTTTGTTATGCACACAAGTGCAGATGCTCATCTGTTAATGTAATAGCCGTGTAATAATTGCATACATCTGTTTGAAATATGATTTTAACAGTTTATTTGTTTATAAGGCACAGTTTTAGTGAAGAAAGCAATAGAAAATACTATATTTGACTAGCACAGATGGTGAATCGTGCCCCCACGTATATGCAGATGATCCTGAGAGTAATTTCAAGCGTCCACCCTACTCTTAATATTAAGCACAGCAGGACGTCGCTTCCACAAGCTTCTCCAGCAATGAGAATCATTTTCTCCTCTGCAAACCTGAATTTTCATGAAGCAGGTTCTTCCAGTTTGGAAAACAGTTGTTTACTCTCCTCAGTCTTGTTGGTAAAATTAACATTTAAAATGTAATATGACATGTTTCGAGATTAAGATCATCGCCGTGAGGATCGTTCGGCTGTCACAAATTTTTGGGTCTTAGGTATTATACTTTGGAATTTCATGTAAGTTGTTATTCTCTTGATGTTACAGCTGCCATTTTTTGGGTCGATTGTGGGATTTAGATGGACTATTTTCTTTAGCTGTGGAAATTAATTACCCTGATATCTAATATGAAATACGACGAAACTAGAGATATGTGATGGCTATCTAATACGTGCAACAGCATACTGGAGTGCCAGATTTAAGAGGAAAAGTCTGATATGGCACACTCACACGACTACCTCTACACATTACAACTTCACATTCATATAAAAACTAAAGCTTTTATTCAATTACTTAGGAAGCTTTTGACTCATTAATATGGACTTGTTGCATGTGCGGTATTCGGAAAACAAAACACAACTTTTTGCATATCATGTTTGTTGCTGATGAGCGACAAATGCAGAGGGGAAAAAAAACAATATTATGTTGTGTCAGTTGCTTTATAGATGCGGATGACAGTTCAACCTGGGGTTTACGGCTATTGCTACAAAAAGTTAATGAAAGCAAACTGTGTGTTTCAATGACCTTTATATTTTTTGCAGCAACTTTTTGTTTGTCGGTTACACAAACTTATAAAAATTATATTCACGATGAAGAAGACTTCACTGCAAGTCATTTTTTAGATTATACGTTTTATTAGTCATATGAATATCTTAAGCATATGGTATAACGAAAATCATTACAGCCATTTTAGAGGAAATGAAAAATAAGGAAATATTTTCCATATAAAACGTAATTTGGACTGTGGCGAGTTTATCGAAAATCTTAGCCTGGCATCTGTTTGATTCAAATATGAAATTTGGTATTTATCTGACTTTTCATTTTTACTTTCTCTACTACGTATAGTAAGTAGGGGAAGTATTGTATTCCACCGAAAAATTCGATACCAAGATTTCAGCGGAAATATATGTTTTGAGATCCCCTGAATAAAAAAAGCCGTTTTGGAAGCATGTCCGTGTGTGTGTGTGTGTGTGTGTGTGTGTCTGTCTGTCTGTCTGTCTGTCTGTGAACAGCATAACTCAGAAACGAACAGTCGGATAAACACCAAACTTGGTATTTAGGTTCAGTATCTTCCAGAGATGCGACATGAAGGTTTTCAAGAAAATTCCCCACCACAGATTACCCTTTACATGGACCTTTTTTCGAAAATTTTAATTTTCTCAAAAACGGCTCTAACGATTTTGATTAAAATATCATATGTTTAAGATATTTTCATGACAAATGAAATGTATATCTCGAATTTTCTGGGAATGTCTCCAAAAGTATTCTTCATTGTGAACGACTTTTGCGTTACTGGTAAACCATAAGAGATAGACAAAATTTTACTACACAAAAAATGTAGATCGCGTTAAAATACACAATTTATGTCATATACATTTTGTTGTTGAGAGAACCATTTTCGAGATATTGCTTGTTATTTCCTTAAATTTTCCAATACTTATACTGTTTCTCAAATTCGTTATTCATTTTTTTTCCTGTTAATGTAAAGAGAATGGAATACTCCACATAGCAACCACCTCTTAAAATATTTGACTATTGCTTAAAGCCTACCAATTCCCCTTGCATCTACAAGAAAATTAGCAATAAGATTAACATCTCGATTAACATGAAGCATATGGAGAATAAGCGTTTGTAAAAATAATTTGTACAAGAGTAGAGAAAGTCATGTGAGTGCAACACATCAGATTTTTTATTTATGGTAAAATAAATCAATATTTTGCTTTCTTAACGACGCTGTCAATTACCAGGATCATATCAGCGCCGCCGGTGTGCCGGAAGTTTGTCCCCAGGAGTTCTTTTACATGCTAGTAAATCTATTGTCGCTTTTAAGCACGCTTAAACATCATCTGGACCGGATTTAAACCCGCGACCTTGGGGTCAGAAGGCCAACGTCTAATCAACTGAGCCACCTACACCGATTTTATTTATGGTGTTCACACACACGCCACGCGCGCGCGCCTGTTTCTAATAATACTTCTTGTGGGTTCGGGGGCTTCAAATCATATACTTCTAGTGAAATCTGATATCGAGCTTTGGATGGAATACAATATTTCCTCTGCCTGCTTTAGGTAAGCGGTAGAGAAAAGGAAGGGAGACTACTTAGTTACCCCTCTAATGCAGCCGTTCTTTATATTCTTGGGTGTAAGAAGAACGATACCGGTTACCCTCACCTCTTAAGAGTATTCACTTTTTTCACTATCGAATTGCGTAGCTACGACACAAAATGGCTTCCTAAGGAGATCACGTTTTCTCGTGGTAATTTTGCCGCCTAGCAGTCGGGAATGACATTTAATTTGACGTTCATACTTGGCGGTATGTCGTCATACATGCCGCTATGCTACTCGCAGACTCCACTGCGCATCTCGTATGTCCTTGAGAACGGTGTGAGGGACAGAATCTATAAGGCTGGTCACGTGCTTCTTGCTCAGAAGGTTTCGTGATAAAATGCTTTAACTGCGTTGCGGTTACTTTTAATGCTGTAGACAACATGATTCGTTCCAAAAACTTTGTAAAGCATTTCTTTCTACTTTGGAAAAAAGAAGAAGAAAAGAAACAAAGGAAGAAAGAGCTTGTTTGAGGCTGAGGTAACCTAACATTTTATTTTGATGACCTATCGCTAATTATTAAATGAATATGGTAAGGTAAATATGCTAACCTTTTCAGAGGCAATTTCTTAGCAACAATAGAACGAATTGTAATTCCGTCTCTTCTGGGTAGACACAGCTTAAACTTGAAGACTTCAGTCAAGAACAAATAACCGATCAGTCGTATACCTTTTTTAGACAAACAAAATGAAAAAATCGAACCTAAACAGTTTTATAACACAATAGCGGTAGGCCACGCAATAGAATGACTCATGCATTTTCAGAATGTCACACCCTAGGTAGAGGTTATACAACGGAAGGGGACACCCCGTGCATTGCGATCTAATTGGATCTATTGTGGCTACCACCCGCTCCGGAAGAAAGGGATGAAATGAATAAAGCACAGAAGGTACAGGTCGCAGCAGACAAGTCTCAGAAACACGTGGAATTCCATAACATTTCCAGGCCCTAGACCCGTCCCACTGCCTAGAGAGCGCGATGAACGACCCGTCTATCAAACAGCTCGCTTTTGTCCACGGGGAAAAATACTCTTTCCTTTGAGCAAGCATCGCACAGCCATACGCCACGAAACCTAGAAGCATATCTAAAAGATGAGGAGGAA
Organism: Deroplatys truncata; assembly: GCA_030765065.1. Classification (NCBI taxonomy): domain Eukaryota; kingdom Metazoa; phylum Arthropoda; class Insecta; order Mantodea; family Mantidae; genus Deroplatys; species Deroplatys truncata. The sequence continues at coordinate 65,082,249 of CM060975.1, read as the reverse complement.
ACGAAATGAAAGGGAATGATGGAAAGGAAACAGCGACAGATGAGGAACCACCTCAGCATTCGCCTACCGACCAGGGAAAACCACGAAAAATCTAAGATCAGAATGGGCTGTCGACGGGAATCGAACCCGGGACCTCCCGAACGCGAGCCGCATAAATTACCGTGGAGCCACTTACTTGGTATGTCACACCTTTCTACGCATAACATTTTACATGGCAAGCAACAGTTAAACAGAAAATCTAAACTAATAAACTCAGAAGCACAAGTTTGCATGTTGTGAGCGTACTGTAACCTAATATACCGCATACATTTCAGAACATTTGTATGCACATGACGGGATTTAGAAATTGTCACCTATTCTGAATTTATTGCACTCTTAATTCTTTGATTACTTTGATCCTCTGTGTGTGTTTCGCTGGCGCACATGGATTTTGGTGAGAAACATATCATTATGTGTTATTCTCTTCTTATATTTATGTTTGTATTAACAGATTACACAACTCCGATTGTGTTGTTACAGCAAGGAAATTGAATTTATGGTTTCAGAGTGAAACCTACTCCCACTCTCTTGCTGTCCAACGTGATGAGTTTTTAAACCCTGCAATAAAAATACTTTTTCCTGCGTGGTGGCAAAAATGAAAATATAAGTTTGCACATAATGGTATTATTGAGTATAAACATTTTAAATAGAACTAAAAAGTTCATTTATAATTCAATAATACAAAGTATATTGCTTTATGGAGCAGAAACTTGGACAATGGATAGGCAACAAGAAAACAATTACTAACAACATAGATGGATTTTTGGGGAGAGCTTCTCGATTCTCAAGAAGGGATAACATTAGAAATACAAATATTCGGGAAATAATGTATGTAAATAAGAATGTATTGGAAATAATAGAAGAGAAAATGTTAAAATGGTTCGACCATGTGAAAAGAATGGGAAACCATAGAATAGTAAGAAGGTGCTAGATTGGGAAGCTGAAGGAAACATGATGGGGAAGACCAAGAGAATAATGGATGGATGGGGTCCGAAGAAGCATGGCGTCTAGACTAACAGATGAAGATGAAGAGGATAGCGATTTATGGAGAAATAAAATTATGAACGGGTTGTAGCAAAACTACTGTATGGTAGATAATTCCTAAATAAATGAATAATAATTAATAGTAATAATAATAATAATAATAATAATAATAATAATAATAATAATATTGTAGAAAGCTTCAGCTTCTTCTGTATGATTGCTATGCGCCTGGAGCTAAAGGTTTTTCCATGGTAAAGGAAAACGATAGTAAAATATACAGAATAAGTATATAATGTCTCAGATATTAATCAGTTTTTACGCAAGTAACAGTGAAAACATTTACTGAGCTTCTCGAGGATTCATCCCATCAATTTGTTACAAACAGTAAACATTGTCGCAAAAATTATACGTATAAATATCTATAGTTTGACTTACCTCATAAAAATGACTAATAAGCGAAGTATTAGGGCTTTGTTTTTTACTTTGTGCCCTATTATAAGCCCCACTTTAGAGAGAGCAGTCAATCAGTCAATTCCCTAAGTCGGAGATGAGGTATATTTTTCATGATGTGTTGTGGAAATCGATTAGTTATTCTTGAGTGAAAAGGTAACAAACATTAATGAACACACACACACACATATATGCACACCACGTACATATATTATACACATATACACACTTGATATAATGCGACTTTTGGCTTCAGGGTAGTTATTTGTCGAAAATGAGAAACTGCTAATAGAATTTTGGTTACAATTTGATTATACATATAGAAAAGACATGCGTATTGACAATACATTTAATACTGGTAATGTTCATTAACTGCCGTTGATTTGTAATCTTTTAGTGCGAAGGCCGTAGAAGATCAAAACCTACGCTGCCGCTACATCCTCTGCTTTTATCCACACAGGATCTCATGGGCAAAGCGTAGTAATGGGGGCAAAATATGTTCAATAAGCCCCTTCCTTCCGGACAACCGCTTTGTTGCGGTATCGGAGCCTCCAGTTTTCCTTTAAGCATGAAGTATTGTTCTTCAACTGTTGGAGTTTACTGTTGTTGAAGTTTTACGTTAGCCACATGCTTGGGAAGCCAACTTGAAGAAGTTATTGTTTTGGAGTTTATTTATTTAATCAGTTCCATAAATGAACGTCAATTTTGAAGTGGATTATTTATTACGTAATATACTGCTACGTATGAGAAGCTGATTTGAAGATGATGTATTTTTGTTTTTACGCTCCAAGTTTAAAAATATTATATTAACTTTGTTATTAAACTGCTTCTATAAATACTATTATGTTTATGTTTGCCTCGGCTGCGTCAGTATTGTTTTAGTCACTTATCTCCTAGACAGGGCGTGGTACGACAAGAATGTAGGCTTACACAGGTTTTAAGTTTAAATTCACTTCTTTTTTTATTAATCCTTGACACAAATTAAATAGCACTACACTGGTATTAAGAGCTGTGAGATTCTTTAATTTAAAACTTGTGCTTTGTTAACGCGTATATTTAATTTTACGATTCACACAAATACGTAATATTTCTTTAGAGAACACATCTTCCATCCGGTCACTACCAAGATCTACAGGCAACTGAACATATTTCAACCGTCCAAACCCCTAAACTTTAGTATTTCAAGTCTCTGATTGGCTAATCCTAGTCCAATAGAACACCTGCATTTAATTAAAGCTTTTTCTGGCTGTTGATTGGCTATTTTTTTAAACTGTCACAAAATTTACGTTATTGCTGCCCTAATCATGACTAGTAGTATTCAAACTCTCAAACTCATTATTGCTTCAAGGTTAGTTCATTGTTACCTCATTGATAGCAACGTTAAACTTATTATTCTTACAGCTCTTACACTATTAAACTACGTAATGCATTCATATAACATTATTAAACATTCTTATAATAAAAATAAGCATATGCAATGACTGTTGCATACATTTTTATAAATTATTACATACGTATTGTTTCAAGGCGGGCTGTTATTGTATTTACATATTATATAATTCAATTGAAACTATTCAAGTATTAAAATACTGCCTCAAGCAGGTGTTGAGTTAATCTCCAAGGACCTCGTGAGGCTGAGAGAACTCGTATCCTCGTGCCATACCGGCGATGGAACCCGCGTCCCCTCGCACATTGGGCAGCAACGCTACTACTCACCTTCTATGCCTCAGTAGGAGCTGTAGTATGTGATGGACGTTTTCATTATCAGAAGTGCTGAAATCCATTTCCTAAATGACTAAACCCAATTATACACCTCTCCCAGCACTTAAAATTAAAAAGGACTTGCTGTGGTTATAACAGCGAATCAACCCAGTAAAGACTTATTTCTAAATGTTACATGTTTTATTGAAATCCAAGCTTAAAGTTATATTTCATGGCCTATTTGCAAAAGTGGCATCCGCGTGCAGAAAGAACAAAGGTTGTAGACATTTGTAACGTTGTGCATGCTACTCAAAGTTTTATTTAGAACTTAATACCTCATTTTAATTTTATTCCTTGACACGTCTAACTAGAAGTCGAAAGTTTAAAAATTTTTATATTCATTTTAAAGAATAGTTTTGTACCAAGTACGTGATTTAACAAATAAAACATATTTTAAGGTAAATTAATTACGATAATTGAAAATATGGCAGAAAAAATTAATCTTTGTTATGTCTAGACACAGTGAATGTAGTGATTAGGTAATGTTTCAAACTGCAGGTAATGCCATAAACTACTTTTATAGGATTAAAAGAGCTCTTAGGTTGTAATAGCCTTCTCCCCTCGGTTTATTTCAGCAGCAGTGGGTATTTCCGTTGTCTTGCTTCAGTGTTAACTGACTAAATGTCTTCTTTGAGATGAAACTTCCATTAGGAAACTGTAGCCACTTGAATGAACGATTTGGAAAGTTCAGTCTGATACAGCAGGAGTTGCTTCACAACGCAGCTGCAGTAGACTGGATGGTTCAATATTTCTACTAAAACTTCAAGATATTTAAATTAATCTATATTTGCTTGTAACGTTTTTGAGGTGACTCAGAAAATTGAATTCACTCCCATCGCAGAAACTAAAGGAGAATTTGAACACTGGCTGAGATGCTTACATTGTTTTTCACAACCATTGACAGAATGGTTTACTAATTGTACAGCAACTGTTTTAAGATATTTAAATGTCGGTATTTTCTATGTAATTTATCTGAGGTAACTCTCAGAAAATTAAATTCACTCTCATCTGCAGAAACACAAGAAACCCTGAACACTGGATGATATATTTGGAATATTTTTGACAACTACTGTAGTTATACAGAGCATTTTCCACATTTATATCTTTATTAAAGCATATCAAAATGTAAGTTTTAAGTGAAACTAGAATGGAGAATACTAGGTGATCAATGCCAGCCATCTTGAACAGGTCTTTGTAGGTTTAACCTAATTGCTTAAACTATATTTGTCTGAAAGCTGCTGAAATGGACGAAGAAACTCACTTAGGATACGTTATTGTCACAGATAAAAAGTCTGTCAGTAAATTTGAAACTTTACAAGGAAATATACCGATAGAAAAGTTGGAAATTGTATGAAGAAATGTGTGGTGAGAATACAGTAGATGCTACCGTAACTTCTCAATGTTCTGAAAGTTTACCTGAAAGTTTATGTGAAAGTTATATTAATATAAAAGAAAACGTCTTGAAAGATTAAGGTCGTGTACATATTGACCACAGGTTCACTGATATCAAATGCTTTGAAATGCGCTTTAAACACTTAACTCGTGACGTAGTGTACCAAAATCATCAGTACATCATATCTTCAAAAAATCTGATGGTTACAGTCACATGACTTTCTCTACACTTGTACAAACTATTTTTACAAACGCTTATTCTACATATGCTTCATGTTAATCGAGATATCGAGATGTTAATCTTATTGCTAATTTTTTTGTAGATGCAAGGGTAATTGGTAGGCTTTAAGCAATAGTCAAATATTTTAAGAGGTGGTTGCTATGTGACGCATTCCATTCATTCTCTTTGCATTAACAGGACAAAAAAATGAATAACGAATTCCCATTTGAGAAAAAGTACAAGTATTGGAAAATTTAAGGGAATAACAAGCAATATCTCGAAAATGTTTCACTCAAAAAAAAAATGTATATGACATAACTTGTGTATTTTAACGCGATCTACATTTTTTGTGTAGTAACATTTTGTCTATCTCTTATGGTTTACCAGTTATGCAAAAGTCGTTCACAACGAGCAATACTTTTGGAGACATTCCCAGAAAATTCGAGATATACAATTCACTTACTATAAAAATGTCTTAAACTTATGGTATTTTATTCAAAATCGTTAGAGCCATTTTTGAGAAAATTAAAGTTTTCGAAAAATGTTCCATGTGAAGGGTAATCTGGGATGGGGGATTTTCTTGAAAACCTTCGTGTCACATCTCTGGAAGATACTGAACCTAAATACCAAGTTTGGTGTTTATCCGACTGTTCGTTTCTGAGTTATGCTGTTCACACACACACACACGTACATGTTTCCAAAAATTCATTTTTTAGATTCAGGGGGTCTCAAAACATGTATTTCCTGTGAAATCTCGGTATCGAATTTTTGGGTGGAATGCAATACTTCCCCTACTTATTATACGTAGTAGAGAAAGTAAAAAGAAGGATCTCTGCTTCTCCACGACAATTCCAGACCGCGTAACGGCTAAACTTGGGCATGTATTGACCGGTTACAATTGGGAAACATTCCTTCATTGAGTCGACAGTCCGTACTTGAATACAATTGAGTATTACCTTTTCTCCAAAGCGAAAAAAAAAGAAAAAATCGATTTCGGAGCTTTACAACGATAAATGCCCTGAACATGGCTGTGGTCCGATGCTCATTATTTCCTTTTATATTCTCAGGAGAAACTGTTGTTCAGATAAAAGTGATTGTAATGAAATTTGAGTGATTTGTTGATTTGGACTGGTTCTGATGAACTGCTACGTTGTACATCTCTTAATTCTTTCTTTTAAAGTATTTGCACCAAGGTCCACAAGAAAGTAATGTTTCCTGTAGCTGCAAACAATTTTTAACTCTCCCCCAGGGAATTAAGCGGGGTAACAAAATCCAAAAGTAATAGTCATTACATTGATTATTTATTCTTATTTTTCATGCCGCCAATGAGTTTTTCAAAAGTGAAAATTCGATACTGTATTTTCCGAATTATTTAAATACTTTTCCTAACAACTGCTTTTCAACCATTAGCTGATTTACAGAAAAATAATCTAGGTTTGTATTACATCCTATATAATTTATGTTTAGACTTAAACAAAATTTCTGTTTTGAATTTCAAGACTTTCACTTTTCTTTCCAGAATGATTTCTAAAACCAAATGAATTTTGAGCTGCTATTAATATGACAGAGGTAGAATCTTTTGCTGAAGCGTGCTAATTTTAAAGACAGAAACTCACAAACGAATTTTTGATTCTGCTTTTAACGCGTGACTTTGTAGGTACAGTAAATTATTTGCATTATTTTCGTTGTGAAGAAGAGAGTTTCTACAGTACAGTATCAACTGTATAAGTTCTATACAGTACGAAATGTACGCCAGCTTACACAGGTATGCGTTTATTGTTCCTTGCTTAATACCGTTCGTTACTCGAATGTGTGCATACGTTTCTTAAAACCCTTATGTACTTTAATATGCTCACTTCGTTCTATAATGCCTATATATAATTTACATACTGCTTCAAAATAGGATGTAATTAATGTCATTTAATATTTTCACGACATTGATCTAAATAAATCATAATTTACTAGATATTATTTCCTTCAAGTTAAGTAATGATCGTGATAATTAAGTGTTGGGTTTTGTAGTAATGTTTTTGTTGAAATAAACAAACGAAACATTAATTTTAGTTGGAATAACCTAAGAAAACACCTCACATCTTTTTTGTTTACTTAAATTATACTTATTATCTCTTAAAACGGGAGATTAAATGGCGAAAATTGCTATAAATATATTTTTAGTTATCTGCCCAGTCTATACATTAGAATTTCGTCTTTAGTTTGATACATATTTTATCATCATAGACACAATATTTGTATATTAAATATATTTTTAAAACTGGTACTACATCTGCGATTTTGTATTCTGAATTCTGCTCATATAAAAAATCAACATAGATTCTTCGGCGTAGACAGGGAACATTTAGTTCATCTTTTAGTGAAAGTTTTGATCTACTAACTGAGTATGTTAGCTTCCTTGCGTTCAAACAAATATTTCTTTCTTTGCATGTAGATATATGATTTTCTTCTTCAGTTTTACTTTGTATAGCTCTTCCTGTGAATAACGTGTTCTAACATAAATGACCCTTTTGCTTGAAAAATAATAAGATAGCTAAACTAAATTTTACGGTGATAAAATACTTTGATGCTGCTGTGGATCTACTTAGGTATTAATAAACTAGTTCGAAATTGCTTAGAAATTTTTATAAAAAAATTGTACATTAAGGTAAAAAATCTTCTTTGATAAATCATACTCTTGCACAAAAGCAGATCAGTGAACTTTGAAGTCATACTTCTACACCCTATGAAAATTTAATCGGAGAATTCGATAATTTTTGAGATAATGGGTCAAGAAGTTAGTAAATTTAGTATTGGCGGAATAAGGCTTTAAGTCTCCCCTAAGTTATGTTGCTTAAAAGGTAGCGGATTTACCTGCTAAATTAAATTGAGTTTTATTTATGGTCGTTCTTTAACTGCTATGATCCTTAGCGTCTCATTCTATATTGGGCGTGAAAGACCTGTAATTTTGCTCAGAGGCCTCTTTATCAGGCTTGAGTTTCTTATACGTGCCGTAAATCTACGACACGGGACCACTGGCTTTACTTCCCTTCCGAAGGAAGCCATGCTAAGGATTTTTGCGCCCCAAAAATTCCATCGACCTCGGGAAGCAGAGGCTAGCATGGTAACCACTACACCACGGAGGACGACAATTTAGTTGCTGATTTATACGACGCTCTGGATCACTGTACTGTAGTCAATGTATTTTACTTTTGGTCTGAGGTAAAGATTCAATCTCGCATCTTTATAATTGAAATGTTGTCTTTTAACTTTATGAGCCTTTGGTTTGAATTTTCATCAATCATTGTCTTCGCGAGTCACTAGCTGGCGTCCTTGTCACAGTTTGCCAGTCTTAAACATGGCGCGTTTCAATTTCACACTTTCTTAGAATACTATTAACTGTTTAGGTTTTGTTTTGTAATGGTTGTTGTATAGACTGCAATGTATTCATTTTACTGTCCTTGAACGCTTTTTATCAGTGTTTTCATTTCTATGGATAGACTGCCAGATAATCCTGGAGCCTAATTATGCATCTCCGTTAAGTTTTTCACCTATATGATTTTACTGAAAAATAAGTGTCTTGAAGATTACAGTTTTAGATTATGTAGCAGAAAATTAATCATTATCGCCAAGGATTTTATCATGAACTTTCATTTTGGAGATGATTACATAGCTTCAAGCGGTTCCAGAAAATAACCAATTACATGCCAAAGAAAGGAGAAATTTCTGTATATATAGCTGAATTGTTTGGCAAAAGTAAGGATAATTTACAAAAATTTGACAAAAATAAGCAAAAGTTTTGCTCAAACTCTTCTATGTATGTAGCTTTGTTAGAACAAAATTTCGTACTGCTATCCTACTGTAACGCGAGAAGTAAATTAACTTCTATGGTTTTTCAGTGTACTCTTCATAGCAGTCTTACCTCTGTGATCTTGATTTTAGTAGTCGTCCTTCGTCCTCCTAGTGTACCATACTAACCTCTAGGTCCTGAGGTCTTGTGTTCAAATCCGGAAGGTAACTGAAGCCTGTGGTCTTGTGTCGTAGATTTACGGCACGTAAAAGAACCCCAAGCCTGATAAAGAGACCTCTGAGCAAAATATCCGGTCTTTCACGCCCAATATAATTTATTTAATATTTAAATATACAAGTATTTTATTTTTTTAACTTTAGAAGGGGAAAATTTTTTCATAAATAAAACTCAGTTTAATTTAATTTTGGTTTTATTAGCCTATCTGAAGTAGAGCGTAAATTGGACATAATGCAGCAACCAAGGTCTATGGCATGCCTGCTGTATCTTTTGACTTCAACCACACAGGATCTTACGGGCAAAGGACAACAGATGGGGCCAGCCTCCCTAGTCCTCGCGGCTGCGGAGGTCAGGTATGCAGTTCCTCAATCGATCCATTAGAACGTCATGAGGTTGAGTGTAACGCATGTATGTGATTTCATGAAGTTACCGGAGATTAAGTCATATCTCTTTGGCCACTTTTCTGGTATTTGTACATATTCGCAAGAAAAAAAAGTAAGTAAGAATTATAGAAGTAGGGTATAAAATGCAAAACTTCGATTAACAATTAGGAATCAAAGGATGGGGAGAGGCAACCATATACAACACAAACAAATAAATTTATAAGCACATTTTATTTTAAACTTCTCAAAACATATTTTTACATTAACTGCCTAGTTAGGTACACGTAGGCCTATATTACACGAATATCGCAGGGTTCAGAACCCGGTCATCACAATTATTATTTAAATAGTCCCAGTCCTTGGCAAGGAACTGCCGACAGGCAGTGTTATCAACAGCTTAAACTTTAAATCTGAATGAGTTATTAGTTTCTTTCATCTGTAACCTACCATACTGACTCTGAGGTGTGAAATATATTTGTTTAGCTAACTAAAATGTTTTAGTATAACAATTTTCTGTCAGACGCGCGTTGTTTTCCGTGATCATAAACCTGCCCATCTTACAGGTTCCGACAGAGGAACTTCAGTTGGTTGTTTTGAACGGGACCTGAACTTCTTGGCCCATCAGTTCCTTCTCAGCATTTTGTGATATCTAGTAAAAACTCTATATACCTAATTTCCAGAAGACGAAAGAAGGAAACATAACTTTGCACTAGCAAAAAGAAGTACATTTTGGATGGTTTTCTTTTCTGAATTTAACAATTAACACTTACAGTTTTACATTTTGGTTCTTCAATATTTTTATGGTCTCATATTATAAAGCATTACACGGGTTAGAAATCAGCGTGAACAAAGGTAGAGACAAGATGAATTTGTACCTCGAAACACCCTTAATAGATACTTTGTACCACATAATCTAATGTCACAGCTTAAAATAATTTAATACGTTTAATTCTAATATTTCAGTCTGTAGATTTTGAGAGTAGATCTCCAGTCTACTGAAAAATTCCCCGCGGGTTCTGGAAATTCTTCCTCGCTGGTATTTAGAGGCTTTACTGAAGATGTAAAGGAAACTTCTTTACTTAAAGTGTCACCAGGCACCCGTTCGAGAACCATTTTTCTCCACAGAACTGGGAAGTTTACTTAGTCCACCTTTGATTAATTGCATCCCTTAACATCCACCGCTCAGGATAGATCGATTAAGAGTGGCAAGTGTCACGACACGGGATGAGGGGAAGTAGGGATAGTGGGGTGGGGGGCGAGGAGGACACTTGTGAGAATGAATGGAACGAGATGAATGGTTATGAGATCGATGACTTAGAAGAATCCGTCCCCAGTGGGATCGTTAACCCATGGGTAGTTGTTGGGGCAACGGACGCACGTCTGGAGGTTGATAGTTTCTCCAGGCAGTTCCTTGCTTGTCAGCTTGCAGGAGTGGGGTACCCAGCAAGCGGGCCTGCCCTCCACCACGCACTTCTCCCTCCATGGCTCGAAGTTCTTCACCTCGCTGATCGTTCGCGGGTTCTGGATCCACTGAATCACCTGCGTCATAGTAACGAAGTACACGTCGTTATGGTTGGCCAGAATATCGTCAACCCAGTAAAGGAAGGCATCCAGGAATTCGGGGTTGTTCTTGAGCCAAGCAGCGTGGAAATAGAGACCGAGAGGTGCGCGATTCTTGTCGTAGTGACGATCAAAGTTGTGGTTGAGGAAATTGTAGAACTGGTCTCCGGTAAGAATGTTGGAACAAGAGTCCACCATAGCGCAACCAGGCAGATATTCGTCGAACTGAGGGTCTTCTCTGCGATCCAATTCGTTCATCACCATTTCCCAGACGGCATGACTGCGAGTTGGGCAGTGCTGAAGATTTCCATGGCAACGATGTGGCATACGGAAATACATGGTGTAGGGCCAGAGTGGAGGATTGGACAGGGGCGCTGTGATCGTGGAGTCGTAAAGGAAAGCCTGTTCTTCCATCATGGTGAATTGGTTATTTCCGCCGACTCGGAGGTATGGAGCACGAACTCCCACTACGCTATTGTCTGTCAGATTGGCGAACTTTTCAATAATGATCCTAGTGCCAGCCATTTCCTTGGCCCAGTCGTCGACAGTGGCGTTGCTCCAGAACTGTTCGTCATCGTTGTGCCTTTGAGGAAAGAACGAAAAATTAGCACTAGAAGGTTTAGTACAAAAGTATGTTATTTGGAAAACATAATAAAAAGACGGCAAGTCTATTTTCATAATGAGGAAAACCAAAGAGAATTTTTGTGCCCTTCATCTTCTGTGGAGTTACACTCCATCACTATCGCGGAAATATTTTTTCCCTATTTTTCGGTTTTTTTTCTGTTTGTCTAATACTTCAGTGTATTCTACCAAAGCTTAGTAAAATTGTATATCTCTAGTATAGGACAGTGGTGAAATGTAGAAATAATGACTGAGATCACTGTTTAAGTTGGTTACACTTGTACGTCATAGATATTCTTGAAGATTTATTTTTCATTTTCGGCCACCACGATTTAAAGCACGTGTGGCAATTTTAACCAACCTTTTCCTGGTAATATAATCTCTCTCTCTCTCCCTCTGTTTTTTTCTCCAAACGAAATCTTCAACTTTTGTTTAGAACTTTATGCAATATTGATGCACTGTGAAATTTTAATTTAATTTTTTATTCTATGTTGCCTAATTTCACATTCATAAAATGAAAATAGATAGTCCAAATTATATTTTAAACAAGACATAATGAAATGTTAAACAATTTGCGTATTTTCATTTGCAAATCAAAATTTGGCTGACTCTTGAATAAAAACATGAATATCTTAGAAAACGACAGACCTAACTTCATTGATATTGATAGGGTGTACCTTTCGAAAGTCTTTTAGTTGTGTCTTGTATCAGTTGTGATTTATTGCGGATAAGGAACATGAGTCATTTAACACCGCCCTAGGCATTTGCGTGATATGTCTCTCAGTCTGCCTGGGAGGCCCGAGTTCATGACCAGAAGTAGGTCATAGAATGCTCGTTAATCTCTGGAAAAGGATCTAACACTTCACTGGACTATTATTATTCTTATTTTAGATGTCCAGCTCCAAATAATATAGATTCGCACAATAACTTGTTTCGTAATTTCTAGTGAAGAAACATATCTAAAATTAATTAAACAACTAAAGCACAGACGTTTGTGACAAGAGACTTGCCGTACTTTCTATTTGGTTCTCCAGTTCTAGCATAGCTCTCACTTACTAGAGAAAGCACGAAAGCCATCAACATGCTCAAGGATTGCTACGTAACTGCTTACAACTGTGTCCTATGTACAAGTGTGGGACAAGCAACTCATGCAACATAATCACATCAAGAAGGAAGACTTGATAGAGGAATGCTCAAGTATGTAAATTAGCTTGAAAATGGAACGTTAGCAAGAAGATTTTAGAAGAACATTTGATCCCTTCCCTTGCTGCAGTCTAGATGATGATCAACTCTAAGTCCTTTATATACAGTGCTTTGAAAGCTTAGAAATAACTACATCTTAAGCACTCCATTATGTCAGGAGCTATTGCACACCTCTTTATGCATCCATCTGGTTCGCACCAGTTCTTGCAGCACCACAAACAGGAAAGTACACTTATCTCTACGGGAGGGGAAAATTTACGAGGCTATTGCTACTTGAGGGAGGGCAATGACAGCCTGAACATGGCACAGGCCCGCCTATGTTTCATGCAACGTAGTACCATTTAGTGGCATATGTTATCTGCTTCACTAGATCATCATGGTGCTTAGATTAAACATCGGATTTTCTCTATGACCACTGTTACTGTTTTTTCTGATCGGCGGATATTTCAAAGTATTTTCTTGTATACAAATTTGAAGACGTTTAGAACACGTTCTGTTTTGGGTTTAATTTAATGTTACATAAAATTACAAGAAATGTCAAGTTATAACTTCATGAGCGCACAATATGCCGTATTATTCACCCGGATTTTTATATCCGCAATGAGTTTATTCAGAAACTTTCAGTTTTTGGCTTCGTTCTTATACATAATAGTCACTACTATCTATTATTGCAATGAAACTGAAGAAAATCTCAATATACACACAACTACTACGTTGGAATCCAAACCTTGTACCAAGATTTATAGAATCACACTATGAATTTGTACTCGCGATCTAGTAACCAGAGTGCACAACATGAGTCAGGGAGAGCCGTGTTCGACCTACGGTGCTATAAGACAGATTTTTCTGTGTGGGTTGGCTTGGAACAGTATCACTAAAACTCCTGGCGCCAACAGTGGATTGTCATAATAGGGAGTTAGCGAATATGGTCAAGAAAGGCCGTGGTCAAGGCTGTGGAGCGCTGACCACACATCTAGTCCCTCCCCGAGAAAGTTGACAGACACAGACATAGGGCACCGTTGTTTTATTCCATGGAATTTCAACAACAATCCAAACATATATTCCATTTGTTGTTACTCGGCATTTAAAGGCATGCATAATATCTTTGAATAGGCTCATTTGTTGTAAACAATAACCTATCTACACCAACATGGCGGATCTTGCAGAAATATAGAATAAAAATAAAGAAACTGGGAAGAGAAAATAGCGAAAGGGTAGGCGTTATATAAACCATAAGAGAAGTATGATAAAAAAGTTCAACTGATGAATAGTTTTGGTGAAAGATAATAAAACAAGAGACAGCAAATACAAGAAGAGTTAACGTGTAAAAATGAAAATAGTAATAGTCGAATTTTAAAGTACAGAGACTTGAAAAATCACACAATGAAAGGAAAAATTTAGCAATTATTAGTAATGGCAGAGAATTAAAAAGTTTTCTGCAACATAATGCTCAAATTTAAACTTACGAAGAACTTCCCGGCCGAGAACTTGATCCACTTGAAAAAAATAAGAAATAATTTGATTAGAAGCTTGGGACTTTAAAGCGAGTTTAGCACAATTCAATATATTACAAACTAGCATGATATACAAGGTTATGTACACACCAGATTAGAAACTATAGCTACAGACACCATCAAGAACCATAATATTTATGTACACCAAAGAATTGAATTAGTTTGAGTACAAAATTGGAAGATTTCGTGTGTGCTAAAATTTCGAGCATGCCATGCTAACAGTAAATATCTTAATTATGCAAAAATGAAGTACCAACAAGATGGGATAGGAATATTCTTCATCCGAGTCAGTAGCAAAAACCGTCCAATTAAACTTGCTTCATATTTTTTGCTCAAAAACTATTAGAAGCATAGGTGGTTGTAATGCATATGTTCAATTTTGTACTCAAATTTGGAATATGTATAAAATATTCAATTATATACAAATAAGTTGTTGTTTCATTGTTCCCTTTTGCTCCTGAAAGTTGTTCATCCATGAATTTGGATAAGGATGCCGAATTAAGATAGCGTGATTAAGATTCAAGGAATGGATTAAATTTTCATGAATAGGTTAAACGGTAGGTAGGCCTGAATATTAGAAACAATTTTGCATGAGCACAATTTGAGAACATTTATCTAGTGTTTCTAGCCTGTACTCATGTGGAAATTGCAATATTTAGTGCTATTTACTCTTTTCTAGATCTTTCTTTGCGCAAACAAATTTTTTTCCGGCAAGATTAACAAAGATAGAGCGCAAAATTAAAGTTATTCTAATTCAAGCCTTAAAAAATTGAAATGCGTTGATAACTATGTTGTAATTTACCATTGGTTTTCAGGAATTTTCTAATTGCAAATATGGAGGCACCGCAAGGAAACATTCAGAAAATTGATTTTGGATAAGAGCAAATTTTAAAGTGAATGTACCTAGTGCATATTTCCGTAGAACAGAAGGAAACAATTACAGAAACTCGATCCAAAAACAAGGTGTTCCGTTATGTGATACTCACGTGATGGAATGCACGGCGATCTCATGGCCCTTGCGGTGTGTCTCCTGGACTGCGGAATAGTTGGTGTACTTGTGGGACACGAAGAAGGTCGCCTTGATGTCGCAGCCATTGGGGTTTTTCCGCTTCCCGTTGAAGATCTCCTTGTACAGTTCGATGTTGTTGTTATTGATGGCGTCATCGAAGGTGATGGTGATCATCTGAGGTACGTCCTTGGACGGCAAGTCTCCGGGGATGGCGGTACCATCCTCCGAACAGAAGCAGTCGGGGAGCACGCAGACGGATGGGTCACATGGAGGAGCCCTGTTGGGGTCGTTGTCATTGTCTGTGGAGGAAGAAACACAAATGCATGCAAAACATGAAGACACCTGTCATAAATTTGATCAAGGTTGTCTGTTATTCACAGATGTAAGGAGATTTCAAGGATAACAGCATTAACTGCTTTAGATTCTTAGTTTTCTGGAGTTCTCTCAAAGCGTATTCTTCTTTAGCGAGGGGTAGAAAAGATGTTCATAGCATTGTTTATTATTCCCTGGGCTACAAGGAGAATGTATAGAAGCTGTTAATAACAGCGTGGAATGAAAAAAGGTATAGAATCGAGTTGCAAGGTGATTATTATTAATGCGATGTAGCATTTATTAAATGCAGTTTCTAAACGGGTTTTATAACACCGAGCTGTAAGTGTAAGTCGCACGTTTGCAAGTCCAGCATGCAGGACACACAGCACGTGTACTTGCCGAGAAGACAGAATTTCACCCATTCACTTCCACAGTGTTACCAAGAGTATTAATATGCATTAAGTTGTAACAGACATCCTGGACTAATATAAACAGCAGTAATCATCGACTAATTGTTGGCTTTCTTACAGTAAAAGTAGAAGTACGTGTATAAACCATTATGTTTTATGAAAAAGAATTACCTTCAGAATAACCGTGCACCGACCCCTTTGACCCTGTATAAGGTAATAACGTTGGCAATTCAGTGCAGTTCGAAAATTTCCTCCTTCGGTTTCAGCAACCATTTCGTGGGAGATCACGATTACGAATTTACTTTTGCTTTTAATCCATCCAGCTTCAGACTTAAAATTAAATCATATTTACTCAACACTGAGGCAGTATTTTTAACACTTAAATGATATCAGCCTAATTATATAATATAAAATTTAATAACAGCCCGCCTTAAAAGCAATATGTGTATGTAATAATATATAAAGTGTATGTAACAGTCATTGTATCATGTTTATATTATTATGTATATGTATAATAATGTTATGTGAAGGTATTACGTATTTTTAACAATGTAGGAGCTGTGAGAAAGGAAGCAAGCTGCTTTCCGTAGCAAACAGAATTATAAAGCAGACGCCGAAAGTTGCTAACAATGAGGTAACCTTGAGACAACAATAAATTAGAAAGTTTAATAATGTTACTAATAATTCTTGGAACAATAATGCAGTTTTAAAACAGTTTATAAATAGCCAATCAAAAACTAGAAAAAGCTTAAGTCAAATAAAAGTATTCTATTGGAGTAGGTTTAGCCAATCAGAGACGTGAAATAGAGGAAATACGCAAATTCAGGCGGGAGACGCTACAAGATAGCGTACCCAATCAGTTCGATTTAGTGCGCGTTCAATGTGAGACATGAAATTTTATTGCGGTGAGAATAATATAAAGTTTACGTGTTAAAAAGTGCAATTAACAATAATCGCACAGCTCTATAGTAGGATATATCAGTGAAGTGTTATTTAATCGTATGAAGGATTAATAAAAAAAGTACAATATAATTATAATTTGTGTAAGCCTTGTTCTTTAGCCGTTCCAGCCTTGCTAAGAGATACGTGTTCTGAAAATTACTACTGACGCACTCGAGGCATACATATATAATATTTAAATTAATATTAAAATACAAAGTTGATTTTTAAACTTGGGGCGAAGGTCACCGGAAAGTTTGTATTGTAGGTACGTGGGGCGAACACTCCTAGAAACATTCTCCCGCAACTCGTGTTGGTGCAACAATAATTAAACCCCTTCCAGTTTGGCTCCCATACGTGAGACAGTAACTACTTCAAATTGGCTCTCCAACAGTGGGGCTACAACTACTGCAACGCTTAAACTCTTTATGTTGGTGTCGTATCAGTGGTTCTAAAACTTGCAGTACTCTCAGATATTTTAGAAGTCTTATTGAACAGTTAATGGAGTAAGTGAAGTGAATGGGAATGCAGTGAAAAGGACGATCTTAATTTTTACACCAAAACTGCTATTCCGTGTGATAGGCTAATTCTGTTGCAGCTTCCCAGAGCTAGCAGATTCTGAGGCATTCGCGAGCTATACATGCTACAAGACGTTGCTTGGACCTTCATTATAGACCTCTATGTCGAGATTTAGACACCAGATTTGCATACAATGATATTTGTAGACTGTTTTCTCCAAATGCGGGATGATCCGAAATTAAGAATTTTTTCTTCGGTTATGCTTGTTTGATAATTGGTTCTGTTTCGAAAAAGGATCACATACTACCTAAAGAAGGCTCAGTAGAAGACATCGTTCCATCTGTAACGAGGTCTGCCAGTATTTTCATGTCCTTTTGGTTGGTATTGAAATAGGATCTTTGAAAATCGGTAAATGTCTAACGTTTCTATTTTTAGTTTTATGCTCAGTGTTTTCTCAATTGTTTCTCTTTTCCTTTTAACATCTAAGGTCATATCGGCGACTTTGACTTTGTAAGAATGTCCATTGGCAGTGGTGTTCACTCGTTAACTGCTGAGTAAATCTTTGAGTTTCCTTTATAAATATTAAATTTACACACACATGTACACCCTCACTCATACTTCGATTCTAGAGAAGATGGGGAATAACCCTGGCTGAAGAAAAATTCCTATCTTCCATCCGGGAATCAAACCCGGTACCTCCAGATTTGGAGACTAGCATGCTAACCACCAGACCACAGAGAAAGTCTTCTTCTCTATTGTTGGACTTCTTTGCCTATATTTAATTAATCATTCATTTTTTCTTCCGGGCAATATGAAACACTAAGAAAAAGACAATTGGGAGCGTGACAGTCATTTGAACATTTCATTTTTATAAACATTTCATATCTCATTTCACATCCTATACCAAGCCGTAGTTTTGGTATTTTTTCTAGATATTTTTTAGATTAATTTTTCTAGTTATTTTCTCAAACTGACTGGGTGCATTTTTCAGACCATTCTCTGAATCCTCCTCGAATAGGACTGGCTCGTGATGCGGTAATTAAGTTTAAAGACCCTTGATAAAACACTCTGCCGTTGCTTAATGGTTTTATCAGTATATACGCTAAAAGTGTAAATGACAACGATTCAACGGTGATGAATTTCGCAAAGAATTTAGGTTTTCAAAGGCATTTAGAGACATTTCAATCAAATCTGACGTTTATAACCCGAATGCGAATGCTACACAGAAACATCATCTAAAGAATCCACTCTAGAAGCTCCAAGTACTTGCTTACAAGTACTTGGAGCATAGGACGAACGATAAAATTTGAGATAATTCTCATGGCACTGTGATTAGTTATGGAGATAGATGCAGTAATATTTATAGTAAAATAAGGCAATAGGTACATTCATCCTCAGCGCGTAGTAATTGGAGTTGTATTCTAGAGAACACCAATGTTCTGATATGTACAATTATATCTACTCTCCTGAAAAGGTTGGAAATTGTTTAGTTTAGCTGTTCGTTGGCCAGGTTAATGATTCTGTGGGTAAAACTCTTGTACAAGCTGGCGGTGAGAACAGGAAGATTTATATTCGCTTCAACATCAAATAAATGCCACAGTACTCAGCAACACATTACCGCAACATTTATCAAGTACTACATTGTAAGTTCTCTGTGCAGTGATGCTAGAACATGCAACTACTTGGAATTAAGAAGTATTGAAACCATGTGACCTTTAAATGGCAGTGCGTACCCGTTGCCCGACAATGAATTGCAATCACTTTGTGCGTTGTGTTGCTTGGTGTAATGAAAGAATGGTTTGGAAGCATGAAAAGCTCGAGAGGGACAGGTGGGAGTCACAACCTGACCTTAAACCCATGCATACAGAAGCAGGATATATTGCTTGTCACATTTGCCATATAGATAAAAAAGCCAAGTATTCATACATGCTTGTTTTGACGTGGTTTATTGCGCCCAGGTCTTCAAAGATGTAAGTTTGTGATCACTCTGTATTAGTTAACAGAAACAGCTGGGACCAAAAAGACATCTAGAGCCAGCGCGCAAGACTGTTTCCCATTGGGGCTAAATATACTTCTCAGTATCTTTAGAAACACTTGGGTAATAGCATTTCATTTCGTGGAAGAAATGTCCTCCACATTCCAATTAATATTGCGGTTTATGCAGATTAAAAGGATTCCTGTCACCTTCTACAACCTCAAGGTCGAAATCTCGAGGTTGCTTTTAATGCCATGTCTTTTCTCTGAGCTGCCGGTTTATATGCTTTGCTTGCGCAAAGTAGTAGGAATGACGTCACTATACAAATAACGGAACCTAATGATTCGCGTTTCAGCTAACCTTTGTGCAAACCAATGAGGCTGTTATTCATATAACAAAGCGCTTGTAAGCTCAGGGAGAACATGCTTGATTTTATTTGTTTTTAGCTTGTAATTCTATTTCGAGGTAAATTATGATTTCTGATTACACGTTCCATTATGTGATGAATCTGAAGGTTCTTCTACCTATCCATTATATTTAAGGATAAACCTTATATTTAAGGTCTTGTGTAACCTTGAATTTCTTCTGCACAGTAGTGAACCTTTTGCTTTCTTAACATTGGTACATCAACCTTTAGTCTAAACTATAATTTTATTTTGTGCTACTGACTTATAGTTCCCTAAATGCGGATTCAGCGTTAATGAGGATTAGTTCTGTTTTCTGAAAATGCGATTGAAACTACTTCAGCTTGTCAATGGGTGCTTATTAAACTTGAAATCGCCTCTGTCCTGCTTCTGGCCACCTTGTTTGGTAACCTTTGTGATATTTCCTTCTAAACATGCAGGGCACAGTACAATGTTCATATTGATCTAGTGTATCCAAAAGGGGGAGACTTAGTCTTTCATCTTATGTAGCTGGATCATCATTAGCAGTATGAATGTGTCCCTAGATACTGTAATATGAGCCTACGATTATACGTGTAATAAGGCGTGGTAGCAACCACCTAGCTCACGCGACACTTGGCATACACGGATCAGCGTAACCAAAAAAGTACTTAAATGTTTAAATAATATCCTTCAGTACACTGGAAAAAATAACGATGATAATTACGAAAAAAAATCTGATGTATTCACTCACATGACTTTCTCTACTCTTGTACAAACTATTTTTACAAACGCTTATTCTCCATATGCTTCATGTTAATCGGGATACCAAGACGTTAATTTTATCGCTAATTTTCTTGTAGGTGCAAGGGGAATATGGTAGGCTTTGAGCGATAGTCAAATCTTTTAAGAGGTGGTTGCTATGTGGAGCATTCCATTCTCTTTGTATGTCCAGGACTTAAAAAACAAATAACGAATCCCTATTTGAGAAAAAGTATAAGTATTGAAAAATTCAAACAAATAACAAGGAATATTTCGGAAATGGTTCACTCTACAAAAAATGTATAGGACATAAATTGCATGTTTTAACAAAATCTATATATTTTGTGTAGTAAAATTTTGTGTGTGCTTTACGGTTTACCAGTTGGCGGAAGTCGCTCAGAATGAAGACTTTTGGGGAAATTTCCAGAAAATTCCAGATATGCATTTCATTTGTCATAAAAATATGTTAAACATATGATATTTTATTCATAATCGTTAGAGCCATTTTTATGAAAAGCCTTCACTGTTCCATGTGAAGGGTAGTCTGGGGTGGGGGGATTGTTTTGAAAATCTGTATGCTGCATCCTTGGAAGATACTAAACTCAAATACCAAGTTTGGTATCTATCTGACTTTTTGTTTTAGACTTATGCTGTTTAAAGATAAACACACAGACATGTTTCCAGAAAGGATTTATTTGGATTCCGGACACCTCAAAACTTGTGAAATCTCGATATCGAATTTTTGGATGGAATGTAATACTTCCCCTACTTACTATACGCAGTAGAGAAAGTAATAAATTCCAGTTCCTGTCCTTCAACATTTCTCTCAATATCACCTGGTCTTCATGCACTTTTCCCTTTAGTTCTATGTTACACACTTCACATGTGATAACATACCATTAAAGGTAACGAAATGATATCAACTATTAATGCAAATGTGTGGGCTTTAAAGCTTTTATCTGGTTACACTGTATTGCTTTCACTTTTGTAAGAAACTCACCTACTTTAAGTCACCAGAATGGAATATACGAGAGGTACAACCTCTCATCACCTAGATCATCGCGGCATCAAAGAAAGAAGGCAGCTTTCTTCGCAGTGCAATGCCACTTCATTCATGGCACCAATACTGTCGAAATATCTACCCGAATTCGCAAGTTTTCTCAAGACATCATTAATGTAATTGGCGGAAGAATTTGCAAAGATTTGGGTGTAAAGGCAGTTTCATCATTAGGATTGATATGATAATTGCAGCGCTTGAGGGTTTTCATCTCGTCAATCTTTAATGAGGAAGCAAAGCCAGACTTGGTAAGCCCGCAGGTATTTCCACCATTTTTCTGGTTGATATACCAAGAAAATTTTTACTCGGAGTGCCAGCAACAAAAGCCTTAGTTAGCTTCATGAGTACGTTCCCGTCTTGTTAATCCTTGCAGACCTAAGACAATATTTTATCAATATTTACCTATCTCTTACATGTTTCGGACATATTTTGAGTGGATTTGTAAAAGGAAAGTGGTTCTCTTGTGCTTTTAAACTAACATTACTCAATAGGATTTCGTGGAAAACATGTCTTATACATTATGATGGAACCTTCACAATCCTGCGAGCCTGGTCGCATCGTCATACTAATGGAAATTCGTTGTAAAACAATGCACACCTAGGTGAGCACTAAGTATGTAGGGAGATAATGATGTAGTGAAGGTCTTTGCTTTAATCTCAGTTCTCATAACAGTGATATAAGGCTTTTTAAGTCCTTGATTAACGGCTTGAGATGCGTTTCTCTTTTAGTCACAAGTATTTCCTTCTTCAGCTAGTTATGTTTGTTTTTGATCAGCTTCTCGTCAGGAATGATCCTTGAGTGGATAGCCTCTCATCTGATGGCGCTATATATTCTATTTGAATATATAGCGTAAATGATTGAGTATTGCAAGAACTGACTCAATTTTGAGAACAGAAGAAACACTATGATCGAAATCACATAATGCCAATCGCAATTTTGAGTACAGAAATTACAGAAGCATATCAAACATTGTCACCTGAACGCATACGTAAACGTGTGGTCCACATTCCTTGGCAAGGGTCCGTTGTTTTTGGGTGGGGCACGTGAGCGATTATCCTTCCCTCGAGCTACGTACGACATTCCGCCGCCACCGCCGCCGCCGCCATCCGCTTTCCCTTTCCCTTGTGGTATGCACAGCGATGGAAACCGATCTATTCATACACTCTCTCTGTTTCCACAAGGCGGATGTCAACTGTAGGCCCTAGAACCCTCCTTGACGTTGTTGACGCTGTCCACAAGTTTTTGTTATTAACCATTTTCAATTCACTTTAATACGTGCCACATCGCTTATTTGAACTGAGCTTACAGAATTTCTTTGCATTTAGCTCTCCTTCATCGAAGATAATACTGGTTTTGGTGGCTATATAATCCAGAAATCTGTTTAGTCCGCGGTCCTTTTGTAATGAATATATAGGTATTATATAGCTAAACAGCACGGTATCTGATTTCCAATATTCACAAATACACAAATAACAAATTCATATTCACTAATTCACGAGGAGCTGCAGATACAGATAGTAGTTATATATGGAAATCACGTGCACATAATTTTGATGCGGAATTTAAAAACACTATGGACTTCAAATCATAATGGTGTTGGCGTAAGAGCAATGTCATTTAAGCTGCAAATTACCTAACGGTTGGAAGCTAAAAGATGCATACTAGGGGGCACACATAACATCTCAGCTTGTATCATGGTTTGAAAAAATAGAACACGGCAAAAATAAATTTTAAATTGGTAGGAGGCAAACACGCTGCATAATATTACAACACAAAAAGGTAGCAAACTTATAATGGAGCTATGAGAAGCAACTGTATTTCCAAATTTAATAGAAATTATATAAAATTAATGTTTAGCCTTATGATTGTTTATGTAGGTTTTAGAAAACATCCACCTCAATTAGGGTATTTCATAAATGAGCGTAGATATAGGTTCTGCATTGAAGTGACTGAAGCAGCCCTTCGCTTAATTTGGCATGCAAAGTACTCGTACCTTCCAGAAGAAGAAGAAGGGGATATTAGTTCTTATCAGAGAGTAAGCGGTTTCAGTGGGTGGCCAGGGTAGAAAGCCTTTTTACTTCCTTTACTTAAATTGATCTGAGTATTAAGTTCCGAATGCATATCCGTTTATCGTGTATAGAAAGTGAAAATATTTTTGGATAATGGGCAAAATTTCAAAGGTGAATTTTGAAACTAAATGATTATGATAACAATACTGTAGTTTATGAGTCCTTGACCGACAAATTGCTGTGCTACCGTTGTAAACTCGACAAAATAAACGAAAATTCGGACAATCTTTGGTATTCATTGCAAATAGAGTCGTCCTCTGGTCTAGGAATAGCATGCTAGTCTGTAGTTCCCGAGGTCGCGGGTTCAAACCCGGTGGAGGGCGATGGATTTTTTCGGGGCAAAACTTTTTAGGCATTGCTTCCTTCGGGAGGGAAGTAAAGCTGGTAGTCCCGTGTCGTAGATTTACAGCAGGTAAGATAACCTCAAGCCTGATAAAGAATTATCTGAGCAAACTTTCCGTTCTTTCACGCCCAGTATAGAATGGGACGCTGAGGACTGTAGTAGTTAAAGAGCGTCCATAAATTTAAAAAAATTGCAAACGCAGCATAAGAAAATTGACATCTGCATGTAATTTCCCCATTACCAGCATTTATCCAAAAACACTGTTCCGGCGAGAACAAGCTGCAAACTAAACGAATGTAGTTACAGAGTCAGGCGCGACGAATTTTGCAACACCAAAAAACTAGCGACAGAAAGACAGACAGACAGACGGAATAAGAATGCGTGGCATGGAAAGTTGGTCTCCCAATGCCACACCCAAGGTGCGACAGCCAGGAACGAAAGTTATTTGACATCCCGAGTGACCTGCAGGTAACCGTAGAAAGCGCTTACACTGCACCTGCCTCCATCCGAAAGGGGAGAAAAAGTTTCACTCAGTAAACGATCTTCCTCACAAACTTGATTTCAGGTCATGGCTACTTGCTACCCGTGTCCAGCGATGGTAATCATCCCAGTGTTACCACGTGTAGGCTGATCTAACCATGACGTAGCTGTAAGCTGTTACATCTGAGGGTGGCGCCATTTCAGTCACGCTTGGGTGAAGCCTCAGCTCGGTGTTCCACCCAACTCAAGAGTTTCGAACAATGAGAAGCTTTCAAGTTTCACTCTTCCGTTAATATTAACATGTGTCTCAACAAAATCTGCGATTGCGGCCTCTACATGCCAGCCATTATCATCTTCTGCTCCTCCTCCTTCATCCACATGCTTTACAACTTTTGTTCCATTGCAACTTTTCAGATTCAGTCTTTAGCCTGAAATCTCTCGTTCTCTGGTTCTGAAATTGAGAATAGCAACGACTTTTATCTCAAGTCTTGCTGCCTTAGTTGCACTAAGGTGTTTTTTTCTCTACTCACACCATCTTTATTACGTGAAGTATCTGGTTTTATGTAATGTAGTATGCTTTAATTTCGCAGTCTACCTTTTCGTGTTAGTTCCTTCACTGCTCTTAAGACATTCCTCCTTTCTTTTTTATTAGAGTCCAGGATAGACTTCCACGTACTTGTATGCAGTCAATACTAATACAACTCTCCGTTCTAGGCGCTTTTTATAAGGTCTTAGTTCAGTGCAGATGGATATTAGACGGATGTTAATAACGACTAATGGAAAGAGTGAGGTTAACAGTCTGCCAAAATTAAATTAAAAGACTTGAAAATGCTGTTCTTTTGACACCAAGTAAAACATTGTAAGCAGAGTGGGACCAAGGAGGCGAAAGAGTAAATACAAGTGATGGCTTCCTCATGATATTCTTCTCCTAAGGAGCATAGCATACTTATGGAGTTAAGTGATAACAGCGAAGAAATGCAGGATGAAGATAAAAGCATCTGTGAATTCGAGCCAAGGAAGTGGATCAAACAAACAGCTTCATTTTGGTTGTAGCATGCTGGTCTGTGGTTAAGAAATCAAGTGATAGTAACGACAAACGAAACTTATAATAAGAAAATTAACATTTTTCTCTGGATTTTTTTAAGAAAATGCGAAGGAAAAAATGGATGAAATACTGTATGCGGAATGAGACGAAGTGAGAAAAGCGATTAGAAGCATTTAAAATGTGGACGTGAAGGAGTATGGAATGCCTGAAGTAGGAGAGAGCATTAATGACAAAGCTATCACAAAAAGATTGAGCGAAGGAAGAACTTTGCTTAAGCAAATACGGAAAAAAGGAAAGTAATTAACCGGGAGTGGAGTGAGAAGAAACTGCTTCTAAATGATGCATGGAAGGAATGGTGGGAGGGAGAAAGGACAAAGGACAATACTAGAAGTTAGGTGATTTTAAATTAAATGATAAATATGAGGAGACAAACAGAAAAGCGGAAAAAAATATTAGAATGGAAGGGATTGGATTTTGTAATTAGAGATCTATCTTTTCGTGGAAGACTGTGACGGTTGATTAGTTGTTAGGGTGTGCGGTTTCAAATGAAAGAGGCTGGAGCCGTGTCCGGAAGAGAAGAGCATAACTTAAGCGTTTGAAGCTTTGACACAGCTGATTTGTTGTTCAGATCCCATTCAGCTTATCATTCTTCTCTAGTGATTGCAAACTTTTATATTAGATACGATAGAAGCTGAAGTTTATCTAATTGTTAGATTAATACATTATTAACCAGTTAGATATTATGGCGATTAGCGATGATTACTAATAAATATAACTTTGTTCTTCTGGCTATTCTTTTGAATTAAGCTAGGTCAACATTGTTTATTATTAAAAGACATCTTCGAAACCTTGTATTCGTAAACAAACAAATCATAATGTTATGTATGTGCCAAGTTGACCGCATCGTAGAGAATGGCCAAGCTTGGACCGCTAACTAAAATGACAGCACTCGTAGTTTAGATTTTTGGCTACTGTGCCAGGTTGATACGTTTGTTAAGATATTTCTTAGAAGATTCCATATCCCTACCTATTACAGTTATACAACAGCCTTCACAGAAACATCTCGAAGCCCCACCTCTGATGTCCTGAAAAACAACTCCAAGGTCACCCTTGGCTTCCTTCCGTTCATAAGTAATTAGATTCCTGAAGAAATATGCATTCTGATACTACAGTTATTCACAGCACTATTGCTAGATCATGACTAGCAAAGTATACTATGCCAAAGAAAGGTATTTCACTTGGAAAGCTAATGCTGGAAACTTCTGTTTATTTATGTGAGTGTACATATAATCAAAGAGTAATTTTCAGGAAAACATGCTGAAAATATTTTTCTAAACGTTTTAACTTACAGAGCCGTGCTGGGCCCATTGTCGAAGTGAAGGTTCTTATCATTTTTGCTAACATTAGTTTACGATTTTATTTACAATACGAACAATTGCCCCCCTCCGACTAGAAAGAAATATTTAAATATTAATTTTTTTTACAAAGATCGATCAGCAACAATGCTTTACAGATCTGGAAGAACAATACATAGAAAAGAAAGAACAGCTACAAAAGTGTAGAGGCTACATCAATGTAGCTCCTCGAACAGTACTATAATGTGTCTAACAAAAGAGGAAGTAGAACAATAGATCACAGATACAATGCAACTGCACAACGGAACAGTCAGTGAATGAAGTTGTTTGACTGACACGCGACTTGAGTTTGTGTGTCGGCGCTTCACGGCATTCGGACTTCAGTCTTATGCTTGCAAACATTACTGTATACCAAAATTCAATACTGTATGAATTTTCAGTGTTTTATAGCAATGTAATAAAATTTGAAGTTTCGTCATTAACCACATTTAAATCTTGAGCCTTATAGAAATACGCTGTGGTACGAGAAATACCTTCTTCATGCTGTGGTTATCAAGCGCTTTGCCCTAAAATCCTTTATCCACATTGCTGGAGTTTATGAGAATCAATGTAGAACGTGATTCCCATTAGAAGGACGATAGTTACACCAAAAAGAATCAGAAACATGAAAACACAAAAGTAAATATCGGTTACATACTACTTGAGGTTTGAAAGCGAAAACTAGACTTTTCAATAAATATAGGTATCATGAACACGTTGAAGGAGAGTGGCTTAGTAACAAAATCAGCAAGTCGCTGTTTTACTTCACACTCCTAAGACGTTTTGCAGATATGCTACAAACTGTTCGGTTGTGCCCTGCTGCTGAAGGTCACTGTCATTTGCACCTTAAAACGTTCCCTCAAAAGCAAAATATCATTTCGGATAATAACAAGCAAGGTTTCACCAGTAACCAGAGACTTCCTTCACGGAGACTGAGGCAGTATTTTTAACACTAAGATGATTTCAGTCTAATTATATAATATATAAATTCAATAACAGCCCGCCTTAAGCAATATGTATGTAACAGTCATTATATATGTTTATATTATTGTATACTATTGTATACATGTTCAATAATGTTATATGAATGTATTACGTAATTTAATAATGTAGGAACTGTGAGAATAATGCGTTAAAAGTTGCTAACAATGAGGTAACCTTGAGGCAATAATGAGTTTGAGAGTTTAAAAATACTGCTTGTGATTCTTGGAAGCGATCATGTAATTTTAGTGACAGTTTATAAAAATTGCCAATCAACATCCAGAAAAAGCTTTAGTTAAATGAAGGTATTCTATTGGACTAGGATTAGCCAATGAGAGACTTGAAATACAGACATTTACAAATTTTAGACGCTAGAAAACTATTCAATTGCCTGCAAACAGTGTTTCTAACCGGACGCGAGACACGTCCTCGAGAGATATAATGCATATTCACGTGAGACAAAAAATAAGTTTACGTGTTAAAAAGTGTAATTAATTAATAAAATGAATCTCACAGCTCTCTATATCAGTGAAGTGTTATTTACATCGTGTCAAGTATTAATAAAAGAAGTGAAGTAAAATTATAATCCGTGTAAGCCTACATTCTTATCGCATCACACCCCTGCTAAGAGAAACGTGTCTCTAACAATAATACTGACGCAGCCGAGGCAAACATAAATATATAATATTTAAAGAAACAGTGAAACTACAAAGTTAATATTTTTTAAACTTGGGGCAAGGCCGCCTAAAATTACATTTGGAGCGAAGGCTACCGGAAACCGGGTACCATACGTGCGGTTGCAAACAAACTTCAAGTTCGGCTCCCCAACAGTTGAACTATAATACAACTCCTTCAATACAATCAACTTCAAATTGGCTTCCATACGTGGGGCTAATTAATATCTTTCTCAAGACATTCACCAGATCCATAACTGGACAAGTTCCTCACTTTTAGCTGTGTAGCTAATGTGGGATTTTCTGCCAAGCTTTACAATGACTATAAAATCTGATGTAACAATCCCATGACCTTCTCCACCCATATTTTCATTGTAGCAGTACGAATTGCTCGTACAAAAGGACATTTTTCCATTTATATGCTATAATGTCAAATATTCGCAAGAAAGGATTTGATTAAGTGTTGTCATATGTTGTAGACTGAAGCAATAGCAAACTGCTTAATATAATTATTGTGCTCGCATTCATATTACAGACTCTTTGCTTGAACTCATAAAAAAAAACAAAAGAACGCACATTTAGCGTTTCTGTTTCTACTGCTTCAAATGTGGGAAAAATTAAATGAATAACAACGAATATTTCGCACATGAATGTCATAAATTGTATTTTAACGAGACGAATTTTTCCTGCAGTAAAGTTTTGGTCTAATGTTTTCTCAATTGTGTAAAATTCACTGAGTTATGGATAGATAACTTAAGAATAGATATTTTAATCAAAATAATAACAACCACACATACATGCACATACACACACACCACACACATACAAATGCATGCTTGCTTCTTTCCAGTGAAGTCTTAATTTCGCATGCTGTATTCCTACTTCAGATAAGTGGTAGTGAAAGTAAAATTAGAAAAGATTTAAAAAAAAACAACTAGTGATTTTAGAGGTATGTAAAGACTCTAAATATCCTCTATTCCTATTGGTAATGAATAGTATTCTGCCTGAAGGTACGTCTGGCCTTCTAAGTCTAGTCTGTTGGAGGCATCCACAAATCGCCCAAAGGCGTGCTAGACAAGGTGATTTGCTGTGGTTTGTTATTGCCTTCCGCAGTATGGTGATGGAATAGCTTCACATATACTCGGGGCAGATCGTCAGTGAATAATCTCTATTCGTACAGGCGGGTATCGAACCCGAATGGCGCTTGCTGACCATGGAGCTGACTACCATGCCACAGTCACAGATCTGTCGCTATTATTTAGCCTAATATGTATCAGTAAACGTCGGTCCAGAACTACAGCTTCGTAAGAATGCATGCAAGTGCTAAATGGGCGAACAAATTTCACAATCTCCAGAGTGGATAAGAAAACATTCAGCAAAGTAGCTGTTGTAGGTGTGAGGCTATTATGTGGGAAACAGGCGACCGACTACATAATGGTGTTCATGCAAGTAGAAGTATGCCAAGGAGAAAGAAAGAAAGGTTTCGCATACTCACCACAGGTGTTCTCATCGGAACCGTCCGCGCAGTCCTTTTCTCCGTTGCAGAACAAGCCTCTTTCCACGCAGTTGCCGTCACCACAGGCAAGGAATCCATCCTGAGGAGTGAAACATTGCAATAAATTTCACCACTTCACTAGCTGCGACCTATCTCAATAAATAATACTTCATGCTACCTTCAGACCAGTATAGTGTTGCAAAACTAAATGTCAGGCTTAATGAACCGGCAAACGATCAATTCTTCATCTACAGATTTACAGGGCACATGCCCTTGTTTCAGCGCTCCTAATGAAGAACATTTATTGCTTCACGGACATGTGACTCTTACAATGCGCAGCAGCTTACGTACTCCATACCAGTGCTGATTTTATCCAATAATCCTTGCAGTTTTCGAGAAAATATACATTAATTTATCCAGAAATTTATTGTAGCAGCGCGCAGACTTTGCGCAGTTGTCATAATGGAGGAAAAGGAGGGCTTTTCAGCTGCTATTCTAGTGCTATGGCTGCAATTACTAGAGAGGACAAATATGCTGTTATAAGACAAATGTTTTACGTAAAGTTTCGAGTTATAGAAGTGTATACCTTTATCCATGTCAAACATGTAGAACTGTAACATCATTGCGCGTCACATCAGTAGCTAGCTAATCTCCATCCAACACCACAGCGGAAGATGTTATTTACAGATTTGTTAATTCATCACCGCTTGTTTACGTGAGAAAATGTCGTTTGTGCGTGGTTTGCGGTAGGAGAACCTAAGCTTTCCCCTCTCTTAACCTGTTTTTTATTTGCAGTTCTTCACTCTTGATTAATATAATGAAATTATGAATTCGATCACGTTAACATGTTACAGATCTTCAAATTTGGGTTGTAAAGTAACTTGTTTTCTGTCAGAGAGCGCATTGCAGCTAAAATTATGTTAGCAAATTGTGTTCCAGCGTTTACTTTAAATCACTCTTTATTGTAATATTAAGTTCTCTTTCATCTTTTATCTTTCATACTTCGCAATATGCGTATAAATATTTGAATTACTCCAGAGTAGTCTAAATGCCTGTTTCTTTTTGTATGTGACACGTTGAAATTTAATCTGCGAGCAGTTATGTCTGGCGTTAGGAATTCATTTTATAATCACCATTACCTAAACGACACGAAGAATTGTTTTCAGTGAAGGTAAGCCATATTTTAAATATTAGGTTTGCAACACTTCACAAGTTTCGCAAGACTTTCTTACCTGACAAAGAGGCTCGTCAGTGTAGAGCAGAGGTTTGACTTTTCTTTCTTTGTTTTTCAGTTTACAGTTCTTCACAGCATCCTTCCAATCACAAGTTTGTTTTTCGATATCAAAATAAAGTCCCGCAGGACACCTAATGGCTTGCAGACCCTATGATACAAAAGAAAAAGCAAAATATTAGAATCCTTTGACAACACTTCTAACAGAGGTATTTGTATTGTTTTCCCAGGAAAGGGATTATTTACTTACTGAAGACGTGCACTGGATGACGTCTCGACAGTTGTCGCCCTCGCCGGCTACCAGCCTGAACCATTCTCCTGCGTCTTTGTCTTTACATAGCTCTGTCTCAAAACTTTCCTCTTTTTTCGCTGGTTCTTCTTGCCGCTTTACTCTCCTTACATATTGGTTTAGCACTCCACTGGCGGGGCTGCTCGTCACTGCAAGAGAAGCATTCGGTTAGCACTCCATACCACATTCTAACTTCTAAGAGAACTGCAAATAACACTACCCTAAACAATTTTAGTTAACCCTGCAGTCAAAAGAAGATATGCTAATGAGGAAACACTCCATTCACGATCCCTTTATGTGAAGGTGAGGTAGCTTATCTAACACGCAGATTTATGACAAGCACGACAGGGCAAAGAGCAATCAAACTGAAAGAGCGCGCCCCATTGCTAATCATCCGTTGTTACAACTTCACTACAGCTGACTGCAGACAGTGGGTTCAATTTCGCAAACTACCACGCGTTATACAAACCAAAAGGTAGAATCCTGTTTTAGAACGGAAATCTATTATGAACAATTTCTGTTAATGGAATTAATTGTTCTTCCTCACAAGCTGTGTGTTGGACAGGGTTGGAAAGGTAGAATCAATGCCATAGCCGGGATTTGAACCGCGGATCAAATAGTGACATAATAGTGGTTGAAACTATGAAGCCTGGGACTTAAAGTACTTACAACATTGTAGTTCGCCATTGGGGTATGTCATCTCAATACAATTTGAGACCTGCTTGTGGTTTACCGGGATAAATGTGAATCAGTTGGGGAATTTAATGTCGTACCGGAAAGTTGCCATGGTAATTCAGTGGTTAAAGCAACCGGACCGAGACCGGGAGATCCGTGGTTCAAATCTCGGCTATGGCATTGCATTTTTCAGTCGTCTGATTCTACCTCTCCAATTTCTGTTAAGTTTATTTGTTCATGGATCCCATAGTAGATGGATATGAAATTAAGATAATGTGTATGTTTGGCATAACGAATGGTTGGCATAATATTTTCTTCAATGCTTCTCTGCACTATTAGCTCGTCTCATGAGAAACCTTAAAGTTGTCCTTAGTTTTGAGAATTTGAGCTAAACGACCTAAAATATATTTAGCAAAAAATCAAATGTATATAGCCTCATGTAGCCTACTTTGCCTACGAGCCTAACATGTAATAAGGTCATAAGTACGAGACGTTTTAGGTTTTATAATGCTTACTTTATCTTAACACAATTGCTGCCTGTAAGATTTGAAACTCCACTGACGATGAAGTTGAAATAAACTTACGAAGTTTATAACTTATCCATTGTTAAATATAGTTTTAGGCAATCATGTAAAAAATGTCCTATATCTGCAATAAACGTATTGGTTTAATTAAAAGGCTAATACACCCAAGTAGACTACAGCGGGAGATTAGAACCTACATTGAAACTGTGTCTTAGAAAATGCAGAGAAATAAACATTAACATTTTTGTTTACCTCAAGAACATTTCCTACAATATATTCTTATCAGCGCTAAGTTAACTTCATCAGAAATTTAATTCACCCATATTATTCATCTAAACTCATTATTTGCCACCAACATTTTGTAATTATATTAACTTATAATATAGTCATGAATAGTTATTTCTGAAAGAGAGTTATTCTTCAATGTTTGCGCAAGATAAAGGTACAAAATCATTGTTTTTAACAGTCAATGACAGAAAATAGATGTATTAGTTCACCAGGATGCAGCTTTCTTTTAAATACAGTTAATGTAGGCTGAGTTTCAACATTCAGTATTTTATAATTCAATAATTTCATTCATTTGCTGCCCTCTGTAATCAAGAACATGTAGACGGAAAATACGAATTTATGAAAAGAATTCTAGCTTGATCGAATAATATAACTACATGTTTAATTAGGACAGTTCATGTTAGTGTCTTAGATCAGAACTTTCACTGAAATTGACAGAAATGTATAACATTAATGGTGACTTCCAGTAGACTGCAGCCTGTTTGAGAAGGAGGTGGGTATTTCTATAGAAACGAACCAATACCGCCTACAGAGGACTTCATTGCAAAATTCATAGTTGTCAGTGTTTTGGAAGAAGATAGTTGGATAACTTACGAAGAGAATGTAACATATTCAAATAATCGTTATGCTTTAAGAAAACATTCTCAAAAGAGAATAATGGCTGCTTCTGTACAATAAAGCATGGCGGCCTTTCAGCGAGCTGGTGGGCATGAATTGACCGATTAACATTGGGAAATGCTTGCTTACCCAGCCTATAGTCCAGATATGAGTACTGAGTACACATGATTATAATCTTTTCTCTAAACTAAAAAGATCTACTCCAGGCCAGTGTTTCAGAAGGCATCCGACACCTATTACAACTTTGAGAAACAGTAATAAAATTCCAACAAATATTAAAACGCAAAGTATGCTATTTTAAATGGATGTTTACAAAAATTACCTTAAGCATTTGTTTAAAACATGTTCTAACATACACTTATATTAAACCGTTATCTTAAAGATTTTTAAATGTTTAAAACATTTAATCAGAACCAGAATTATAGTACAAGTGTTTAAACAGTACAAATATGTCTCACTATCTTTAGCTGCTATAAAATATTGTTTTTGAATCCAAGAGGAACCTAGTTCAGGTATCTGAGCTGATAGATTTGAAATGCTCATTTGAATTTTTTATGTTATAATTTCATCGTGAATTAGTTTTTGACATGACGTTTTGCAAGTGAACACAGAGCAATATAAGAAAGAGTTTTTGCGGAACGTTTGTACTTCATAGCCAACGGCAAGGTGACCTTTCCAAGTACCTTTCTATGTTTGCATATGTGTATGTGTCGGAGGATGAAAATGTGGAAGTGATAGTTCCTAGAGGTGCTGATGAGAAGAAAGTAACATTTGAAATGAGAGAAAGTGGTGTGTCAGCGTAAATGAGGAGGTCTTCGTAAGCAAGTACCTTTCCCTAAAACTGGCCGAGCCAGGACTAACGAGTCTTAAAAGAGCTCCATGTAAGTGCAGCAGCTGTTTCACCTGCTAGTTGAGAAGTCTTAATTGTATACTTGCTGATTCTCATAAGTAGTTTATGTTCTAAATGAACTATATTCCTACAGAGTTATGTAATTCAAATTCAAATTTTATTCACCGTTTTATTTCAATACAGAAATATTGGCTTCGTCAACAATACGATTATTAGTACAAAAAGAACAGGTCTAATTAGATGTAATACACAAATACAGAAATATTAATTTATTACATGAGTAGGTACCTAAAATAAATTTTGGAATTGTAAACATAGTATATTCCATAAGAAAGCTTATAAACTAATTCATTTCTACATATTCTTCCACTGAATAAAAGAAAACCTGTATTAGGGATTTTCTCAAATCTGTTTTCAAGACTGGTGGGGTTTTAATTTTTTTACTTTCTCTACTACGTATAGTAAGTAGGGGAAGTATTGTATTCCACCCAAAAATTCGATACCGAGATTTCACTGGAAATATATGTTTTGAGGCCCCCTGATTCCAAAAAACGCATTTTTGGAAACATGTCCGTGTGTGTGTCTGTGTGTCTATGAACAGCATAACTCAGAAACGAACAGTTGGATAAACACCAAACTTGGTATTTAGGTTCAGTATCTTCCAGAGATGCGACACGAAGGTTTTCAAGAAAATCCCTCCACCCCAGATTATCCTTCACATGGAACATTTTTCGAAAATTTTAATTTTCTCAAAAATGGCTCTAACAATTTTGATTAAAATATCATATATTTAAGATACTTTCATGACAAATAAAATGTATATCTCGAATTTTCTGGGAATGTCTCCAAAAGTATTCTTCATTGTGAACGACTTTTGCATAACTGGTAAACCATAAGAGATAGGCAAAATTTTACTACACAAAAATGTAGATCGTGTTAAAATACACAATATATATCATATAGATTTTTTTTGTTGAGTGAACCATTTTCGAGATATTGCTTGTTATTCCCTTATATTTATCAATACTTATTTTCTCAAATGGGAATTCGTTATTCATTTTTTGTCCTGTTAATGCAAAGAGAATGGAATACTCCGCATAGCAACCAGTTCTT
The DNA here is from genome assembly GCA_030765065.1 of Deroplatys truncata. NCBI lineage: Eukaryota > Metazoa > Arthropoda > Insecta > Mantodea > Mantidae > Deroplatys > Deroplatys truncata. Next base: position 65,046,669 of record CM060975.1, on the reverse strand, counting down.
AAAATATTTGACTATCGCTTAAAGCCTACCGATTCCCCTTGCATCTACAAGAAAATTAGCAATAAGATTAACATCTCTATATCTCGATTAACATGAAGCATATGCAGAATAAGCGTTTGTAAAAATAGTTTGTACAAAAGTAGAGAAAGTCATGTGAGTGTAACACATCAGATTTTTTAAATATGTGGGGAGTTTATTAAACTATTGAATGCCATTATAATATAAACTTTATTCATATAGGGTTATTTTATAACCTGTAATGTGCAGTTTAGATTTATTTCTTGTATTGTATGTGATATTGTAAAATAATTGTATTGCATGTAATACTGTTATTTCCATAGACACGGGTTTAGAAATAAATTTTAGGAAAAAAGACAATATCAATTATGTGTAGTAAAATAACGAGGGCTCCAGTTTTTATCGATTGTATCTGAAGCTTATTTTGTACTTATTTTGACTATTTATCGAAAAGCTGCAAAATTAAACAAGTAAAGATAATAAAAGTGAATATATTTACAAAATCAAATACGCAGGAATTTACTCTGGTAATGTCATGACTTAATTCATTGTGTCAGGGCTACTGTATTCATTCTGCTTAGAGCGTGTTTACAGAATAAAACTTACAGGACGTAAATATTTTTCCATTTAAGCACCTTGGTAGCAAATGCGTGGTAACTGAAGCATGCAGAGTTACAACAATGTACAAATTAGTATAAATATGTATGTTTCACTCCGCTGATCTGAGGAACTTTTGTAGAAACAAGTGTGTGATAAAGTTAAGGTGATAAAACGAACACGAACAAATCATGGCGATTCACGAAGCATGGAAAGTTATAACAAGTCACTGACAAACTATAAAGATGTTTCACTTCTCCGATCTGAGGAATTCATGTAAAAACAAGTGTGTGATAACATGCAAGTGATAAAAAGGTGGCGATTCGCAGCTGTGGTTGTTGAAATTCCAGATTTCAGAGGTAAACATTCTGCATAATCATTTGTGTAATTTCAGCTATTAATTGACATTCTTATACATAATACTGTTAACATCTATAAAATATATTAATTTCATTTTCCGAGTGTTATCTTTGTGTTTCTATTAAGTTTTGTCTAAGGGCAAAGTTCATTTTACTAGGCAACTCAGAATGACAAATCATACTCTACGTCATCAAATAAATGGGTTTTAAAAACCTTGCGTTTTTAGAAAATTATGATTTCATAAAGGATTCTTGCGGAGGTTACATTGTGTATAATGAAAACGTATGTAAATAGGATCGAATATACTTAACATTTCTTAAATCTCCTTGCAAACATAATTATCGTTTTAATACCAACGAAGTCAAAGCAACAGTAAAGAAAATTTATTAAAAAAAGAACTCCTATTTGAATATACCTAATCGCTGATGACATTAGAGTTGCCATAATATGAAACGGATTAAAACGATGGCAAAATTTTATTTCCTAATGAGGAAAGTAACATACCGGTATTTAGGAATGTTGAATTATAACAAACTCTTATGGCTTGTAGTATGGTGTTTCTGTTTAGATTTTGGTAGTATTTGCACCGAATAAAGAAAGTGAATATAAAGGTACGAGTTATGGAATTAAGCTACATGATACAGCTTCTACAATCAGACATTCATTTTTTCTAGGTAAAAAGCGTTTGTATTTTACGAACTGTTCGCAGTTTACAATAACTTATACCGATCCTGGAGGTTTTAACGATGTTAACTAAAATATGATAAAACGACCGCTGCTAGATCGCATGTATCATGGAAAATACAGCATTTTGTTAAGAGTTTCCGTTATTATATTGCAATACTAATGAAATAAAAGGCGGATGTATTTGTATTATAACCATTTTAATGGCACAGTCCTGAAAATAGCACAGAAAGGCGTGTTTTACGCCAGGGACTACTAGTTAACACATATCCCATAAACAATACCAAAAGCTGCAATAAAACGCCAAAAATGAATAAGCATTCCACCACGTAACTGTTATGTCCCTCAGTATGATATTGCCTCTACAAGAAAGAAACGTACAAACAGCTTTCAGTAGCAAATCTCTGTCTATAAAAAAATTCTGTAACAGTAGCTGAAACTCTCAGGTTTGTAGTTATTGGAGTTACTGTTGTTTTATGTCTGCTAACAGTAAAAAACATGTCTGTTTGTTTTAATGCGTTTTTGTACCGCAGCAATGGTGCTTGTGTAACCGTCTACTTTTTCTTTTCTTGTATTCAATACGTCATTAAATTTTTTGTAACTTTCCACCTTTCACGTTTTCTCGTCCACGGGTTTTAAGCGAACCACTAGAATAGAGTAATATCCATACTGTATTGCTTGCCGAATTCCTGCTTGTTTTGGAACGACGAGTTGTGTATATGTTAATAACGAGAGGATTTTTAAAGTACCTACTGTAGGCCACTGAGTTACAGAAACAACATCCGTGATTAACAAAGTACCCTCTAAGTCAAAATGGAGTAAACCAAGCTTACATATAATTTGAAATTTAGTTTATTTCACACGCAGAATTAACAACGTGGCTTAAAAGGTATTAAATAAAGTATGCAGCTATAAACTTCCTACAGTGCATTCAGAACAGAACTACACTTCATGTATTTGCTGAATATGGTTACGAAACTGAATAGAATGGAAGAAAATAGCAGAAAAGGCAAATGAAGTTAATAGTGCCTTTTATCAACTGCTAGAATAATCGTAGTGGATTAACAAAAGCTGATAAAAGCATATTTGTTTGCTGCAGTAACTGCATTTCATTATGGTTGGATTTAATCCACTAAATGTACAATTTCCACACACATTTTTGACACATTTATCAGCTCTACTTTCAAATCTCCCGCTCATGTACGATGTTAGTCCAGCTAATATATAACCATAATGGTGTGGATTCTCAAATTTTGATGAAGAATATATTGGTGTACATACGATTGAAGCTTTATAACATAATTATCATTTCGTTAGTTCTTATCACATTGAAAATTAACACACTTATTGATACGTTTATGGACAAGATTCAAACGCAACACCTGGATTTGAGAATACACACAGTTCCATCAGCATTTTATCCAAAGGAGCTATAGAACTTAATTCTTGACTTGTTTTCAGTATATATCATTATCAGAAGGTTTACACCTGCATATTCCAGTTATGTGTAAGCTCTAGTTACAAATATTTGCTTATGACTGTATTTTTAAATAGCGTTTAAATTGCATATGCTTGTCGTTTATTCCCTTCTAATGCATCCACTGCTTTACTTGTATGGGGCAGCAATCATCATTCCGAGTGATTAATATTATTTACGAGGGCTGATCAATAAAGACTGAGACTGGGTTTTTCCTGTAGCTTTCTTGAGAGTTTCCTGTCTCTACCATGAATATTTGAAAAGAGCGGGGTTTCATGTATAATGTCCATAGACGGCAGCACTCTTGTATCGGTAGGTTGGTAGTAATGCTGTATATTGTTGACCCTACTTGAATTTCGCATACCACTCGACACGAGAGGAGCAATAAAATTTTGTTTTCGTTTAAATCATACAGCCTCTGAAACTTTGGAAAAGCTGAAGCAAGCATACGGTGAAGATGCACTATCTCGTGCAACAGTGTTTAGGTGGTTCAAGGACTTCAAAGAAGGGCGAGTCCTCTGTGCTAAGCAAGGTGGGCCTGCCTGGTGCTTCGGCTTCTGCTATGACTGAAGTCAACATCAACACAGCTGCTGTGATTGTTGTTCTTCCTCACACTACTGCTACAGCAGCGTACTACACGCCAGTATTGGCTACACTGAGGAAGCACATTGCAAGGAAACATCCAGAACTTCATCACAACAACGCATGGCCTCACGTCGCAAATCAAGTCCAGGAATTCAACGTCACCTGCGTACTGCATCCGCCTTATAACCCCAATCTTGCCCCTGTGATTTCTTTTTTATTCCCATCACTAAAGGCAAAGCTCCGGGGCATTCGATTTGAGAGCACTGAAGCGTGTTGAGGAAAAGTGAGGCGATTCTAAAAGACCTGACAAAGAATGGCCTGCACCATGTGTTCGAGGACTGGCAGAGACGGTATAAAAAGTGCATTCAAGTAGGAGGGGACTACTTTGAAAAATATCATGTTAACATTGAAATGGAGTAATAAATACTATGAAAAAAAATCAGTCTCAGTCTTTATTGATCAGCCCTCGTATTTAATAGCTTCTGTAACACTGTGGGCTTGCTTGTTTAATTTATATTATCTACAGGAGGGAAATATTAGAATATATATTTAGCGGTAGTTGATATTACTAATAGAGCGACAAGAGAATTTTGTAATTTTGTGTTGATGTTAACGCATTGGCTTGTAAGAGCTTGGGGTGTAAGTCCTATAAAGATCAGGGTGATCCGTTGAAGAAGAAGAATTTATGTTAATAAAACTCTTAAATATTTTATATCACACTCTTGAAACGTCAGCTGAAAACTCTTTCTACTGTAACATCCTGAGAGCAATAAATATGGAAATTCGCAAAGCAACATAGTAATTCTCTTAAAGTGTAATTAACTTGAGTTTAAATCATTGTAAAGTCCTTTGGCATAAACTGATTTGATCTTGATAATCATGACGTGTCTGCTGACAGCAATTCAAATGATATAAACTAATAATCAGGTCTCTATATATACGGAAGGACTTTGGAGGATAAAATAGATCAAATTCTATATAAATGCAGTTCACCACTGTAGACAATTTACTAACATTCATCTTCTCTGAGAATTAAGCCAATATGAAAGACGTTATGAAGTTCTGTCAGCTTAAATACAGAAACTACAAATAATATTAATTTACAAATAATACTACTTATAATATTATACTTTCGACGTTCCTATAGAAGTAAGAGTGAGACATTTAATATGTGTATTTTGTGAAAGAGAAACTAGAATTCTCTTGTACCCACTCAGGCTTTTATTCAGATGGCGCAGCGTTCAAGCCATTTTGTAGCAGTGGGCATAGGTTATGAAGTTCGTACTATTTTTGATGAAGCCTAATTAACACCGTAGTATAGATCGCAGGCCGCTGTTTAAAATTAAAGGGATTGTCTACAAGACAACGTTCTGAGTATATGGCCGCATCCGGTACGATTGAAGCTAAAAGGAACCACTTGCATTTCCCAGGAGTAATGAATGTGCTGCGTATAGAAATTTGAAAGAAAGAATTAAAAATACTCTTTTCCTCCTTGCCGAAACTTTGTGCCTTGCTTTGTAATACATAGGAGGAATAAATTAAATAATCCATTTGTTTCCATTTCTTTTGATGCTTAACGTTAAAATTGTTTTTACTGTCTCCGAAATTAAATTTCCATCCCAAACAGCTGATAATCGTATCTCCTTCGCAGTTCAATCAAAATGCCAGAATAATGCTGATCCGGGTATGGCTGTACACTTTCATTTAGAATATGTGGGCGACCCAGCTTTATTATTGCGTTAGCATTATCTTTACATCTATTGTTTTGATAATATGAGCCATGCGCTTTTCCACTCTATTCAAAGTATTAAAGAAGCATTCATTCGGCTATATTACTGCGATTCAGAACCCACAATTTACGTTTCCTTCACTTTTAAATACTGCTCCTATAAATGGAAACGCTTTAAAAATAAGAATTTAGTGTAGATTGGTGTTTGCTATTAAATATTTGTATACACACGTTTTTTGTATAACCATTAAGAAAAGGTTATGTTTATTTATATTTGTTTTGTTTTTACTTCAGAAAGGCGGCATTTATAAGGTTTTCGTTTTTACTCAAGTGTTTTCGTATTATTTTCTTGCAGTATTTTATATTTGTTTTATTTTAATGTATGTAATTTTATTGTGGATATGTACATACTTTTAGTTCCTATTAAATATCAACAGCATTACTCTAGATGGACTAAAACCTATATTTTAAGTAACATAAAAATAAGATATGCACGACTTATCAAATATAATTTAGGAAGAAAACTTGCTTCTCGCTTTGTTTGACGTCTGCAAAGGCATTTCTTCTCAATTCTTGTATAATCTAAGTTCTTTTGACGCCTGCCAACAATTTTATTTGTGAGTATTAAATAGTAATGCTGTTGTAATTCTGTCTTTGAACAGATGCTCAAGAGTTTGTCTCAAGAATTCTAAGCGGTTCTTTTGGCCGGGTTCCGAGGTTGACATTGCAAGGTAAGTGTGACTTTTATAGCATCTCATCTCTAAATCATCTGACAGTAATTGAATAAAAATATACTACTTTTGTTGGTATTTTGTATTGGATCATTTTAATTTGAGTATTATTCATGCCTTATCTTATTTATGCCCCACTAAATCAAAAGATGAATACTGCATGGTTAGGTGAACTTAAAACATGCAGTGTCTGTCATTTCGTTCGAGCTTTAAGCTCTATGGTTTTAGGGAAGCATTACAATTTGTCTGGATTTACTGAGGGCAGGGAAGCTTTACATTGAAGGTAACGCTGCAGTAGAAGAAATCTGAAAATTTATTTTGTTTTGCATTGCTAACTTTCTAAGATTGTCGTCGTCCTCCGTGGTGTAGTGGTTACCATGCTAGCCTCTAGTTCTCGAGGTCGCGGTTCAAACCCGCCGGTGGGCGATGGATTTTTTCGGGCGTAAAAATCCTTAGTGTGGCTTCCTCCGGAAGGGAAGTAAAGCCGGTGGTCGCGTGTCGTAGATTTACGCACTAAAAGAACCTCAAGCCTCTGAGCAAGATTACCCGTCTTTCACGTCCAATATAGAATGGGACGCTAAGGACCACATGAGTTAAATAGCATCCATAAATAAAACTCATTTTTTTTAATTTTTGCTAAGCTTGTCAGTCTCATTTTCCGATTTTTTAAATTTATAATTCATAAATTTCCGTATAAGTATATAAATGTGGACGAATTTTCAGAGAGCCTATGCTCTAACTGTATCGTGCGTTTATCGTTGGGTATTTGCAATTGGATGCAAGGGATCAGAAGTTTTGAAATAGAGGAATCAAACAAGAACTGCGAAATTACTGAAAGTGACATTTGCTTACTGTGCTTTATGAATTCGGTGCAGTCTCTCCTGTTAAGAGATACATTTTTTGTGAAGTACTTTTTATGGCTAGTAATTTTTCTGGAACAAGGAGCTGCAGTGTCTTGACCAAAAATCTTCCTGTTTTGAGACTAAAGAAGTTAATTTATTTGAGAAATTTGAGCATAAGGGGCATCAAATTCCTCTAGACTTCGGAGATTAAGTAAGGCACAATATCTGAAAGAGTGGATGTTTGTCTTTTACTCCTAACAGTTGTCGTAACCAGAAACTTCTCATCTTTTCTCGCAAGTTGTTTAACAAGGAAAGTTCACGACCTTTGATTGTGCAAACAAAGAACAACAAAATGAGTTGTTTTCAAGTAGCGCAAAGCGTGATGCTGGAAGCAGCAACTGTTGCACACAGCAACAAACAACTTCACGTCATCAAGAGAAAGTCAAATGCTAAGTGTATGTGAGGCCTGGTTATTGCCACTTGGAATATGGTCGCCCTGTTGCAAGTCTTCCGGCTTTCAGACCTGACGCCCGTCTAACCTGTCTACACGAATCCTCCTACCGAAAATATGTTTCCTACCTGTAATATCCGTTTCTCCCTCTACGCAGGGAAAGAATATGCAATGAAAGGCCCAGGAAATTTAAGTTTCTCCGTGCCCAAGTCGCGGTGTTACATAAAGAGGCATACATGTCTCGCTAAGCTGGTTTATCTCTTGATTCGGATGTAAACACAAGGAATTGCAGTCAGTATCCTAACCGTATCCACCTGTGCGGGAAGACATTTTTGTTGAGAAATGGACATCTCAAAGATGTAGGTGTATCGTGTTAGGCTTACACGTTCTTATAAATGGGTACAATAGCAGCAATAAACTAATTATTACTGCTATAATATTTAGCTTCTCCCCTTCCCAAAGGATGTAAATGTCTTGACTAAAATATGTCTTCCTGTTTAAATCTTTTATAAATCGGCCAGATGGCATGTAACAATCTTTTTTATGATTTTTTAAAATTCAAGTTATCTTTAGAAATTAACTATTATCAGTTGCATTGTCTAATTTTACTAAAGAAAACAGCAAACTATCGGTGACAATGGCCTTATTATCGTTATCATATCTGATTTTCATTGTAATTGAGATGTATCAAATAGAATCAAACTAAACTTGATTGCATCAACGAATTGAGCTTTGAGATGATATTTTCGATGATTGCTGCAGTTTTACCAGAGTCTGAATTGAGAAATAAGCATTCACTATCGTTATTTTCTTGTAGGACCGTTATAATACTGAATTATACAATCGACTATTACACCTTTAAGTCGCTAGAGTTATTTCCATTGTTGTTTTACATCTTTACGTTTAGCACCCAACAATGCATGCATTATATGAAATTGAACAGAAGTTGTTAATATAAAACTAAAGTTTGGAAACCTTTAACAATGTATTTCTTCTTCTTCCTTCATGCATTAGACATTTCTATCTGTAGCAATCTATGTATTTGTTCGTGCCACAACAATGAATTTATAATACAAAAATATTTTACAATTCGTGTCCTTCACAAACAAAACGGCACGCAAACTGAAGTAATCTCTTGTCCATAAAAGAATAGAAATCTAAAGTAAGCAATCCGAAGTTAAATTTAGGAACTATCTGTTACATAACAGTCCCAAAATGAAAACAATCATTTCCGAATCGATATAAACATATCTATCGCTCATGAAATAATAGAGACTAGGAATGTATGTTCCAGAATATGTCGCCATTCAGAAAAACATCTGAGTTTATAAAATGAAAGTATCAAAGCTAAGCAAAAGATAAGGATTAAACTCCGAAGTAATCGTATAAATTCAGGTGTAATTACAATGGAAACTATGCCGTATGAGGAAGTGTTGGAAGAAAACTCGGCGCCATAAGTATATTTGGTAATAGGGGTTAATAAGTGGAGCAATAGTTATTAATGTATCTTAACACCATCACACCGTGTGATGACGTTAAACTCAAGATGATAAGCATTAAGTTATACTCTTGATGCAAACATTTTAGTTTATTTCAATGAACTTCGTTTATAGGTGGTGGCATCTAAGAACTCAGTATTGAATAAACAAGGTAAACGTATTTCGTACAAATGATTTCTAGCGAAATTCTTGCTAAATTTGTTGTAGAAGCTAATCATCTGCAGAAAAGTTATTACCAGTGAAATCGAATTATTTGAGTAGTAAGAAATTTGATTTTTCTGAATACTGGCTGAGAGAAAATTAAGCAATATTTCTAGTTCTCTAGATTTCACGAAGAACATACTTTCGTTTGGAATATTATATAAACGGATTACTTCTTGAATACAGGAATGCACAGCTTAAGAGCTCAATGCACTCTCCTTCAGCTGCAAAGAGTTCTCCACTGGATTACGTCACAGAGTTTACAACTTAGAACATTTATAAGCTTAATCACTGTGTTTTCAATGTAACCTTTGATTAAATAATATTCTGAAGTAATAAAATTTATCTTTATGTCATTGATGTCATAATGTCTTCGTAAAATTCCTGAAGGTGCGCTGGGATATTAGTCAGACTGCAACATATATCTAAGAAACAGACAATAAACATCTAGTATCTAAAGAATTATGCATCTATCCTTTAGTCTTAAAAAATATAAAATGCATTTTAAAGCTGTTGGAAATATTAACCCATTTGCCTAAATATGTAGGTAAGTGAAGGAAAAAATTAGTATTAATCAGACTAATCTTATAGCTACAACTACAGTCTCAAGCAGTGATGACAGGTCTAATTCTATAAAAATTACTTCAGAACTTTGTGAATTATCGTAAAGTTTTAAATTCAACCGCATTGATACATTATATGACATGGAATATTATCCAAAATTAATATATTTTATTTCGGAAAAAACAAAACAGTTTCTTATTGTCAAAAAATAACCATTAGAAAATACTGCACTGAAATTATGACGATCTACTTAACGTGTCTGAAATCTACGTTTGGATGGACAAATGATATGTAGCAAATAACAGCAATAATTTTCAATTTGGAGAGAAATATTCTAGTTCCTTGTTTTAATCTATTTTTTCTGTAATACCCTTAATATTGCACCTAAGAAAAGTCAAAAAGTGTCCTAAGCAAATTAAGATTGTGTTTCCACACATTCCTTTTAAATCAGGTATGTTACGTAAACGATGTTGAAAATGCATTTATTTAAATAACTCCTTGTATAGGGCAATTATTTATCACAGTACTGTAACTGTCCTCTGAAGGTATTGGCAGCACAACTTGGTTGAAATTAAAGAATTTTAATTAAATATGTAGTAAAAGTGTATTCTTTTTCAATAAAATAACGGTAAGTTTTTGAATAAGTAAGTATTTTATACTTGTTAAGTCAATTTTAACGGAAACAGGTTTATGCTCTTTAACTAATTTATAAAAATTATGATAGTAAACAGCATTAATGATTTAATACTCAGAAAAGAATACATTTTAACTTAAAATAGCATGATTTAAAGAAATGATGCTGATTTTTAGCTATCTTCTGTTTATAATTTTCTTCCTCGTTAATCTTGTAAATGGTTTAAAAATAAGTTTGTAATATTTTCATATGTATTTAAGAGGAACTTGCTGCTACTTTTACACAAAAAGATTAAATCATTCAGCACGTCACTTATATCAGATACTGGAACGCCTAGAATTAACTGTGTCGACACATAGACTCAGATGTTATTGGTTGATCTACTAACATGCTTTACTAATACAATAGGTTTGTGTAAGAACCATGTCGTTTTACTTTCTGTGCTACAAGTTTACCGCAAATTACAATGGGCTGTAAAAACAGCAACTAGAGCGCGAAAGAAAAGAACAAAGATAACTAATGTGGACTGATTATGCCTGCTTAAGTCTCAACAAATGTGAGCAAGAACACATCAGTAGCACGACGGTATATAATAAAGAGTAACATGCAGAAAAATAAGCAATTGCATGCAAAGAAAAATGTTAATCTTGAAATCAGCTAATAGATATTAACAAATATGAGGAACGGAAGCGTTTCTTTGATAAAATATGTTATATCAGATCAGAAATAAAGCAAACAGCTAACAAAAAGCACCTTTCAAAATTTAGACAACAGGAAACTAAAGAAAAGAAAATGAAAAAAAAGGGAGGTAAAAAGTTGTTCTAAGTTCTAAATTTACTTTTTGGAACTGAGAAATTTGACTGCTTATGTCATTTGTTGTATTAATGAACATCTTACAAAATATGAGTGTCATCATCAATATAACAGAAGCTGATAATGAAAATGATCAAGAAGTTGATGCAGGTAGTGATTTGCCAGAAGGAATTGAGGACGATGATGACCAAGATGCTGCTGGTGAAGGGGATATGAAAGGCGTTCTTGCCCAATATCCAGTTGCAGGCGCAGCCGCAGACAAAGATCTCTCCGCATAAGCCAAGAAAAGCAAAAGTGATGCAAAAAATAGCAAAAGAAAGAAGGGGAAGAAAAACATCTTTTTATCGCCACCAACCAGGCACTGGATAATTGACTTTCACAGCAACCTGACTAAGAAATCTTTTGCCTCTAAGCGACACAAAGGAGCCATTAGAAACTTCCATATGGATTGTTATTATCTAGAACTCTTTGAAACAATCTTAATTTTTGTAAGACATTCCTTAAGAAATAGTGGTTAATTGAAGTATTAAACTGTCTACCTAAGCTGAATAGCATTTATGAGTAGGTTTTCATCAGCGCAATAGAGAAGTGGCTAACATATTGAAGGCATTATGTAGGAGCCCAAGTATACTAAAGAAGCTTGATTAATCGTGAGTTGCTAAATCAAACATTATTGTACTGATAATCACTAAGGATTACTGTTATAAAGATACGATTTGTAATGGCTGCGATGAAAATGCAGGTCCCAACAATCCTGTGCGTTCCACGCTGTGTTAGTGTCTTACCCCACCGTTGAAATCACCAAGTTCATTCGACGCATTTCCACTATACGAATCACAAATAAACACAAATCACATAATCTTTTCTTTGATAAAGCTGCATCCTGGAATTTTCTCACTGGTTTTGTTACACTTCACATCTGGAGATACATAACCACATCAATTTTTTTATTTATTTTTCAAAAATCCAAAACCCGTTTGGTTTACCATTCGCTTCATGAACGTCAGTGGCATTTCCTTGAAAACAAATGAGAATTGCTAAATACACATGTACTTACCGAGCTCCAGGCAGGCCAACGCACAAAACACGCTCAGAACAACTTGGGTGCACCACGCCATTTCTCACGCGTGGACACTTAATAATAGCGGAGTTGCTCGCGCCTACTCTTGCCTTTTATATGCGGCCTACATCCTCCACGGATTCTTGCCGGGATTCTGTTTTCTTAGGCCGGCAAAAGGGGACAACCCCTCTCCGTTCTTGATCGGCCATTGGCGGAGAAACTCTTTGAGACGATGACGTTGCCGGTATCCATCATGGCCGCATGCGCACGCGCTGACCTCTCCATCCCTAATTTCCCCCACCCACCCACCTTCCTTGTACGTTGTTTATAAGAGTATTCTGTCGTCGGTATCCGCCGTGACATTGAAGAAATTTTGTAACGGTGAAAAGCGAGAGTGAATGAGCAGCATTTTTGGTTTTCTTTTGTTCTAATGCGACTCTTCCTCAATCCATGCCCAATTAACGTTCTTAAGGTTTGTTCTAATATGTGAGACGTGACATAGAGCTTGAAATAATTTGACAGCTCATAAACCTCAGCATTAACTTTTCCGTTCGTTACTGAAAACAGCTGAGGAACTGGCTACCGGATCAAGGCTTTTCCGGCTTGCCAAGCAAATTTGCTCCCCAAGCAAATTGCTTACGGTGTTTTTAAATCTTATGACTTAGATTGTCATCCTTACATTAGTTTAGTTCCAAAATGGTTTGTTTGTTCCAAAAATATTCTTTATCGGAGCAACGCTATTCGTCGCAACCTCTTAAAGCAGGTTGTTTTTACTTTCTCTATTATGTATAGTAAGTAGTAGGGGAAGTATTGCATTCAAGCCAAAAATTCGATACCGAGTTTTCACAGGAAATACATGTTTTGAGGCCCCCTGATTCCAAATAAGGCATTATTGAAAAAACACTCGTGAGTGTCTGTGTCCGTCGGTCTCATTGCCTGTGAACAGCACAACTCAAAAACGAAAAGTTGGATAAACACCAAACTTGGTATTTAGGTTCAATATCTTCCGAAGATGCGACACGAAGATTTTCAACAAAATCCTCCACCTCAAACTACCCTTTAAATGGAACAATTTTATTTTCTGAAAAATAACAGCTCTTAACAGTTTTGTTTAAAATACTATATATGAAAGATATTTACATGAAAAATAAAATGCATCTGTTGAATTTTCGGGGAATGGCCTATGAAGTCTTATTCCGAAGGAGTTTTATATAATCTTGCATAACTGGTAATCGGTAAGCGATAGACGAGAACGTACTACACAAAAACTCTAAATCTCTTTAAAACACACAATTTATTTAAAATAAGTTTTTTTTGTGGTATAAGACTTTCTAAGATTCCCTTATTAAAGGTTCGAATTGTTCATTTCTTGGTCACTCTCTTAAAGTCCTTTCAACATTCAATTGTTTGTCACGATTGTATTTAAACAGTATGGAATTTTTAGGCCAGCGTGTATCGTCCAGTTCTGAAACATTTGACTACTGCTGTTCCTTTTGTATCTGTAACGAAATGGTATGTAGCTATTTCTGCAGATGCTTATTTGGATCAAAATGTAGTAGATAGAAAAATAAGCATGAGTTAGAATAATTAATAAACGACAGAGGGTAGAGAAAGTCACGTGAATGTGTCACATCAGATTATTTGTTTATTTTGTTTCATCTATATAGTTGCCTTTGACTACCGAAGTCATAAAGATGACCTTGACATACACCAATTCAGACAAATGTACGTTGGCTTAAGTAAACTCATGTTTGATACTTTAAGTATACATTCATTCGCTCTCTCAGCCATACTTTCGTACTCAAAGTGTCCCCATTCCAGCCGAGAATTGACCCTGGGGACCTCTGGGATAATCCAAAACGCTGACCTTCGCTGCTCTTGAAGTACCTATATAAGTAACCAGGCTAAATCCTTCTGCCGAGTTATCAATTCTCAGTACAGTAATTCTCAAACATACAGATTCTTCTTTTATATTATTATTATTATTATTATTATTATTGTTGATTGGAAACGGTACCTACTGTTTTGCTACTGTCCTTGTTTTCAGATGCTGTTATTTTTGTACAGCACGTCATATAATATAATACTGAGGAATTTTGATATTAGTCCCTATCTGAGAATTAATACAAACGTTTCCGTTTCCTACAACAGTTGTTTGCTTTGAAGAACTCTACGAGATCTAACGGTATCATATTTGACCCTTATAATGATACGCCACTGATCCCACTTCCTGTTATGACTAATTAATGAAATCAAGCTCAAGTGAAAGTTTACATGTGCTTTAGTCATAAATATTTTCCTCTCGAAAATTTCAGTGTCGTATTTTCCAAAATAAATGATTGGATGGTTTGGTTCACCCCGTGTAAATAGGGATTTGAGGCAAACACTTTCACTTTTTTTTTGGCCATAACAATAGTTGTAATTTTCCAGCATCTTCGAGTTTTTAACAGTAAAAATGATATGTTAGTGTATGTTTTAAACAAATCTCTGAATAAAAGGAGTATTTCCTTTAAAAATACAAAAGTATGAAAGATATTGCTTTTTTATATTAATGATTGCTCTTCCATAACTATGTATCTAAGTGCATATTTATAAGGGTGAAATGTAAGTTTTGCTTCAAAACTCCGCAATATATATTACGATATGAATATGGGAAGTATTACAGATTGTGAATCTTTTCTATTTCCGAAATTCTCTTATGCATTTCACATACTATGGCACACTATTTTTGTACGATCGTGTGTTTTATTATTTTGAATGAAGTATTAATATATAATTTCAAATGAGCTTACCCATCGTCACCTGCGAATTCAACACAGCTCTAACTAATACGATGGCTTAGTAAGATAATATAATTTAGGAGACCTTGAGTAAATCGTTTGTTGGTTGATGCCGTGTCTCAAATCAGGTTGTTTGAAAATAATAATGTGGGCGATAATAGAGATTCATAATCTAAGAAGAATTTTAGGTCGGAGATGTAGGTATTGCAGAGGCATGGAAAATTGAGCGCGCGTCATTGATTCCTAGAAATAAATATGAAATTCTTATTCACTTTAATTACAGTTAATCAATTTTCAATAACGTTTGAAATACGAGGTCTGTCCCAGAAATACCCGACCTAACAACGGAAACACAAAAATTTTGGGAAAGAATATCTTTATTTCGCTACATAGTCTCCTTTCAACTCGATACACTTTTCCCAGTGATGTTCAATAGCTTCGATACCCTGTTTATACTGAGAAGTTCTGCAAAATAGCCATCAACTGCAAACTTCACCTCTTCATTGTTGGCAAATCTTTTACCACCAAGCCATTTCTTCAGCTTTGGAAACAAAAAATAATCAGAAGGGGCTAAGTCTGGCGAATAGGGTGCACGAGGAATCAATTCAAACTTTAACTCATTGATGTTGCCATGGCCATAATGGATGTGTGAACTGGTGCATTGTCTTGATGAAACAGAACCTTTTTTTTCGCTAAATGCGGCCGTTTTTGCTTGATTTCATCATTCAAATGCTGCAATATGTTTGCATACTAGCCATTGATTGCTTTTCCTTTTTGAAGGTAATCAATGAAAATTATCCCACGCGCATCCCCAAAAACTGACACCATGACCTTGCCTGCAGATGGAACCGTCTTCATCTTCCTTGCAGCCGATTCTCCCCTTCCAATCCACTGTTTTGACTGTTCCTTCGTCTCAGGTGTGAAGTGATGGAACCCATGTTTCATCCATGGTTACGAATCGATGCAAAACCCCGGCTTTATTGCAGCTAAACATCGCCAAACACTCGACTGAAACATCTTCACGACACTGCTTCTGTTCCATTGTGAGTAAACGTGGCACCCATCTTGCACACAGCTTTCTCATGTCTAAATTTTCAGTTAGTATGCTATGTACAGCACTTTTTGAAATTCGTGAGATGCCTGCTAGCTCGCGCACTTTCAATCAACGGCATCCAATACCATTTTGTGGATTTTCCTCCAATTACTGGCGTGGTCACCTCATTTGGTCGACCATTGCGATGTTCGCCTTGGCAGCTCGTACGCCTCGCTTAAACTCTGCCACCCAATATTTTACTGTTATAAACGAAGGACCAGACTCCCCCGAGAGAATAATCTAGCTCAGCTTTAATATTAGTTGGAATAAGACCTTTCAAATGAAAGTATTGCATCAAATAACGATGGCCGGTTTTGTCCATGTTTATAAATTCGCTAAGAGAGTTCACTATTAATGGCTGCCAAACAATTACTAAACAACGTAATATAATCAAACTTTATAAGGGTGGTACTTTCTACTATAGTCATTTGTTTGAAACAACAGCCGCTATATATACGTCAGGTGGGGTACTTCTGGGGCAGCCCTCGTAACAGACGTTATTTTGTGCTATTTAGTGTAATATGTATTACTGAATATTAAAAAGACGTAAATTAATCTTCAAGTATATTTTACCTCCCGCCCTAATTTATATTGTATGTTATTATAACCACCAAATTTATGTTGGTAGATATGGGTTTCCCTAGAAGCGAATTCGTATATTGGAATTCTAAATTTCCTTTTGAGTAAACATCATTGGGAAGACATAGAAAACACACAATCGTCCAAAAATGATTATGTGCTTGTTTAGTTCAAAAGAACCATGTATGATATTAGCATAAGAAAAGTCGATCCAGATGAGCAAAGCCAGAAGCTAAAAAGTGAAATTATTGAAACGAAATTCGAATTTTGATCAGAGACTTAAGAGAAAGGAAAAGTGCTTATATGAATACCTGATACTGAATGTAAAGAACTTCTGGCTGCGTCGTTGAGAACATGAATGCGTGCGTTGTGTGAGAAGCAGTTGGCAGGTTGTTTGCTGCTAGAGATGGTACAGGTCCACGGACAGAGTGCATGAAATAGCAGGGAAACTTGGCAACTAAAAGTTCAAGGATATTTTGGTCCCGTGTTGTAAACGCAATCAGTAACTTTGGAGCTAGAACCTAATAACACAAAACGGCGAGGAAGGCGTTGTTATTTTAGGATTGTGATGACAACACTATCTGACCGCAAGAAATTTGGGCGTTGATGGGATCTAAGATGATGGCGAAATATAACTGCTTGGCATTCTTAGCCAATATGCCACATATGATGGTTATCGGATAACGGTTACACATATAGGTAAATATTTACGTATACCATAGCCATATAATCTTTGAACAGATATCTTATATTATCAAGCTTTATTTTCATTTATTTTGATATACGAGTATTTTATTGTTCATGTAAAATCGGATGTTTTAATTTCCTCTAATCATTGACCAGCGGCATTATGGGAGTTCAGCTCAAGATATCAAGAACAACAAACATATATTTACCCATTTAGTTCCACAAGGAACTCCTGGAATTCTTATACCAACACTCTGTTAAGATTCCATCATTACTCTTACAGAAAAATTATTAAAGTTGTGCCCATTCCTTCAAGAGATACGAAGCTGATTCCGGGTAGACTTACCAAACGTTGGCTGACCGAAACCAAAAGAGCAATAAAAGAGAGATCGAGAGTATCTTTCCAATGGCTTTTAAGCATTTTGTGGACATTTCCAGTAGGTACCTGTTTTTGAGCTACAAACCAGCACATCCTTTTCGTTGGATATCAATAATAAGGGTACTAGGATTGAGTATAAGCAAGCATAAAAATAAATAACATGCTGTTACGTAAAACGTTTGAGTCATAATGTGCTACTATTAATACAGTTTATAGAGGATCTTTTAGAAGTATCTAAATTCCATGTAAAGTAAGGTAATTCTTCAACACTGAAGTTTTCGAAATTTAGCGTTCTTTCTGATGTACATAGGTACAAATGTCGTAAACATATTTGAGATACCTTAAAGTTTAAGTTTTAGGATAAGAAAATCATATCTAAAGTATAGATTACTATTCTAAGATGTAGTTAAGAAGTAATTGTTGTTTTAAGTATTTTACAGAGGTTATGAACTTTAAAAAATCAATACTATTTTTGTATTGATTCTTTACTATTCTTTAGAAGAATCGTTAGTATCTTCAATACTAAAGAAAGAAAAAGAAACAAATATAACAATAGGAGCATTATCATAACAGTTACTGTAAAGATTATTATATGCACAACAAAAGAAACAAATTGAAGTTCATGAAACAATTTATATGTGAGTAATGTCCAATAAAATCCAAAATAGACCAAAATGTTCTTTTTTCTTTAAACAAATCATATCCAATCTGTGGAAAGCTTTTCAGCCAAGAGTTATGAGTCATGATGTAAAATATTTCTAACAGATTCACTACAATACTACATACAGCCCAGAGGCATCGGGTTGATGCCCGGCTGGGGTGAGGAGTTTTCTTTAACTGGGCTCATTACCCCTCTCCAGAATCTGGAATGTGCGAGTGAGTGTGAACATGTTTCATAACAAAAGTTAATAAAACCAACGTTTAAAAATCTGATGTATTACACTCACACGACTTTCTCTACTGTTGCACAAACTATTTTTACAAACGCTTATTCTCCATATGCTTCATGTTAATCGAGATATCGAGATGTTAATCTTATTGCTAATTTTCTTGTAGATGCAAGGGGAATTGGTAGGCTTTAAGCGATAGTCAAATATTTTAAGAGCTGGTTGCTATGTGACGCATTCCATTCTCTTTGCATGTCCGGGACAAAAAAAAAAAAACAACTGAATAACGAATTCCTGTTTGAGAAAAAGTATAAGTATTGGAAAATTTAAGGGAATAACAAGCAATATCTCGAAAATGGTTCACTCAACAAAAAAAATGTATATGAAATAAATTGTGTATTTTAACGCGATCTACATTTTTGTGTAGTAACTTTTGTCTATCTCTTATGGTTTACCAGTTATGCAAAAGTCGTTCACAATGAAGAATACTTTTGGAGACATTCCCAGAAAATTCAAGATATACTTTTTTTGTCATGAAAGTATCTTAAATATATGGTATTTTAATCAAAATCGTTAGAGCCATTTTTGAGAAAATTAAAATTTTCGAAAAATGTTCCATGTAAAGGGTAATCTGGGGTGGGGTAATTTTCTTGAAAACCTTCGTGTCGCATCTCTGGAAGATACTGAACCCAAATACCAAGTTTGGTGTTTATCGGACTGTTCGTTTCTGAGTTATGCTGTTCATAGACACACAGACACACACACGGACATGTTTACAAAAATGCTTTTTTTGGATTTAGGGGGCCTCAAAACATATATTTCCGGTGAAATCTCGGTATCGAATTTTTGGTTGGAATACAATACTTCCCATACTTACTATAAGTAGTAGAGAAAGTAAAAAATACCATCAGTTGTTTCTCAAGTCTAAGTTCCGATATTACCAGGAAGCTAAAGGGCTATACTAATGAAACAGTTTTACAAATCGGATGTGATACATTCACATGAATTTACAAATCGGATGTGATACATTCACATGAATTTCTCTACCCTCTATAAACTATTCTTACTAAAATTAATCGTTCTTTCACACAAGCCAGGTGTTGGACAGGGTTGGAAAGGTAGAATCAGATGACTGAAAAATTCAATACCATAACCGGCTATGGCATTGAATTTTTCAGTCATCTGATTTGATGCAGTAATTTGTATCACAAATTACTTAAATGTAAATAATGATTGTAATGTGAATATGCATTTTTATGTGACATTGATTTTAGATGTTTGTTGATTGTAATTATTGTTGGGAAGTAAGTTTATACTGCCTTACTGAAACTGACAATAATAGCGTGCAATAATACAGCGAGGGGGTGAGCTGTTTATCATTATTGGAAACGAGGAAGTTACGTAATATTGGCGCGTTTTTCTTTTAGAATTTGCTGGAACATTTCCCTAGAGCATATGTATTCATAATTTTCATTGGATATAAAAATAGACGCTAATGTTGGCGCGTTTTATTAGCCAATAGCAGCTCAGTTATAATCTTTAGGCATATCTGGATGAAGGAGTATAAAAGGTAGGTTAGAGGTAAAGGCCCCGTCAGTTCGTCGAAAATATTTTGTATGATACACGTCGCCTTCAGTCCAGCAGAAATATTACACGTCGGCTATCGATTCGCAAGTTACGCATATAAGAGTTATGAAAAATCTCAAGTATGGTAAAGTTAATTATACAAAAGGTTGAAGTGCGTGGATTAAGATTGATCAGTAATGAAGTTATTATAACAGTTTCAGTTTGGCGAGTGTCAAGATCAATGTGTAAATGTGATAGTAAATGTGTTCGACAATAAAAGTGTAAAACAAATTCTTTCATCAGTGTTATCTTTGGATAAGAGACTCCTTTCCGTTTACACAACCTGTATAAAGAGAAGTGCTTGACCAAAAAGATCGTAGCTAGCCGGAGGACAGAGAACCAAAATTAAATAAAATAACAGTAGCATTCTTTCAAACGAACACTAATACTGCCGCAAATTGCTAACACCAGATGGAGCTAACAAGCCTAACAAAGAATTACGTCACAAGATGGCTTCACCATGTTGAGTATACAAATACACAACTAACATTATAAATTTACCATCACAAATTGGCTCCCAAACGTGGGGCTAACACAATAATGTTAAATAAATAGCATTAAACCACCGCAAATTGGCACCCAGAACGTGGGGCAGAGTGACCAGGAAAGGAGTGAAATAACCAGGAAGGGGCGAAGGAACCAGGACGTGAAGCGAATGGAGTAGTGAACTGAACTACAAGACGCAGATTCCAGAAACAACTAGAGGAACGACAGACGACGCGGACGAGTGGACACAAAAACATCGAGACGACGCAGATTCATCATAATACAACGCAGAAGCGACATACAAACCTAGGAGAGAGGGGCAGGAAGCTGGACATCAAAGTAACAGCAACAGACAGCATCACAAAGGTCAGAGTATCGTAATTTTTTTTAGAAAACAAAATTGTAACATTCAAATGTACTTGAGGAGTGGTAGGATAAAGAAAACTATGTCCACTAATAATACTGAAGAAATAATTATGGAGGGAGATAGTGTAACAGTTAGCTGTAATTCAATACAGGTTACAGAAAATAGCTCAAACAATGTAGGATTTGAGGGAGGAAATGTTAGTGCAGAAAGTAAGAATAGAATAGAAGGAAATATTAATATTGATGCTGGTATGATGATGGAAATGCTGAGAAATATGAGTAGGGAATTGAGGGAAGATATGCAAAAGAATGAGAAATTAGAAAAGAAAATAGATAAAAACAGGGAAGATATGCAAAAGAATAATGAGAAATTGGAAAAATTAACTCAGAGTGATGAGAAATTAAGGGAAGATATGCAAAAGAATAATAGGGAATTAAGAGAAGATATTGATAGGAGTTTAGAACAAAAACTAGATCAGAATAAGAGAGAATTAAGGGAAGATATTGGTAAGAGCTTAGAACAAAACAGGGAAGAAATTGAAAAGAAATTCATGGAGCTAGATAGTAGTATGATGAGAATGAGAAATGAAAATCAAAAAGTAATAGTAAGTGAGATAGGAGAAGTTTCAAAGAAAATGTCAGATATGAGTAGGGAAATAGGTAACAAAAAAGTGAGGTTAATACTAAAAGTGAACATGTTGATGCAAAATGTACAGAGTTAGGTAGCCGAATGAGTAGTATTACAAGTGAGATAATAGAGATGAAAGAGGTTATGAATGTAGATGTGAATCAGGCGCAAGTTAATTTCAGAGGGGAGATATCAGAAATACAGAAGGAGTCAGTAATGCACAGAAATAAATTGTACGAAGAAGTTAAACTTTTGCCTGTAAATAATCAAAAGCTAACTTCTGAAATTAACAAGTACCAAGCTGTTCAGAATGAAAACTCCAATCCAGTACAGTTTAGTACAGATTTGTCAGAGTATTCTCAAGTTAAAAAGATACCGCAAGAATTGAAAATGATAGTTGTCAAAAGATGTGTGGTTCAGAAAACTTTAGATTGTTTTCAAATTATATCTTGGGATGAAATTTCATATGAATACTTTAATAGGTTATCCATGAACAAATTTTGGAAGGTTAGGATACAGCTACGAGTAATGTTTAGCCAAAGACAATTTGATCCAGGAGGGTAAATAGCAATGAGATGTAAAGTAAATGCTGGATAGTTAAAGATGACCTGCAGAGAAATGTATTGGAATGTAAGAGTTTAACTAAATATATATGTCATGAGAAAACAGAAATAAATTAAAAAAAAATTTTTATAGGGAAAAATAACATTTTATTAGTAACTGTAAAGCATTTGAAATAAAACATGATGTTATATTAAAGTAAAGTATGTAGATATAATTCCAAGAGTATTGTGAATATACAGTACAAAACAACAAAAATGGGGTAAAAGTCATTAAAACAAATATTTATGTAGCAAACAGAACATGTGAAACAGTGCCTAGATTTAAGATATGTAAATATATTTGTGTAGAGGGTGAATATTTTAGTAAATATGTATAGTAATTACAAAAATTCTTAAATGCACAAATTTTTGTCAACAACTTAAGAAAGTAAACAATTTTGAACAGTAATTAAATAATTCGGGGTACAGTATTTGCTATAAAAAATTTGTAATGTCAGATTAAAGTCTAAACACATTAAACCAGAGCCAGTAAGTAGTGGCAAGATAGAGGAAAAACATGTCGTGTGTTAAATACGTGTGAAGTGTTAAGTGAAAGTGATAGCGTGTGTTCCAAGATTTAGGAGACTAAAAACCCAATTATAAAATTTCCAAACAAGTTGTAAATATTCATAATTATGTTTCTAGTGGGACATATGATGCAGTAATTTGTATCACAAATTACTTAAATGTAAATAATGATTGTAATGTGAATATGCATTTTTATGTGACATTGATTTGAGATGTTTGTTGATTGTAATTATTGTTGGGAAGTAAGTTTATACTGCCTTACTGAAACTGACAATAATAGCGTGCAATAATACAGCGAGGGGGTGAGCTGTTTATCATTATTGGAAACGAGGAAGTTACGTAATATTGGCGCGTTTTTCTTTTAGAATTTGCAGGAACATTTCCCTAGAGCATATGTATTCATAATTTTCATTGGATATAAAAATAGACGCTAATGTTGGCGCGTTTTATTAGCCAATTGCAGCTCAGTTATAATCTTTAGGCATATCTGGATGAAGGAGTATAAAAGGTAGGTTAGAGGTAAAGACTCCGTCAGTTCGTCGAAAATATTTTGTATTATACACGTCGCCTTCAGTCCAGCAGAAATATTACACGTCGGCTATCGATTCGCAAGTTACGCATATAAGAGTTATGAAAAATCTCATGTATGGTAAAGTTAATTATACAAAAGGTTGAAGTACGTGGATTAATATTGATCAGCAATGAAGTTATTATAACAGTTTCAGTTTGGCGAGTGTCAAGATCAATGTGTAAATGTGATAGTAAATGTGTTCGACAATAAAAGTGTAAAACAAATTCTTTCATCAGTGTTATCTTTGGATAAGAGACTCCTTTCCGTTTACACAACCTGTATAAAGAGAAGTGCTTGACCAAAAAGATCGTAGCTAGCCGGAGGACAGAGAACCAAAATTAAATAAAATAACAGTAGCATTCTTTCAAACGAACACTAATACTGCCGCAAATTGCTAACACCAGATGGAGCTAACAAGCCTAACAAATGAATCACGTCACAAGATGGCTTCATCACATGAAGTAAACACACATACACAATAACATAACAAAGAATCACATCACAGATTCTACCTTTCCTATTCTTACTAAAGCTTATTTTTCTATCTACTACATTAAATCCAAACAAACCTTTGCAAAAATAGCTACATTACACATTTGTTATAAATACCAAGAGTAGCGATAGTCAAATGTTTAAGAACTGGACGCTATATGCTGGTCTTAAAATTCCATACTGTTTCCATGCAATCGCGAGAAACATCTGAAAATCGATGGGACTTAAAAAGAATGACAAGTATTGAACAATTCGAATTTTTAATAACGGATATCTCAGAAATAGCTTATGCCACCAAAGAAGCTTATCGTAAGTAAATTGTGTGTTTTAAAGAGATCTACATGTTTTGTGTGTTACTTTTCATGTATCACTTAACGTTTACAAGTTATACAAGATTACCAAAATTCCTTCCGAATACAGAGGACTTCCTAGGCTGTTCTTAGAAAATTCAATGTATACATTTTATTATTCGTGCAAATATCTTTCATATATGGTATTTTAACCAAAACCGTTAGAGGCATTTTTTTAAAATCAAAATTTTCGAAAAGTGTTTCACGTAAAGAGTAGTTTGAGGTGGGGGATTTTCTTGAAAAACTTCGTGTCGCATCCTTGGAACATAATAACTCAAATACCAATTTTGGTATTTATCAGACTTTTCGTTTTTGAGTTATGCAGTTCACGACAGACACTCAGACAAACACACATAAGACAGTCACATAGGCACACACATGGTCATGCTTCCAAAAATGCATTATTTGGATTCAGGGCACCTCAAAACATGTATCTCGGTGAAATCTCGGTATCGAAGTTTTGGGTGGAGTGCATTACTTCTATGCTCTAGACGTTCTCGGGCTTCAAGCCAGGTGAAGTGATGTGGAGACATCGGCGTTTCGGGAGCGTACATCTCTCCCATCTTCAGGATGCTGAATGATTGGATCGGTATTTTGGGCCCGTTTATATATTCGTCGCCAGGAAAGCTTCAACTCTTATTTACTTCTACTTACTATACGTAGTAGAGAAGGTAAAAATGCTGTATACATACCATCAAATTGTAACTGTAACTTCTTGTGTGCCAGCAGTTTAGTTTACTATGGTATTTCAATTTATTCACCTAATTGTATTCCACTGAATACCCTTATCCTTTCTTAAAGGAAGGGTATATAGACTGTAAATGTTGTGTTTGAAAATAACAAACTACAGGGTGATTTATGAAGAACTGACACGTTTATTTCTTTAATTGTTTCAAAACGAGTTATGCTAGCGACAACTTATTATATCTGAAATGCAGAGAAATGTTGGGAGATTATTTACCTCTATAACAAATGTTGAAAATGTGTTCCATCCTGCATAAGGCACAACTCAACACGTCGTTCCATGTTACTGACCAATCATTGGAGGACTCTGAGGTCAATAGCTTGAATTGACTCTGTAATGTTGAGCTTCAGATCGTCCAATATCTGGGGACGTGTGGCATAAACCCTGTCTTTTAAGTAACCCCATAGAAAGAAGTCCGGCGATGTCAAATCCAGAGATCTCGCTGGCCACAGGTTCTTGGAAATTATCCGGTCGTCAAAGAAACTTGCAATTAGTGCCATGGATTCATTTGATGCATGGCATGTAGCGCTGTCCTGCTGAAAATATCCTTGACTCAGCTCTAGATCGTCTAGTTGCTCAACAAACTCCATGAAAATCCGTCAGTGTTCTCTGCAGTGTTCACATTGTTTTAAAAAACAATTGGTGGCACTATTCTCTGTGCTGATATTGCGCAACCGGGTGCATAGGTGCTTCATGAATAACATGTGAATTTTCGCCTACCCAATAGCGTGAGTTATTTGAGTTCACATAGCCGGATAAATGGAACCATGCTTCATCTGTGAACCATGTGATGGACAATATGACAGGATTTTGCACAATTAACGCCTAACACCTTATCTGGTTCCTGTAACTGATGGACAACCGTAATCCTATACGGCTTTAGGCCTGCACTTTTCACAGCTGTCTGACACATTGAGTAGCTGTAACCTGCTTCCTGCGACGAACGTCTTAATGATTTTTTGGTGACTGATCCAGCCGTGCTCTTACATCAACAACCGTGGGAAGCCTAGCTGAACGAGTTTTGCCTTTTTCACTCGCCAGAGATCCAGTTGTTTCCAATTTGTTTACCAGTACCAGTATTGTGTTTCTTTGGAGAGGATTCCGAACACCAAATTCTCTCTGGTATGCCCCTTGAGTAGCTGTAATTCAATTCGTAATCCAGTATTTTTTTACAAGGAAGAGTCGTTCATTTAATGTGTACTCCATTTTCACGTTGACTAGAATATGAACATCTGCGCATCTAGTGACAGGCAATCGAAACTCCAGAACATTCTGCATAATTTGGTGCTAAAATTTGGGCAGTGAGTGAATTTCGAACAGAATAATTAAAGAATGAAATGTGTCAGTTCTTCACAAATCACCCTGTTATTGTAAAATAAAAGGCCGAAACATCATTGTCTCTAAGGTAACATATATTTCAGGAAGAGCCAAAAACTGGTGTTCATAGTACAGCCCAAGGCATGATGTGCATAGCACACTAACCTAGGACACAGGACGTTTTGTTGGTACATACAGCAAAAGGTTAGGTACCGTCAACATTATCTCTGTATTGTAATGCACTGAACAATAGATTTTACTCAGCTGTAGTTGTGAGACGTAAATAGTTTCAAGAAACAATTGATTGACTCAGTGGACGAAGGACATATGTAATGTAGGAACTATGTATTTGATGGTAAGGTCAGCGTTGGAATTGCTAGAAAATGATGAGTGCCTAAATTTCACTAAGTTCTGTTACTGATGAAGGTAACAGGGAAAATAAACACATTTTTGTAAGAGTGAAAACTCTTTCACAACACAATTAAGCATTCTGAGTCTTGAAATATGCAACTATTCTTCAGGGCTGTACAAAATATATTTTCGTATTACATGCAAGATATTTCCATACAGAGCATAGTACCCTGTAATAAAAATTGTGTTGAAAGTAGTCGATCTACTACTGAATATATTTACTGAAGTTACATTAGGATATCTTAGTTGAAGAAAATGTGTGGTTCAACAGTCTATATGTTATCAGATATTTCCATGTCTATTTTACCGATTATTTAATACAAAAGCTTATTTTTCTATCTGTTTCATTTTAATGGTAATAAATATTTGCTAGAAATGGTTTCAAAACACATTTCATGGTAGGTACCCAAAACATACAGGAAACTGAGCCGACAGTCAACTATTTAAAAAGTAGGCCGATAATGCTAGACTTGATATTATCATGCTCTTGGTGTAAACTCGTCATAAAGGAACGGGTATCTAACTTTTAAAGTGTACTGCTTAAGTTAGTGACAAATTCAAACGAACTATATCGAATATTTTAGAATTAATTAAACGTTACGGAAAAGAAGGTATTTCACATAAATTCTACATTTTGATGATTTCTATATTTTTCTGTTGTAAGTTTTTGTGCATTGTTTATTTCCAGTTATAGAAAATGTACGCTCATGTCCATAATAATATCTTAATCAAAATCGTCATAACCATTTTTGAGAAAGCAAACGTTAACGATGAAACGTTTTCCATGCAATCGGTCGTTGAAGGGGCAGGGGATTGGTTGAAAATCTTCTTGCATTCTTTAAAATAATTTTTTGCCGTCGTTTCAATTTTGGAGTTATAATGTTCACAGGCAGATGGATGAAAAGATGAAAGTTTTGTTAAAAAATAAATAAAGAAAGAGAAATCACACAAACTTTCCGGTGAATTTTCGTTTTTGAGCTTTTGCTCAAAATGCAATATTCCACTGCCTTTGATGCCTAAGTAGAAACAAAGTAAGAATATTATTCCCATCCTCTAATGCATGGAATGGTAACTCATAATTACTGGACTGATTCACTTCATAATCTCTTGAGATCTCGCAAGTTATTGAAGTTCACCTTAGAAAATGAGATTTGACATGCTATTAAGCTTCTGGTACAACATATTTTCAGAGAACTTGCAAAGCAGCTGTTCTGCATTTCTTTTCAAAGACATAACTGTCTCTCGTACACTATTTTATTTTTCCTCCACTATAATTGATTCTTCCATTCCTCTTCCTCTACATGTTTACTTGTTACTGTTGGTAGTAGTAAACTGTCTCTCTCTCCCTCTCCCTCTCCCTCTCTCTCCTTCCTCCTCCTCTCTCTCTCACACACACATATATACAATATATATATATATATATATATATATATATATATCGTTGTTACATCTCAAGTTTTCCCAGCTTGAACTAGCATGCAGCATCATTAAGGCATCTTACGCAATTCTTTTTTTTTTTACCGCATGGGTGCATTAGTAGTAAAAACTGATTCACAAAGAATGAACAGTTGTGTTTTATTATTTAAATTGTATATGAAACCATGCTCATTTTGCTTAATTTTAGATAATTTCTGTGCAAAAGGCTGTCGTAAATGCCTTAACGTAATTAGAAGAATCATTTTCTATGCGAATTCAACAATATTTAGGGAATTATATAGGGTGATTTATGAAGCACTGACACATATGTTTTTTTAATTATTCTCTTCGAAATTCACTCAATGCCCCAATGTTTGCACCAAATTAAGCAGACTATTCTGAAGTTTCGATTGCCTGTCACTAGATGCGCAGATGTTCATGTCTTATTCGTAATTGTTAGTTTTATTGTCAGCAACTGTTTTTGAGATTTTATTCTAGCCGACGCGAAAATAGAGTACACATTAAATGAACGACTCTTCCTTGTAAAGCAATACTGGATTACGAATTCAATTACAGCTACTCAAAGGGCATGCAAGAGAGAATTTGGTGTTCGGAATTCTCGCCAAAGAAACACAATACTGGGGCTGGTAAACAAATTGAAAACAACTGGATCACTGGTGAGTGAAAATGGCAAAACTCGTTCATCTAGGCTTCCCACGGTTGTTGAAGTAAGAGCACGACTGGATCAGTTACCCGAAAAATCATTAAGACGTGTGTCGCGGAAACAGGGTAAAGCTACTCGGTGTGCCAGAGAGCTGTGAAAAGTGCAGGCCTAAAGCTGTATAGGATTACGATTGTCCATCAGTTACAGGAATCCGATAAGGATAGACGACTAAATTGTTGTCGTTGGTTTCAGGCGTTCATTGCGCAAACTCCTACCATATTGTCCATCACATGGTTCACAGATGAAGCATGGTTTCATTTATCCGGATATGTGAACTCAAATACCTCACGCTATATGACCAGCGAAAATCCACATGTTATTCTTGAAGCACCTATACACCCGGTTTAAATCGGAGTTTGATGCGCACAGACAATAGTGGGACCAATTCTTTTTTTTTTTTTTTTTGGAAAACAATGTGAACACTGCAGAGTACCGATGGATTTTCATGGAGTTTGCTGAGCAACTAGATGATGTAGAGATGAGTCAAGGATATTTTCAGCAGGACAGCGCTACATGCCATACATCAAATGAATCCATGACACTAATTGCAAGTTTCTTTGACGACCGGATAATTTCCAAGAACCTGTGGCCATCGAGATCTCTGGATTTGACATCGCCGGACTTCTTTCTATGGGGTTACTTAAAAGACAGGGTTTATGCCACACGTCCCCAGACATTGGACGGTCTGAAGCTCAACATTACAGAGTCAATTCAAGCTATTGACCACAGAGTCCTCCAACGATTGGTCAGTAACATGGAACGACGTGTTGAGTTGTGCCTTATGCAGGATGGAACACATTTTCAACATTTGTTATAGAGGTAAATAATCTCCCAACATTTCTCTGCATTTCAGATATAATAAGTTGTCGCTAGCATAACTCGTTTTGAAACAATTAAAGAAATAAACGTGTCAGTTCTTCATAAATCACCCTGTATAAAGTTGTAATGGAAAACTTCTTTCATGGATGTACGCATTCTTTAATACGCAAATATTCGTAAAACGATCTAATGTAACGTAATAACTAATAAGACACAATTATGTTCTATGATTTGAAGTTTGCACTTATTATGAAGTATTGTTCAGTTGTAATCTGAAATATTTCGATATTAAGTTTCTGCTGGTGTGTATTTGTAAATATCTGATATGAAGAATAATTAATTAGACGCACATTTCTGTTTTCTGTATCGTTTTCTGTCTGGAAACAAGCAAATGTTGATTTAGTGTGGCACAATGGTTTTTATGCACGCTTCTTTAGAGAGGTACCTACCTAACGTGTTGAGTAGTATGTTCCTTCCTTTCACTGAACGCTGGAGTCGCCAACACAACCATTTGGAACCACCTCTGAATTACGTCCATCATAGAACAGGACGTGAGATGTAGACTCAAGAAAACAAATGCTATCAACTTTCTGACTTCAAGTTATAGAGGGACTGAAGAGAAATGACACATTGACCTATTGTGAGCATTTCGTTTTTCTCCGAAAAGAAAAATTAGCAGCATCATCTATAGGTAGTAATTATGTGTGCGTTATATTTCAGGAAGAGAGAATTTCTCTTTCTCTATTATTTCAAACTATAACGCAGTGTGAATATGCAGTTTTTATGTTGCTGGATGGTTTTCAGAGGTCTCTATGGTTGGTGAAATATTTCTTCGTATTCTGCTTGAGCTTTTAGATTTATTTACTGAATATATTCCTCAATAGACATCATTAAATTCCAGTTAAAGGTATGTTCGACATTTTAAATTGGTTCTAAACAAAAATATATTTTATGCATACAACAGTTAACTGTCATCGAGGGATTGCTTTACTTATTATTCTACTTCTTCTGCATAATGAATTTGATTAGTAATTGTTTTTGGTATTAACTGTGTACCATTGTTTGGATCCTCCGTTGTGAATGTTTTCTGTGGCAAGTAAAGCTATCCACATCACTTCATATTTCTTAATTATTTTCTTATTTCCAAAGAACAAGATATGAACCTCATTTCTATAATTTAAATGTTACTTCTCTATGCCCAATTGACAGCCCAATTCTCGCATACATTAACAGTGAAAATGCTTTAACACGTTTGTTTATGTGAAAGGAGGTGTTTTACTTCTTAAAGAGAATCAAAAGGTTGATTTTCGAGCATTATTTTTCGTTTAATTTTTTTACCACCTACTTATGGTAGTTTCACTTACAAATCGGATAATCAGATTACATAGGAAATACAAATTTTGAGGTCCCCTGAAGTTCCTCCCCTCCCCCTTAGAATTACGAAAAGGTGGATAAATATCAAGGTTCATACTTGAGTGAAAACATTGTTTAAGCATGCTAGACAAAGATTTTCATATTACTCTTTGCATGTGAAAATGTTCATTATTTTTAGTTTCCTCATAAATAACTTTTTAACTGTTATGATTAAAGCACAATATTTTAAGATATTTGTATAGACTGGAATTTTATATGAATGGGCTGTAAAGTTCCCTTCATCCGGATTGAATTTTGTACAATTTTGTATAAATGGAATCATAGGAAGGAGATTAAAACGTATTACAGCAGGTTATCATGCAGCATGTTCATCGTTTCCCAAATACGTCAACTTGAGAGTTTACTATTCTTCTTTTTTCTTTCCATCACAACAGCTTCTTACCACGAGATATACGAGGGTTGTCCAATAAGTAAGTTTCCTATTTTATAAAAAGTATTACACACATTTGATCTTGTTGAATTAATTTTATTTATATTGTATAATCCTTCTGTTACTTTTCTACATAGTCAACATGTTTTTCCAAGCATTTTTGGGGACGTGACACAAGTTTTTCCAAGCCAGCGTTGTACCAGGTCGGGTCCTGTGCTCGTAACCAGCTGTTCACTTCTGATTGACCTTCCTCACGGTGTTAAAGTGCTTACCTCCATAATGACCTTTGAGTCAGGGGAACATGTGAAAGTCACTTGGTAAAATATCTGGTGAATATGGAGGATGCGAGAAAACTTCCCAGTTGAATCTTCTGAGCTCCGCTTGGGTCAAGATTCAACTTGGAAATTTTCTTGTATCCTCCGTATTCACTGGAGCTTGCCCCAAGTGATTTTCACATGTTGCTCCAACTCAAAGGTAAGCACTTTTAACACCGATGATGAAGCCAAATCAGTGAACAGGTGGTTGCGAGCACAGGACGCGACCTGGTACAACACTGGCTTGGAAAAAACTTGTGTCACGTCCCAAAAATGCTTGGAAAAATATGTTGACTATGTAGAAAAGTAACAGAAGAATTGTGCAATATAAATAAAATTATTTATGATCAATTGTGTGTAATGATTTTTTATAAAACAGGGAAACTTGCTTATTGGACGCCCCTCGTATGTATGCTTTGTGCAATTGTTCAGGCATTTATTGCTTAATTCAAAATCATTCTTAGGTAATATGAGTAGATAGAAGAATTAATTTTATCTGAATATTATAATACATAACGAAAATATGGGAATTTCTCCTGGGTAAAGAAAGTTGTGCAAGTATTCACATAAGATTTTTGGGTATAGATATCACTTAAATATTTTAATTTCCTCGCTCATTTTGATACTTGTTTTAAATCCGTACACAGGTTTAACTCTCTTTTAACTGTTTTTTGTTAAATTATGGGTAACATTGCTTCTTTTATGTTTACAATTTTTGGAAAAGTTACGTTTTTTCGACAAATATGCTATTAAATAAGGAACTGGTGAGTATCAAAGCTGGAAATCCTCCCCGTCTCTTTTAAGTATGCAGCATTAGTTTAGTTAAAAGCCTAGGAAAATGCTACGCTAATGTTTTAGAAATAAAAAAAGTTCAGCTTTATACAAAAGGTATGATTTTCGTTTAATAATCAGTATTTTTATTACTGTTTAGTGCAGCTTCCTTTTTTCATACTTTTTTGCTTTTGCTTATTTTTCTTCAATGCTTCTGAGATAATGGCTTTTAAATCTCGTAATTTTAATGTTGGCAGATGGATTTATTTTCATTTTGAAGACATTATTATCTGTTATAAGCATTTTTGTTGAGTGGTATTTAATATTTTGTTGTAGCCTTTTCCCTCTAATCACTAGTTGTCAATGGAACTTTGAGTATTATTTTTCTTATACTCTCATCACTAAAACATCTTATTTTTAAGGCCGAGTTCTTTTAGTCAAAAGTTACATTTTTGGGAAATTACTATGTTGTTGTTATTCCTAAGTAAAGGTAACATTTTAAACAGAGAAAGTGTCGCACCGCAAGGGAATTCCTCAAACTGAAAGGTTTGGAAAATTTAAACGTTATGAAGTAAAGATGTGAAACTTGTTGCCAGAGGTAGGTGAAGAGATAGTTTCAAAGAAGTTGTACTGAAGCAGTCTTCCAGGTGTGTTGCCACATGCTGTGCGGTTCTCATGAATCTTGGAGAAGATCGCCAGACTTCGTGGTATCGGTGGGGAATGTCCAGATTCTCTGCCAGATCGGTCAAGGTACGCCGGGGTCACTCCTCCCGGTGCTAGAGGCTCCTCCTAGGTGACCTCTCATTTCCTGTCTTCAGCCTTTTCACGACAAGGCGAGTGACCGATCTCTGCATGCTCGAATACTATGTAAGCTGTAAGGGGAAACCTTTTGAAGGCTATTATTGATTCCAAGTCAGATAACAATTTCAATGCAAGAATTTAAATTGAAGCTGCCGGGCATCTAACAGAAAAATAAAAATCAACTATAGGTTAAAACAAATTTATACTTTATCAGCAGGGCCCATTATAGTGCATGTATTTTAAAAGCACTCTCAAAGGATGGAAAAATTACATCATATCTGTAAAGTACATACCAGGGATATTCCACTAATGATTATGCCTTGGAACGACAGGGCTGTAAACCTTAGGGCATAATCGGTGATGTCCCCCGTGGTCTAGGGGTACCATGCTAAAAATCCTTAGCATGACTTCCTTCGGAAGGGAAGTAAAGCCGGTGGTCGTGTGCCGTAGATTTACGCACGTAAAAGAACCTCAAACCTGGTAAAGAGGCCTCTGGTCTTTAACGCCCAGTATAGAATGGGACGCCAAGAATCACAGTAATCAAAGAGCGTCCACGAATAAAAATTCAATTTAATGTAATTTATGATCATCAATTCTCGTGATGCATACTCATACACTAATTAATTCTGCATTAGTTTGCCATTGATTAAATATCCTCTCGGGCCTTAAGGATTTTTATGCTTTGCGCGCGTAAAGGATTTTCCGTGCCAACATAGACAAAAACAAACTATTTTAAATTTATTCAATACATAAAAGTTTACGAAAACGTTCTTTCAAAATTAATAACAGTCCTTATTATACATATACCTGCATTTCACTAGAAGTAGTTGTTTTTGCAGCTTTATTAACTTTAGTAAACATTTGAGATACCTGCATGCTCGAAATGAATTATACTTTTGACTTTCTCTACTAGTAGTAAGCAGAGGAAGTATTGGATTCTATCCAAAGAATCGATACCGAGATTTCAAGAAAATACGCGTTTTGAGACTCCCTGAATCCATTGAAGGTATTTTTTTTTTAAAAAAGGCATGTCTATGTGTGTGTGCGTGTGAATAGCATAACTCAAAACCGAAACACCACCAATTGAATATCAAACTTGCTATTTAAATTCAGCATCTTTCAAGGATTGCAAGATTTTCAAGAACTTTTTCCCCCAAACATCCTTTACATGGAAACATTTTCTTTATTTTTTTATTTTCTCAGACGTGGCTCTTAACGATTTTGATTAAAACATCATGTGTTTAAGATGTTTGCATGACAAATGAAATGCATATCTTGGGTGTTCTGGGAGTAGTCTGTGAAGTCCTCTTCTTTCTGAATGCCCTTTGTATAATTGGCAAACCGTAAGAGATAGACAAAAATCTAACCACACAAAAAATGTAGATCTGGTTAAAGCACACGGTTTATGTGAAATACATTGTTTTTGTAACGTTAACTATTTCCCAGATATTCCTTGTTGAATTTTAAAGTACTTATACGTTTCTTAAATGGGAATTCCCTATTGGTTTTTTTCTCTCGTGATAATGCAAAGAACATTCCATTTAAAAGCCATCACATAACCATACGCTATTTAACAAACTGACCTACTGTATCGTTCAACGAAATGTGTAAATGTGAATTGAAAGGTTATCTGGATTATCAAGTAGTAGTTATAATAATAAGCTTCTATAAGAATAGTTTGTAAAAACTGAATAGAGAAAGTAACGTGAATGCAACACATAGATTTTTTACTTTCTCTACTACGTATAGTAAGCAGGAGAAATATTGTATTCCACCCAAGAATTCGATACCGAGATTTCACCGGAAATTAATGTTTTGAGACCCCCTGAATTCAAAAAAAGAATTTTTGGAAACATGTCCGCGTTTGTGTGTGTGTGTGTGTGTGTGTGTGTGTGTGTGTGTGTGTGTGTGTCTTTCTGTCTGTGTCTGTGCGTCTGTCTGTGAACAGCATAACTCAGAAGAAACGAACAGTCGGATAAACACCAATCTTGGTATTTAGGTTCAGTATCTTCCAGAGATGCGACACGAAGGTTTTCAAGAAACTCCCCCCACTCCAGACTACCCTTTACATGAAACATTTTTCGAAAATTTTAATTTTCTCAAAAATGGCTCTAACGATTTTAATTAAAATATCATATTTTAAGATATTTTCATGACAAATGAAATGTATATCTTGAATTTTCTGGGAATGTCTCCATTGAGAACGACTTTTGTATAACTGGTAAACCATATGAGACAGACAAAATTTTACCACACGAAAAATGTAGATCGCGTTAAAATATACAATTTTGTCATATAAATTTTTGTTGTTGAGTGAACCATTTTCTAGATATTGTTTGTTTTTCCCTTAAATTTTCCAATACTTGTACTTTTTCTCAAATTCGTTATTCATTTTATTTTGTCCTGGTAATGCAAAGAGACTGGAATACTCCACATAGCAACCAGCTCTTAAAATATTTGACTATCGCTTAAAGCCTACCAATTCCCCTTGCATCTACAAGAAAATTAGCAATAAGATTAACATCTCGATATCTCGATTAACATGAATCATATGGGAAATAAACGTTTGTAAAAATAGTTTGTACAAGAGTAGAGAAAGTCATGTGAGTGTAACACATCAGATTTTTGAATTTATTGTTTGCAGATCCCATTCTTGTAAGCTTTGACAAAGAATTTGACTACATTTGGCTCTACAAGATGCAACCCTTAAATCGTGAAAGTGGATACCATGATGAACATGTTTTATTAATATTTTCGTCTCTCCTAAATGTAATTTTAGATGAACAAAATCACGTGTATTCATGTTGTTAGATGGAAGGACAGATAAATCGTCCCATAGCCAGCAAGTGTCTTTGGGTTGCTATTGTTCCTTTATTTTGTTTTTAACCCTTCTCCCTAAGGGGACATGCTTATTGCCTCATATTTGTGGCAAACTGGCACGTTTTAGGTGACATTTGACCCTCTCGTACCAAAATGTGTTTGATCGTGCATTGCTATGGAGCATTAGGAAATGTTGGTGCCATAATTTGATCAAATTTATTTATTCCATAACCACTAGAAAGGAATATTCTTATTTCAATTAAAACCTATATGCCCTGCAAGTTTGTCTCTGTCAAGGTCACTCAATGATTGAAGCTAATGCCGAGATATAAAAACAGTTTGTCAATTCCTTTTTCAAAATATGGAAACAGTTTGCAGAACTATACTGTAGAACAGGTGTTAAACGCAAGGAAAAATAACATTCCACGTTTATTGAGATTCAGAGAAGTCCTTCAGATTTCAATCTAGGCGATTAGGATATTGCGGGCCATCTGAAATCTATGACATACCGTACCAAGTTCATATGGATAATAAAAATGACAATACCATCATTGAACATGGCGATATTAACAAACGGTAATGTGGGTATATCACTGGTGAAGACACTGGATAAGTGAACTACCAAAATGCAGCCTTGAAGGCCTTCCCCACACTACTGGCCGTTCAGAAGACAGAGTACAATCGATCAGTACCCGAAGTGTAAGAGGGAGGGAAATAATCATTATGGAAATAATCCGCCAGTCCAAAGTCTCTAAATCTGTAGAAATTTGCCCAGTCTTTTCAAAGGATTTGGAAATTGTAACTTTTGGGCAAAGCAAGCCAGAGTCCGGCTTTAGGATGAATGAGAACCTCGTTATGTTTTCACGAAATGGGAAAATACTGAGGCGAAAAGCAGCTACAGTGCGAGGAAGATGTGAGGTCAAAGCCTAACCTTGATCAAACGGCAAAGCCTAACGGTGATGATAGGAAAGAAGAAACAGATGAAGTAGTAAAGCAACAATATAAATACAAACTCTTGAATTACGAACTTGGCTCGTAGTAATCTACAAATGTATTCTGCTATAGTCTCTAAGTAGGAAAGATATGAAGAGGATAACATAATGTTTTTATGGCACATTTTGCATTCTTAACTGCGTGTTCACTAGGGTTTCTATTAAAAATAAATACGCCTAGTAATCATTACGTTGGCATGTTATTCTGTAGTCCGAAAATTCTTAGGACTGATTAGATCTTCAGTTGATATTTATATTCTCTGCTCTTTTTGTTACTAGAGCTGCATTCTGACTCGTTCAATGCCTTGTAAAAAATTCTGCAAGTTTTCCCCTCACATAGAGATCTCTAAATCTTTAAATTGCAGGCACGTACAATTTAATTGGAATTCTTTGCGCAGAGGTTATTATGCTGGCTTTAGAAAAAAACGAAAGTAAAATGTCAATAGCTTCAAGCATTGAAGAATTGGCATACGTTTTTGGCTAGTGTAGTTGGAGGTTTTGTTTAACATACAAATGACGTAAAGTAACTTTCCCTGTTGGGAGTCATTGCACTTTTAAATAGTTTTCAACACTGCTCCTAGAAATTTCTGCAGAGAAAACGCATTTCAGATCAGACTATGTCTTTTCTTTGTGATTTATGGTTTCTAAAATTTGTTACTTATCCTTAGGTTGGTTTTAAAGCTGTTATGGTGTTATAATTGCATATCATGTTCAGTCAATACGAGCGATGCACAAATCATTTTGATATGACGCAAGGTTGGACATTCAAACTTATAATGAGCTTAAATGTCAGCATACATAGTCAATATATAGTACATATATAAACAACATTATCGCTGTAGCTTGGATGCCTCAATTAGATGGGGAGGAAAAATTTACATATCTTTGAAGGTCAGCTTACTCCTTCAAAAGTAATTGATTGTGGGCTAATGTAGCTGTATTTCACAGTGTAGCTACTTTATTTAAAATAACATTTTAGGAATTTAAAAATACTCTCTGTTTAGTACCTTGCGCAACAAACTAGAAACAAAAGCTGATGCAACACCTAATATCTCTAATCTCACAAAATTTAGAAAGGTCGAAACGCTTGAAAGCAAGTCTGTAATCCGCGTTTGTAGTTGCAGTTGGGGATTCCTCGCACGTCCGACCTCTATAAGGATCTCAAGGTCGTGCTGCATTCCTCCAGAGACAGCAAGGAAGAGCGCTGCATTTCGCTTACTGGCTGGAGGTACAGTGAGTGCATTTCAGGCAAGCTTCTTAATCTGGCGCGAGATTTATATAGGTACGAGAATTCTCATGGGAATTCACAAATACTTCCGATTTTTATACTAAATACGAGAGAAATATAAATTCTTATTCAGATCTAGGAGATTTTTTAACCACTAGCTAGCTTAGGAAGCTCCCACATCCGTGGTTGGAGGACTTGAGTTCGAATTTGGGATTGCATGAATTTTTTTTGAGAAGACAAATATGGAGGCGACAACTAGTCAACAGTTACATGAACTGAACATAAGCAGTGCTCCCATACATGTGAGTCAGTCAAAATTTTGGATAGAGAAGTGTAAACCAGGTGCAGCGGCCAAAGACGCTGCCCCTGAAAAGGCAACGCTTAGAAACGTAAAATCTAGCTCTAGTCTTTGCAACCAAAAACCAACAGTTATTGCAATCAACAAGGAGGTTAAGTCCTAACAACGGCAGTTGCACTCAAACTACACCTAGGGTCACCACGGACCTACTAGAAGTGGTCAGGTCAAGCAGGTCAGGTCTATAGAGCTCGAGCACGTCTGAGCATTCATCTCGTCCGTTTCATTCAGCGCTGAGAGACGCCCGGATAGAACGTAAAGTAGACGTTACATAAGATGTATATGGCTCCTAGTATACTCAAGTACTTCTGCAAACGTTTCTCAGAGCTGTAGCTCATCCATTTTGAATACTTAGGGATGTTTTGTTTTCGAAAAGATTGAGTACTGTCTCAAAAAATCTGATGTGTTACACTCACATGACTTTCTCACTCTTGTACAAACTATTTTTACAAACGCTTATTCTCCATATGCTTCATGTTAATCGAGATAAACATTTGCAGACTCTATCTTATTGCTAATTTTCTTGTAGATGTAAGGGCAATATATATTTACAAGGACAATATAGAAATACAGTAGCCTTTAAGCACATACATATCTCTTAATAGCTGGTTGCTAGGTGCAGCACCATTCTCTTTGCCACAGATTAATACTCTTTGCATATCCAAGACAAAAAAATGAATAACGAATTCCCATTTGAGAAAATAAGTATTGAAAACTTTAAGGGAATAACAAGCAATATCTCGAAAATGGTCCACTCAACAACAAAAAAAATGTGTATGACATAAATTGTGTATTTTAACGCGATCTACATTTTTTGTGTAGTAAAATTTTGTCTATCTCTTATGGTTTACCAGTTATGCAAAAGTCGTTCACAATGAAGAATACTTTTGGAGACATTCCCAGAAAATTCAAGATATAAATTTTATTTTTAATGAAAATATCTTAAATATATGATATTTTAGTCAAAATCGTTTGAGCCATTTCTGAGAAAATTAAAATTTTCGAAAAATGTTCCATGTAAAGCTTAACCTGGTGTGGGGGGATTTTGTTGAAAACCTTCGTGTCGCATTTCTGGAAGATACTGAACCTAAATACGAAGTTTGGTGTTTATCCGACTGTTCGTTTCTGAGTTATGCTGTTCACAGACAGACGCACAGACACACAGACACACACACGGACATGTTTAAAAAAATGCTTTTTTTTT
The DNA here is from genome assembly GCA_030765065.1 of Deroplatys truncata. NCBI lineage: Eukaryota > Metazoa > Arthropoda > Insecta > Mantodea > Mantidae > Deroplatys > Deroplatys truncata. The sequence continues at coordinate 65,006,649 of CM060975.1, read as the reverse complement.
GCATTCAGGGAGTCTCAAAACATATATTTCCGGTGAAATCTCTGTATCGAATTTTTGGGTGGAATACAATACTTCCCTTACTTACTACACGTAGTAGAGAAAGTAAAAATTAAGAAGGCAGTCGATCTTAAAGATGGTTAACTATCATTTTAATAACTGATGAATACTATAAGCGAGCCGTCTCCGTAGACCTGGGTTCTATTTTCGGTTGTGGTATGAGGACTTTTCCTCTGATGGAAGACCTGGTGCAGGGTGCACAAAGCCTCTGAGGACCTTGGGAATCAATTAAGGCGCTACTTCATGAAAAAGTAGTGGTTCTAGTCTCAGAAACAAGTCAAATCAGTCAAGGAAAGGGGACATTCTGGCCGCATAACGTCTAAATAGCTGCGCCCTAATCATGATGATCCTGTTAGCAAGGAGAACGTGCAACGGTCCCGTGGTAGACCTTAGCCACAAAGGCTGTTTTGCCAGACCTTTTTCTTAAACCACTGTTTAAAACTCACTTTCAGTCACTATGGTTGCATTTTGTATTACACAACATATAGTAAAATCGCGACCTTCTGCCATTAATTCTTTCCCGCTCACTGCACTCTGTGTAGGCGGACGTGGATGTTTCATGTATAATTCCGCGCAATTTTACCTTCTCATAAAAATCCTGCATGTAGTGTTTTGTTTCCATAGAAAATTATTAAATATTCCACATAAATTATGAAAATTATATTGCTTTAAAGGCTTTACTCTATTCTTATGAGCATGGAAACCTCACTCTCCAAGGCTGAAGCTGATGAAAACACTACTCAACCACTGTTAGTAGCAGAGAGTTGTGCTGAAGACCGTAGACTTTTCTCTGCACGAAAATAATTAAACAATCAGAACAGAGATAAGATATTATTACACATTTATAGATTTCGTTACAGGTATAAGAAGAATAGATAGGCTAAAGCAATTGTCAGATTTTTGAACAAGCAGGCTGTAATGGCTTAGAAATTCCGTGCTCCTTGTATGACCACGAGAAAAAATCTTATGTGTTACACTCACATGGCTTTCTATACTCTTGCACAAACTATTTTTACAAACACTTATTCTGCATCTGCTTCATGATAATCGAGATACACATTTGCAGAAACTTAATTTTCTTGTAAAGGGTCTTTCAACAAGAGTGTCTTATCTTTAACATGTGATAGCTGCCGTTGTTATTGAGTTGCAGCAGTCATTTTTTTCATGTAGTTACAGTTGTTATTGACAAATAGCCATAGAAAGTTACAGCATTCAGCAACGCGTAGAAATTGCAAAATTTTATTATCAAAATGGATCATCTTTTCCCCAAACCTTCCGTGTATTGAGTGAAGTTTACGGTGTGCATAATCGTCCCTGCGAGAGAGCGATTCGGTGTTTGATCGATAAATTTGAAAGAAGTGGTTCCGTCAGCGATCAAAGAACGCCTGTAGGTAATCGATGCAAGCGCTCCAACGAAAACATAGGCGCCGTTCGTGAGAGTGTATGCGAGAACGGAAACAAATCAATTGCTCGTCGAGTGCAAGAATTGTGGATTTCGCCGACTACAACTTGGCGAATTCTGCATCTGGACTTGAAGTTTCACGCTTACAAAATACTGTTAACTCAAAAACTAAAGCCCAACGACCATAGGTTGTGCCATGTATTCGCTGACTGGACTATTGAGCAATTGGAAGATGAGAAATCATCTTCAGCGACCAAGCCCACTTTTGGATGGATGGTTGTGTTAACAAACAAAATTCCCACTATTGGAGCAATCACAATCCAATGCAGATACAAGAATGAACTACTTCATCCCCAAAGGTTACTGTGTGGTGTGGATTTTGGTATGGTGGAATCATTGGTCCATATTTTTTCCAAGATGAAGATGGAGAAGCTCTAATTGCCAATGGAGAAAGATACCGCGCTCTTATAAGGGACTATTTTTGGCCTCAATTGGATGGTATGGATCTAGAAACATCTGGTTCCAGCAAGATGGTGCCACGTGTCATACTGCTCTCGAAACAATCGATCTTTTGAAGAAGTTCAGATGTTTCATCATTTCCCGTGGTGGTGATGTTAATTGGCCCCCGAGGCATGTGATTTAACGCCGTTGGATTACTTCTTGTGGGGTTATGTTAAATCTCGAGTTTACGTCAACAAGCCAGAAAGAGTAAATGATCTTATGAATAACATCACGCGTGTTATTCGTGAAGTTAGACCTAATTTACGTTCTTCTGTCATTGAAAATTGGGTCAACCGTATACGCGCAACCCAACGAAGTCGCGGCGGTCACTTAACTGATGCTGTCTTCCACACGTAATGACATTAATTATATTCCAAAATAAAAAAAGAAATAAACCTCTATCATTTATAGAGCGTGTTTTATTTAAGTTCAAAGATAGGACACTCTTGTTGAAAGACCCTATAGGTGTAAAGGGAATATGCTAGGCTTTAAACGATAGTCAAATCTTTTAAGAGCTGGTTGCTATGTGCAGATTTCCATTCTCTTTGCATCGCCCGGACATAAAAAAAGAACAAAGAAACCAACAACGAATTCCCATTTGAGAAAACGTGTAATTATTGGAAAATTCAAACGAATGACAAGCAATATCTCGGAAATGGTTCATATTAATGTGCAATAGGTTACGGAGTGTACATGCCATAAATTGTGTGCTTTAACGAGATCTAAATTTTTGGGAAGTGAAATTTTGTCTATCTCTTACGGTTTACTAGGTATCCAAAATGCATTCAGAATGAAGACGACGTTTGGGGATGTTCCCAGAAAATTCAAGATATACACTTCATTTGCCATGAAAGTATCTTAAACATATGATACTTTAATCAAAATCGATAGAGGTATTTTTGAGAAAATAAAAATTTTCGACAAATGTTCCATTAAAGGGTAGTCTGGGGTGGAGGATTTTCTTGAAAATCTTCATGTCGCATCTTTAAAAGATACTGAACCTAAATACCAAGTTTGGTGTTTATCAGACTTTTCGTTTTTGATTTTGCTGTTCACATCCACACAGACACGCACACGGACGTTTTCCTAAAAATGCTTTTTTTTGGGATTCAGGGAGCCTCAAAACATGTATTTCCGGTGAAATCTCGATTCTGAACTTTTGGATATAATGCAATACTTCCCCTACCTACTATATGTAGTAGAGAAAGTAAAAATGAATAACAACTTACCACTTGAAAAATGAATAAGTATTTGAAAGTTTAAACCAAAAAAATAAAAAAAATAAATAAAAAAAGAAGTGATATCTCGGTTACGTTTAACGACAACAAGAATGTTATCTGGTATAAATTGATATCTCTATTTGTTGTGTAGTAAGATTACAACAAAATCTTATCTGCAATTTACGAATTATACAAAAAGTCGTTCAATCTGAAGAGGTCTTCACATGCTACTTCCAGGAAGTTCAAGACATACCTTTTATTTCACATGCTAATTTCTTATATATACGGTAATTTAATCAAACTTGTTTAAATCCGTGGGAAAATAAAAAAAGAACGTAACTTTTTCCTCGTAAAGGGTAGTTCGAGGTGGGGGATTTTTTTTAAAAATCTTCCTGTCGTATCCTTGGAAGACGCTGAACTTAAATGCCATTCGGGAGGTCGTGCGTTCGATTCCCGCGGCTGACCTTTCTCCCATGGGTTTTTTCGGGGGTTTTCCTGGGTCACTAGGCGAATGCTGGGAAGCATCATTGTCTCTCCCGAATTTCTTTTTCCCTCGTTTCATCTGCCTCTTTCATGTTGGTATTTAACCGACTTTTCGTTTTTGAGTTATGCTGTTCACAAAGAGACGCATACAGATTTTTCTAAAAATGCTTTTCTTTCTTTTTCTTTTTCCAGGGAGTCTCAAAACGTGTATTCCCAGTGAAATCTTGTTATATAATTTTTCGGTGGAACGCGATACTTTCTGTACTACTACAGGTAAGTAGTAGAGAAAGTAAACTAAATAAAGGAGCTTTTTCCATGTAGAGTGTCTGATAGTGAAAAAGTCACACTTAAATACGAAGTTTTGTGTTTATCAATGTTTTAATTTTTGAGTTATGACCTTCACAACCGAGTGAGGTAGCGCCGCGGTAACGCGTGCGACTCGAATTCGGGAGGTATCAAGGGGTTTTCCTGATTTCCCCGGGTCGGAAGGTGAATGCTGAAGTGGTTCATCTTCTACTGTGACTTTCCTGCCCCTCATTTAATGTACCCATCAAATTCTTGTCATCTGTACCTGGGTTGTAAGAGCAGGCGAGGATGCTCGGCGGGTTGCGACTGGGCAGTGGCTGTGCGCTCTGTACAGGTTTCTTACCTTGCGGAACTGCATTCGGACCCGCTTCCGGGTGCTCTCGGGCGGGTGACCCGATTAGGGGCTTGTGGGTGGACTTGTCGGATGCGTTCGGTCTGGAAACGTTGTGAACCCCATGCATACTTGCACCCTTCAGGTTTCTCCGCTCATCCCTCCCTTCCAGGGGTCACGGTGGAAGTAAAAAGGTCCGTTGTGGCCCACTTGTGATGCTCTGCTCCGGTTTCGGGGACCCCTTCGTTAGTCCGTACCTTTTATGCCCTTCACACAGACGCGTAGATAGAGAGAGGGAAACATAAAAGTTTCCATTAAAGCACCATTTCGTTGCTTTCAAAAAGGTAAGTTAACGTTGTAGCACAGTGGTGTTAAGGTCACCAGAGTGAAAGGACGAGCGGTGGGAAAACACCTGACTGCCGTTCTATACCGCAACCAAAATCGTTTTCTCAAGATCATCTAAGATATTACTGTGAGGGAGGAGTTCTCATTTTAAAATATGCAACTCATTCCGTAACCTATTGCACATTAATATCAAAGGTTGTTTCACATCAAGGTCAGTCGCAAATAGTTCAAAAGGTCTCATTTCGAAATAGCAGATTTAAAATTAAAATATCGGTTTCTGCACTAGAGGCTTGTAATGCTAGACAGCATGTTGCATTGGGCTTAATGGATAAGGGTATCATTATTAAGATACTAAAATGTCTTAAGTACTATATTTATAAGTAAAATTTATTAATAGTAAAATGAACAAGTTCGGGAAAGGGATAGTTACTCCTTAAAGATCCTATTTCAGGACTTGGCGGTCTTGCCTACGTGAGCTCTTGATTTGCTTCACCCATTAAAAGCAAAGTAAATCATATCCTAATCCAGATCCTACTACCCAACCTTACTCATTTCATTCCTATATGCGAGAGTCTCGCATACAGCTGTAGTGAATATAGTGGCATGAGAAATCACCTTCAGATAGGGTGTGGTGTGGGATAGTACACTGGGATATATGAAAAAATTCTGATGTGTTACATTCACACGACCTTTGGGGAAACCTCGTTCCTCCAAGCGATGGCTGGATCCATTTATTAGCTGGTATCCGTTACCTCCGATGGTAGGATGATAATGAGGATGGGGATGGAACGAGAGACCTATAGCTTTTATCGTGTACTCCGTAGATTGGCCTTGGGGATACTCCACATGAGCTAAGCACAGATAGTACATCAATTGAGAAAATTGAGATGTTTATGTTATGTATGTCTAGTGACGCCTTCTGACCATACCATCATTACAAGTTATGGATAGACGGCGTGGCAGCAGGATTTTGATTTTCCAGATTATGTAATAAAACAATTCCAGGTATACGTTTTATTTTCCCGGCTGATTTCTCAGTATGTGTTATTTTAATCACGCTCTTTAGAACTAGTTTTCAGATCTTTTTTTCATGTCAAACCTTGTTTAGAATGGGTGGAGTATCTTAAAAATCATAGTTTTGTGCTATTAAAACCACCTATCCAACTTAGTTTTATCCAAGCACTTCGCAGAACAAAAACGCAGATCGCTTTCTAAAAATCTGATGCATTGCATTCTCATTTTCACTCCCCTACAAACTGTTCTTGCAAAAGCTTATAATTCTATTTCTAACTATACCAGATAAACTTTCAAATTCGCAACTTTCAATTTCGTTGTAGGGTGCAGCAGGTAAAGCGATAGTCAGTTTTAAACAGCATCGCTGATTGATGGCTTTGAAATTCCGTGCTCTTTACATGGCCACGAGATAAACAAAAACTTGATGTTTTACACTCACATGACTTTCTCTAATCTTGTAAAACTATTTTTACAAATTCTTAGTCTCCATCTATTTCATATTAATCGAGATAAACATTTGTAGAAACGATCTTTTGACACGCAAAGAGAATTACATTTTACACATAGCGACCAGTTCTAAAAATATTTGACTATCGCTTAAAGCGTACTATGTTCCCCTTGTTTTGTATTTGCAAGGGCAATATAGAAATACAGTAGCCATTAAGCATAGACATATCACTTAATAGCTGGTTGCTAGGTGCAGCACCATTCTCTTTGCCACAGATTAATACTCTTTGCATATCCAAGACAAAAAATGAATAACGAATTCCCATTTGAGAAAATAAGTATTGAAAAATTTAAGGGAATAACAAGCAATATCTCGAAAATGGTTCACTCAACAAAAAAAATGTATATGACATAAATTGTGTATTTTAACGCGATCTACATTTTTGTGTAGTAAAATTTTGTCTATCTCTTATGGTTTACCAGTTATGCAAAAGTCGTTCACAATGAAGATACTTTTGGAGATATTCCCAGAAAATTCGAGATATACATTTTATTTGTCATGAAAATATCTTAAACATATGATATTTTAATGAAAATCGTTAGAGCCATTTTTGAGAAAATTAAAATTTTCGAAAAATGTTTCATGTAATGGGTATTCTGGAAGATACTGAGATACTGAAAGATACTGGAAGATAGTGAGCCTAAATACCAAGTTTGATGTTTATCTGAATGTTCGTTTCTGAGTTATGCTGTTCACAGACATACACACGGACATGTTTGGAAAAATGCTTTTTTTATTATTCAGGGGGTCTCAAAGCATGTATTTCCGGTGAAATCTCGGTATCGAATTTTTGGGTGGAATACAATACTTCCCCTACTTACTAGAAAAGAATAGCGACTTCCTGGTTGAGAAAAGTGTGAGTATTTGAAAATTGGAAACAACAATAAGCAATATTTCAGGAATAGTTAACTCCACAAAATATTTTGTTTTATATAAATTGTGTGATTTAATGAGATCTAAATTTTATATGTAGTAAGACTTCGTCTATATCTTACGGATTACCAATTGCACAAATACCTTAATCTACAAAAAATGCAATGGGATATAAGCTTGCTGCAGCATAAGATGTGCTATAAAGCACTGTAAAGCTAATTAGAGGCTGTGGAAGTGTTTAAACTCATACAGTGGTTATTTTGGAATAAACTGACTCTGAGGACAAACAGCCCGATTACATCAGGCTTACTGCACAACCTCTACATCCTCTGTTTCTGTACACACAAGATATCATGGGCGAAGTGCAGTAATGTGGTCGGCATACGACCTCACCCCGGCCGCTTGATGCAGTTTGCGAGACCGCTATCTCAGTGCTACGGGAACGACTGTTTATTTCTCTATCAACAATCTATTAGGAAGAGCAGATATTTATTACACCCCTTAAAAAAGGATATACAGATCCACTGGGAATACGCGGTTTGAGGTCCATAGACCCCAAAAAGTATGTTTTGAAAAAAGATCCTATGTGTATACGCGAACATCATAATTCAAAAACGAAAAGCCGAATATATATCAAACTTCATATGAGTTCAATGTCTTTCAAGGATGCGACACGATTTGCAATAAATTCCCTCCACCCCAAACTACCCTTTATAAAGAAAAAATTCCTTATTTTTTATATACTCAAAATTAGCTCTAATGACTGTTTAATGTGCCATATTTTTAAGATGTGTGCATGACTAATGAAATGTGTATATACCTTGAATTTTGTGAGAATAGCCCGTGGAGTCCTCTTCATTCGGAATGAATGTAGTATGATTTGTGGATAAGAGGTAGAAACTTACAATACAAAAAATGTATGTTCCGAGACAATGTTTGTTATTAGTTCGAATTTGTCAGTACTTTATCTTTTGAAGTGCTGTCACCACTCAGTTGTTTCTTGTTATATCGCGGAAAGAGTATGAAATTTCAACGCTAACATTGACGACCAGCTGTTTAAACATTTGACTATCGCTTCAGTCTTCTGTACTTTATTTATACCTACAAAGAAATATGTAATGAAACTATTTCTGCAAGCTTTTACCTCCATTAGCAGATAGAAAAATAAACTTTGACAGGAATAGCTTGGAGAAACTGTACAAAAAAAATGTGATGTGTTACACTCACATGACTTTCTCTACTCTTGTACAAACTACTTTTACAAACGCTTATTCTCCATCTACTTCATGTTAATCGAGATGTTAATCTTATTGCTAATTTTCTTGTAGATGCAAGGGGAATGTGGTAGGCTTTAAGCAATAGTCAAATCTTTTAAGAGCTGGTTGCTATGTGGTGGATTCCATTCTCTTTGTATGTCCAGGACATAAAAATGAATAACGAATTCCCATTTGAGAAAAAGTATTGGAACATTTAAGAGAATAACAAGCAATATCTCGAAAATGGTTTACTCAACAAAAAAAAATTATGACATAAATTGTGTATTTTAACGCGATCTACATTTTTGTGTAGTAAAATTTTGTCTATCTCTTATGGTTTACCATTCATGCAAAAGTCGTTCACAATGAAGAATACTTTTGGAGACATTCCCAGAAAATTCATTTGTCATAAAAATATCTTAAACATATGATATTTTAATCAAAATCGTTAGTCATTTTTGAGAAAATTAAAATTTTCGAAAAATGTTCCATGTAAATGGTAATCTGGAGTGGGGGGATTTTCTTTAAAATCTTCGTGTTGCATCTCTGGAAGATACTGAACCTAAATACCAAGTTTGGTGTTTATCCGACTGTTCGTTTTTGAGTTAAGCTGTTCACAGACACACACACACGGACATGTTTCCAAAAATGCTTTTTTATTGGATTCAGGGGATCTCAAAAAATATATTTCCTGTGAAATCTCGGTATCGAATTTTTGGGTGGAATACAATAGTTCCCTTGCTTACTATACGTAGTAGAGAAAGTAATAAGCGGTAGTGCCTAGAGAAAGACATGTGAATGTGATGCATCATATCTGTTTTTTCATCTCAAGAGAGCTTAGCCATAAATAAAGTATGAATGCAGTGTCCTCATGTTGTTTCAGAACATTGTTGGAGTAAGTAGAGTGGTGTGTTTACCGTCTTAAACATGTTACATATTTAGACTTACACATTGTACATAGACCGTACATGCTTATATAATACACTGCAGCCCGCACTTAGTTCCTCACATAAATTATTTTAGGATTACAAAATCGAGGTGCAGTAAGACTAGTGTTTCACCTGTTAATGCAAAGAGTAACTATATGTCTAAAAACGTTAAAATTACCTCTCGCACAAAATTAATTTCAAGGGACATGGTTGGAATTCAGGGACGGAGAGAGATTTCTTACTCTGTCGTTGATTAAGTGGACAGGATGTTACACAACCTTGCAGTCTAAATATGCATTTAAAAGTAAAAGTTTTCCTAGCATGTTCGAGCTTGGGCCAGAATAAATTCATCACCACAACACACGTCTTGTTTACTGATAGTTTTTGTGTTCCAGAAACTTTTGACGCTGACGCAACTTGAAATGAGGTCAAGGATACACTCGCGAGTATTTCTTACAAGCCATTCCTCTACCCCAGAACAAAATCCTTAAAAATACTATGCCTATATAACCTATGGTTGTGCTATTAGAGTGGTACATCACATTTGGTGGTCTAGTATTAGTCCAGCACTAAAGTTTTGCAATGCAGAGAAGACTAAGGACATATACGAAATGATTTCTAAATTTTAAGCCACCATCTTCTGTTGATGCACTCAGAGAGGATTATTTTCCTATGCATGATTAAAAGTATTCATGCCAACATGCTGATTTTTCAACTTTAGTTGTATGTAGATACAAATCTATGAAGGTATACTCCATGAGCAAATGTTGACACCAATTGTATCTGTGTTAAGCCCGAACATGCAGTGTTATTGATCCTATATGGCGTTGTGTACATCAGCGTCGCCTAACTGGTGACCCGTTGATCTCATCCATCTTTGAAGATATTTATCCGAGTTGTGATAATTTTACTAAGTGACCAATATATGACGAAGGTGGTTTTGGGCACAACTTCCTGGACACATATTATCGATCTCTTTGCACGAACATTATCCATTATCCTTCACTAGAACCACTGTCTGCCCCTGGAAAACGTCCGACGCTTCAAGAGCTTTTCTTAAGAAAGTGTATTAGGTAGCCTAGATTTAATCCTTAATATTACTTTACGTTGATCTTTATTGTATCCTCTAAGCTTTTGTTTCATCATTGTCATTACCCACACCATCACTTTGATATGAGTCATCTTCACACACTATTTCCTTAGCATCATTTATTGTACTTGTTTATATTATGTATATTTAGACATACATATTGTAATAGTATTGTATTTGTTTCTTTTGTGTGTACATAGTTGTAGAATTATAAATACAGAGCGGTCCCTCAGCGCTCTGGCCGGGAATTGCACGGCAGTCTTGTGCAACACGTCTGAATGAACTCAAGGCCACGGGCTCTTCCACTTATCGGACATGTGGCAGCGGGCTGCAGTCAGCTGTTATTGCTTTTGTGTATAGACGCGAGACGCGTGTGCATTTGTATGCGATTGAATTATCGGATTATTACAACCCAGAAATGGTACTCAAATTTTCGCTTGAAAAAAGACTTTTTATGTATGACACGTATGTAAAAACCGACTTACGTAGACAGGTCTGTAGGCAATTTCACGATAAATTTCCTGGTGTTCCAGTTCCGAGTAGAGGAACAGTTAGATATCTAGTGAATAAAGTGAAGAGAACGGGATCATTTAATGTTGTAAGCTGCAAAAAGAAACGAAGGGTTCTAACAGAAGAAAAACTAAAGGGTTATGGCCGGCTCGATCGCCAGATCTTACTGTGAGTGACTTTTATCTGTGGGGAACTCTCAAAATTAGAGTCTATAGGAATAATCCTCGCACCATAGACGATCTTAAAAACAATATAAGAATAGAAATTAGGAAATTACGCAACAAGAACTTATGCGTGTGAATGGTAATTTCATCAGAAGGTGCCAAGAATGTTTATCTGCCGAAGGACACCACTTTCAACACCAACTATGAAAAACGTTAGTACTGATAAAATAAAAAGTATTAATGTTTGTTCAGTAGGTAATAAATATATCGTAATAATCATCGCAAAATCAGTAATAATATGGTATCAGTATCAATAATGAGAATAATAAACAGATACACTGAATATAGCGCACGTAACACGCATCGCGACTACCGGCCAGATAGCTGAGGGATCGCGCGCGCGGAACACGCATCGCGACTACCGGCCGGATGGCTGAAGGACCGCCCTGTATTTTCGTGGTCGTAGAATGGAAGTGAAGTCCAAATATTTTTAGTTTTGTCACTAAATAAACACATAAAGGGAAGATGTCCCATTTGAGAGATTTTTTATGTTCCATAGTACGTGTACTATTCCATGAATGAGGACTTTCTAAAATTAAAATTTTGAAAACTAAGTACAAAAATACTGGAACTGACACGATACTCCTATCCTCAATAGTTTAACATTAAAATACAGTTAATTCATATATGAACAATTCTAAATTTTGTTCCTTCCAGAAATGTATGTTTGCTTCCACAGATTTTACTTTTGAACTTAAATTTTATGTTAATTAATACAAATTTAATTAATGCAATTAAAAAAAGAGTTGTGAGATAGTTTGTGAAATAGTTAGTTTAAACATATAATAAAAGACCATTAAAATGTGCAAAAAATTAACCTCGAACCTCTCTGCAAACTACAGTTTGGTACCCTAGATTAAAATGGTTGGATCATAACGGTGAAATCAATCAAATATGGACATGTATTCTGGAATTACATATTTCTTTTCTTAATGTTTTATTTTAAGTGCTAAAAATTCTTCTTAACTACTTAGGTCTGCAGAGACGGTGGATGGTACGATTGAAATGAGTTCTTAGACGAACCTGGGATCCATTGGACTGATAAAATACGGGAAAATGCTAGGGATAACCTTATACAGATAACTCACTTCAACTCAGGCCCTCCAGGTTATGAGGCCGCTACGCTACCCATACATAACGCAGGTGGCCTTAAAACAGGTTCAAGAAATTACTATGGGAACTTGCAATGAATGTATTTATAATTTCTAAATGGTAAGGAGAATCAGATTAGCAGGAATAAGCAACACGTAGGAGACGATCTGGACTACACAAAACAAAGGTGTTATTGGCGGGAGACACAAAATACCTTATTGATCTGTGATCGAAGTCACTAAAGAGATTCCACAAACTTCCAATATGTGATGATCTTTGTGTCAGTATGTAAGCAATAAGGAGAATAATTATTCTGATGGATCAACTGGAACGATCAATTGTGATGTTCTTGTTTCAAATTGGAAAAATAAGGAAGAAATTTTAAAAATTCAATTACTAAGTAGTACACTTTTTTTGCGCGCTTAATGTTCATATTCACAGGTGGAAGAGAAACTTAAATCATTCAAAATTGTTACATTTAAATATAAATATTTAGTTCAAGATTGTGGTTTGGTGATTTTTCTGTTTCTGCCAATAGGATTTAGATCACAGAAACCTATTTCGATTCCGGTGATTTCAATAATGTTATATGAGCATGGGAACATGTAGTGTGTAATATTAAAACGATTAAATGTATAGCAGGTAGAATGTCCTAGCTTCCAGCAACAAATTAGTTTAACTACTGGGTTTCAATAATAATAGTTGGGGCAATTATACTAGAAGTTAGGACTTTAGTAGTGGACCTATGGGGAGGAAGAAATTCAAAATGTTAAACACTTCGATTACTTAGGAGTAAGGTTTGATATGGGCGGAAAATGGAACAAGAACATGGAGTTTATAAAACACAAAGGGATTGGACAACTTTCTGAAGTATTAAGGATATTGACACGGGTACCAGATATGCCAGTAAAAACATTACAGACCATGTATGAAGCAATGGTTAGGTCCTCATTACTATACGGCAGTGAAGTGTGGGGATGGGAGAGGGTGGATAATGTAAATAAAATACAATGCAATTTCTGGAAGCGCATTCTAGGGTTGGGGAGGGGTTCTTCAAACTAGAGTTCTTCGGGAGGTAGGATGCTGGGAAGATGCTGTATTTGCTAAACTAAACGTAGTTAGGTACTGGCTGCGAATAATTAAAGGTGATCAAACAACTCTGAGAGCAATATGTTATCGTCATCAAATGAACAACATAGAGCATCCAAAATGGTGGGCGGCGGGGTTGCAACGCGAATTATCAAAAATTGGCTTAAATGATATCTGGCAAAGGGGTAATGAAAATACACACAGTGCCGTGAGAAAGGTCAAAAGACGACTATGCGATATAAACAGGCAGAAAATAGAATCTGAATGTAGACAAAGATCAACATTGGAGCTACAAAATGAAATAAAAACTAGGTGGGGTAAGGAAACATATATTTTGGAATTGAGTATAAAACAGAGGACTGGAATAGCATGGCTTAGGTTGGGAGGGTGGAAAGCTCGCAAGATTGTTGATGACGATGGCAGGAGGATTTGCCCATTATGCGGGGAACAAGAAGACTGGACGCATATTTTGGCAGCATGCGTGCAGACGGAGGGTATTAGGAAAAAACTATTACCGGAAGTATTTTTGGCTTCCAACAGACGGAGGACAGCATGCTGGGACATGATTCTAAACAGCCAAAACTAGCCAAGCTTGGGCACATACTTAATGGAAGTATGTGTACTAAGAGATAAGGTGTTTATGTAATTTTTCTTTAAACATATGTGGTGCTTGAGTACTTGTGCGCGACTGTGTGTGTGTGTGTGTGTGTGTGTGTGTGTGTGTGTGTGTGTGTTTGAGTGTGTGATTCAGAGTGTTTTTTCAATTTTATATGTATGTATATAGTGCGGTGATTATAAAAAAAATGATTGTTTTCTGGTTGATACGGCAAGTCACGTATACAGACCAGGTATTTTTCTAGAGAGCATGTACGGTCTTATGACCCATGTGACTGTGTTATGCAATTAATGTAATACTAAATACTTAATAAATACCACCACTACTACTACTACTACTACTACTACTACTACTACTACTACTACTATTATTTTCGAATGTTATAGTCAAGTTTCTAGTTATGTGATATATCTACAATAAACATGGAAGGAAACTGTATGATTTATAACTTATAAACATCAAATAGAAATCATAATCCTCGCGTAGACTCCAGGTGCTAGGACAAATTATCGCAGGTTTTATTTTTTATTTAGTTTTTTGCTTCTTTATCTTTTTTATCTATACGTTATATGCACGGGAGCACTTTATTTAAATAGTTGCATTGGTCGATTTTGTTAATGTGTCCTGTACAATTTTTTCTTTGAGTTGTAATTCCGTAATTTCATAATCTGTTAGCATAGGAATGGTAGGACTAAGAGAAAGTAATATGATGTTAGTATGTTTTGTAGAAGCACAGATAGCTTAATGCCATATAAACAAAACGCACTACCCATTGTTCTTTACTAATGGTAAGCAACGGTCATTGAACTCGGACAGATACGTACTCTCGGTTTAGAAACTTATTTGACTCCAGCGCAACTAGCGGACCGAAACTGTTTCTACAAAGGAAATGAAATACAGCCATAAAACAGCGCGGATGGGAGATGATAATATACAAAATATTAGACTTTAAAGCAGGGGTTGCCAAACAATCGTAGAACACTTTGATTATATAGCGTGTGGTATGCCGGGTGTTTATTTTCTTTCAGGCGTATTTTGCTTTCTACTTATATGGATAGTTGAACATGCTATTATAATGTTGCTAAAATAGCGAGCACCTATTAGAATTCAGCGGAAATCTAACCTAACAGCTTATGCTTAATTTACATACCACATTTATATCACAACTTTAAAGAATGCTCATCTTGAGTTGTGCATATCGGAATATTGTTACTGATTAATAACTTGTTTACAGAAACCTTGAAGTTTATACAACCAAACGTCGAAAGTATTACACAATTTTCGGTTAATTATGCTATACACATTACATTTCTGCAGAAAATACATAAGGATTATATACAATCTGGAAATAAAAACACTGGACACAGGAATTTAACATGGGAAATCACTTTTACTTTCTCTACTACGTATAGTAAGTAGTGGAAGTATTGTATTCCACCCAAAAATTCGATACCGAGATTTCAACGGAAATATATGTTTTGAGACCCCTTGAATCCAAAAAGCATTTTTGGAAACATGTACGTGTGTGTGTCTGTGTCTGTGAACAGCATAACTCAGAAACGAACAGTCGGATAAACACCAAACTTGGTATTTAGGTTCAATATCTTCCAGAGATGCGACACGAAAGTTTTCAAGAAAATCCCCCACCCCAGATTACCCTTTACATGGAACATTTTTCGAAAATTTTAATTTTCTCAAAAAGTAACTGAACGAGTGGCTCTAACGATTTTGATTAAAATCTCATATGTTTAAGATATTTTCATGACAAAGAAAATGTATATCTTGAATTTTCTGGGAATGCCTCCAAAAGTATTCTTCATTGTGAACGACTTTTGCATAAATGGTAAACCATAAGAGAGAGACAAAATTTTACTACAGAAACAATTTAGATCGCGTTAAAATACCAATTTATGTTATATACATTTTGTTGTTGTTGTTGTTGAGTGAACCATTTTCGAGGTATTGCTTGTTATTCCCTTAAATTTTACAATACTTATTTTCTCAAATGGGAATTCGTTATTAATTTTTTTGTCTTGGATATGCAAAGAGTATTAATCTGTGGCAAAGAGAATGGTGCTGCACATAGCAACCAGCTGTTAAGAGTAATGTCTATGCTTAAAGGCTACTGTATTTCTATATTGGCCTTATAAATATATATTCCCCTTATATCTACAAGAAAATTAGCAATAAGATGGAGTCTGCAAAGTTTATCTCGATTAACATGAAGTAGATGGAGAATAAGTATTTGTAAAAATAGTTTGTACAAGAGTAGAGAAAGTCATGTGAGTGTAACACATCAGATTTTTTCTCTACCTATGCGTGTTAATTTTACAGAAACATCTTACAAGTCTATTGTAATTAGTGAAAGAATAAATCAGAATCCAATATTAACTGGAATCCAGGTTTCCCACAAAGTTTTAATATTTTAAGGTGGTCGTTCCAGCTCTAACAACGAAGTAATTAAAGGCGTTTATAAATAGCATAACTACGCACTACAACCAAATTCAATCCGATTCCGTTTCTGTTCCCTTTTAGTCACCATTAGCAACGGTGCTGACATGCCTTTTCTTCGGATTTTGCGTAAACAATTGAATGCAATTTGCAATTAATGACCTAAACCTACGATATATACTCGCTATTCATTGTAAATCTACAAGTATTAAGGGGATTATTCTCTCTTTTACCATTAGGTATATATCCATAATATGCTATTAGAATGCAGTTGGGTATCTCAACTCAAAATGCTATACTTATTCCAAGATACAAATGAAAGTTTTATGGCATTAAATGCAATGATTTCGCTCTCTCCCCCTCTCACTTTCTCGTTGTTTTTGTCTTCTTCTTTCTCTCCTTATCTCCCCTTTTCCAATTCCTTCGATTATTTCCGCCCCTCCCTTCCTCTCCCACTCTTTCTGTCTTTTCCCTTTATACATCCCTCCTTCTCTCTCATTCCACTCCCACTCTCCACTCCTCCCTCTCTCGTGTTTTAGACATCACTAACAAAATTTCAATTAAAACTTAAATAAAAAATTTAACAGTAAAACGCTAGTGCATTTTCCTTATGTTACAATGCTATTGGAATGATGATTTTATTATGGTAACTGATGATAAACCTATAAACTCAGAAACCTGGATGTTGAGCTATATTTCGATTTCTTAATTTTGCTTTCCATTCTGATCCTGCCCTTTGGTAGAATAAATTAACATGCCATGCAACCTATTTGCTAACTGGGATCTAAGGTATGTTATATTCGTAAACCTAATTTTGACCATCTTTAAGTGAAAAGTTGACACGCAAATGCGCGTGACACGCACCATGGTAGTTCGTTATGCATGATAGTATCGATTTATTCATCCAACATAGAAAATTATAAGAAAAAATCAGTTAAATTTTATTATGTGTCAAACTCATGAATACAGCTCCGGAGTCTAGTCTTGTCCTGACTCAAGCTGTGTTCATGGCTTTGACTTCCCTGAAGATCTCGGCGAAACGTCGGAGAAGAAAACAACTAGACCACTGCCTACAAGCTATTAGTTGTGTTTTATTTTGAGGACGTTATTATGGTCATTTTAGGGTCAATTTAAATTGACTCTAATTGTAGGTTCCCATTAAAAAACTGGAGGACGTTGTGGTGGTCATTTTAGGGTCAATTTAAATTGACTCTAATTGTAGGTTCCCATTAAAAAATTAAATTGACCCTAAAATAACCATCATAACGTCCTTCAAATAAAACACGACTAATGGCATTTACTTTCCCCCATAATATCAAGCAACTTTTATTAAAGAAATCTCTTTCTACAACGCGTAGTTTTGGAGATATAGTACAGTCTCAACTTAAATGGTCTACCCTGTGTGTGTGTGTGTGTGTGTGTGTGTGTGTGTGTATATATTTATTCACACATAATATAATTTTAAATGTTTATAAAATTCTGGCGATTCCAGCCCTGATATATGGAGCATAAGTATGAGCCCTCACGAGTAAATATAAACAAAAGATTGAGGCATCGGAGATGAAATTGCTGCGTCCAATAGCTGGATTCACTTTGCTGAATCATCAGAAGAATGAAGATATATAAAGAAACAATTAGGAGTTACAAATATAGTAGAAACGATAGCAAATAAAAGAGATGAATGGTATACGCACCTTCGTAGAATGGGCTCACACCGTAGTTCTCTCCAAATATTAAATTACCGTCCAACTGATAGAAGAAATGTAGGAAGACCCAAAAAGCGCTGGAGAGATCAGCTGTAACTCTGTGTAGACGGAACGGATCTTAAGATCCAAACCGTGTAGTTTATGATGATGACAGATTTATTTCTTGCAATTAAGGTTTCCTATCTCCATGGTGTTTTAAAGAGTGTGTAGCTACTAATTCTGAGGCATCAGATGTCTAAATAAAATTATTTATGGCGTATTGCTGTAATACCGCCACTTTACATCTTAAATTCCTTAATCGAAATAATTTCTTTGATCTTTTGTGTTTGTCTCCGTTTCGAGAGGTCCCGAGTGGTACATCACACGTACCAACCTATCTGAGAGGGATTATGATTTCTCTGTCACCATATAGGTACGTACTGAACTAGATATTGCACTCCATTTTATATGCCAGCGTATAGTTAAAAGTGACGCAGATACTATAAGGGATTATTTTAATTGACACCTACTTTTACCTTTGTACGCATATTTCAGAATCAATTACATGAATTGCAGAATATGCCGTGCACTCGGCCTATTTATGGTGCAGTGATACTTTTGAGCACCCCTGTTTTACGGTTTGGATGGCTGCATTTGAATTGAAATGTTCAACTTCCAAACAAACATTACGCCGAACCGCCGCAAGGAATGATTTATGATATCTACCCGTGTGTTCTCTCCAAAGAGGTTTTTTGGTCGTCCTGCAGTGCGCTGTAAACGCGTACGTCTCATAACTGATCAACAGGTCTTGTTGGATTTTCCTTTTTTAGAACTCTTCTCATTTTGGAGAATGATAGATACTGACGGCATGCATTGCACTGCACATGTGTATATCAATAGCAAATCTCAGTAATTGAATTCAATTACGCCGTAAAATCTTTTTAAGGGTACTTGATTTTGAAAAATCGTCCAAAACCATTCGTTCTGTTAAGTACTGTCTAAACGTTATACAAAATGATATTACATGACTCTGAACATCTAGACATAAAGTTCAGAGCGGTTTTAGTGTGTGTGTTGAAGTTGTTATTTTGTTGTATTGTTATTTGCCCCACGCTTTGGGAGTCAATTTGAAGAAGAAGGTTTGTTGCTGCTACGTATGGAAAGTCAGTTTGAAGAAGATGTATTATATTTCGACTGTTGGGGAGCGAACTTGAAGTAGTAGCAACCGCACGTATAGTACCCGGTAGCCTTCGTCCCAAATTTAAAAAATATTAACTTTGTAATTTTGACTGTTTCTTTAAATATTATATATTTATGTTTGCCTCGGCTGCGTCAGCATTATTGTTAGAGACATGGATTTCTTTGCAGGGAGTAGTGTGGCTAAGAATGTAGGCTTACACAGATTATAATTTTTACTTCACTGCATTTATTAATCCTTGATACAATTTAAATAACACTTCACTGATATAGAGAGCTGTGAGATTCTTTTATTAATTACTTGCACTTTTTAACACGTAAACTATTTTCGTCTCACACGAATACGTATTAAATTTCTCGAGAACGCATCTCGCGTCTGGTTAGGAACACTGTCTACAACCAACGCGTCCAGTTATGAGCGCTGTCTACAAGCAACTGACTTGATTTCTACCACCTAAATTTGTAAATTTCTGTATTTCAAGTCTCTATTCCTAGTCCAATAGAATACCTTCATTTAACTAAAGATTTTTCTGGTTGTTGATTAGCTATTTTATAAACTGTTACAAAAATTAAATTATTGTTGCTCCAAGAATGACATTATTACACTTTATTACTCATTATTGCCTCGAGGTTACCTCATTGTTAGCAACTTTTAACCTATTATTCTCACAGCTCCTACATTATTAAATTACGTAATACATTCAGATAACATTATTACATGTATACAATAATATAAACTTATACGATGACTGCAATATACACCTTTTATATATTGTTACATACACACATTGCTTTAAGGCGGGCTGTTATTATATTTTATATTATATAATTTGACTAAAATCATTTAAGTGTTAAAAATATTGCCTCAGTGTGTGTGTGTGTGTGTGTGTGTGTGAGAGAGAGAGAGAGTGAGAGCGAGAGCGAGAGATAGGGAGGGAGGAAGAGGGGTAGTAAATGGATCATGTTTAGCTTTCCACTTTTTCCCCAAAATCAGTTTTCTCCTTCTTTCACGTTCACTTATTCATTGATCACTAAAATTATAGTTTTACATTTTGTACAGTTCATACAAAAGAATACGTTATATATACTCGTAGTAATGATAGTATTGCAAACTTTTTCCCTTCCTTTATTTGTTTCTTTGTTTTATTCGTTTCGTTTGTACAGCCGCCTTTTTCGTCTGAAACCTATGATACCGTTCAAAACCAGTGATGAAGGAGGAGTTTGCGTGCATATCCGACATCTGGTTCACATGTTGGAATCCCCTAAGAAGTATGCACTCTTGCATAGCGAATACTCCCGATCTACGGCGCGATTTAAAAGCGCATTCTTTAGTAACATTTTGTCCTCTCTTATGGTTTTCTATTATAGAAAATTAATTGAGAATGAAGAAAGCCTACTAGGTTATTTACAGAATATGTTTCTTACTCTTAATAATATCTAATCAAAATTGTTAGTGATTTTTTTTTAAGAAAACAAAAACAAATTTCCATGTAAACCTAATTTGGGCAGAAAAAATTACTCTATAAGCTTCGCCTTGTAGCTTTAAAATTAATCTTACTTAAGATAACTGTATACTGAATTTTCAAGAAAATGTCGAAGAAAAACACTTTGTTAAGATAAGGGGGAAAAATTCTGAAATATTGTAGAGTCGGGTCTGATTTTAAAACTTGATATTGTTGTAATTTTCTATTCATACATTTTCGCCGCATTAGGCAATTATTGATCAATTTCTTTCAAAATGTTAGTATACATTCTTTGAAGAGAATGAAAAGACCTAATGAGTTTTCTTAATATCAAGCATACTGTTGGATTTACAGTTTTAATGATGTAATACATCTTTGAATGTTAGGAAGTTCTGACTGTTACACATTTGTTTATTTTTTCTAGGAAAACTTTTAATGTAAAAAAATATAATGTAATATTTGATTCTAAAGAAATATTTTTGTTGAATAATACCCCTAATTTAAAGCTTAAACTTTTCTAAATTTGACACGTAGGGCACTACTTCACGCGAGATTCCATTTTTAGTTTTTGAAAATTAATGTTTGAAAAGTTGGATAAATAAGTCTACTAAGATTTTTTTCTGCAGTAATTTGAGGAAATATTGTGATAAAATTTTCTCATAAATTGGTTGAAATGAGTAAAACTTAGCTCTTCACTATGCATTTTGGTATTTGAGTTGTGAATATGAATTTTTCGTTTTTGAGTGTTTGCTGTTGTCAAACTTATACACTGACATACATATGCAAAACATTTCCAAAAATTAATTTTTTGCTTTATTCAGAGGACCTGAAAACGGGCATTTCCTAGTGAAACCTCGCTGTGGAATTATGGAATGGAACGCAGTGCTTCCCCTGGCATGATTAAGAGGCGGAGAAAATAAGAATTGCTTCAAATATTTTACTTTATTTGCCAAAACTGAGTAAAACTTGACTAATGTGCTTTCTCTGTGATGATGCTTAGAGGAGCGATAAGTATATTACTAGCCCATCTAATTGTCAAGCAATGATTCCAATGCACCCACCGTTGTATGGAAAAGTGTACATGATGAAATATGATGGACAGTCACGGCGCCCCGCCCTGCGAACAGTAGTACTAGTGAAAGCACACACCTTCACTTGACCCTATTGGCAAACGGGACACAATTCCATTGCCAATATGTTTCACTTTTCATCTAAATCATCTAACCTTGCCCTTGGGAGTCAATGTACCCTGAGTTGACTTTCGTCTCATTTCTAATGTCCGACGTTGTTAGAAGGAAGAACAAGAACAACTGCATTAGTTTGGCATACGTCCCGTAAAGCCGGGATTTTATCTCAGAAATGGAAATATTGTTCCAGCCGGACGAGCAAAGGTACGTTTATAATGTACCTAATGTGTGCTTTATGACATTTATTCCAATTTTAGCCATCAAGCGTCTGCTATTCTGCTCTCAGTGAGGTTTCTTGTATTACAAGATGAGAGTTTTAAACGTCCTTCCAGATCCGGAAGTGGGAGTTCATTAAGCTACTTCCTCTCTAGGTTACTTCCGGTTATTTCATCATGTTTCCTTATGTGATCTTAAAAAGTCGATTACTGCACAATATTACTGTATAGTAGCCCTAGTTATAACCTTTCCACCCGGCGAGCCTAAATGTTAGAATTAATTCTTTGGGGCTCGATGCGCAACTTTTTTTTTTGGAAAGAAATGCGAAATTATATCAATTGCCGTCAAAAATGGAAACGTCTTAATGAATGAATGAGCGAGTTTATTTAAATAAAAGTATTCATTCATTGATCCCTATCAATCGCAAGTGCCTAAGAGACCGTACGTGCTTTTCTAATACACAGAGAAATAAAGAACGAGAAAAAGAGGATAAGGTACGGACTACAAGAAAACACCACTGCACGAGAAAATTAAGATAAACGTATTTAAATATAGCATCTTTAGGAGAGGGCGGCCGAGTGGTTAGACCGCTCGTCTCCCACCGAGGCGTCCCAGGTTCAATCTCAGGGACCTGCATGTGGGATTTGTGGTGGACGAAGCGGCGTTCTCCAGTTTCCTCCGCCATTCATTCCACCAACTGCTCCATCATCACCTTTCCTTTCATCCATTTCACCAACATTTCGTTTCATCTACTTCCTTCATCCCATACCAGGCATCGGGCTGATCACCCATCCTGGATATTCTGTCTGATCCATGAGTGTCTGCTCCTCGACGGACCTCGCCTGTAAGTCCTGGGGGGTGTAAGTCCTACATAAGAGGAGGGTAAACAGATAATGAATTAATCTTTAGGAGAGACTAAAAGTTGAAAATTTCCACAAGATAACATTTTATTTTTTGTGTTGTCTTATAAATTGGAATTTACTCTTTAATTTATGTATATTTTACCACTGTATACATATATTTTACTTATATTTTAAATGTACTTTTAAAAATGATATGCTGCTTCCATTTTCTATTAAGAATTCTGCATCACTTCACAGAACAAATCAAAACTTCTATACTAGAGCTAGATTTTAACTCATCTTTTAAGGATAGCTTTGTTCGACAAATCAGTAACACTTCTAAATATAGCAGCGCCCATGATTCTAAACAATGTGATTGTTTTCTTTGTAGATTTATATTCATTTTGTTCCTTCGTTTTTACTTTGAACTTTTTTTTCTGTTAATGACATTTTATGAATATAAATTACCCGTTTTCTTAAGAATTATTGAAGACGGATAAATGACATTTCGATATGATAAAACGAAGGCCTCAATTGTGTTACTGGCGTACTTTGATGATCTGGGTTGTTTGTTATATTTGAGAAAATAATGACTGATAAATTAAAACAATGTGTAATTGAGAAAAAACTGAGTTAGCCTTTTCCGGTGTGCTTTCCAGTTTGGGGGAAAAATAATGGTAACTCAGAATATGAGAATGTTATGTAAAGGTATGTTTAGGGTACTTACCTTCGTTTTCAAGATACAAATAACATAAAAGATTTTGTCGACTTAGTTAAATCCATTGACATGTATCCTGTAATAAACTGAAGGCTGAATACTAGGAATGAATTAACCACCTGTTCGTTATAACCTTGAAAGCAGTTGACCTTGATGTTGGAAATAATTCTGGATTACCTTTATTAGCAACCATCGTAATTGTAGTGTAATGAGTAATTTTGTTATTTCACGCTGCTTGTAGTCTACATGACTTGAAATATGAGCCTTCCTAACCATAGAAAGGTCTATGGCGGACGAAATCAGAACAATATTCCTGTTTATAGATGTTTCATTGGTCTGGAAAGCAAAGGTTTTCTTGGTGAAGCAAGAAAAATGTGAAGTATTCATCACCATAAATTATGACGCTACGAGAGTTATACGTAATAAAAGGGCATACAATTTAACCAAGCAATTTGGTGTAATGGAAAACATTCGTTACATACTTTCAAACTAACTTCTAGTCATGTGGTATACCACTCCCATAGTTTCTGGGAGCCGATGCGGATTAGTTTGG
The DNA here is from genome assembly GCA_030765065.1 of Deroplatys truncata. Lineage (NCBI taxonomy): Eukaryota > Metazoa > Arthropoda > Insecta > Mantodea > Mantidae > Deroplatys > Deroplatys truncata. The sequence continues at coordinate 64,982,491 of CM060975.1, read as the reverse complement.
CAAATTGAAATCTGTATATTGGATATTGGGTTAGAAAGATATTAAGTATTGTACTTAGGCAGCATCTAATCAAAAGACTTTGCCATGAACCCATCGGAGTTAAGGACCTTATAGCGGTGACAATGTGCTTCAAGTCCTTGCAACAAGTGCTGCAAACAGGTACTTTAACTCTTGTGTTACATAGAAAACACTTGGATGATAGCATCCAACATCTCCCATAGGTTTGAAAAGTAACATATGGCAAATTCGGAAACTCCATGCAGGTTTATACCGGTTATTTTAATATATACTTACATGTTGTCTATGCTGCAGATCTTGCCAAACGTTTTTTCGACAGCCCACGCAGAAATTATGAAAATGAACTTTAAGTGTAGTGGAAGAAGCAGGGGCCAAAAGGGCTAAAATAAATTGTGAGTAAGTTTACTTTAATATTGCTCAAATGCTAATTTAATCTTTAGCAATTTTGTATTAAATAAGAAATATTTGAAATGTGTAAATTTCATAAAAACAACAGAAAATTTGGATATTTTTTATTCGATTTTATTTTACGTCGCTTTAACTTCTTGGTCACATCGCGACGGATCTGTTGGTGGATAACTCTTAGAACGATATGTGACGGACAGTTAGCCTTCTAGGTCTCATCGCTGTAACCACCAGCTCCGTCACGTATCACAGAGATCCTAGCGCATAGCTACCGAATCTTCTGCTCTAGGGTCGCATTAGGGTGCCGTCCAGTCCAACCGCCGCCCCCATACAAAGGCGGACAGTTAAGCCTTCTAGGTTTCATTCGTGTAATCCCTGCTTCATGCCGTGCAGATGGCGTTAGGGTGCCGTCCGGTCTGTTTACATTGTCATAGCATTCACTATTACCATTTATTTTACTATTGTTTTAGATTTAAAATGGAACTTTGAGTCGTGTTATCAAATATCCAATCCGATATTTACCTTGTCGACTGAGGAAAACCACGAAAAAACTTCAGACAGATTGGTCCGCCCACGGGAGCTCCCGAATGCGGGCCACAGAATTTACCGCCTGAGCCATCTCGCTTGGTAAGGTTGGAATTGATGCGATGCCAAGTTCAAGACTTCGTTTTGGTTTTGCTTCGGTTTATGTACTCCATATCAACACGGATTCCGGGAACTGTTCCTCTGGCACTGACTCTCTTGACAGTTTAAATAGACTTATAATTATGTTCTTGTGTTTAAGAATCAATCGTAGTCTTAGAGATGTACTTATTCTTCTTATCCACTTCCAGAGTTTGATTTTCATTTCGTCAAAGGGGACTGTGGAATCAGTTATATAAATTAATGAGCTGAACGGTTCATCTTGACCCATTCTATCAACTTTGTTAATGATATTGTGGGATTTAATTGCAGACATAGCCATACCTTCCCGATTGCTTCTGGCGTGTTCACTCGAATCTCGCGTCATTTACTTACTCGTCTTTTGTCTGTTATCATCATAGCTGAAATTGTCGTCATCGATTTGAACACTGAACGCCTTCAGTCTTCTACATCTTTGTTTACTCTTATTACCACACAATAAAAGCAATTCTTGAGTCTAGCTCTATGGCCTACGTAAGCTGTTCATATTGCAAATCTATTTTCGGCAACTTTTCGTTCCTTCTTTAGTCTTTATCTCGGACGAGCCCCCCAAATTGTGAGATTCCTAAGAATAGAATATTGTTCACTGTTGTTCTATATAGACAAGGATTTAAAACAACAAATCTCTTAGAAATGCCACACAATGAACTATTTTTGAGATATTCGTGTAACAAACATATTTTCAATTATAATCTAATGACTAGTGCATGCTACACTTACCTATGCTCAGTCATAAATCATTATAGATGATGTTTATACGAACTGCCCATGTATAACCTTAATACCATTTGTTTTGCTTGTCTCTAGTATCTGATCTATATAGAGATCTAAAGCAGTACTATCACTCTGAAATCTTTGAGGATATCTTGTTCTAATTTCACATTCATGCCTCTTGCACACCGTTTAAGCAAGAAACCTGTTTCCTGCCCTAACAATATTCCTCAATCCTTTCTTTTTCCGTGCAGTTACATGATCTAGAATGCTGATTGCAGCAACAACGGTAGAGATGACCGGAACGCTCTCATAAAGACATTTTCCTACAAGAGGATGCCACGCTCCGAATACGGTAAAATGAGTGATGGTGTTGGTGGTCACAGTTGCTTAACTCTGGCATGCAGTGGCGTGTGTGTACAGTGCACACGGTTTATTGGGGGGTGCGAAAACAGCAGGTCCACCATCCTTCCCTCCGTGTTGCCATAAGAAGGACAATTACGTTCAGTTAAGATTGGAGTAATGTGGAGTAATGTCGTCGTGGAGAATAGGAGTGCCTTTAACAAGTTTGTGCGCGTGACTGAGTGTTATGCTGTTCTTGCTGCAAGTGGATGCTATACTCCTTAGTGTTTCACATCGTTGCATTTAAAACAGTATTGATTACTTCAGAGCTTTGAAAAATGCAACTATATTCATTGTAAATTAAATTAAATTGAGTTTTATTTATGGACGCTGTTTAACTGCTGTGGCCCTTAGCGTCCCATTCTATATTGGGCGTGAAATACCGATAATTTTGCTCAGAGGCCTCTGTATCATGCTTGGGGTTCTTTTACGTGCCGTAAATCTACTACACGGGACCACCGGCTTTACTTCCCTTCCGAAGGAAGCCATGCTAAGGATTTTTATGCCTAAGAGGCTAGCACGGTACCACTAGTCCACGGAGGACGACGAATATGTTCATTGTAGTGAGGTTTTACCTCTAACTAATTCCCTTGCGCTGTTAAAATGAGCGTATTCTAAATTCTTCTACACTGTATGGAAGATCCCAAAATTCCTATCTTGAACTGTAAAAATGTTTTAAAAAACATTTGTTTACTCTTAATCTAATATTTCCATTTTATTTCAAATTACACCAAACATGTAATGTTTTAATTCTGACAATTAAAACCTTTCCACCTTGTCTTTAAGAAAATATGTCAAATATGTCAACTCTCTTTAAAAAGAAGTCAATCTCGTGCAATTATTGGCCTATTTATTCGTTGGTTTCCGTCGAAATAAATACAAACGTGGTAGGTATTTATTAGCTTTATTGTAAAAAATTAGATTATAGGCAAAATATATGACGGAAATGCACATAATTTCACTGATCCATTGGACGCAACCATCTGGCCACGCCCCATTACAGCTAAATATGTAAAAACTCCCCCCTGGTTTTAATTCCGAAATTCACCAAAGATAGAAGTAGTGCAGACGTTGGGTGTCACTTTACCAAAAGTCTACCTTTCTGGAGCTGCAAGCCTACAATGCGGTAGCGATGCTCGATAACTGCAAATAAGAACTAACCTATATTCTATGGTTGGCTGCCTTGCGCGCTTATGTCCCGCCAATTGTATCTAAGTGGTTGATGACCTATCCAAGTGATACATGCAGATCGTTGAGTGCTACAAATGACGTCAGAGAGATAAATGTGTACAATACAAATGAATAATGTAGAGGATAATCGAAAGCGGACTTCTTGTAATGCAGTAGCACACAGCAGCAATACAATTTTCCAAATAAGTAGTGTAAAAAAATCTGATGTGATACATCCACATGGCTTTTTCTGCCCTCTATCTTTTTAGTGGATATGCAAACTATTCTTACTAAAGCGTATTTTTCTACCTATTACAGTTTAATCCAAATAAACCTTTGCAGAAACGTCTGTATTACATATTTCGTTATAGATATAAAGGGTATAGCGGTAGTCAAATTTTTAAGAACTGGACGCTGTACGCTGGCCTTAAAATGCCATAGGCTCCATTCACAATCAAAATTAACTATAAGAATAACTAAACTTAAAAACTAGATGCTATACATTGTAATGGAACCATTCACAATGAATCACGTAAACATAAAAATTAGCATTGAATCAGACGTAAACTTAGAAACTTGCAAGATCCAGGATTTAAGTTTGTCTACGTTAAACATAATAAACTAACCAATCACAGAGCGATCCTCATCACGTGATCATTCTGCCATGCCATCAGATTTTCCGTCGCCATGTGTTTACTCGCTAACACACTTTCTGTGTAAGATCACAGGCCAAGAATCACTGAGGTATCTATAAAAATCGCAGCAAAACAAATTGTTATTGTAGGTGATGCTTTTTTGTGGGTTTAACTTCCTTTAACCGGGGATGATAAATTAACTGTTGTTCATTTTGGTACAAGTGCATAACCTCTTTTGAATCTGATCGCTTCCCAGGTCGCCATATTAACTCAGCTGTTTAACCCTCTCTTGTGAATGGTTACCGCTTAAATTTGTCGATATGAATGACAGTACATCGCCTTAAGTTTATGTCCAAGTTTTACATCTTATGTCAATGGTTAATCTTCATTGTGAATAACCCCATACTCTTTCCATGCAATCGCGAGAAACAACTGAATGATGAGAGAACTTTAAGAGAATTACCAAGTAGTGAACAATTCGAACCAATAATAACGGATATCTCGGAAATAGCATATGCCACAAAAAACTTATTTGAAATAAATTGTGTGTCTGAAAGAGATCTAGATTTTTGTGTAGTATGTTTTCGTCTATCGCTTAACCTTTATCAGCTATACTAGATTATACAAAATTCCTTCGGAATGAAGAGGACTTCACTACGGGCTTTTCCCGGAAAATTCAAGATATAACTTTTATTTGTCATGTAAATATCTATAATATATGGTATTTTAATTAAATCGTTAGAGCTATTTTTTTAAAATTAAAAATTTTGAAAAATGTTCCATATAAAGGGTAGTTGTGGTGGGGGATTTTCTTGTCTTTCTGAACTTCCTCAACTTAAATACCAAGGTTGGTACTTATCCAACTTTTCGTTTTTGAGTTGAGCTGTTCACAGACACACAGAAGAGACACAGACACACACGAACCTTTTTCTACAAATGCTTTATTTTGGATTCGGAAGCCCCAAAACATGCATTTCTAGAGAAATCTCGGTATCAAATTTTTAGGTTGAATGCAATGCCTTCTCTACCTACTATGTAAGTACGTAGTAGAGAAAGTAAAAAACGATTTTTCAAAAACAAAAATTCCTGTGGGATATAAGTTAAAATGTCGCAATTATAGGACAGAAAGAGTTTGGTAGCTCTGGCTTTGGGAGGCTGGACTGTCAAGGAAGGTTTCTGAGTACAATCCACAAGGACGATTCAGTGTTGGGAGACCAAGATTACGACGGGAAGTGATCATTGAGACGGTCTATCCTTGAGGAGAAGAAGAAGAAGGTGGAGTCTGAATACCTGTTAGAAAACACGAACAACTTGCAAAAGGATGGATTTCTGCTTTTTACGAAGCTCCCAAGAAAGAAATAATACCTAGGTACAATGACGACGAAGCGTTCTCGGGCTGAGAAGAGGTTACAAGACGTACCTACCCGTGACCACTTCTTGGACGGACTGGGGGTTGTAGGGTGACGGTTGAGAATGAGGTAATTGGAGTGACAGTAGCTAGCAAGATTGCTCCTGCACATCTGGTGCAACGTGGTTTCCAAAACTGTGATTATTTGGGGTTGCTGTTGTTAATTTGGTATCCAAGCTTCTCTTGGAGGATTGTGAAGGAGCTCAGCTTTTGCTGCTGGTGGAGTAGTTCCTTTGTTATCGTAGGTATCTGCGTGCCATGCGGGGAACCCAATGTTGCTTCTTGGGTTATAATCCCCAAAAGAACGAGGACGCTCAGATAATGTGGCAAAGAGTGGTAAAATTTTGCCGTCCATCGCCTAATTTCATCCTTTACTTATGAAAGCGATGAGGCTACATGAATCCTCACAGAGAAGAAACCACATACAGAATAACTAACCCTGAGGTCCCAGTTCGTACCCTTTGCAAACTTAGTAGATTGTACTTTGCGACCATGCGCTAGAGCTTGCAGGCGTAAAGGACAGGGATTATGAGTGCTCTGAAAATATATAGTTTTAAAGGATCTGGCATCCCTGACCTGAGCTTGGGATACAATGCTGTGATGGGTCGTAGGGGTCGGAGTCGTTTCAAAGGAAGGCTTCCTCCTTCGGGAGTGACCATTCCACTATTCGGAACTGGCACTTCCTTACTTCCAACTCTGTCGTAGTTATTTCCATAATAATTTTGCTTCCAACTCCGTCGGAGTTACTTCCACTTCCCATTGCTCATTCCAGCAATTTCATTGCCGTTCCAACATCTAATCAGTACTGATTATGCGTATTATTTAGAAGTCGCCGTAACGTTCGATAACATTTCCTTTACGGCAGATCACATGAAATCAAGTAATTGAAATTGTCACGTTGTAATTGAAAAAAAATGTCTAATTAAATTAAATCAATAATTCAGATTCAAATACTGATGAATGCGAGTTTGTGTGATTTATGGAAAATTTAGGTTAAATGTGATATTGAATAATAGGTATACAAATGCAATGAACGCTTCGGTTGAGCGTTACATGTAGGTAGAATTCAAATACGCAGAAGCATCGTTTTTTACTTTCTCTACTACGTATAGTAAGTAGGGGAAGTATTGCATTCCACCCAAATTTCCATACCGAGATTTCACCGGAAATACAGGTTTTGAGGTCCCCTGAATCCCAAAAAATTTTTTTAGAAAAAGGTCCGTGTGTCTGTGAACAGTATAACTCAAAAACGAAAAGTCGCATGAATACCAAACTTGGGATTTGGGTTCAGTATCTTTAAAAGATGCAACCACCCCAAACTACCCTTTACATGCAAAATTTTTCGAAAATTTTGATTATCTCTAAAATGGCGCTAACGATTTTGATTAAAATATCATATGTTTAACATACTTTCATAGCAAATCAAACGTATATCTTGAATTTTCGGGAAATTTCCCCAAAAGCCATCTTATTCTGAATGAATTCTGCGTAACTGGTAAACCGTAAGAGATAGACTAAAGTTTACTACACAAAAAAATGTATATATCGTTAAAACACACAATTTATGTCATATACTTTTTTTTTGTCGAGTGAACCATTTTCGAGATATTCCTTGTCATTTATTTGAATTTTCCAATACTTCTTTTTCTCAAGTGAGAATTCGTTATTCGTTTTTTTTTATGTCCTGGCCATGCAAACTTTTTATGTCCGGAACATGCAAAGAGAATGAAATGCTCCACATAGCAACCAGCTCTTGAAAGATTTGACTATCGCTTAAAGCCTACCATGTTCCCCTTTCACCTGCAATAAAATTAGCAACAAGATTAATATCTCGATATCTCGATTAATATGAAGTAGATGGAGAACAAGCGTTTGTAAAAATGTTTTGTACAAGAGTAGAGAAAGTCATGTGAGTGTAACACATCAGATTTTTTTCTGATGTAATCGTTTAATGACAAATATGCTTCTGTGAGAAAAGCCAAATGTTTAGTTATATTTCATCTACTCATACATCCCACGTCATGTAGCAGTGATATTAATAAGGGAATATTGCAGAAGATTGAACATAACGTACAGAATTCCAAAAATACGCAGAAGCTTGGGTTTATCTGATTTAATCGTTTAATGCTGATTACCTGTGCTTTTATGAGAAAAGCTGGTTTGTTGCTGCTACGTATGGAAAGCCAGTTTGAAGAAAGTGTATTATATATCGACTGTTGGGGAGCCGAACTTGAAGTAGTTGCAATCGCACGTACGGTAAAACGTTTCCGGTAGCCTTCGCCGCAAAAATGTACCTTCCGGTGGCCTTTGCCCCAAAAAATGTTTAAAAAAGTATAACTTTGTAATTTTGGCTGTTTCTTTAAGTATTATATATTTATGTTTGCCTCGGCTGCGTCAGTATTTATATTTTTAGAGACATGAATGTTTTATCAGGGAGTGGTGCGACTGAAGACTGTGGACTTACACAGATTATAATTTTACTTCACTCCTTTTATGAATGCTTTACACGATTTAAGTAACACTTCACTGATATAGAGAGAGCTGTGAGATTTGTTTATTAATTACTTGCATTTTTTAACACGTAAACTATCTTTTTGTCTCACACAAAATACGTATTAAATTTCTCGAGGACGCATTTCACGTCTGGTTTGGAACACTGTCTACAAGCAACTGACTTCTGAATTTGTAAATTTTTCTCCATTTTAGTTTCTGATTGGCTAATCCTAGTCCAATAGAATACCTTCATTTAACTAAAGGTTTTTTCTGGTTGTTCATTGGCTATTTTATAAACTCTCACTAAAATTACATTATTACTTCCAAGAATCACAAATAGCATTATTAAAATTTCAAATTCATTATTGTCTCAAGGTTATCTCATTGTTAGCAACTTTTAACCTATTATTCTCACAGCTCCTACATTATTAAATTACTTATTACATTCACATAACATTATTACAAATTTATACAATAATATAGCATATACAATGACTGTAATATACACTTTTTATATCTTGTTACATACACATATTGCTTTAAGGCGGGCTGTTATTGAATTGATATATTATATAATTTGACTGAAATCATTTAAGTGTTAAAAATACTGCTTCAAATTCCTGTTTCCGTCTACTCTTACTTCCCAGGTCATGTAGCAGTGATATTAATAAGGGAATATTGCGGTATGTCTACACGATAAATATTGTTGCATTTTAACTCCCTAGTGCAACATTTTATGTTGAGTGCGTGTTTTAGCCTTAAAATTAGTAGACGAGTCCTTTACGTAAGCAACATAACTTATGTGTAAATTGCTGATTTGTTAAATTGCCGTTGTAAACAAAGTAGCTTTAAGTGCAACCAGGAAACTCATAAAACTCCATAATGATCGATACAAGGCTACAACAACATTTACTCATGAATTGCCATACATCACACAACCTCATTTCAAATCACCTGAAGTTGATAAATGTTACTTCCAGTTTCGCCAACATCTTTTCTGTTGCAAATGTTGGTACTTTACATTGCGCTTTTTCCTTATCCGCTCCGTTGTTGGCTAACTGCCAGGAGGTATATTATTAGACGTCAACAGCAACATAGCTGTTAATTCTGCATTAGCAGATGTAGCTAAGACAAACTGTTTGGTAATTTGCATCATTCGTGTGTTTTGACCTAGCTTTTTCATACAGTTTGAGTAATACCCTGAGAATTGGCTACTAAACTGCCTAAAATGCAGTAACTTGATCCTATAAACTTGTGGTTCAGAATGGTGAATAAAAAAATGGAAGAATGCCACTTCTTTTATTAAATTCTCAAAATCTTCCACTTCACAATAACATAAAAATCAGCTCCTAGAGATTAAGAGTATATTTGAGTTCATCTGCCAAAAAATGTTTTATATTTGCTGAAGCCACATTTAATGTATTCCAATTTTCCTCCACTCTGTTCATAACCTAAACCTTTAGCACGCAATAACGCAATATTTTAAGAAGTTTCTAGGCATAAGCTTTAATGTTAAATCCGTAGTGTTGCGTTCCATTACACTGTTGGTTATTTTATCAAATGGTATTATAATACATGAGGTGTACATTACTACATTTGATATAACCAGTATCACTTTGCAGTTTATTATACAACAGGCATCAAATCACAACACACTATCCTAGAACTGCATATCCATTAAATCACAAACACTTGCTTATGCGACAGGAGGCATTGATTGTTAACACATGGTGTGGCATCCCGCTGGATATAATTTGCCTTAAAATGGAAGTGCCTTATGCCATTGCAATACCTCGTATTTATGGAGTAGAAGAAGTCATTCCGATAACACTCCAGGGTAAAGCACTGGAAATGGTTCCGCCAATACTCGAATAAAAACAATGGAAGTACTTTCACCAATACTGTAGAGTGGAAAAATGGAAATACTTCCAGCAAAGTTTAGAAGAAAGGCTGGTTCACAACGAACGAGAACGGTAACCAGAACGAGAATGGGAAAGTTGAAATACATGTATTCAAATGAGAGCGTTCACAATCGACGGGAAGCCTTACCGGGCCCCGGGAACAGGAAAGAAGACTTGCCCAGCTTTTAACTTTCCCGTTCCCGGGCACGCCATTTTTAGATCCATATTGTGCATATTAGACTCTTCACTCTATCGGTTATTCTAGGCGGCCGTGACATGAAACAGCCGTCACTGCTCTCTATAGTCGCAAGCTGGAAACATAAAACTGGAAGAAATTAGTAGTAAATGTGCTTTCTAACCTCAGATCTGACCCACAAATCCAATGAGCGTTGGTTCCTCTGGTGAAAGGGTCATCTGCAGTTTGTTTATATGCAACTCAAAACTGGCTATTGCCTCAAAAAACAATGGCAAAAGCTACAAAGAACAGCAAAAACCAGTGGAAATTAAGAAAAGAACAATAAGCAACTTTAATATATGCCATTAAATAAAGGAATGAAAGCTTGGCACAACTAGGGGGATGAAAATGTAATGGATATCGAATTTTGACGTTGGCTAACCGCGTTATGTTGGTGAAAAAAATTCATTTGTAAGTTAAAAACAAATTAAATCCCAATGCGCAAAATCGACTTTCACTGTGTGATCGATATGATCATCCATATGATTCTCGTTCTCGTAAACGGGATGTTGTGAAAGAAAATCTTGTATGCTGCATTATGTACTTCCCGTTCTCGTTTCCGTTTTGGTTACCGTTCTCGGGCGGTTGTGAACCAGCCTGTACTTCCAATGGAATTAGTTCCATCAAAGGCCGGAACTACTTCGGAGTAGAAATGGTGGAATAAGTTCCGGTAAAGTAACGCGCTCGACCCATCACTAGTACAATGAGACAGCAGTCCCAGGGCCGTGTGACAGGTCTCTTTATATTTTCCTGAAACAGTTAAGGCTGGTTCACAATAACCCGGAACGGTAACCAAAACGAGAATGGAAAGCAATGCAGCATACAAGATTTTCTTTCGCTACAGCCCATTTATGACAACGAGAATGCATATGTATGATCATATCGATTACAAATGGAAAGTCGATTTTGGGATTCATTTGTTTTTAACTGACCAATGATATTACTTTCTCTACTACGTATAGTAAGTAGGGGAAGTATTGTATTCCACCCAAAAATTCGATACCGAGATTTCACCGGCAATATATGTTTTGAGACCCCTTGAATCCAAAAAAAGAATTTTTGGAAACATGTCCGTGTGTGTGTCTGTGTGCCTGTGAACAGCATAACTCAGAAACGAACAGTTGGATAAACACCAAACTTGGTATTTAGGTTCAGTATCTTCCAGAGATGCGACACGAAGGTTTTCAAGAAAATTCCCCCACCCCAGACTACCCTTTACATGGAACTGTTTTCGAACATTTTAATTTTCTCAAAAATGGCTCTAACGATTTTGATTAAAATATCATATGTTTAAGATATTTTCATGACAAATGAAATGTATATCTCGAATTTTTTGGGAATGTCTCCAAAAGTATTCTTCATTGTGAACGACTTTTGCATAACTGGTAAACCATAAGAGATAGACAAGATTTTACTACACAGAAAATGTAGAACGCGTTAAAATACACAATGTATGTCATATATATTTTTGTTGAGTGAACCATTTTCGAGATATTGCTTGTTATTCCCTTAGATTTTCCAATACTTATACTTTTTCTAAAATTCGTTATTTATTTTTTTTTGTTCCGGTAATGCAAAGAGAATGGAATACTCCACATAGCAACCAACGCTTAAAATATTTGACTATCGCTTAAAGCCTACCAATTCCCCTTGCATCTACAAGAAAATTAGCAATAAGATTAACATCTCGATATCTCAATTAACATGAAGCATATGGGGAATAAGCGTTTGTAAAAATAGTTTGTACAAGAGTAGAGAAAGTCATGTGAGTGTAACACATCAGATTTTTTTCACCTGCTTCTAATTTAGCCAACATAATGCGGGTTAATCAACCTCAAAATTCGATAGAGTAAACATTATCTAAATGCAGATCCATTACATTTTCGATTCCTCTTTCGTACCAAGCTTTCATTCCTTTATTTAATGGCATGCATTAAAGTTGTTTGATATTCTTTCTTAATTTCTACCTATTTTTGCTGTTCTTTTAACCTTTTGCTATTGTTTTTGAGGCAACTGCCGGTTTTGAGTTGCATTTAAACAAACTACAGATGACCCTGTCACTAAAAGAACCAACGTTCAATGGATCTGCGTGTATCAAGTACTGAGGTTAGGAAGCACATATACTACTAATTTCTTCCAGTTTCATGTTTCCAGCATGCGACTATAGAGTGTAATAGCGGCTGTTTCATGTCACGGCCGCCTAGAATAACATATACAGTGCGGTGCCTAAAATGCACAATGTGCCGTGCCCGGGAAGGAGAACGAAAAAGTTAAAACTTGGCCAAGTCTTCTTTCCCGTTGATTGTGAACGCTCCCATTAGAACACATGTATTTCAACTTTGTCGTTGTTGTTCTGCTTGCCGTTCTCGGTTGTTTAGCCTCTACTCAGCCCAAGTATTGGAAGTAGTCCACTCAATCCTTAGTCGTAGATAGATGCATGTGGGACAGTTCACGGGGAAGCGGCGCTTCATTAGCAGAATAGCATGATTTTTATCCAGATTGATGGGCACTTGCCAACACCTGCACCATCGTGGATGAGTCAGAGGAGTCTGTGTGGGGAGAGATAACATTTATTTGGTGTTAAATACTACGGTGACATCAGATAGAACGACAGCGCTGTTAACGGTTGAGTTGCGGTCGCGCGCCGCTTCCCTTCCGAGACTTCATTCTCTACTATTGCGCCGTTTCCCTCATACTCGTACATCAAAGTCCACTACATGATCCTAAGTCGGTGTTTGGTCTGCTGTGAGTGCGTCTAGAAAAATTGGCTCTATTTTCTTTCACGAAACATAATTGCTGCACGATACCAACGTTAATTTTGGAGCAGTTCTTCCCTCAATTGACAGATGAGCGAATTCACGGTGTATTTCAACAAGACGGGGCTACAGCTCAGGCTTCTGTGGATACAATAGTTGACGTTTTTGCTAACGGAGTGATCCCTAGACCTCACGACGTGCGAATTTTTACTTGGGGGGCAATTTAAAAGACAAAATGTATAACCAAAGTTCCCAAACACTACAAGAACTGCAAAATAATTTACGGGAAGAAATAACCAACATTAGAAGAAGAACTGCATTATATGAACCATAATCTGTTAAGACGCTGCAATGCCTGTCTTTGAGCACAAGGAGAACGTTTCCAACATAATATTTGAAAAGTTAAGCAATGTAAGGGACATTCATTATTGTAATTTGCGAAATAATAATGGTACTAGTTGGCCTTGTCCGTTCATCCTATTTGTTTCGATGCAAATGACGGTTCGCGCGGGAATGAAGTGTTGGCAGGCGAGTGGCGGTGGTGACTAGGTGCCGCTAGCAGCTCTGCCGCTGAATCTGATGACTCTGTACAATATAATTGATAAATAACTGTTACTTCACACATGCCGTGTGTAGGCTATGGTTGGAAAGGTTGAGTCATAGTAAAAGAATTTGATGTGTTACACTCACATGACTTTCTCTACTCTTGTATAAACTCTTATTCTCTATCTATTTCATATTAATCGAGATAAACATTTGCGGAAACAATCTTTTGACATGCAAAGAGAATTACATTTTACACATAGCGACCAGTTCTAAAAATATTTGACTATCGCTTAAGGCGTACTATGTTCCCCTTGTTTTGTATTTGCAAGGGCAATATAGAAATACAGTAGTCTTTAAGCATGGACATATATCTTAATAGCTGGTTGCCGGGTGCAGCACCATTCTCTTTGCTACAGATTAATACTCTTTGCATATCCAAGACAGAAAAATGAATAACGAATTCCCATTTGAGAAAAAAAGTATTGAAAATTTTAAGGGAATAACAAGCAATATCTCGAAAATGGTTCACTTAACAAAAAATGTGTATGACATGAATTGTGTATTTTAACGCGATCTACATTTTTTGTGTAGTAAAATTTTGTCTATCTCTTAAGGTTTACCAGTTATGCAAAGGTCGTTCACAATGAAGAATACTTTTGGAGACATTCCCAGAAAATTAAAGATATAAATTTTATTTGTCATGAAAGTATCTTAAACATATATTTTAATCAAAATCGTTAGAGCCATTTTTGAGAAAATTAAGATTTTCGAAAAATGTTCCATGTAAAGGGTAATCTGGAGTGGGGGGATTTTCTTGAAAACCTTCGTGTCGCATCTCTGGAAGATACTAAACCTAAATACCAAGTTTGGTGTTTATGCAACTGTTCATTTCTGTGTTATGCTGTTCACAGACACACACACACGGACATGTTTCCAAAAATGCTTTTTTTTGGATTCAGGGGGTCTCAAAACATATATTTCCGGTGAAATCTCGGTATCGAATTTTTGGGTGGAATACAATACTTCCCCTACTTACTATACGTAGTAGAGAAAGTAAAAAATCATTGCTCTTGCCAGTATTTGAACCACGGATCTTCGGCTTTTGGTGCCGATACTATAGCCAACAGAGCTGCCATGGAAACCGTAGGCTACACACGGAATGTAAAAAAGAACAATTATTTATCATTTGGTTTTGTTTAAGTTTAACGTGCTTTAACCGGTAGGTCATAACGAAATGATTGAAATGATGCCCAAATGGGCCAGGGATCCCTGGAACGTAGAGTTACCCGACATTCGTCTCCTCAGGATAAGGGAAAACCCCGAAAAAAGCTACCTAGGAAACTCCTCTAACCGAGATTCGAACTCGGGTCTCTTGAATGTGAGGCAAACGCGCTACTCTCATAACACGGAGTTGGGTTGTTTAGTATTGATTGACCTAACAGTTGGCTAACTATGAAGCCCGGGACTTAAGTACTTAGAGATTTTAAGTCATTGGGGCATATCATCTCCAAATGAATTTGAGAATACCTCGTGGTTTACTGGAAAATGCAACTCAGTTGGGGAATTTAATGTCACATCAGCATGGTAGCTCCCGTTGGTTGGAGCAACGGCACGGAAAGAACTTCCGTGGTTAACATTCCGGCTATGACAGAATTTTTCATTGTGATTCTACAGAGAGAGCCAAGAAACTACGAACCGGTTGCGCGGTGTTTTTCCTGTGCGAGTCCTCGGCGCTTGTTGCCGCCGCTATCATAGAAAGGCGCGGATGAAACCATACAACATTTTTAAAAGCTTTACTTACCAACTTTATGAAAGGATTTATGCTGAAACTGACCATCGTCGTTGTCCATACATTTTTGACATCTCTTTAGGAAACTATCCATCACTCGCCATAGTTCACGTTGAGAAATGCTGGCAATTTCCTGGCGGATATTTTGCTTTAATTCTGCCAGGGTGTGTGGGTTTGTCTTGTACACTTTGTTTTAAGCTACTCCAGAGATAGAAATCGCAGGGTGTTACAGGGGTGCCAATCGCAGAGCCAATTTTTTTCGAGTCAATAGTTGAAGCCCTTGCATACGTGAATACAATTTTGTGCCTTGTTTTTAGAGAATTAACAGATAAGAAGCGTGATTTTGCCTTTTTTCAACAAAACTCGCAACAGCTCATACGGCCAATATTTCGAGGCCAACAATTGAAAGGATGTTTGAGGACAGAATAATTAGTAGAGATTTGTGACCCCCTCGGTTCCCCGACCTAACCCCCTGCGATCTCTATCTCTGGGGTAAATTAAAGCAAAATGTACAAGACAAACCCACACACCTTCGAAGAATTAAAACAAAATATCTGCTAGGATATTGCTAGCATTTCTCAACGTGGCCTAAGGCGAGTGATGGATAGTTTCCTAAAGAGGTGCCAAAAACGTATGGACAACGACGGTGGCCAGTTTCAGCATATTATTTCATAAAGTTGGTAAGTAAGGCCTTTAAAAGTAGTTTTAAAAATGTTGTATGGTTTCATCAGCGCGTTTCTACGATAGCGGCAGACGGCAACGAGCGCCGAGGACGCGGACGGAAAAACACCGCGCAGCCGTTTCGGAGTTTTTGGCTCACCCTGTACCTTTCCGATACATAGGTACTATATCAGCTGATTTGAATTCCGCACAGTAGTACCTGTTAGAAGTTGAATATATGTGTACACGCCACTGTAACTCCAGCTGCCAACCTGTGACTACATTGTAGCAAGTTGTGTGTCTGTGTGTGTGTGTGTGTGTGTGTGTGTGTGTGTGTGTGTGTGTGTGTGTGTGTGTGTGTGTGTGTGTGTGTGTGTTGAAGCAGTTCTCAGGTCGTTGTGCAAGGCTCTATTTACTGATGTCACGAGGAATAAAGCACCTTTTTTTCTCTCTCTGTTGCCTGCTTTTCTCTTTTGCAAGTACAAGATCAGTGTGGTAGTCAACATGTTATGCCTCAGGGAACATATGTTCACTTCTGGTTACGATATTATGTTTTAGCCCAACAATGTATATTTGATATCGTTTAAATAGTTTCTCTTATACTTCCTCCCTAATGTTTTGTTTATGAGCTGGCGGTTTGAGCCACAAGTGTTTTATGATATCCTATTGCTGCTCCTAATAAGGGAATGGTTTCAGGTGGAACAGAAATGTATTCAAAATTTATATTTGCTAAGGGTTTACATTTTATTAAAACACAGAACCGCATTAGGGCTTTTGTTTCACCTCCTTCCCCTATCGTTCTTTCTCCTTTTTCTCCGTTCGCTAACCCTTCTTCTTTCTCCCTTTCTCACTTCTTTTTCGTTTTCCCTTATTCCACCTTTATCACCCCCCTCTCTCTCTTCGCTCCGTGCCATTTATATGTAATATGATGTTTTGAAAACACATAGTAAAATTTCTGTGCTGCTAATAAAAATTCAAACGTAAGTTAAAGTATCCTAAATTGTGCCTAATCCTTATACTCTTTCTCGTGATAATCAATTTACGTACACGAATAATATAAAAAATTAACGGTTTTAACTTCATTTTATAGAAATTTTGTAAACAGCAAAACTCGTTATATAACATATAAAATAGTTATTAATATGCAGATATATAGATATTCTTATTTTGATTGCAATTTGAATTTTCCCCTTCTGGCAAGATAACCTGGTTTCTAAATGGCTACGGTATATTATAGGTATACCAAGCTTCATAACCATCGGCTCGGCCTTTGTAAAGGTAACATACGCATGCGCATACACGAACTTTTAAAAATCTGATGTGTTACATTCACATGACCTTCTCCACCCCTATCGTTTATTAAAGGATATAAAACTATTCTTCCTAAAGATTACAAATACAAAGGGAACAGCGATAGTCAAATGTTTAAGAACTGGATGCTATACGCTGGCCTTAAAAATCCACACTGTTTCCATGCAATCGCGAGAAACAGTCAAATGTTGACAGGACTTTAAGAGAATGACAAGGTCTTGAATAATCCGAAGCATTAATAATGGATATCACAGAAATGGCTGATGTCACAAAAACAGTTATTTGAAATAAATTGTGTGTTTTAAAGAGATATAATTTTTTTTGAGTTGTGCGTTTTCGTTTATCGCTTAGTGTTTACCAGTTACACAAGATTACACAAAACTCCTTCCGAATAAAGAGGACTTCAGAGGCTATTCCCAGAAAATTCAAGATATGCATTTTATTTGTCATGTAAACATCTTAAATATATGGTGTTTTAATCAAAATTGTTGCAGCCATTTTTTTAGAAAATTAAAAATTTCGAAAAATGTTCTACGTAAAAGGTAGTTGCGGTGGGGATTTTCTTGAAAATCTTTGTGTTACTTCTTTGGAAGATACTGGACGTAAATACCGAGTTTGATATTTTTCCGACTTTTGTTCTTGAGTTATGTTGTTCATACACATACACACACAAGACCTTATTTAAAAACATTTTTTGTTGTTGTAGTGGGCCTCAAAACGTATATGCTCGGTGAAACCTCGATGTGGTGGAATACAGTAGGTTTGTTCCAACATACGGTTCTGAACGGGTTCCGAACTAATTCCAACACATGCTAATGCACATGCGCCAGTCCGGTACGCTCACAGAACTAATTCGGAATTTTGTGTGGTTGGAACACTACTTGAACCGTTCGCGTTCTGTCACGGCCTTCTTCGTTGCACGGTCAATCAGAAGACGATCAAATATCTACGTTTACAGCGTTGATGAATGAAATCAAACTCCGCCGATGTACGTATGTGTATATGCGTTTCTTTCATACTGATTCCAGTCCTAATATTCGAGCAAAAATAAATCGCGTTCGTTTATCGGCTTAAAACCATTGATACTGAGTTATTGCGAATAACAATTGTAATTTATAGATATTATATTTAAACCAGAACCCGGAAAAAGTAATTTAACACAATTCCAATTTAACATTAGGTTTCCTGCTACAGAAGCTTCTAAACACAATGTTTAATTTAAAACTGGTTTAATTCTCGAAACTCCAATACTCTGAGACAATGACACCCCACATAAATTCTATTCCGAACGTAATGCAAATAATACAAAACTACATGGTACCAATTCCCGCGCGGCGTTTACTGAAAGAGGTAGACTTACTATTCGCACGTACACAGCAAGCTGAGGAGACGTTAATTGAAAGTTAAAGAATAAATTGGAATGAAACAAAAGAAAAAAGGGGATTATGGGCATGGTTGGGGGAAAATGGTATAAAGGTGCCAAAAAGGGGTAAAGGTCCCAAAGTAACGGAATAACGTTTAAATGGAAATAATCCTCTTCTTCGGAAGTCGATGCATCATTAAAAAGATGACTGTCACCCTCTAAATCACTCATTATTGTTATCTTTGAACGCTGTTTTGCTCCCTGGCTTTGTTAGACGTTTGTTCTTTTCCTCAAGTATGTCGCCATACTACTCAACAGCGAGCAACTGCTTACCAAACACCTTTGCTATTCCGTATTGAGAAATAAACACGAATGGAGGAATAAATTACATATTCAAATTTATTTTCTACTGAATACAGAGAGTATGTCGCTTTTTCAATACTCTCTGTCGGGTTTGTTCCAAGCGATTAGAATCGATTCTGAATTAACTGAGTATGCGCTGTAGACCATACAATCTGCGCATGTCTGGAATTTTCAGTTCCTATTCTTAATCACGAACCGATTTCACTCGTTCCGAACTAGTTCCCAAATACGTTGGAACAGCAAACTGGAAATTCAGAATTGGTTCTGAACTGATTCTCTGTCGTGTTGGAACGCCACTTAGCTACTGCGCACACTCAGATAATTCGGAATCGATTCTGAATCGTGTGGGAACAAACCTAGTATTTCGCTTACTTACTATACGTAGTAGATAGTAGATAGCTTTCTAGCTTTAATGTAACCATTATACATTAGTAGTTGTCCTCCGTGGTGTAGTGGTTACCATGTTAGCCTCTAGTTCCCGAGGTCGCGGGTTCATCGCGGACGATGGATATTTTCGGGCGTAAAAATCCTTAGCACGGCTTCCTTCGGAAGGGAAGTAAAGCCGGTGGTCCCGTGCCGTAGATTTACGACACGTAAAAGAACCTCAAGTCTGATAAAGAGGCCTCTGAGCAAAATTACCGGTGTTTCACGCCCAATATAGAATGGGACGCTACGGACCACAGCAGTTAAAGAGCGTCCGTAAAAAAAATTATACATTAGTATCATAATTCATCCAAAATCGAAAATTATCAGAATATTTTCGATTAGAATTTTATTTTATGTATAAAAAATTTCACCGAGTAACGAAGTATATACTGGCTATCGTTTGGTTTTACAAAATATGTACCTAGGTATGAATCATAGTTATATGAAGTGATTAGAACGCAACCGAGTGAATTGACTCAGGCCGTAGTGCTTATGGTTCGTATTCTGGAGGTTACAGGTTTAACTCCTTTAGCCTAACACGTTTCTTCAAGGTTTTACTTATTTTCTAGGGAACGATAGATTGGTTAACTTCTGGAATTTTCCTGTCAAGTATTTCTTCATTTCATTTCCATCCTCGCCATCGTCTCTGTATATGAGCTGATTACTCAAGGAGGGATTCTGACCCGAGGTTATAAGTCCTTGGGGTGTAAGAACTACATATCGGTGGGTAATCGAGGAGGGAAAGTAAAAAGGACGGAAAGATTATATTAAAACAAATGGGAGTTTCTAATATCTCAGGGGGCATAACGAATCGTTAGTTTGAAAATATTCCATGAAAATATAGTTTCCACTCAGAAAGTGTTAACATAGAGAGAGAGCAAGGGAGATGAGAGAGGGCAAGACAAAGAGGGATTGAGAGAATAATCCACAGTTAATGCAATAATGGGATCGGATATGTTGGTTTTGCTAATTTAAGCATAAATTTGTTAGTCTTTACGGTTTATAAACTTAAGAAAAACAGTTTTACCCATTATGTGATTAATGCAATCAATTCAACCTCCACAGAAGCTTGGCTTGGTTTCCTATTACTGTAGTATGTCACGCGGTTCATAAATTTAACTGCTATTTTTGATGGATCGATTGCAAGACCTTCGCTATTCAACAGTTTAATATTCATGAATTCCATCTTCGAGGGTAGATGCATTAAGGATTCTGTTTATGTCCCGGAATACCTTTATAATAATATCGATTCAAGAGCAGAATTCAACTTCCAAATTTCTTTTTCACAATCAGAGATATCTGCCTTCGAATACAACGTCTTATACTAGAATTTTGATATCAAGTAAACTATTTTTGAGCTTCCTTAGCGAACTGCAGCTAAAGATTACGTGCCGAAAATGCAATTACTTCTCATTGTCGACGCTGTGCAAACTTTTGGAAGAAAGGTATGTGCGGTGTTAATTGAATTATAAAAAATAACTGTAAATAAAGTTATAGGTAGCATCCCAAGAAGACTTAGCTAACTAAGCTCAAACTCTCGAGTGAAGTAATGCCTAATCGTGGGTTTAACTTGAGAGAATCAAAGGTAAAGTGTCATATTAACAAAATAAAAATGCACATCCTATGGAAAGAAAACATTTATTACTTTTTGTTATCACGTGCATAGTAGGTAGAGAAGCTATAGCATTCCAGCTAAAAATTTGATACCGATATTTCACCTGAAATACATTTTTGAGGCCCCTGAATCCAAAAACGAATTTTTAGAAAAAGGTCCGTGAATGTGTGTATGTGTGTCTGTAAATATTTAAACTCAAAAACGAAAAGTCTGATTGACACCAAAATCGGTATTTAGGTTCAGTATCTTCCAAGGATGCGACACGAAGATTTTCAAGAAAATACCCGCACCCAAATCTACCCTTTACATGAACATTTTTCGAAATTTATGATTTTCTCAAAATGAATCTAATGATTTTGATTAAAATATCATATATTAAAGATATTTACATGACAAATAAAATGTATATCTTACATTTTCTGGGAATAGCCTTTGAAGTCCTCTTCATTCGCAAGGAAATTGTGTAATCTTGTGTAACCGCTAAACGTTAAGCGATAAACGAAAACGTGCCGCACAAAAAATGTAGATCTCTTTAAGCTCACAATTTATTTCAAAGAACTTTTATTGTAGCGTCAGCCATTTTCGAGATACCCGTTATTTTGTTCCATTTGTTCAATACTTTGTCATTCTTTTTAAGTTCCGTCGATTTTTGGTTGTTTCTCGCGATTACATGTAAACAGTGTGGAAGTTTAAGGCTAGCATATACGTAGTTCTTAAACAATGGATTATCGTTATTCTCTTTGTATCTGTAACGAAATGTGTAATGTAGCTATTTCTGCAAATGTTTATCTGAATTAAACTGAAGTAGATAGAAAAATAAGAATAATTCTTTCGTAAGAATAATTTACGATAGATGTTAGAGAAAGTTATGTTAATGTAACACATCAGTTTTTTTTAAACAAGCTAATTAATTGTTTGACACTTGACCAAATGTTAAAGCTGTCATTTTGTTTTGAATCCCGCAGTGGAAAACAAATACAGGAGGCATAATGATGGGATACAGATCATCATTTCTTTCGATAATTACTCTGTAATCAAGCTGCGACAAATATTCAAGACGTTGTGAAACTCCATTTACCATGTCTTGCTTACACCGAGAGTGGAATAGCTCAGCGATTTTAAAGAATGTTACTAATACATGTTTCTTCGGTGTGTGTGAATGCTTGGTATTTGATTTATTTAACATTGGGTATACGTAAATAGACCAAATGTTATTGACAAAACATGCTCGGAATGTTGTGAATTTCAGCGGTGTAACAGTGTAAAATATGTCAGTTACACCCTATGTTATTGAAAGTTTGGGTATCAAGAAAAGAGTTTTAGCTCTAAAAATATGCGTGCGTTTAGCATGGACCGCTTTCTTTTGTTTCACAAATATATCTGTATGCTCGAGAGAGAGAAATAGAGAGAGAGAGAGAGAGAGAGAGGGAGGGGGGAAATGATAAAAAAATCTGATGTGTTACACTCACATAACTTTCTCTACTCTTGTACAACCTAATTTTACAAACGCCCATTCTCCATATGCTTCATGTTAATCGAGATATCGAGATGTCAATCTTATTGGTAATTTTCTTATAGATGCAAGGGGAATATGGCAGCTTTTAAGCGATAGTCAAATATTTAAGCGCTGGTTGCTATGTGGCGCATTCCATTCTCTTTGCATGTCCAGGACATAAAAAATGAGTAACGAATTTGAGAAAAAGTATAAGTATTGGAAAATTTAAGGGAATAACAAGCAATATCTCGAAAACGGTTCACTCAACAACAAAAATGTATATGACATAAGTTGTGTATTGTAACGCGATCTACATTTTTTGTGCAGTAAAATTTTGTCTATCTCTTATGGTTTACCAGTTATGCAAAAGTCGTTCACAATGAAGAATGCTTTTGGAGACATTCCCAGAAAATTCGAGATATACATTTCATTTCTCATGACATTATCTTAAACATATGTTATTGTAATCAAAATCGTTAGAGCCATTTTTGAAAAAATTAAAATTTTCGAAAAATGTTCCATGTAAAGGGTAGTCTGGGGTGGGGGGATTTTCTTGAAAGCCTTCGTGTCGCATCTCTGGAAGATACTGAACCTAAATACAAAGTTTGGTGTTTATCCGACTGTTCGTTTTTGAGTTATGCTGTTCACAGACAGACACACAGACACACACACACACAGACACACACACACACACACACACAGACACACACACGGACATGTTTCCAAAAATGCTTTTTTTGGATTCAGGAGGTCTCAAAACATGTATTTCCGGTGAAATCTCGGTATCGAATTTTTGGGTGGAATGCAATACTTCCCCTACTTACTATACGTAGTAGAGAAAGTAAAAAAAATCTGATGTGTTACACTCACATGACTTTCTCTACTCTTGTACAATCTAATTTTACAAACGCCTATTCTCCATATGCTTCATGTTAATCGAGATATCGAGATGTCAATCTTATTGGTAATTTTCTTGTAGATGCAAGGGGAATATGGTAGCTTTTAAGCGATAGTCAAATATTTTAACGCTGGTTGCTATGTGGCGAATTCCATTCTCTTTGCATGTTCAGGACATAAAAAAAATGAATAACGAATTTGAGAAAAAGTATAAGTATTGGAAAATTTAAGGAAATAACAAGCAATATCTCGAAAACGGTTCACTCAACAAAAGAAACGTATATGACATAAGTTGTGTATTTTAACGCGATCTACATTTTTTGTGTAGTAAAATTTTGTCTATCTCTTATGGTTTACCAGTTATGCAAAAGTCGTTCACAATGAAGAATATTTTTGGAGACATTCCCAGAAAATTCGAGATATACATTTTATTTGTCATGACAATATCTTAAACATATGATATTTTAATCAAAATCGTTAGAGCCGTTTTTGAGAAAATTAAAATTTTCGAAAAATGTTCCATGTAAAGGGTAGTCTGGGGTGGGGGGATTTTCTTGAAAACCTTCGTGTCGCATCTCTGGAAGATACTGAACCTAAATACCAAGTTTGGTGTTTATCCGACTGTTCGTTTTTGAGTTATGCTGTTCACAGACACACAGACACACAGACACACAGACAGACAGACACACAGACACACAGACACACAGACAGACACACACACGGACATGTTTCCAAAAATGCTTTTTTTGGATTCAGTGATTCTCAAAACATGTATTTCCGGTGAAATCTCGGTATCGAATTTTTGGGTGGAATGCAATACTTCCCCTACTTACTATACGTAGTAGAGAAAGTAAAAATCTGATGTGTTACACTCACATGACTTTCTCTACTCTTGTACAATCTAATTTTACAAACGCTTATTCTCCATATGCTTCATGTTAATCGAGATATCGAGCTGTCAATCTTATTGGTAATTTTCTTGTAGATGCAAGGGAAATATGGTAGCTTTTAAGCGATAGTCAAATATTTTAACGCTGGTTGCTATGTGGCGCATTCCATTCTCTTTGCATGTCCAGGACATAAAAAAAATGAATAACGAATGTGAGAAAAAGTATAAGTATTGTAAAATTTAAGGAAATAACAAGCATTATCTCGAAAACGGTTCACTCAACAAAAGAAATGTATATGACATAAGTTGTGTATTTTAACGCGATCTACATTTTTTGTGTAGTGAAATTTTGTCTATCTCTTATGGTTTACCAGTTATGCAAAAGTCGTTCACAATGAAGAATACTTTTGGAGACATTCCCAGAAAATTCGAGATATACATTTCATTTCTCATGACATTATTTTAAACATATGATATTTTCATCAAAATCGTTAGAGCCATTTTTGAGAAAATTAAAATTTTCGAAAAAGCTTCCATGTAAAGGGTAGTCTGGGGTGGGGGGATTTTCTTGAAAACCTTCGTGTCGCATCTCTGGAAGATACTGAAGCTAAATACCAAGTTTGGTGCTTATCCGACTGTTCGTTTTTGAGTTATGCTGTTCACAGACACACAGACACACACACAGACACACACACAGACACACACACACACACAGACACACACACGGACATGTTTCCAAAAATGCTTTTTTTGGATTCAGGAGGTCTCAAAACATGTATTTCCGGTGAAATCTCGGTATCGAATTTTTGGGTGGAATGCAATACTTCCCCTACTTACTATACGTAGTAGAGAAAGTAATATGCGTGCGTTTAGCATGGACCACTTTCTTTTGTTTCACAAATATATCTGTATGCTGGAGAGATAGAGTTAGAGGGAGAGAGAAATAGAGAGAGAGAGGGAGGGGGGAAAACGATAAAAAAATGAAAGATCGATCTTTGTATTTAGGTACCTTTAATTTATTTAAGGTCGTATTAATAGCTAGGTCATGAGCAACCACTTTATGTACATATTTGCATTTACATTTACTTTCATTTTCGCGTGCATAAATTTTGATAGGATTACCATTACACTAACATGAAAATTCTTAATGAGAAAAGCACAAATATAACATATAATATTAAGTCAGCATGCAATTAAAAGCCAAAAATGTAACAAAAGCATACATTTTACAGCATTAGTATTTCTGTATAATAAATTGACGAGTGGTAAATGAGTTGCCCCAAAATGAAAAATTACTACACTCCAGAGATGAAGGAACAGTCTGTAGCAATATGTGTTTGTCGTTGTTGTACTAGCATGTGTTCTTGTAATAGTGTGATGGATCGTATATCTGCCGTTCGTGTTCCTGTTTTTTATTTAGTCACCTATTGTAGTAGTTGCCGTGATGGCCGCCAGGGCTGGAGTGGGCAAATGGTGCTGCTTGTTTCTGAGCAGCATGTTAGGTATTACATTTTTGTATGTGTGCCACGTATTTTTCCTGTTACTTTGTGGTGTGTTTTTAATTTTTAGCCATCTTCTTAAAATTTTTTCATCTTTTGTTTATTCAGCATAGCAACGGATATGTTCACCTTTCAATGTCTTTCTTTTCTAATACATTTCATATTTATATGACAACGCATAATATTATCAATGTAACGATTTAACATGGTCAATTTCATATAATAATTAAATATTTCTTAATTATTACACATATATAAAGTAAAACATTTTGTTTGTTTGCTTGTGTGCTCTCATAAATTAAAGTTACTTATACGGTTTTTCATTTATAATTTCTTCTTCTGCTGCAATTATTTAGAATTTAAACAAATTTTACACATTAAGAATATTGGATATAAAATGATGTTAATTTCCCTTGCACTTTTCTTAAACATTTTAATTAACATATGCGGTATATTTCCTGCTAGAGGTCCAAACAGTGAGCGGCTGCAGGTGAAAGTGCCCCAAACAAAGCAAAAACGCTTCCATCTGCAGAAAAAGGCTTGAGTGTACTTTTCTGGGATTCTCGTGGTGTGGTGCTCATAGACTACATCCAGAAGGGCAGAACCATCACGGAGAGTATTGCAATTCACTACTGGACCAACCGAAGGATGCTATTCACCTAAACGTCCATGCTTGCGAAAAAGATCTCTTTCATGACGATAATGCGCTTTCAACGTCTGAGATTGTTGCTGCAAAACCGCATGACCTTCGCTTCCAAGTGCTTCCACATCCGCCAAATTCGTCGGAGTTTGCTCTCAGCGATTCCCTTTTGTTTCCAAACCTGAAGAAATGCCTAGGTGGACGAAGATTCACCTCAAGTGATGAGGTTGGACCTGAGACACGCTGATTTTGCACTGTTGAAAAAATCTGGATAACTAAATATATTTACAAGGGACGTTTAGGATAGGACTAGAAGTGGAGGGAGGCTTAGCACCTCCACCTACACACATCTTTTATGCCTGTGCCCCGAGGGCGCCTCCGGGAGGAAGAGATGAGGTGAGAAGAGCAAGAGGTGGAGGCACGACAGGCAGAACGCAGGGTCTCTACCATTAACAGATTTGAACTCCTCGGGTGTTGGCTGATGCAGCCGGCTCCCTCCCCCTTAGGCTTACACATCCCCTGAGGGGTTCGGGACCTGTAGACCGCTCTCAGTCCTTTTCCCGTGCCATGCACACGCCGAGACCTCTCGCCGACACTTGCAACCTTGAAGGAGACCAAGCAGATGAAGGGTGAAGTGAAATGAGAATGGAGATGAAATGGAGGGACAGGAAATTCGGGGGATGTAATTATCCTCCCCAGCTTCGCCTGGCGACCCGAGGAAACCCCGAAAAAAACCATAGGTCAGGGAGGTCGGCTATGGGAATCGAACCTACAACCTCCCGAATGCGAGCCGTAGACGTAACCACTGATCCATCTCGCTCGATAGGTGACCTTGTAAATGGTCGAGAACTTTTAGAACACCCTCGTAATGTTCGTGAACGGCCAGTGCGTAATCGAGTACACACTACCTACTCTTTCTCTGTTCTTTAGATGAATTTGAGTGTCTTTGCTATATTTTGTCTTCCTAAATAAAACATTCTAAAATGAGATATCATGAGGAAGGCGCATAATTTAATTTTATGTAATTAGATGTTAAGCCCTCTTCGTTTTCATTGTAATTGGTATAACTATCAAACCATAGAAGATATAGAAGAACTTACCAAGGGAAAATGCAGAGTTCTCAAAATGTAAAATGTGTGTAAAGTATATTTTTGTAGCATTAACCATTTCTGAGATAAATTCGGTAAAGGAAATAAATAGAAACATAAGCTTTCGTATGAATAAGCTTTAGAGTAAGTGCAAAAATAAACGACAATAAATAGAGAATGCAGTGAGACTGTTACACATATGTATTGTCTTATATTGTGTGCATTTTAATGTATGACTAGAGTGATTTTGTGCACAGGTCAATAGATTTGTGCGTAAAACATTCAGTTTTGATTACCCATAGTCTCATTTATTAAATATTGAGCATATCCTAAAGGAGTAATTATAACGGCTTAAAGTCCGATGTCTAACGCTTGATCAGTTTCACAAAGTCCACAAAGGCAGCGTTGTAGTGTAGCAGTCTGATGTGCGGGTATTTCGCATCTCTCACTAGCATTTGAACAGCCATTATGATAGGAACAGCAAGCAATGTCACATTACGCCACGACAGTGAATTATGTAGTGTACTGTTACCGCGTGCTCTGATATCATCAAAGGAACGAGCACTACTTGTATAATTAATAGCGCAACAAATGAAGCGGGCTTCAGAACACGCTGAGCTGAGAGATGTTCGAGCTAATGGTACCAATACTTCATTCCCGTCGGTCGGCTGGAATTCAGCGAATGTGGGCGAGGTGATGTATGGGATGGCAAAACAACATGGGTGGCATGTTAGAGTTGAGAAAATCCTATCGCAAGGCTGTTAAAATGTTAAACGGCAAAGTATCACTCACTCGTGACTCAAGAATCCAATACGATTTCAACAGGTAATGCATCAAGCTGATGCGCATCTGCGTTGCTAGCTATTTTAACATATCTTGGAACATTTTAACAGCAGAGGGAGTCAAAGTCCAAAATTGTCAGTAATACAGCGATGTTATCCAGTTATTATAAATTGTCTTCTTTCACTACCAACAATAGATATAATACTATGCTCTATTGCGGTCATCACCTGCGATTTACTATGGTTTGGTTTCTTCCCATGTAGTGAAATACCTTGCTCTGATATGCGCCGTTCTTCCTCTAAATGATCTGTATTTATGACTTAGAGCCCTCTATATATACAAGAAAGGGCCCGTGTTTATACTATTTTGTTCAGGTATTACTTGCCTCGTATAAATTTTCCGATACGAACGCTGGCTCTGGTGAATATTGACTTGGCTCCTACTCGGTTTCCGTGAATGCTAAATGATAAATAGGGCGTGCACCCGAGGGTAAGCGATATGGGAAGTAAGAATCATGTGTACTTATAAGCAGTAAACATTTGCATCTCATTAAACATGCGAAAATTAAGTGAAATGACCATTTTTATGGTATTTCGAAAATACTCGCTATTGCTCGTTTAAATGTATTTTTAAATAATTTATTTGAATAGCCTCCTTTAACTTCTATGGTCATATCGGGGGCGTTGACTTGAGAAACAGTTGCTGTTCTTACTCGTTAAACTGCAGTTTTCTTAACTTGGATTCCAATACTTTTTGCTGAACACACTCACTCCCACATTCATAGTTTCAGACTTCGGAGGATAGGGAACGATTCGTTAAAGAAAAATTCCCAGTCCCAGCCGGAAATCGAGCCCGGCATATCCGAATTGGGAAGCCAGAACGCTGGCCACTCGAAAATAGTCTTTTAAAAGTTCTAATGTTCGAAGCAGCACAATTTTAAGTTTGGTCGTTTTTTTGTGCATCATCATTTCATGCAAAGAGAATCACAACTATTCAATAACAATGGGTTAAAGTTTAACGGCTTGTTAAAGCCGCTAACCAATTGCTGCACCCTATTTGTGTTCTGTGACATTGTAATAACATCTTGTTGAGAGGAAGAAGTCATTGTTAACTAATCCCAGAGCCGAGACCGTGTTGTTAGTGCTAGCAATACTACTACTAGTTAAAAAGGGGTGCATTTTTAGAGCTTCTTCTTCTTCTTCTTCTTCTTAAAGAATAACGGTAACAATCTTCCAAACCACAAAGTTACAGAATAGCCCTGAATGTCACATCATCAGGTTGACATAATGTGACAGCTGATTGTCGCCATAGCTTCTTTGCTGTATATGCACAACAATGTATTGAAAGAATTTCTGTCGTATATTTAATACGATTAACGTTATGATGTGTGATTGTTGCAAATTACATATTTTTATTTAATTCTTCCATCATCAATCCGAATATTGCTGGGCTTGTCGACCCGAAAAAGGCAAGTCCATTCCGGTGTACATCCGCTTGGTTAGCATATCTTCTTGGCTGAAGGTCCTGATGTAAGATGGGCGGTTCTCTGTACGTAGGATGTAGAATACATTCGCGAATATTTTACCTCGACATGTGTGATGAGTCGTGAAGCCAAGCTCGGTGCGTGGCATGCCTTCAGTATTGCACGTGATTGGCAAACAGCTTTGCTCTCCCATAATGATGCAACTTGGAGGAGAAACTTGTTTTAGAAGTAAGCCCTTTTTGTCTTGCAACTGCATCTGACATCCCAAAAAGAGTAAAGAGCAGTGATCGGTGTGAAGTCGCTTCTTCCTTTTGTTGCAATCGGAGCATCATAGAACATGCCTCTGGGGTATCGGGGTTCTTTAGAAACAGGAAATGCTTCGTAATATCTACTGAACAAACTCTGCAATAATTCTGTCATTTACTACGTGTGCTCATAGTTTATTAATAAAAGTTAATTTCGGGATATACACATTTTTACTTTCTCTACTACGTAGAGTAAGTAGGGGAAGTATTGTATGCCACCCAAAAATTCGATACCGAGATTTCACCGGAAATACATGTTTTGAGGCCTCCTGAATCCAAAAAAAAAGCATTTTTGGAAACATGTCCGTGTGTATGTGTGTGTCTGTGAACAGCATAACTCAGAAACGAACAGTCGGATAAACACCAAACTTGGTATTTAGGTTCAGTATCTTCCAGAGATGCGACACGAAGGTTTTCAAGAAAATCCCCCCACCCCAGAATACCCTTTACATGGAGCATTTTTCGAAAATTTTAATTTTCTCAAAAATGGCTCTAACGATTTTGATTAAAATGTCATATGTTTAAGATATTTTAATGACAAATGAAATGTTTATCTTGAATTTTCTGGGAATGTCTCCAAAAGTATTCTTCATTGTGAACGACTTTTGCATAACTGGTAAACCATAAGAGATAGAGAAAGGTTTACTGCACATAAATGTAGATCGCATTAAAATACACAATTATGTCATATACATTTTGTTTGTTGAGTGAACCATTTTCGAGATATTGCTTGTTATTCCCTTAAATTTTTCAATACTTATTTTCTCAAATGAGAATTCGTTATTCATTTTTTTGTCTTTGATATGCAAAGAGTTATAATCTGTGGGAAAGGGAATGGTGCTGCACCTAGCAACCAGCTATTAAGAGATATGTATATGCTTAAAGGCTACTGTATTTCTATATTGCCCTTGTAAATATATATTCCCCTTACATCTACAAGAAAATTAGCAATAAGATAGAGTCTGCAAATGTTTATCTCGATTAACATGAAGTAGATGGAGAATAAGCGTTTGTTAAATAATTTGTACAAGAGTAGAGAAAGTCATGTGAGTGTAACACATCAGATTTTTTTATTAAGAATTATCGCATCTTTCTTGGGTTTTCGAAATAATATTACCCAGAAAGTACTTTCTCTACACCTCTAGAACTGTAGAAAACATTAGCTCTAGGAGTTCTCTACACAGGTTGATAGTCAGTACTTAAAAATGAAAATTGCGAAGATTTTAACAAATTAAATAACAAATCTGTGTCACACTCGCAGAACCTTCTCTATTCTTTATATCTTCACATATCTCTTGAATACTGAAGTATTAATACAAAACGTGATTTTACTTTTTTTTCGTTATTTAAGATATATGTTGTGCTAGAAATAACCTCAAATTAAACAAAATGACTTAGATGCATACAACATAAGAAAGAAAGAAAGAAAAATGAACCACAACCATTCGTGTATTGGAGGTCAGTATTGCTACTTAATGATCAATGCAGGAAAAAAGAAGAATCGCGAAAGACCCTTTGTAGACACCAGGGAAACAGTAAAGATATAATACCAATTATTCTAAAAAACGACTAATGCCACATAATTGTATATTTCAGCGCGCTCTACATTTTTCATGCGGTAAACTTTTAGCTATCTGTTATGGTTTACCAGTTATGGAAAATAATATAGAATTCATTCAGAATGAAGAGGATTTCGCAGCTTATTCACAGAAAATATAAGATATGCATTGTATTGTCATGCAGATGTCTTAAACTTATGATAGCAGTTTTAATCCAACTCGTTAGAGCTATTTTTCATAAAATGAAACATGACCAAAGACCTTCCATGTAAACGCTAGTTTGGGTCGGGAGCATTTTCTTGCAAGTTTTTCTTCGTATTGAATCCTTAGAAGATTCTTCTTAAATACCAAGTGTGATATCTATTTGACTATTTGTGCTGTTCACACACACACACACACACACACATAGGAATTTTTTCTAAAAATTTCCCGGTTTGCTCAATGGATTTCAAAGCTTGTATTTCCGACGAAATCTCAGTTCGAATTTTGTCGTGAAATATTCGCAATACTTCCTCTACCTTTTATAGGCAGATAAATAAGTATCTATTCTGTAGTTAGGGAAAATGAAACCTAAGCAGGTTTGTTTTAAGAATGATCACAGAAGCCCATGTTGTCAAAATATAAACACACAATAAATTAATCGCTAAGATTAACAGTTTTTATTTTTATTTTACCATATTTTAGAAAATAAAATCAACTAAAATGCTTTACAGGATTACTTGTCTAACACGCTTTTTTCAGCCTAACACCAGTATCTCTTCTATAATCGGTCTGGAATGTAATGTTTTCTTTCAAAGGTTAATAGGATTTGAATGCCCTTTTATTCTCTCTTGTAATTTGACTCTATACTATTCGGGTCTTTTAACGTTGTAAATCCCTGACCTCAAAGTGGATTCTTGAGTTTGGACTAAATGTCACAATTAAGTGTACTCATGTCTCGACTGTACGCTGAATGAGAGCGTTTCTCAATTGTAAATGGTCAGTACATCCATAGTGCATGCGGCATACCACCGGTTCGTGGGGATGCAATGTGTGTGTAATGGTGGAGACGTAGATTTCTGTAACTTTCGATGGAAGCGTGAGAGTTTAGACCAGAGGCGACCAACTTTAGGCCCGTGGGCCAAGTTATGGCCTGCCGATGGCTCAAGATCACTCTTCCTTTTTCGAATCGAAAAATCGTAACATAAATGATTTATATAAAATAAATGAGTCGAAATGATATTAAAAGCCTTCACTTACATCATGATGGTGAAAGATGGACGATCGTTTCGAGGCTTCAAGGCCCCATCATCGGCAAGGAGACGACTAAATCTTGCTCCAAAGGTACAAAATGTATGTACCCATGTGAAGCCTCGAAACGATCGTCCATCTTTTACCATCATGATGTGAGTGAAGGCTTTTAATATCATTTCGACTCATTTATTTTATCAATTGACTCTTCACTGTTAATATTGTCCTTTTTCAACATTGATATAAATGATTTATTCATAAATTCATTTTGCATATCAGAGTCTAGGATTCATAATACAATAATAGAAATTCCAAGCCATTCAGAACTTTGTGCTAAACTTAAAGGGCACTGTGGATCACTCCTTAATTTTGGAAATATGCGCTTTCAGACCGGTTTCCTGAAATTCACCATCTTGCTCTAAGGTTCGTGTGCAGATTTCGCTCTACATAATTTGTGAATAAATTTTTTCTGCCATGAAGTTATTAAGACTAAATAACGTTCAACTATTACAGATGCACACCTTACAAATATTGTGACTTTGTCCAATTTGTTTTTAACTGTCAGTTCACTGTTTTGATCTAGTTCAACTTTCACTGTGACTTCACTGTTCACAGTGAGGCTTAACTAATGTGAACTAGTTAAATTTCATTTGCTGAGGAGTCGAATACAAGACGTCTGTAATCTCTCGCGGAAGCAGCACTCGCTACACCTCACAGCAGTCGTCACAAACTCCCTTGCAGAATCGCTCTTGATGTCGCATCAGAAACGCACTCACTAACTCACTCGCCAGGACATTCGCTTATATAGCCAATGGAATTTTGCACAGAGTTCCAGAATGCCAGAGTCGGGAAGAGGGAAGCTTCCAGAAGATTGTGGATATCTGTCGATCGCGTTTCTGGTGTTTACGCTTGGCGAGAGCGCTACCGCGTCTACTTATCTCTGTTTATCTCTCCAACTGCCCAGGGCCGACCTCCCGATAACCTTGGGTCATAGTCGCTGCGTCACAAAATACTCGTTCTGTGCACATAAAAATCTATACATAATATTGATAAATCGGTAAAGGAAAAGCAAGTGCAAAAGACACACTAACATTACAGGTCTTAAAAATTCATGAGTGTTTTTGTTAAATAGTATAGTAAATATTATTTCTGTTATGATTTAATGTGTATCCTGTCATGATAATTTTAAAAATGTATAAAATTATATGATCTTTCAAAATAAAAAAATACAATGTTTTAAAAGTCGTTCAGTTATTCTTCCTATCCACTCTTTCAAAATAAAAAAGTGGATAGGAAGAATAACTGAACGGCTTTTAAAACATTGTATTTTATATATCAGCCTACAGCTACACCTTCCTGAATACTTTACTAATATTTATAATTACTTTACATTCAAAACAGGTGTTAAAATAAAAGTTAAATGGTCCTTCAAAAAATTCTTGCTGGCCCAAGCTAAAATAGGTTGGCAACCTCTGTTTTAGCCTATACAAAGCAAATAACATGTTCAATAAAAATGTATGTACCTTCATAACGCAAATGAATAAAGGATAACTACTTATATTATGTATTTTAATATTAAGTTTCTCTTCCGCTAACCTGTGATTTATAAAGGGATATTGTATTCCATCTCCCAAAAATTGATATTTAGATGCTACCGAAATACACTATTTGAATTCCCTTGAAAACGAAAACTTCTTTTTGTAGAAAAATGTGCCCTTACACGTGTCTGTAAACAGCATAACTCCAAAATGAAAATTCAGTGAAATATCAAATTTCGCACTCGAGTAAAGTGTCATTTAAATAAATCGGGCGAAGATTTTATTATATACGTCACATTCTAAACAACCCTTTACATAGCAAATATTTTACTATTTATAACTAATATGATTTTCCGGGCTGTTATGCCGTGGTCTGCTGAAGAAAGATTTCCCAGACGTTTCGTCCACAACTGCGGTGGACATCTTCAGTGGCGCGGACGAAGTCTTCTCGGTGAAAGTATCGCAGCGTCTGATGCATTGGCCGTTAGTGCCGCTCTCTTTATAGTGTGGGCGCTCTCTGCTGATTGGCCTGCTGACTCTTTCATCAAAGACTCTACTCATTTCATTCAAATTCTCCGCAACCTCAAATTGCTACCTAAGGATTTACTAATTAGTTTTGACGTTGTGTCTCTATTCACCATGGTTCCAGTACAAGAAACTCTGAAGTTGTTACAACCCATCTTCTCTGATGATATCATTACACTTTTTCACCATGTCCTGACTACGACTTATTTCCAGTGGAACCGGTCATTCTACGAGCAAATAGACGGTGTTGCCATGGGCAGCCCCCTTAGCCCTGTTGTGGCCAATTTCTTCATGGAGGCATTTGAGTCAAAGGCACTAAACTCAGCTCCACTCAAACCAACAGCCTGGTTCCGCTATGTGGATGACACCTTTGTCATCTGGCCCCATGGTGAACAAGCTCTTCAAGATTTTTTGTTACATCTAAATAGCATCAATCAGCGTATACAGTTCACAATGGAACAAGAAAAGGATGGCCAACTAGCCTTTCTAGATGTACTCGTTAGTAGGAAGACTGACGGCACGCTGGGTCATACTGTCTACCGCAAACCCACACACACAGACCGTTACCTTAACAAGAACTCCAACCACCATCCTAGACAAAAACGTGCTATGATTAAGGCACTCGCAAACCGTGCTTCCCGTATTTGTGAACCACACTTACTTCCACAAGAAATCCGACACCTAGAAACAGCTCTACAATCAAATGGTTATTCAGTCCAAGAGGTGAGAAGAGCCTGCCGTCCGGCCAAGCCCCGACCGGCTACTCAGGACCAACCCAAAAGCAAGTCCATCGTCTTTCTGCCATATTTCAGAAATGTCACTGACCGTATTGAACATATACTTCAACGTCATAACGTCAAAACAGTATTCAACTCTACAAGACAATTAAACAGCCTACTGCGCTCTTCCAAAGACCCCCGAGACCCCCTGTCATCGGCCGGTGTTTACCGTATTCCTTGTTCGTGTGGTTCAGTATACATTGGTACCACACAGCGGAGCGCTAACACCAGACTGAGCGAACACAAAAGAAACTGCCGCCTGGGCCATACAGAAAAATCGGCAGTCGCCGAACATGCCATTGAAGCCGAGGGCGAACACATTATTAGATTTCAGGACACCAACATTCTTTCCTCCATAAAGCATTACCATACCCGGCTACAACGCGAAGCAATAGAGATTTATAAACATCCCAATAATTTCAATAGGAAAGAAGAAGCATTGAAACTCAACAGTAACTGGCATCTAGTCATCAAAAACAAGAAAGGTCATACAAAACCGGAAAACACTGCGAGCCAATCAGAAGAGAGCAACAACACAGCCGGCGCCAGCCCCCTCATACCAGCGGGCCAATCAGCAGAGAGCGCCCACACTATAAAGAGAGCGGCACTAACGGCCAATGCATCAGAAAGACTACAAACTAAAACTGTTCTCGGTGGCCTAAGGCTGGCCACCGCATGGGTTTTTTTTTCTCTTATAAGTGAACATAATCTAATGCTAACACGCAAATTGTAAAAAATGTAAACATAAGCCTGTTAGCCGGGTCTAATGTACCGGCACCAGGTAATTTCCTTCAATAAATATTCTTAACCTTAACCAATGCATCAGACGCTGCGATACTTTCACCGAGAAGACTTCGTCCGCGTCACTGAAGATGTCCACCGCAGTTGTGGACGAAACGTCTGGGAAATCTTTCTTCAGCAGACCACGGCATAACAGCCCGGAAAATCATATTAGTTATAATTGTGACACCGGCCGTGAAAACCTACGTTCTTACATTTTACTATTTGTTATTTTCTCAAAGTAACTCTAATTTACTTTACATTGATTAAGAGACAATTGTTTAAGTTTTGAAATGAATACGCAAATTTACGTTTTCAATTTTGTTCAAAATAGAAACCATACGAAATAGATAAAAAGCATGCTTCATAAAAAATATGGACTTCACAAAATACAGAATTTTTTTCGATAACTGTTTTTGTGACATTTATCCTTTCTTAAGTGTTCTATGCTACAGGTTATTTTCTCATCCTGAGATGCGTTATCTTATGAAACAGGTTTGAAAGTTTGCAGTTCTTCTTTTCTATTTTCTTTCGCTTGAACAGGTTGCTAACGTAAATCTGCTTGTGACAAACAGTTGAATGTTGTTCCCGAACTTTGCATTAACTAGTTCATATCGCCAACTTCTGTAAACGTTTCTAGGTAAACAGTATACCGAATAACGTAAAGTAGACGGAATAATCTTTTTATATAGTATAATATACGAATATATTTAAATTCATAATAGGTAGAGAAAGTCGTATGATTTCACACATCAGATTTTCCATTAAATTCTTTTAATTTTAATTCGAAAGCTTTGGAACAAACGAAGGGAATTCCATGTCTTATTGTGAATGTTAATTTCACCAGTTACTTCGTTTGAAATTTTATCGTAAAAGTAATTGAAATTGTTACAAAACATTAATGGATACTTACAGTGTTTATCTGCTTGAAGAATAGCTCGGTTTTGATGCTAGTTTAGTTTCCGAGCGATCGCCGTAGTTGCAGGCAACCTGCAATGCACTCAGCATCCTCCAAGTCTGCGATACAAAAACTGAACAAAGAATCTTGCAGAAATTACCATTCTTTTTTAGTGAATACTTCGCCTGTCCTTGAGTGCATAAACGTTCGTTTTATTTTGTGCACAAAATTCACTGCAGCGGTGAAGCAACAGGTTCTGGGTTGTAGCCTATAGATGTCAGCAGCAGCTACACCAGCGTATATTATAGAGCTCTTGTCTAGTCTAGCCACTTACCATCTCTATTTTTGTTAGTGGATAAATGCTGTGGAAAACCGCAGAAACTTGAAGCTCACCTGTAAAATAACATTTGTTATATGAGGATTTTTTAAAGGTGAGAGCGAGGAAGTATTTTGTTTGGCGTGTCTGGAACACCAACAGAGTTTTAATGTACGACAGATACAATTCCATTTGTATAGCATCACTTCCTCATTCTAAAATTACCTAAAACGGTAATTCTATAAGCAAACTTTTTAAATTTTCTAGAGATGAATGTACATTATATAGAAGTACTAAACGTGATGCAATGGAATTATTTACTATTAAATTTTGGTCTGGGGGAAAGCTTGATAGTCCATACTTTTTGAAAATGAAGATATATGCGTTACCTATTTCTCCTAGATATTATTAAATAGTAGAGAAATGAACAACTTATAGTTTCGTTTTAAAACCACGGACAAAATTTCTCTTTTTCTCGGTTATTTTAAAACATGATTTATGTGGATTATAAGGTTTTTCATCCACACACCTCAAACATAAGTGAACACTTATTTTCTTAATCTTACACTTACCTGTGACGAAATAGTATATTATGCAACGAGACTATAATGACAGCAATTAAAACGCGAGTATTATTATCATACGAGCGTTTTAATCACCATTATAGTCAAGTTTCATACGACTGTTTATGCTCGACTATGTATCTAAATTAAAGATTTCATAAGTATTCGTTTCTGCTTTGAGTGATGTGTTACAATCGTTATTCCTTTATCTATGGTTACAATATAATCACCTTGTAGCACCTGTGTCAAACAAAGTTGCTAGCGTTGTGAGACGTACTACGCAGAATAATCGATACTTGCGCTTCCACAATGTTACGTGGCCACTTCTGATTGGTCGAATACCAATATTTTAATTAACAGGTGTGCTTTAATGAGGCCCAATAAATTACTGCTACCAATCGTATAAATACTACATTTTGGCATGGTCGAGCATAAACGCTTTTTCAGTACATTTGTATTACATAGCGTGGAAACGATCAGAATGCCCTTTTTTCAAAGGCCATAAGAATAATTATGAGCTCTCCATTTTATTCACCATGTGTACCTTTATTTGTAAGAGAAGGAATGTTAACTGATTATACTTTATATGTTGAAGTGGGAATGGTGAAGCCCCTCGTTGAGGCGACATATGAAGCGGTTCTGCTCCTTCGTTGTCCTGGATTCTGGGTTCGGCTCGGGGTCTCGTCCCCTCGTACTCTGCATTTGGTGGTTACGTTATTTGAATTTTCCGCTCCAGTAAATGTGTTGGTAATATGGTATGCGTCTGTTGTGGCAGACCTGTAGATTTGGCGGTATACAACTAATTCAGTGATTGTTGGTCCTTTCTAACTGTCGTTACATTATAAGGATTTACTGGAAGTTTTACTTTAATTAGTGATATCACTCTGTCTATTTTATATGATTTTAAAATGCATATCAGTTCAGCAATGAGCGAAATACCTCTTTAATCTCAAGGAATTTTATAACGTGGTTTGTGAAGGCAAGGTAATTAATTACAATCTCAATAATATTAACTTAACATAAAACTGTTTTATATCTTTTGAAGTAATGTGAATTTTACCTAATACAATAATTCACTTTTCTGGTTCCTATTTTACTTATTCATTTCATTTATTTAACTCAATAGTCCACTTAATATCGTTAATGTTGATGATATTGTTCTTTTCAATATATTTGACAATAAATTATGATACATACTTGAAATTAATTATCTTAAGTTAGGCTCAAGATGTTGTCTTCTTGAAACATTTTATCAAGAGTATAATTTTAACATATATACAAGTTAACTGCATTAAACAATTTACATGTGAATACAAATAACAAATTAACAATCTGATTTTTACATAATTTAAATTAATTTTCTCTTTTAAATACACATTTGCATTACAGTAATGTATTTCTTTTGGTAAATTCATATTTTTGCTCCTTTATAATAACGTATTTTCCTTTATATCATTATTCAATTGTCTTCTTGTATCTTTTTATACAGAACAAATTAATTTATAAAATAAACCTTCTTTGCAAGTAATTTAAATCTTTAAACAATAATATTTTCTAGTAATTCGTAACTTAAATTGTTTTAACACAATAACGTAACATTATAAATGTGTCAAGCATTGTTCATGTCTATGAATTACACTGTTTGCTTGCTTTCGTAACAGTTTTAACTTCACATGTCTCTTTCGATCATTTAAATTCTGGTCAATGTTCTTGATCTTTTAGTGTTTAAAGGAAACATATCATAAATGATGAAATCAGAAGCAATTTTCATTCCTACAGTACAAGATATAATATTTATATTCGTATAGCATTCTCTAGGATAAGTAAGATACATAGCAATCATGTTTTAATGCCTAATACAAGACTCGTTTACTCCTTGGGTAAGTATTCCAGTGTCTT
This sequence comes from Deroplatys truncata, assembly GCA_030765065.1. Taxonomy (NCBI): domain Eukaryota; kingdom Metazoa; phylum Arthropoda; class Insecta; order Mantodea; family Mantidae; genus Deroplatys; species Deroplatys truncata. Next base: position 64,942,437 of record CM060975.1, on the reverse strand, counting down.
CCAAGCTGAGATCTTTGATACCTTTGCCTATATCTCACCTACAGCTAAATTACATGGCTGCAGTGGAAATTTATACAGGATGTAACAAAAATGTACGGCACAAATTTCAGCACATATTCTCACACGTAGACGAAGAAATTATTTGATATGAACATGGGTCTGGAAATGCTTTGTTACTATGTTACAACTCATTTTTAAATCTCATAATTTTGGATCCGTCAGTAAACCATATTGGTTACATCTTATATACACCAATATATTCGTAATAAGAAACCAAAACTCCTCTGGAAGTAAGATATTAGCGAATGTTGTATTTCCCACTTGAGAATGTAATTGTATTGTATTTCAACTGTTGGGGAGCCGAACTTGAAGTAGTTGCAACCGCACATATGGTACCCGGTTTCTGGTAGCCTTCGCCCCAAGTTTAAAAATATTAACTTTGTAATTTGACTGTTTGTTTAAATATTATATATTTACGTTTGCCTCGGCTGCGTTAGTATTATTGTTAGAGACATGAATTTCTTTGCAGAGAGTGGTGCGGCTAAGAATGTAGACTTACACAGATTATAATTTTTACTTCACTCCTTTTATTAATTCTTGACACGATTTAAATAACACTGATATAGAGAGCTGTGAGATTATTTATTAATTACTTGCACTTTTTAACAGGTAAACTATTTTTGTCCCGCACTGAATACGTATTAAACTTCTCGAGGACGCGTCTCGCGTTCGGCTAGGAACGCTGTCTGCTAGCACCTCAATTTGCAAATTTCATCTATTTCAAGTCTCTGATGGGCTAATCCTACTCCAATAGAATACTTTTATTTAACTTAAGCTTTTTCTGGTTGTTGATTGACTATTTATAAACTGTCTCAAAAATTACATTATTGTTGCTCCAAGAATTACCAGTAGGATTATTAAACTTTCTAATTTTATTGCCACAAGGTTACCTCATTGTTACCTCATTGCTAGCAACTTTTAACCCATTATTCTCACAGCTCCTACATTATTAAATTACATAATACATTCACATAACATTATTGAACATGTGCATAATAATATAAACATTAATACAATGACTGTTACATGCATTTTATATATTATATTATACACATTGCTTTATTGAATTTCTATATTATATAATTAGACTGAAATAATTTAAGTGTAAAAAATACTGCCTCACACTTTATTTATTTGTACTCTTTACAGTGCTGTTTTGCCTGGAGTTAACCCAGTATTTCCCACTTAAACATTTTAAGCAGTAAATTTGAAAAGTTAACTAGTGATTCTCTTGTTTCTCCTGACGTATATAAAGAGCGTATATTTGCACGATTGCTAATCACACTTTTTAAACTGTTGACTATCATCTCGGACTTCGTTTACCTAAAACAAAATGCATGCTCCTGTTGGAATATGCAGTTGAAATAATTCCTGCCGAATGCTTAGAATGATTAAGACGAATTAAATAGGAGCACAAATCAATGCAGGAATTAGCTTTGGAATAGCCAAGTAAAGAGGTTGTAAAAGGTAAGGGAAGTCATCTGATTGTTACAAAAATATTTTTTTGCTCTTTGCAAGCTTCTATGGTTTTGGATTTCAAAGCCTTCTATCGGGAATTGAGTTGTAGTAAAATTGTAAAGCACCAACTTTAGTTTCTGGGACGTACGGGTATTTAAGAATCTCTTTCTATGCAACAAGGAAAATGAGCATCCATATATGAAAGTAAGTTTTTGTATTAAAAAAAACCGACGTTTTATTGCATTTTATTTCAAAAATAGTCATACACGTGATTTGAAAACTATGTGCAACGATTCCTTATGGGTTGGGAGGGAACACATTTCCTGGAAAATTTCAAGGATATCTGATGCAGAAACTTGATGTGAAGTTCAGGGCCATGACATAGAAGACCTACATGATGTTAGGTTAGCGGGCAGGAAGATTCCTGTTATCCTTGGGCACGATGACAAATCACATTAGCTTCTAACTGATCTGCTAAGAATGGAATCTCGAGGTAAAAGCGCCTTCCATGTTATCCTCAGAGCTTTATTTAAAAGTTACAGTCACATGTTTTTGTACACTTATAGGCATCAGTACATTATCACGTTATTATTTGCTCAAATCAAGAAGACCACAAGTAAATGCCCGAGAGCCTGTCTGTTCATCTTCATTAGACGTGTGTCTTCACATAGACTTTATTTCCTTATTTATGTTGCCCCTCTCTGTTTTCACTTGCTGTTGAGTTTTAGGATTTACTTCTTTATTTGTTACCCAGTGCATTAGCTAAGATCGCTATCCTGAAATTGTTGGAGAACTCGAGCAAACTAAGGAAGAATGTGTTAGAGATAATCATGAAATAAATGCTACAAATAATAATAATTAGAAAATTAGAAAAGATTCAATAATAAAATTGTATAAAGCAATGGCCATCCCCACAATAACTTATGGGTCTGAAATATGGACAGTGACAGCAGAAAATAAAATAAGGATACAGGCAGCTGAAATGAAATTTCTCAGACCTATAGCAGGATACACAAGACTGATAAAAATCCAAACAACGAAATGAGGCAAAATTAAAAATAGAAGAGTTAAATAAAGTGATAATAGAATATAGAACTAACTAGAAACAACACATAGAAAGAATGCCATTAAATAGGATACTCCGAGCAACATATAACTACAGACCCCAAGGTTACAGAAACCCAGGACGACCAAAATAGAGATAGACGCAACAAGATTTTGGAGCCGGAACAGGCTAAACGGCCTAAAACCGTGAAGTAGAATAATAATAATAATAATCATATGTTTCGCCCACATGACGTTCTCTATCCTCTATCGTTTATTAGTGGATATATAAACTATTCTTAGGAACGTTTATTTTTATAACTACTTCATTTTAATTGTGATAAACCTTTGCAGAAACAGCTAATTTATACATTTCGTTAGAGTTCAAAGGGAACAACAATAGTAGTTAAGAACTGGACGCTATTTGCTGGCCTTAAAATGCAATACTTTTCCATGCAATTATGAGAAACAACTAAATATCCACGGGACTTAAAAGAATTAAGAAGCATTGAAAAAATGGGAGCATCAATAACGGATATCCCGGAAAGAAAGTTATTTGTAATAAACCGCGTGTTTTAAACAGATCATTTTTTGTGCAATACGTTTTCGACTTTCGCTTAACGTTTACCAGTACAGAAGATTATACAAAATTCCTTCCGAATGAAGTGAACTTCACAGGCTATTCCCAGGAAATTAAAGATATGCATTTTATTTGTCATATAAATATCTGTAATATAGTATTTTAATCAAAGCTGCCAGAGCAATTTTTTTAGAAAATAAATTATTTCGAAAAATTTTCCAAACATGTCGTTTAGGTGGAGATTTTCTTGAGAATCTTCGTGTCGCATCTTTGGAAGGTACTGAACCTAATTACCAAGTTTAGTATTTATTCGACTTTTCGTATGCTGTTCACAGACTGACACACACTGACAAACACATACAGGATCTTTTTCCAAAAATGCTTTTTTGGATTCAAGGGACCTCAAAGCGTGTATTTCCGGTAAAATCTTCGTATAGAATTTTTGGGTGCAATGCAATAACTTCTCTTTTATATTTACAAAAGATCTATCAGCAACAATGCTTTACAGATTTGGGAGAATAATTTACAGAATGGAAAGAACAGCTATAAGGTACAGAGGTCGGCTACAGGAATCCATCTCCTCGAACGTAACAAGCAGTGTGTCTCCCAGGAGAAGATGTAGCCCAATGCAACTGTGGAACGGAACAGTCTGTAAGAAACTAAAGGTTGGAGTCTTCGAAGCTTGAGGTAGAGCTAACTAAGACATCTTGAGACAGGCGTTTCCTGATGCACATTGGCCGGTGTTCGTACGCTAGATAATGCTCCACAGCTCCAGTAACCTCCTGTAGGCGTAAGAAGAAACTGCGTTTGGCAGTTGCTGTATGGGAAGAATGCCTAGTTCCTGGTGTACCTGGCGGTTTCGCACAACCCATGGAGCATTGGTAGCGAGCCGCAGCACCTTGTTCTGAACTACCTGCAAACGATGTGTGGGATTTATTCACCCCAGAGAGGAACAGCATAGGTCAGAATAGGTCGAATAATGGAACGGTATAACAATAGAAGGGAATAAAGTCGAAGATAGGTGTGTCTATTGGGTACCGGATGGAGCTGAGAAAGCTGGGCTGAAGCAAGGTTAACAGTGTGGTTGACATGTGAGTGCCAGGTAAGGGTGGTGTCGAATAACACTCTAAGATATTTTACTGGAACAGGAGAAGGTAACCAGGGAATACAGGTGTTATGGATATACAAGGATGGGGGTGAACGAACGGTAAGGAGAGAGAACATTTTGGCTTCTAACTTGTGGGTTCAGTGCGCCAGGTAGAGCACTAGTGAATAACAGTTTAAGTAGTCCTTCAAAGCAGCAATGCCAGTAAGAAAATCGTGATGGGGTAGTGAATAGCTGTGTCTCGGCATATAGCACCACTTGTGCAAGCTCGAAGTTCGGAAAATGAAAATACTGAACAGAAGTGGAGCCAAGATGGTGCCCTGGGGGACACCAGCCTGAATGGATTTCGGTGAGGAGCATCTTCCACCTATAGACGACGAATTTTCGATCCGAAAGAAAATCAGCAACAACTTCCATTAAGTACTGGGGAAGGCCTGCACGAAAGACTATACCTTCCTTACTTACTGTGTACCTGGCAGAGAAAGTAATACAGACCAGAAGGAAGATGAGAAATAGGACTATATCTAGGAAGAGATGGCTGGAATGAAGGCGGAACAGGCTGCAAACCTAATCCTTGGTACGAGGGCTGTCCCAGAAGTACCCGTCCTAACAAAGAAAAGACAAAAATTTGGGGGAAAAACATCTTTGTTTCTCTACATAGTCTCCTTTCAGCTCGATACACTTTTCCCAGCGATGTTCAATAGCTTCGATACCCTGTTTGTAGTAAGAACCGCCGAATTCTACAAAATAGCCATCAACTACAAACTTCACCTCTTCATTGTTGGCAAATCTGTTACCACCAAGCCATTTCTTCAACTTTAGAAACAGTAAATAATCAGAATAGGCTAAGTCTGGTGAATAGGGTTCATGAGGAAGCAATTCGAAATTTAACTCATTGATTTTAACCATGGCGATAATGAATGTGTGAACTGGTGCATTGTCTTGATGAAACAAAACTTTCTTTTTCGCTAAATGCGGCCGTTTTTGCTTGATTTCATCATTCAAACCCTGCAATAAGTTTGCATAATACTCGCCATTGGTTGCTTTTCCTTTTTGAAGATAATCAATGAAAATTATCCCACGCGCATCCCAAAAAATTTACGCCATGACCTTGCCTGTCTTCGCCTTCTTTGGAACCGATTCTCCTCTTTCATTTCAATGTTTTAACTGTTCTTTCGTCTCAGATGTGAAGTGATGGACTCATGTTTCATCCATGGTTATGAATCGACGCAAAAACGCGGCTTTATTGCAGCGAAACATCCTCACGACGTTGCTTTGTGAGTAAAAGCGGCACCCATCCTGCGCATAGCTTTCTCATGTTTAAATTTTCAGTCAGTATGCGATGTACAGCACTTTTTGAAATGCCTACGATGTCTGCTAGCTCGCGCACTTTCAGTCAACGGTTATCCAATATCACTTTGTGGATTTTATTCAAAATTTCTGGCGTGGTCACCTCATTTGGTCGACCACTGCAATGTTCGTCTTGGCAGCTCGTACGGCCTGCTTAAAATCTGCCACCCAATATTTTACTGTTGTAAACGAAGGAGCAGACTCCCCCAGATTAGAAACTAGCTCAGCTTTAAGATTAGTTCGACTAAGACCTTTAAAATGAAGGTATTGCATCACATAACGATGGCCAGTTTTATCCATGTTTACAAATTCGCTAAGAGAGTTCAATATTAATGGCTGCCAAACAATTACTAAGCAACCTAATATCATCAAACTTCAAACTTAAGCTTTATAAGGGTGGTACTTTGAAACAACAACCGTTGTATATACGTTAGGTCGGGTTATCATGTGGTTTTTCCATCACTTTCCTTATCTAATACAAGATGCTTCATTGTTGATTAAATTTATTGAAATGTATCGTTGTTTAGTTCTGGTATGTGCTTTGCTTTCAATATAGCGTCAGGCTAATTTCAGGTCTCGGTACAGTACATTGATTACTTGGGAGGCCTTCTTTCTACACTTTTGCACATAATTTATGGGACGAATTGGTAACTTTAGACACGGTGCTAAAAGCTGTGCTAGGGGATGATCACCTGCACCTTGTATGTTTCAAATGAAAATGTAAAAAGCATTAAAGGAACATGTTTACTGGAATTTATGATTAAGTGCAACAAAAAATGGCGTAGTCACACGGAGAAAAATTCGTCAAAGAGGTCGCTAATATTTTTAATTCTGACACTGCTGGCCAAGTATGGTCAATGAATTTTAAACATTAAGTGTAAGTAAAAGAAAGATGACATTTTTCGGTTTGTTAAAATGGGTAGTTGTGGTGAGGGTTATGAACATTTTCGTTCCCAGCCTTTATAAATTATGCAAACTCTAAAAACCCAGATTTTGACAAAACAGTTTTCCATAGATGCTGAAATATATTTCAGTAATCACAATTTAATTATTAGTGGCAGAAGAACACGAATCACAGGAGAACACCCTTATAAAGCTTAAGTTTGAACTTTAATGATATCACGTTGTTTAGTAATTGTTTGGCAGCCATTAATAGTGAACTCTCTCAGCAAATTTGTAAACATGGATAAAACTGGCCATCGTTATGGGATACAATAAAATGTTGAGGTATGTTCTATGATTAAATTCAGCAACTGCCTCAGCAACTTCAATTCTTCGCCGGGCAGCGGAATGCAGAATTTCCGGGCGAAATACTGCTGCTCCAAATGTTAAAACGGAACAAAATTAGTTCCCCAAGCAGATCTTAACATGTATTTGATGTGATAGTCATTTTAGAAGTGTTGAGAAAGAGCGATAGTGGCATTCATTTCTCTAACCTGGCTTGGATAAAAAGTAAGGAAATTATAGACAAAAATATTGCTTTTATGTTTTTCCATTTCAGCACTGAGATTTAGATAGAACTTTTCTCTAAGTTGGCATAAATTCACTTATTTCATCGGTAAACCCGCAAATGAGTGTAACGACTACCGCTATTTCATGTTTGCTTATTATACTTTTTACATTTGGTTTTACCACCACTTTCCTTATTTAATACAAGATACTTCAATGTTGATTAAATTTATTGAAATGCATCGTTGTTTTGTCCTGGTATGTGCTTTGTCTAACCTTTTATACCTCTTTCTCAAATGATGAGATAACCTGAATTCACTCTCCTTTACTGCCAAATGGATCGACTCTAAATGGAGGGGGGGCAAAAATTGCGCTCTTTGAGACGCTGTACTATATGTGAAGACATGTGTGAAATAAAACGACTTTCATCTTAAAATATTGTGTAATATAATCCTTTTTCTTTTCTCCATTGGCTTCCCCATGCTTCGAAATACATTCCACTCAAATACAATATGAAGATTCCACCAGAAATACATGCTCTAAGTTCCCTAAATTACACAAAAAAAGAATAAAAAGGTCTTTTTGTATGTGTGACAAAGAGAATGGGAGAGAGAGAGAGAGAACAGCACAACTGAAAAATGAAAATTGGAATAAATACCTAATGCACCTTCTTCAAGAATACGACACGAAAATATTCAGGAATATCCCTCACTCCAAACTACATACATTAAAAAAAATTACATATGTTTAATTTTCCCAAAAATGACTAATGACTTTTATTAAAATACCATAGTTTAAGGTATTTACATGGCTAATAGAATGCTTATCCTGAATTTTTAATACTTGATAACTTCTTTGAAGTACTACTTATGCGTTGATATTTGAAAAGAAGCTAGAAACAGTGATGTGTATTGAATTTATTTAAAGGTGAGTCGGAATTGTTACACTAACATCACTTGAGTTTACTCACTTAATGTTTCGGGAAACGGTTGTTCCCATCCTCAGAAGCTAATCCGACTGGCCCGTGTTGGTGTTTCCGTTTTTGTGGACTCAATTCAATCCAACCACACACAAACATGCAGTACTAAACAGCCTAACACATAGACTGGCATATACCCTCTTAAATAAACAAGAATACTAGTTATAATACCAGTATATAGTAGACACAGCAATACATAATCGGTACAATAAACCAACAATTCACAAAAAAATTGCAAAATTCAAACGACAGAAACACATCAAAAACACAACAAATCTCAGCTAGCAAGATAAACAGCTAAAGTTCAAGAAATTCACATACCACCCAGGAACATTTCACAAATTTAAGAAGATTTTCATGAAACACAACATCAGCCTAGCTCCACAGAACAAATTTAACATAGAGAAATTACTTTGTAACAAGTTAAAAGACCCCATTCCACAAGACAAAAAAGCTGGAATCTACAAAATCAATTGTTCAGATTGCAATAAAGTATATATAGGTAAGACAAAAAGAAACCTAGAAACTAGGCTAAAAGAGCACATGAGATGTATCAAATACAAACAAATGGACAAATCTGCAGTTTCACACCATTTTTGAATCACTAATCACAACATCAAACCCAATATTACATTTGTCAAACCAGCCAAATTTGCAGCCGAATTAGATGCATGGGAGAAGATCACCATTCTAAAACACAACACACATCTAATGAATTTTGATTTGCCGCCACCAAATCCTCTCTGGAAGTACATTTCACCACCACAAGATGCCACCACAGTATCCAGTCCACAAAACGGAAACACCAACAACACGGGCCAGTCGGATTAGCTTCTGAGGATGGGAACAACTGTTTCCCGAAACATGTTAAGTAAGTAAACTTAAGTGATGTTAGTGTAACAATTCCGACTCACCTTTAAATAAATACTATTTATGCATTTGTTTCTCTTATGAAAGGGCATGGAATGTCAAAGCCAGGGAAATCTTTTGGGTGTAAATTCGGTTGTAGTAATAACCCCACATCCCACTATTACAGGAAACTATCCATCATTTTAGAGTTCACTTTAAATGTGCTTTCAGTAAAGATTCCCGTATGTTCCCGAGCAACTACAGTCTGAGTGGGTGAACTTTGGGCGCTGTGGTTGCCACCCCCGTCCCTCATCACTTGAGTGCTCCTGCGTCACTCGGTGCTGGTCTAGAAACATGCGGTTTACAGGAGTTGGAACCAGAATGTCATTCAGCTGGCAAGTGTCCCAGAGTTAGACCTTCATGATCGGTGATCCCAATGCGCGTCAAATACAGAACAGTTACGGTTGTAAGTAGTAATGCCAATGTCAACAAATTTACAACCTGTCCTCGGCCCCGAATGCAATGCATCAGAATCCCACTTTAATTGCCAATGACCTGGAAAATAGACCTAAGATAGCTAGATCATGGACCAGTTTCTAACCCTTATAGCTGCGCTACTGCGCACATTATCACCATCCTACGGTGATATTCTGACCTTCAAACTCCCTAGCCGACCTTCGATGCTTGTCACGAGCAATGGAAAAACGTCATAAACAAAGCAAGGAGACCCGGAAGGAAGCCTTAAAGCCTACTTCTCACAGTGCAGAAATTATTTGAACCCTTCAGTAGTAAAATTTTAAGTTATGTTTGTTTGTAACATTTGTTACCTAAGTGTACTAGTGTTTGAATACCTTCATTGCTGTAGATTCACAGCAGATAGTTACTAAGATTCATGATAAAATAAACTAAAATAAAACAGAGAAAAAAGAAGCCTTTCAACGGTAAGGGCCTTCTGCTAGGTGGCAGATTGAGATTGAGTTTTTTATTTATAGACGCTCTTTAACTGCTATGGTCCCTAGCGTCCCATTCTATATTGGGCGTGAAAGACCTATAATTTTGCTCAAAAGCCTCTATCAGGCTTGAGGTTCTTTTACGTGCCGTAAATCTACGACACAGGACCACCGACTTTACTTCCCTTCCGAAGGAAGTCATGCTAGGAATTTTTTACGCCCGAAAAAATAATTGGCCCTTCGCCGGGTTTGAATCCGCGACTTCAGGAATTAGAGGCTAGCATGGTAACCACTACACCACGGAGGACAAGGTGGTAGAACTAATCCCATAGAGGGACGAGACTTTTTTTGGAACATTCTGATTTCCGTCCCAAGCCTATGAACCCTAAGTCTCTAACGTTCAAGAATTGCCTTTTAATATAAACAAGTTTTGTTTTCGCATTGTATTGTAACCAAATATTAGCTCCTTTGAAACCATTTGTAGCCAAACATTTTTCATAATCAAGGCTAGGGTGTATACCTAAATATACTATTAAAGCTAGACATATTTATTTTTCAGGCATATGGAATATTCAATAATTTTTACTTTCTCTACTACGTATAGTAAGTAGGGGAAGTATTGTATTCCACCCAAAAATTCGATACCGAGATTTCACCGGAAATACATGTTTTGAGATCCCCTGAATCCAAAAAAGCATGTCCGTGTGTGTGTCTGTGTGTCTGTCTGTCTGTGTGTCTGTAAACAGCATAACTCAGAAACGAACAGTCGGATAAACACCAAACTTGGTATTTTGGTTCAGTATCTTCCAGAGATGCGACACGAAGGTTTTCAAGAAAATGCCCCCACCCCAGAGTACCCTTTACATGGAACATTTTTCGAAAATTTTAATTTTCTCAAAAATGGCTCTAACGATTTTGATTAAAATATCATATGTTTAAAATATTTTCATGACAAATAAAATGTATATCTTGAATTTTCCGGGAATGTCTCCAAAAGTATTCTTCATTGTGAACGACTTTTGGTAAACTGATAAACCATAAGAGATAGACAAAATTTTACTACACAAAAGATGTAGATCGCGTTAAAATACACAATTTATGTCATATACATTTTTGTTGTTGAGTGAACCATTTTCGAGATATTGCTTGTTATTCCCTTAAATTTTTCAATAATTTTCTCAAATGGGAATTCGTTATTCATTTTTTGTCTTGGATATGCAAAGAGTATTAATCTGTGGCAAAGGGAATAGTGCTGCACCTAGCAACCAGCTATTAAGAGATATGTATGTGCTTAAAGGCTACTGTATTTCTATATTGCCCTTGTAAATATATATTCCCCTTACATCTAAAAGAAAATTAACAATAAGATAGAGTCTGCAAATGTTTATCTCGATTAACATGAAGCAGATGGAGAATAAGCGTTTGTAAAAATAGTTTGTACAAGAGTAGAGAAAGTCATGTGAGTGTAACACATCAGATTTTTTCTCAGTGCAAGTACCCTGCATTTCTTACAGTTTTACAGATATGCCACTTTTTGCCGTTAGTTTATTCACTTTCTTTGAAATATTTCTATCCCATTAATTTTAAAATGCTTATTCAGTTATTTACTGCATATTATTTATATAATTCCTAAATATTTCTACTATCATGCGTTTCAAAATATTCAAGGACGGATAAAAACTAACTATTGAATAAATGATTATTGATTTTTATTAAATTTCTGGTAATCACATTTTTCTAAGCTGCTTTTTAACTTAACTGAGTTTGTTTTAGAGAAAAAAATATGTTGAAAATACTTTTAGCTTAATATTTGTTGAAGCTGAAGCCTTATAATTTGATGCACAATTATTAAAAGCATATTTTATTCGAGTAAAAGAGTAAAGCTGGGAGTAATATGCCTAAGTATGCTACTAAAATGCTATAAAATGAATGTCTTATGAGGCGTTAGAGTGATAGAAAGTCTTCAAACGATATGTATCTTGTCCCTAATACATCAAGGAGCAGTTTAAAATACAACTCCCGAAACAAGCAAAATGGCTGATAAGGAATACAAAGGAATTTATAATTGCATACTAAATATTTTTTTAAAGACAGAGCTTAACATGCCTTATTATATTTTACATAAACGATTAATGAAATGAAAATTATTAATGGGTGCTCAAATGAATTGAGAGTTGCCCGTCTTTACATTCATTCATTATCTGTTTAACCTCCTCTTATGTAGGACTTACACCCCCCAGGACTTACACGCGGGTGCCTGGGGTCAGAGGCCCGTCGAGGAACAGACACTCATGGATCAGACAGAACGTCCAGGATGGGGGATCAGCCCGATGCTTGGGGACGAAGGAAAGGTGATGATGGAGCAGTGGTGGAATGAATGCTGGAGGAAACCGGAGAACCCAGAGAAAACCCGCCCAGACGCCGCTTCGTCCACCACAAATCCCACATGCAGGTCCCTGGGATTGAACGCGGGCCGCCTCGGTGGGAGGCGAGCGGTCTAACCACTCGGCCACGGCGCCGCCTCGTGTTTACAGAACAAGGGGAAACCCTTCTGCAACACGCTATCAAAAGATGTGTTTTTAAGCAATACCTTCGAAATTCTTAATATATAGTACATTTATCTATATCAATCACATTTGAAGTGTTTATAAAATTTCAAGATTTTAAAGGTTATTTAGATAGAATTTGGCCCTTCTATATCTTCTACTTGCTTCCAGGTTTCCCTCCTCGCTGTTTCCTTCATATCTGTGATGCACGCATTACTAAAAGATATACATATTAAAATTTGTAGACATACGTTGTTACCAGTTTGTGTTGTTGGGAAATTACAATAATGCATTTTGATACGAGAAACCAAATTAGAAAGCTATAGTCCATCTCCACGGGAAAGCGAAGGAAGGAAAAAGCATTAGAAAACAATTACATTCAGTTAAACGTTACCGTATACAGAAAATTGTCCTTTCTCTTTTCGTAGCAAATGCTTGTGAGCTTCACTTCCTGTTGACTCCTTCCTACTCGGTCTTTACTAGAGCAGTTATTTTGTTAACCTTGGAAGATTTCTTCATAGCTAATTTTTCAGAGCAAACACCCTTTCAAACTGTCATTTATTGACCTTACTGTGACATAGTTAACTTGCCGATCACGTATAACGTTAAAGTGGGGGTTGTTTATTTTGGCGCAGAGGGGGAAATTACTTGACCTTAGTTGAGTGGCCATTTTCCTGTATCATTTATCTAACTTCGTTGCCTTTTATCACACTGTATCAGGTCAGTGGGAAAGGAACCTGCATTTAGATTTTGTAACTGGCAGAAAAAGGCCGTCGCATTGACATCACATTTTAATTTGGGCAACCTTCCAGTGAAATACATCGAAAGTAATATAGCTCTCTGTTTCATATTGATAAAAAGTTATTTAGGATGAATACTATACTCATTCAAAGCAATCGTAAATGTAGGTTGATATAAGGGTACTCGATACTGAATTTTTAGAAAAATTCCCGAAAACAATCCTCAAAACATTGTAAAATCAGGATCGAAATACGGTTTTGCATTTCTGGCTATATAAATGTCCAAATGCGACATTTAAATGGGCGCGTTTAGGTGTATGCAAATAGTGCACGACATTTTAAAACTTGATTTTCGCTTTAGATCTTGTTTGTTTAATTCCCTTCAGATTTTCGGTATAGGTTCTTTGAAGGTGGATGAAGAAATCTAAAGAGTGTTTTCTTGATATCAAGTATAGTTTTGGATTTGGGGTTTTAATAATGCAGTATATGACTAAGTTTTAGAAAATCAAAGCTGTTAATATTTTCCAAGATTTTAAATTCATACAAAGCTTACGATTTTACTGTAAAGTAGCATATTCAAGGAGTAATATGCAGCATTGAAAAGTACAAGGTTTTCTTAAGTTTTCATCATATGGGCCATTTTATATATAATTCCATTTTCGTTAATTTGAAAATTATTTATTTGGAAAGTTAGGCACTAGGACCACGAGAATTATTTTTTATATTATAATTAGGTTGAATAAATCAGTGACGAACATTTCTACTCATTTGGTATAAATTAGTAAAAATTAGCAATTCATATCGAGCACCCTTAAATTCTATAGTTAAAATATTGATCATGTGTTTCAATGTTTTACTCTTGGCGTGAAGTATAACAACGGTAACGACATTGCACATACAGTGGTTCTCTTTGTCGGGGTTGTATACTCTACAAGGGAGGCCTTGCGTGCCTAGGTTGTTTTCAATTTACGGAAGCTGCTAAGTGATAGTTCTGTCTTCGTCGCCGATTTACGTGTTTATAGCAGCTTCGGAGTTTTAAGAGTGTGCTGGGGCTAACAACGCATTGCTCCTTGAACCTGCCTGCTATACCGAGCTGCCGTGTTGTTGGGCTGTATTAAAGTGGTTTTCTTTTAGGAAGGGTCGTCCTCCGTGATGTAGTGGTTATTATGCTAGCCTCTAGTTCCCGAGGTCGCGGGTTCAAACCCGGCGGAGGGCGATGGATTTTTTCGGGCGTAAAAATCCTTAGCATGGCTTCCTTCGGAAGGGAAGTAAAGCCGGTGGTCCTGTGTCGTAGGTTTACGGCACGTAAGAGAACCTCAAGCCTGATAAAGAGGCCTCTGAGCAAAATTTCCGGCCTTTCACGCCCAATATAGAATGGGACGCTAAGGACCATAGTAGTTAAAGAGCGTCCATAAATAAAACTCATTTGAATTTTTTTAGGAAGGCCGATGGGTACGTAGACAGGCGACAGACAGAAAGAGGCCACTTTATAGTCCACTCTCTTTCTCTCAGACTCCCCATCAGCATCCAATCATGGCCGCGAGAATTAGAAACTTAATGTTTGCAATAGTACACATATTATAGTTACTGCTCAGTTAACTCACGTTAAGACAAATTTCATCCGTTAACAACGTCTGTTTGTAGTCAAGATATAACACAAATTTTGAGATTCTTAAGTGTAAAAAATATTTTAAAACAGGCAGGATGGGGACAGTCGGAGCTCAACGATATAATTAAATACGTTTGACCCTAAGATTTCTAGTGGGTGCTACTGTTGTCATCGCGCGTCCAAGATCATCGGCCTTCCTAAAAGAAAACTACTTTAGTATACAAGTCAGTCATGGCTTTTTTTTAACCGCCATGTAGGTAAACGTGGCCATGTAGTTCAGCAGCTATCTAGTAGTATATACACGAAAACAATATTTAGAGTCTAAACCAAAGTTACAGCTACTTCTAATCAGAACTAGAGGAACAAAGAAACAACTTTCATGGTAGAGACCACTTAGCTTTAGGACATGGTGTTTGTGTGTCTACGTATGGAAAAGTGAATCGTGCACGGGGAAAATAAGATTAGAAGAGGGATTGAGATCCTGTACATCAAGACAAGCACTGCGATGTTGCTGTATCTATTTACCATTTCGGTGCTGTGGGTGGTGCGGTAGCAGTGATGCTATCTACGATTGGCTAATTAATATACCCCAGTTATGGTAACTGTAAACACGAAATATGATGGTTGTACCTCGGAGTCTTTCAATATTCAGTTTTTGACAATTATCTTCGCGAAATGCATATTAGCATGTATTTGAAATTCAGAAGAGCCTTAACCCTACTTGCATTTAGCCCCGGCAGATGGTGGCTGCGGTGACGCAGACTCTGTAACCAATCACGTTGTCCGGCCAAGTCTAAGGCTGAATCCGTGCATTTCGATCAGTCATGGTGGGGGTCACGTGATCGATGCAAGGACATAATAGTAAACAGGAGTACAAACTTCTCTCTCTCTCTTTTATTGTAAGAAGCATGTGCAGCCCACCTCTCGTATCAAAGGAATCATTTATATATTTTTTTTTGTGATCGGAAATTACACTTTTATTCGGAGGGAATGTTCACTTAACTGGCAACTGATGTAAAAATAGAAAACATTTTAGTCTCAGAATTCTTTTAACGAAATTTAGTTCTCATAATGCCAACATTAGCGCGTCTTTTGACTTCGGCATACATTTTTTTGAAATAATGATGAATATGAGGGTTAATTGTTTTAAAATTTTATGGTTATTAGATGATTTATTCATGTGCATTTCTATTTTCTTTGGTTAAACAATGATCACAAAGAGACGACGAATAAAAGCAATGAGATGGAGGGTCCGCGCAATTTGTGCACGTTTATCTGGAAGTTGCATTAATAAATACCATACGGCCTGCAGTAGTTCTGGAGTGATGTTGGTAATGTCTTGAAGGCAAATTCTCCATCTTTCGGATAACCTCAAACAAGAAAGAAAAGCAAAATAAATATTCTGTAGTCATATCCATTTGAGCTCCTGTGAACAAATTTCCCAAATGTCAAGAAGTTTAGAAACAACTAAATTGGATTGTTTAGTTACAAAAGAGACATGGGGCAGAAAAACAATTTAAATGAAGTACATTATAGCCTTAATAACAGGCCTTCTGATGAACTCGTGGATCCCACATGTGGCCAAGGAAAGAGTTGCTAAAGACAACAGGAAGAACGCAAATGTATTTGAACACCCAGTAGTTAAAACGCTGGGACTGTTTCAGCAGTCTATTGTTTGAAAGCATCCAATTAGCTTTCTTCTATAATACACTAATAAAGAAAAGAGTATAAGCGTTTTATTGTGCTCACCACAGAGCGTTTTAAGGCTAGCTGATACTTTCCTTTAACGCACAACTTCGTATAGCTTTAAAACCCTTGTACTCATAAGTAGGCTACAAATAAAATCGCTCGTATGTATACCTGCCCGCAACTTTTTTGGCAAACTAACGTTTTACCGTTGTTAAGTTACAAGGCCCCTGAATGGCGCATGGAAGTCCAAATTAATAGCAAGTCATGTTTACATTAATGTTACTCTAATAATAGTCATCGTACTATAGTCACGTTTTTGTTGTGCACGTGGTGCATTAATTATTCATCTAACGTTCACTCCATATTCGAGTGGGTTGCCCATTACAGAAACAGACTTTTTGTGACTTATTTCAGGGGCGTGTCTCGAGTGCGGGACCTTTGAATTGTGGAATGTGGAATGTCAAGTGCTAGATCAACAAGCCGGTTTCACTCTCCCCTCTATCATCATTATTGGTATAATAATTATTATCGTTCTAGTTTTGGGGTGTAGAAATGATTAGCGTCAACTCCAAAATAAGAATATCTAACAGCAGCAAATGGAATATTTCCTACCATGGTCTTAGCTGTATTTCTTTTAGCTCCATAGCGATGTATTTGATTTCCTTGAACTTCTCCATTTTATAGTGTGATACAGCATACGTATTTTTGCTGATCTCAAATCAAAATTTCTTTCAATAGGAGCGTTTAGTACAGGAATTTACAGTGAAAATTTGTTAAAACCTTGCGTCAATGCATGTAAAAATATTAAATGTGTAGCACTCACTTCACTTTCTCTAATGGTAATCATATGTTTTCATGTCTGATGTTAAATTATTCATATAAAAGCTTACGATTCTAGTATTACTCGTTAAATATGTACCTTAAATACACGCCAGAGATACTTTCAGTATTTTGTTGCAAGTATGCAGGCAAATAGAGGAGGCTGGGGTGGCAATCGGTTAATAAAAAGTGAGACGAATACACAAGCGTTCATATCGCGATCTCTTTGTACAGACAATAAAAGAACGGGTATAACGTTCCAAAAGATACCCATTGCTTTCAATATTTGAAAGTTTCATCGGAGTTAAGAGTAATCAGACCAGTGGCCTCCAGTAACTGGAGCACAGCACCGCACATAGGCCATAGTGGAACCTTTATGCTTACAGTGTGAACCATGGGAGGAAGGGATTAAGGGGAGATCTGAAGGGCGACCAGATCGAACAACAATGCGCACTAGCAAGCAGGGGCCCCTAACGATTCTAATCCTGACGGCGGTAGCCCTGCCTTAGCCATCCGCAACCTGGCGGACCCGGGTGTAGACAAGTTAGCTCCCAGGAAGGAAAGGGGCCCCAGCAGTCCCGTCAAGTGCCAAGGAGAATTTTTTCCACAGGGCAAATTCCACCGTCCACTCGTTGTCGCCTGGTCCTATACAACTCTGAAACAGTGAAAGAAAATTATGGGGACAGCAAATGATGAAGAACATATTCGTGATACGAGAAACCACCCTAGCGTTCGTTACCGACCGGGGAAACCACCAAAAACCCATGGTCATAGCGGCCGGCGGCCGGCTCAAACCCGAATGCGTGTTATAGCGGAGTTCTCTCGCTCGCTTCGAACAACAGGAACTGTCTCGTAAACAGCTAATACTTATCTACTATCAATAAATAAATGAATGTATATATATACAATATATATATTGTGACTTTGTCCAGTTTTTTTCAACTGTGACTTCTCTCCTGCAGTAGCAGTACTCACTACATGTAACGCCAGTCGTCATTAACTCGCTTGGAGAACCGCATTTGATGTCGCAGCCGAACGCGCTCACCAACTCGTTTACTCATTCACTACAGACTTAACTGACTCACTCCTCTCCCGAGAACACTCGCTTATATAGCCAATGGAGTTCTCCACAGAACAATTCTAGAACTATCTGGACACTCACGTTCTGTAGGCAGGAGAAAAGAAATTTACAGAAGCCTCTGGTTATCTACCGATAATGCTTCTGGTGTTTACACGGGGCGGGAGCGCGACATATCTTGGTTTATCTCCGACTGCCTGACTCCGACTTCCCGGTAACCTTGGCCCACAGCGGCTGGGTCACACAGGTCCCAACTCAGAGCTGTTAGTTAATGCGATCAAGGCGAATCACCACCATCCTTCCTTGTGGTTGACGCCGAATACCACATTGCTGGTACAGGAACATTGCATCTTCGGTTACTTCCCTTTAGTCCTCCCGGTAAGATAGAGCCATACGAGATCACCCTACTGGAATCCAGCACTGTTCGCCAGACGGCCATAGCGTTCCTTCATCCGGTCACTTGCCAGCTTCAGGTGTCTCCTGGCAAGGTGGTGATTGTCTCCCAGATTGTGCGTTAGCGCCCCGACATTTCCACATTGCACTTAGCACGGACTGCGTCACGAGGGTTCAGGGCCTGTCACGTAGATGTCGCATTGCAGACACCACCCCACATCACTTCGAGGATGCAATCAATAGAATCGGAATCGGACGTAACTTCGTCAAGATCTTGTTCGCATCCAGCTGCCCCCCCCGGTACTATTGGCATGGATTTCCTCGAGGACTTTCTTCGCCTTACTCTTCGGGATCACCAGCTGTTCCACCCTAGTTTTTCCGTCATCTAATTCCCTCCCTTGCTGCAATACACCGTTCCTGATCACCAGGGTGGTCCACCGCGTCCAATAGCTTTCATGGGTTGGGCCTCTGGGAGAAACATCCACCCATTCTTTAGGATCGGTCCTTTGTCTCGATCATCTAGTTGCTTCCTCCACAAAGTCTCCTTGACCCAACCGACTGCAGGTTGCACCATGACTGGGCATAGTGACTGCAGCATTCTCCGTTATCTACTGGTTCAGACGCTTGTCCATTGCGGCCTCTATCATCCTTTTGTTTTCTTTCGCCTGCCGTCTAGCCGTTCTTCTTGCTGACCTAAACGTTCTTCCACCACATTAATGCTTAGTTCCATGTCATGTTTAGTTCCTTCTAACTCCTTGCATTGTTGTCCTTCAGAGCTTCAATCGTTGTGGTTATCTTAGATCTGATAGTGTCAGTGACAGAACCTAGTTCGAATTTCATTTTCTCTATTTCAGTCTTCATTTCTGCTTCCACACTCTTTATTTCACTTCACATCTTCTCCCTTCTGGTTTTCATTTTCGTCTCCATCTTTTCTATTTTGTTCTTCATTTCCTCCTTTACACTTTTCATTTCACTTAATAACCGTTTAAGAAGTGTTTTCCCCACTGTGACTTTCATATCCCACTCCTGACACCAGTGCGACTTTGTCTAGTTTTTTCAATTATCACTTATCTCCTGCAGTACTCACTGCACGTCACAGTAGTCACCAACTCGCTCGGAGAATCGTACTTGATGTTGCAGCAGAAACACCTCTCCAACTCGCTTACTCACTCACTACCGACTCAATTGATTGACTCCTCTCCTGAGAACGCCTGCTTATTTAGTCAATGGAATCTTCCACAGAACATTCTAGAAATATCTGGACACACGTTATGGAGGCGGGGGAAAGAAACTTCCAGAAGATTCTGGTTATCTACCAACAGTCTTCTGGTGTTTACGCCGGGCGAGAGCGCGACTTATCTTTGTCTATCTCCGAAGGCCTGGCGCCGACCTCCCGATAACCTTGGGCCATAACTGCTGAGTCACAATATATTAATAAGTTCTACATTTTTTTCTGTATTCCTTATAGTTTCCCAATCATACCATATTTATTGACAATGACTTCACAGGGTAAGAACTGAGAAACTAAGATATCTCATATTTGTTTGTCATTCGATTAAGGAAAATGTACGTCATGTTTTTGCCTCCTTAAGGGATCTCGGCTTAAACACGAAGTACTTTTCGTTTCTGGTTATGTTGCTCTCTCTCTCTCGCTACCGTTTTTAGGAGAAAGCAGTAATTCAACATATGTAAGACCGACCATATGAAGGAATAACGTGGCAGCCTTAGGAGAATGGGATGTATTGAACATTAACACGTATAACATACAAAGTAAAAGGGATAGGTCCAAAATATTATGCTTTGCCCTTAAAATAGACTCCGAAATAAAGCTTGCCTCTCATTTTCTTACTACATGAACTTTTTTCTCTAAAAAGAACGCATTCTCATGACACACTCCCGGAGCAACACTCTTGAATACGTCTAAGAACAATGGTGATATGCATAAAACTAATGCTTTAAAACATCGTCTTTGCAAGCAGTGAGGATGGAGTAAAGCCCCATTGCATTGAAGCAAAACATCAGACCTCTTAACTGCCTTCGACCGCCACAGGATCTGTCGTTTGTCGGGGAGAGGAAAGATACTCGAAGAAGCATAAGGGTTACGAGAAGGTTTTGGAATTGCTAACAGGTGGTAGTTTAAAACTACTTTGTAGTCAATAAAATCAGCGTACGTATAAGGTGGCAGGGGATGCATGAGTTACGCGCATCTTAAGCTGCACTTAGTTGTTACGTATATCCAGAGATATGACAAATATGGATATGACTTGAATAGTAACTAGATTAAAATTTTTAACTGTAGTTGGAATGTGCACAAGTTAACTCCAGGGTTGAGTGTGAGTTAATATGAGCGTGCATACATTCTTGATAGTTTTATAGTGTATACATCTGTGTGTTTCCCCCCAACTTGACACCTTTTAATGTGAATATTTTCTAATCTTGAGCAGGTAGTTCAGTAGTGATGTACCGGAGCGTCTTCGTTTCATGTGCATGTGGCCAGCAATTCTTGTTCCTTCGTTTTACCTCTCTTAATTGCTAACAAAGTTGGGATATGGATTATCAAATACCAAAACTTTTCCTGTTCCTGTTCCTTATATTTCTTTGATAACTTTCGGGGTCAAAGGGTCAGGCAGGCAGCTTTGGGTTTTCTGTCAGAAGTTCAGGGTATAATGGCCTTTCTGAATATAAATCGTTATCTGAATATAAATTTTCCGGATTGAACCATCATCTGGTACCTCCTTCGGCTCGGAACCTTACTTCAACACATAATTACTGCCATTTCCTTTTTATCAACAACTTCTTTTAATATAATCAATTCCTTCTCTTCTTCCTGACCAGTTTCAGCACTGCTCTTCCCTCGCTGATTCTTTCTCAAAGAGCCTCCTTCTTTATTTTGTCTGTCAATTTTGCTAGGTTTAGTCTTTTCCATATCCGCTTTCAATAGTTCTTATTTTTTCTACTACGTATCGTAAATAGGGGAAGTATTGTATTCCACCCAAAAATTCGATACCGAGATTTCACCGGAAATACATGTTTTGAGACCCCCTGAATCCAAAAAAATTATTTCTGGAAACATATCCGTGTGTGTCTGTCTGTGTGTCTGTTTGTCTGTCTGTGAACAGCATAACTCAGAAACCAATAGTCGGATAAACACCAAACTTGGTATTTAGGTTCAGTATCTTCCAGAGATGTGACACGAAGGTTTTCAAGAAAATCCCCCCAACACAGATTACCCTTTACATGGAAGATTTTTCGAACATTTTAATTTTCTCAAAAATGGCTCTAACGATTTTGATTAAAATATCGTATGTTTAAGATATTTTCATGACAAATAAAATGTGTATCTTGAATTTTCTGGGAATGTCTCCAAAAGTATTCTTCATTGTGAACGACTTTTGCATAACTGGTAAACCATAAGAGATAGACAAAATTTTACTACACAAAAAATGTAGATCGCGTTAAAATACACAATTTATTTCATATATTTTTGTTGTTGAGTGAACCATTTTTGAGTTAATGCTTGTTATTCCCTTAAATTTTTCAATACTTATTGTCTCAAATGGGAATTCGTTATTCATTTTTTACTTTCTCTACTACGTATAGTAAGTCGGGGAAGTATTGTATTCCAACCAAAAATTCGATACCGAGATTTCACCAGAAATACATGTTTTGAGACCCCCTGAATCCAAAAAAGTATTTCTGGAAACATGTCCGTGTGTGTCTGTGTGTCTGTCTGTGTGCCTGTGAACAGCATAACTCAGAAACGATAAACACCAAACTTGGTATTTAGGTTCAGTATCTTCCAGAGATGCGACACGAAGGTTTTCAAGAAAATCCTCCTAACCTAGACTACCCTTTACATGGTACATTTTTCGAAAATTTTAATTTTCTCAAAATGGCTTTAACGATTTTGATTAAAATATCATATGTTTAAGATATTGTCATGACAAATAAAATGTATAACTCGAATTTTCTGGGAATGTCTCCAAAAGTATTCTTCATTGTGAACGACTTTTGCATAACTGGTAAACCATAAGAGATAGACAAAATTTTACCACACAAAAATGTACATCGCGTTAAAATACACAATTTATGTCATATACATTTTTTTGTTGAGTGAACCGTTTTCGAGATATTGCTTGTTATTCCCTTAAATTTTCCAATACTTATACTTTTCTCAAATTCGTTATTCTTTTTACTTTCTCTACTACGTATAGTAAGTAGGGGAAGTATTGTATTCCACCCAAAAATTCGATACCGAGATTTCACCGGAAATACATGTTTTAAGATCCCCTGAATCCAAAAACGCATTTCTGGAAACATGTCCGTGTTGGTGTCTGTGTGTCTGTGTGTGTATCTGTCTGTGAACAGCATAACTCAGAAAGGAACAGTCGGATAAACACCAAACTTGGTATTTAGGTTCAGTATCTTCCAGTGATGCGACACGAAGGTTTTCAAGAAAATCGCGCAACCCCAGACTACCCTTTAAATGTACATTTTTCGAAAATTTTAATTTTTTCAAAAATGGCTCTAACGATTTTGATTAAAATATCGTATGTTTAAGATATTTTTTTGACAAATGAAATGTATATCTTGAATTTCCTGGGAATGTCTCCAAAAGTATTCTTCATTGTGAACGACGTTTGCATAACTGGTAAACCATAAGAGATAGACAAAATTTTACTACACAAAAAATGTAGATCGCGTTAAAATACACAATTTATGTCATACATTGTTTTGTTGAGTGAACCATTTTCGAGATATTACTTGTTATTCCCTTAAATTTTTCAATACTTATTTTCTCAAATGGGAATTCATTATTCATTTTTGTGTCTTGGATATGCAAAGAGTATTGATCTGTGGGAAAGGGAATGGTGCTGCACCTAGCAACCAGCTATTAAGAGATATGTATGTGCTTAAAGGCTACCGTATTTCCAATTTTCCCTTGTAAATATATATTCCCCTTACATCTACAAGAAAATTAGCAAAAAGATAGACTCTGCAAATGTTAATTTCGATTAACATGAAGTAGATGGAGAATAAGCGTTTGTATAAATAGTTTGTACAAGAGTAGAGAAAGTCATTTGAGTGTAACACATCAGATTTTTTTGAAACATGTCCGCGTGTGTGTGTCTGTGAACAGCATAACTCAGGAACAACAGTCGGATAAACACCAAACTATGTATTTAGGTTCAGTACCTTCCAGAGATGCGATACGAAGGTTTTCAAGAAAATCCCCTCACCCCAGACTACCCTTTACATGGAACATTTTTCGAAAATTTTAATTTTCTCAAGAATGGCTCTAACGATTTTGATTAAAATGTCATATGTTTAAGATATATTTATGACAAATGAAATGTATATCTCGAATTTTCTGGGAATGTCTCCAAAAGTGTTCTTCATTGTGAACGACTTTTGCATAAGTGGTAAACCATAAGAGACAGACAAAATTTTACTACACAAATAATGTAGATCGCGTTAAAATACACAATTTATGTCATATACATTTTTTTTGTTGAGTGAACCATTTTCGAGATATTGCTTGTTATTCCCTTAAATGTTCCAATACTTATACTTTTTCTCAAATTCGTTATTCATTTTTTTATGTCCTGGATATGCAAAGAGAATGGAATGCGCCACATAGCAACCAGCGTTAAAATATTTGACTATCCCTTAAAATCTACCATATTCCCCTTGCATCTACAAGAAAATTAGCAATAAGATTAACATCTCGATTAACATGAAGCATATGGAGAATAAGCGTTTGTAAAAATAGTTTGTACAAGAGTGGAGAAAGTCATGTGAGTGTAACTCATCAGATTTTTTTATCATTTTGTTGCAACCTCAAGGTTTCCGCATTACACAGTAGTGTTGTTAATATTCCACACAGAGCACTTCAATAATGAATCTATTTAATAAGAAGTTAAAATGGTGTAGTTTTATTTTTGACTAATATTTTATTCTAATCTGAGAGTAGATTTTTGTCTTTCAAGAGGGGTAGTTTGCTTAAAGCAATTGTTTATAGTGTTTTTATCGAAAAATGGTATAGGTAATTAATCAAGACGTTGCAGTTGCATGAAATTGGATTTTAGGATGCTTACCTTTTGGTTCATAAAATTTTCTTCTCCACTTTTTAAGACATGAGGGTGTACAATATTGGCACAGGTTGACCTTTCATCTGAACATCACTAGTGGAGAAAAACCAACCAACTTTGTTCCTCGGATGGCAGCAGGTATTTTCGGTAATTAGCAGTGTTGCCGAATTTTGCACGCTGATATTTCATTTTTCTGCCATTTGTTCTTAAAATTACTGATACCACAAAGGAGTTTGTTTCAACATAATTTGAATATAAAATCTGGATGTGTAACAGTGGGCAATTGATTCTGATTGCAGACACCTCACCGTTCCATCAACGACTCCACTATCTTCCATCTCGCCGTCGTCGAACAGTCGAACGAGTAAATAAATCGAGGTAAGCTGACATGAGTTAAGCAACACATATTCACTAAACTGCTTCACACTATCTGCCACACCCCACTCAGTATGCCATTGTTATGCAAACAATAAATCCCCATCGCGGTGATGCATAGAAAAAGCACGTGTCAACATTCCAAAGGTGATGTCAATGGTAGCAAATGAGTACTCGGCGCTTGTTCACCTCACATGTATTGTCAGGCTTCGAGGGAAACATTGTACCGTGCAGATAAACGCAATGCGGTAGATTATCGCTGACATATTTTTGGACAAAATTAAGGTTTATGTTTGCATACAAGTGGGCTATGCTTTATGCTAAGTTTAAAATATCAGAATTAGCAAATCTGATACTATTCACTTGTAGACCTTCTCTCCAGTGACAAATTCACATATATTATTTAAATATTATAATATTCACATAAGAATTGTTTCTTATATTCTCCTTGCGTTGCTCATCATCAGGGTAAAAAGACCTAAAAATTACTAAATTTAAAAAAAATGACACAATTACTAAGTGTGTGTACAGAAAGTTACATATTAATTTATGCATGGGGTAGAGCGCTATAAAAGGAGAGACCCACGTGGTTCCGCGGTTACATGTGAGGCTCGCATTCGGGAGGTCCACGGTTCAAATCCCATCAGGACCGTCCTTTCTGACTGAGGTTTTTTTTCAGGTTTTCTTCATTCCTCATAAATGCTGGAGAGATACCCTTAATTTAGGCCTGGAAGGTTGCCTTCCCAAATATTGTTTCATTTATGTATCAGCAGCATCCACCGCCTGTGGTACCGAAGGTAACCAGAACAGTGATTAAACATTACTGAAAAATCTGATGTGTTACACTCACATGACTTACTCTACTCTTGTACAAACTATTTTTACAAACGCTTATTCTCCATATGCTTCATGTTAATCGAGATATTGAGATGTTAATCTTATTTTCTTGTAAGTGCAAGGGCAATTGCTAGGCTTTAAGCGATAATCAAATCCTTTAATAGCTGGTTGCTATGTGGAGCATTCCATTCCCTTTGCATGTCCATGTCATAAAAAAAATCTGATGTGTTACACTCACATGACTTTCTCTACTCTTGTACAATCTAATTTTACAAACGCTTATTATCCATATGCTTCTTGTTAATCGAGATATCGAGATGTCAATCTTATTGGTAATTTTCTTGTAGATGCAAGGAAAATATGGTAGCTTTTAAGCGATAGTCAAATATTTTAACGCTGGTTGCTATGTGACGCATTCCATTCTCTTTGCATGTCCAGGACATAAAAAAAATGAATAACGCATTTGAGAAAAAGTATAAGTATTGGAAAATTTAAGGAAATAACAAGCAATATCTCGAAAACGGTTCACTCAACAAAAGAAATGTATATGACATAAGTTGTGCATTTTAACGCGATCTACATCTTTTGTGTAGTAAAATTTTGTCTATCTCTTATGGTTTACCAGTTATGCAAAAGTCGTTCACAATGAAGAATACTTTTGGAGACATTTCCAGAAAATTCGAGATATACATTTCATTTGTCATGACATTACCCTAAACATATGATATTTTCATCAAAATCGTTAGAGCCATTTTCGAGAAAATTAAAATTTTCGAAAAATCTTCCATGTAAAGGGTAGTCTGGGGTGAGGGGATTTTCTTGAAAACCTTCGTGTCGCATCTGTGGAAGATACTGAACCTAAATACCAAGTTTGGTACTTATCCGATTGTTCGTTTTTGAGTTATGCTGTTCACAGACACACACAGACACACACACACACACACACACACACACACACACACACACACACACACAGACACACACACACACACAGACACACACACGGACATGTTTCCAAAAATGCTTTTTTTGGATTCAGGAGGTCTCAAAACGTGTATTTCCGGTGAAATCTCGGTATCGAATTTTTGGGTGGAATGCAATACTTCCCCTACTTACTATACGTAGTAGAGAAAGTAAAAATGAATAAGGAATTCCCATTTGAGAAAAAGTATAAGTATTGGAAAATTTAAGGGAATAACAAGCAATATCTCGAAAATAGTTCACTCAACAACAAAAATGTATGTGACATAAATTGTGTATTTTAACGCGATCTACATTTATTGTGTAGTAAAATTTTGTCTATCTCTTGTGGTTTAACAGTTATGCAAAAGTCGTTCACAATGAAGAATACTTTTGGAGACATTCCCAGAAAATTCAAGATATACATTTTATTTGACATGGAAGTATCTTAAATATATAATATTTTAATCAAAATCGTTAGAGCCATTTTTGAGAAAATTAAAATTTTCGAAAAATGTTCCATGTAAAGCCTAATCTGGGGTGGGGGAATTTTCTTGAAAACCTTCGTGTCGTATCTCTGGAAGATACTAAACCTAAATACGAAGTTTGGTGTTTATCCGACTGTTGATTTCTGAGTTATACTGTACACAGACACACACACACGGACATGTTACTAAAAATGCTTTTTTTTGGATTCAGGTGGTCTCAAAACATATATTTCCGGTGAAATCTCGGTATCGAATTTTTGGGTAGAATACAATACTTCCCCTACTTACTATACGTGGTAGAGAAAGTAAAAAGGAGAGCAAAAAAATTTGTTACTGAAATTTGCTAAACTTACCTAGTTCTCTTTATAAAGAAAAACAAATTAAATAGAAGGATATATGGGCTGTTTTCGAAAGTAATGAATTTCATAAGGAATGGCCCATTTGCAAAGGCACTGTTATGTAGTGTCCATTAGCAAACACGAGTAATTTGTGTTATGCATAAAACATAAGCCTGAAATATGCACCTCGACTGTTGTCACCAACTGGTCTGCTTGACCTTGCTGACTTCGCCGACCTGGGTGTGGAGTGGAACTATTTCTCAACGTAAAGCCAACGTAAGGGTAGAGTCCATTACCCCCAACGTTGACCATGGGAATTTTAAACAGGTCCTTTACAATTTTGGTGCTTAGACCAAAACGGGCATGTCCGTAGAGGGTGGGGCAAAAGAAAAGAGGAACTGATGTAGTTTCAGTATTAAACTGTGTTTATTGCACAATTACATGTTGTACACGCTTTCTGTTATTGAGAAAAACAAATTCCGTCCGTCCCATGAAGCTAGAACATATGCTACCTCTTACTTCTACCAGCATTAGTCAATGTTTCCACACAAGTGTTGCACAGCTCCTGTTGTTATAAACACGAAATATTTGGTTTCAACGTCACATATACAAAGTAGATCTGTATTTTATATTTAGGGAACTCGCTGGAAAACGTATTTGTTCAAATACAGATTATTCTTATAGTAGAATGTTAAAAAAATCTTCTGTGTTGCATTCACATGACTTTCTCTACTCGTACTATTTTTACAAACGCTTATTTTATCTACTTTATGTTAATCGAGGTAAATATTTGCAAAAACATCTTATTACTAATTTTCTTGTAGATGCAAGGGGAATATGGGAGGCTCTAAGCGATAGTCAAATCTTTTAAGAGTTGGTCGCTTTGTGGAGCATTCCTTTCTGTTTGCATGCCCAGAACATTAAATAATAATAATAAAGTAAAAAAATTAAATAAAAAGAAAAGAAAGTAAAAAATAACGAATTCCCATTTGAAAAAAGGCTACTGGAAAATTCAAACAAATAACCAGAAGTAACTCGGAAATAATTCACTTGACAAAAAACCTGTATATAACACAAATTGTGTGTTTCAACGAGATCTACATTTTTTGTGTTGTGATATTTCGTCTATCTCTTATGGGTTTACCAGTTGTGCGAAAGTCATTCGTAATGAAGGTACTTGGGGACATTCCCAGAAAATTCAAGGTATGCATTTCATTTGCCAGAAAAACATCTTAAGCATATAATATTTTAATCAACATCTTTAGAGCCATTTTTGAGAAAATAAAAAAAATCGAAAAATGTTCTATTTATAGGGTAGTTTGCGGTGGGGAATTTTCAATAAACTCTTTGTGTCGCATCTTTGGCAGACATTGAACCCAAATACCACGTTTGGTACTTATCCGACTTTTCGTTTTGAGTTATCGTGATCACAGACCACACATGCGGCATGTTTAAAAAATGCTTTATTTGGATTCAGCGGCCTCAAAACATGTATTTCCGGAGAAATCTCGGTACCGAATTTTTTGATGGAATGTAATGTTTTCCGTACTTACTATAGGTAGTAGAGAAAGTAAAAATTTGCATCAAACCTAACTTGAAGTTGCCCCCTCTATACCTGTTTCTGTTCTGTCTATATTTATTACTTTCCCTGTTAGTTATAGTAAGTAGAAATATTGCATTCCACCAAAAATTTGATATCCAGATTTCACTGGAATTACACGTTTTGGGGCTTCCTGAATAAAAAAGAAGCATTTTTAGAAAAATGTGTGTGTGTGTGTGTGTGTGTGTCTATGAACAGCATAACTCAAAAACGAAAACTCGGTTGCCAAACTTGGTATTTAACTTCAATATCTTCCAAGGATGCAACACGAAGATTTTCAAGATAATTTTCCACCCCGAACTACCCTTTACATGAAATGGTACATAAAATGGTCATCATTTTATTTGGTGATTTTCTAAAAAATTGTTCTAACAATTTTGATTAAAATATCATATGTTTAAGGTATTTGCGTGATAAATAAAATGTTTATCATGAATTTTCTGGGAATAGTCTTTTAAGTCCTCTTCATTCTGAATAATTTTGAAAATTGGTACACCGGAAGAGAGAGACAAAATCTTTGTGTTCTAAAACTTCCGGGCTGCTTTGCCGTGATCTGCAGGTTAAAATACTTCCTGAAGTTTCGTCCCTGTTTGTGAGGGACATCTTCAGAGATCTTGTCGTATCGCTTCTTTCTCTGGATTTCCATACTTTCTCAGCTCCATAACTTGCATACGGCTAAGAAACAATAACATAACCCTGTCCTTTGACTCTGCCCACCGGGCCACGAGTATATATACCGGCTGTATTTTAGCATGTTTTTAATCCAGAGAAAGAAGCGACGGTGACGATATCTCTGAAGGTATCACAAACAGGAACGAAAGGTCAGGAAGTGTCTTAACCTGCAGACCACGGAAAAACAGTCGGAAAATTTTAGAACACAAAGCTATATTCACAGGCCGTGAAAGCTTACATATATATTTAGACAAAATCTTAGTAACAAAAAATGTAGATCTCGTTAAAGCACACAATTTACATTAATATTTCCAAAATATTCTTTCTTATTGTTTGAGTTTTCAGATACTTATTGTAGCATATAAGGGAGTCTTTATTAGTTTAATTAGGTGATATTTCATGCTTTGGCTGTTAGGGGGAATCGATCTGTGAGTATATGTTGAATCCGTTAATGGTTGTACCAAATAGCTAATTCATGGAGACGGTTGATAGAACTTCTTCTTCTCCTTCGGATTTTACCCTATTGGATTTTCCATTTTGGATTGTCATAGTCCTGGGTTTGTCCAGTCTCCTTCGTTAAGTCCTTTTTCTTCCATAGCTTTTTCCCCACGTCAGCAGTGAACATCCTCTTTTACGTCTTTTTCTTAGGCCATCTCGTTTCATCCATTCGTTTTGCATGACCATACCATTGAATTGTCCTGTTTTTAGTATTTTTGTTATTGAATTATCTACTCCTGCCCTCTTCTATACTTCCTCACTTCGCACTTTGTCGAGCCTTGTAAGTTGTAAACTTATTTTCATAAAATTAAACTCCATAGTTCTTTTTATTCCGTCGTTTCTTTGTTAATGCCCACATCTCTGCCCTATATCATACTATTCTCTCCACCACACCGTGGAAGATTCTTTTCTTTCTTTCTTGTCTCAGTGAATTATTCCAGATGAGGCCACGTAACGCTCTAGTGGCCGCTTTACTCATAACCACTCTTGTTGTAATATCAGCATCTACTTTACCATCTCTACTATGATAGTTCCTAAATATTTAAATTGCATGCAGAGCTTAACTATTTCATTTCCCACGTGAATATCGGCTTGTCTTCCTCCTAAGCAATGTATCTAATTCTATTAAAGTTGATTTTGAAACGCCATTTTGCTTCTTCTTCTAGCTTCCGAAGTATTCCATATCTTCCTGGCCTCGTGCAAAAATTACCTGATCGACAGCGAAGAGGAGTGAATGTAGGTTAAAATTATCTATTGGCACACCCATCCTTGAGTACTTCTTGAACCACATCTCCAACACTTGTTCCATGTAAAAGCTAAGTAGAACAGGTGACAAACTGCATCCTTATTTTAAACCCTTGCAAGCTTCTATGCTTTGTGTTATTTTATTCCACATTGTAATATGTACTTCCGTATCCTGGTACAATTGTTTAACTAAATATATACATATTTCTGGAATATTAGATCTTTTCACAGCTATCCATATTTTAATTCTAGGAATACAATAGCAGGCCCTTTCTAGGTCCACGAACGTCATGTGTTTATCGATTTTAAATATTCTATTTTTTACTTTCTCAACCACGTACATAGTAGGTAGAGAAGGTGTTGTATTCCACTAAAAATTCGATACCGAGAGATTTAATCGGAAATACGTATTTTGAGGCCTGAATAAAAAGCATTTTTTTAGAAAAAGGTCCATGTATGTGTGTGTGTGTGTAGGTCTGTGAACAGCATAGCTCAAAAACGAAATGTCGGATAAATACTGCTTTTGATATTTAGGTTCAATACCTTTCAAAGATGCGACACGAAGATTTTCAAGAAAATCCCCCAGCCCAACTATTCTTTACATGGAACATCTTCGAAAATTTTGAGTTTTTAAAAATGACTCTGACGATTTTGATTAAAATATCATATATTAAAGATATTATATGAAAAAATGCATATCTTGAATTTTCTGGGAATAGTCTGTAAATAGTCTCTTCATTCGGAATGAATTTTGTATAATCTTGTGTAACTGGTAAACTTTAAGCGATAGACGAATATGTACCATACAAAAAATGTAGATACTCTTTAATATAGGCAATTTATTAAAATAAGTTTTTCTGTGGCATAGGCCGTTTCTGAGATATCCGTTATTAAAGATTCGATTTTTTTAGTTCCATTTATATCCCGGCTTTAACTTTATTGGTCTTTTCGGCGGCCTTCCCTTTGGAACTTATTGCATATTGGGTGTTAACTCGTGTAACTCTTGTCGTTGGGTTTCTTGCACTTTTGGTTTTTTAATCGTTAGATCATACACACATGCACACTCTCATTCATACTTCCAGACTCTGGGAAGGATACGGATTAATCTTGGCTGGAGAAAAATTCCCACCCTCAGCCGGGAAGATTGGATTTATTCAATGCTTTCATTCTTTTAAAGTCTCATCGATTTTCAGTTGTTTCTCGCGATTGCATGGAAACAGTATGAAATTTAAGACTGGCATACAGCGTCCAGTTCTTAAATATTTGACTATCGCTGTTTTGTTTATATATGCGAGGGCTGATCAACAAAGACTGAGACTGATTTTTTTTCACAGATGTTTATTACTCCAATTCAATGTTTACATGATCTTTTTCAAAGTAGTCCCCTCCTACTTCAATGCACTTTTTATAGCGTCTCTGCCAGTCCTTGAACACGTGCTGCAGACCATTCTTTTTCAGGTCCTTGAGAATTGCCTCACGTTTCTTGAGCACTGCTTCAGAGTTCTCAAATCGAACACTCCTAAGCTTTGCCTTTAGTGATGGGAATAAAAAAAAAAGTCACAGGGTGCAAGATCGGGGCTATAAGGTGGATGTGGTACACAGGTAATGTTGAATCGAGCCAGAAACTGCATGACCTGATTTGCGACGTGAGGCCGTGCATTGTCATGATGAAGTCGCCACCCAGTCCGAGAAAGCTCTGGTCGTTTCTTTGCAATGTGCTTCCTCAATGTAGCCAATACTGACGTGTAGTATGCTGCTGTAACAGTAGTGTGAGGGGGGAACTGCATGCTGGTAAATCATTCCATTACAGTAAAAAATGTGATCACCATCACTTTCCCTGCAGATGGAACAACTTTTGCCTTTTTTGGTGTTGGAGAACCTGGCGATTTCCACACTGTGCTGGCTTGTTTTCCTTCAGGATCATAATGATGCAGCCATGACTCATCACCGGTGATAATCGATTTAAAAAATGCGAAATGCACGTAGGGTCTACAAAATAGAGCATTACTACCAACCTACCAATACGAGAGTGCTGCCGCCTACCGACATTATACATAAAAACCCGCTCTTTTCAAATATTTATGTTACAGATACGAAACTATCACGGAAGGTACAGGAAAAAATCAGTCTCAGCCTTTGCTGATCAGCCCTCGTATAACGAAACATGTAATATAACTATTTTTGCAAAGGTTTATGTGGATTAAACCGTAGTAGATAGGAAATAAGCTTTAGTAGGGATAGTTTGTATACCCATCAATGAAGATAAGAGGGTAGAGAAACTCATGTGATTGTATCACATCAGATTTTTTTCTACAATGAATATTTTCGAACACGAGCTTCCTCCTCTGAAACCATTTTTTTCTGCTCCAAAATTAATCTTTTTTCTCTCAGGATACTAGAGAAAGCCTAGCTATTGATGCGATAACACTGATTCCTCTATAAGTTTCACAGTCTCTTTTGTCGCCTCCCTTATGCATGGAACTAACATATGACATATTCCATTCCTTTGGAATATCTTCGCCCATTTAATTTTAGATAGAACTTTCCAGAACAATTTGGCTTTGAGAACCACTCACTGCGCATGCACTAGTTGGCGTCTTGCCACTGACTGGTTCTCTCTCGAGGCATTCATTTCTTGCGAGCTGTAAAAGGAAGGCGTGCGTGTGCCCCTTGGTTTGAGTTTTCAAATACTTATACTTTTTTTAAGCAGTAAGTTGCTGTTCGCCTTTTCTCGTGGTCATGTAAGGAATTTCAAAGCTATCCACTTTCAAAATCTTACTCTCTCGCTTTATCCTACTGTATTATTCTTATACCTCCAACGAAATATGTAAACGTGTAAAGAAGGTTTATCTCGATTAATAAATAAAGATATTTGCTTTCGTAGGAGTAGTTTGTAGAAGAGCCAGTACAAAAGTCATGTGAATGCAACACTTATTTTTTTATTTAGGTATATATTTTTATGTCCTATCTTTGTAGCTTTATATACATTTATATGAAAAACATGTTGCCATTTCCACACATCATAGCAGTGACATTTTCCACATATAGCTGCCACTTTTACCTTACTAACATTTCCTAAATAGCATGAATAAATATCATAAAAAGGAACTGCGCCGCGATTAAATGCAAATAATGTAGTTGTGGGTTAGCACGAGAGACGTGAGTACTTAGACTTAGGGTTGAAGATGAGTTAATTGCCATAATAAAACACTTCTACTTCAATACTGAAAGGTGCGAGGGGCAGTTGTCAATTGAAACCACCACGTTCCTAAATCTACATTATTCTTTGCTTGCAACTGCCCTTAATTTGGGAAGATCTGCTGTAGAAGAAAAGACTCTGAATTTTAACTTCTTTAAAAGAAAACAGAAGACATAATACCGATATTTTAGCTTACTTGATTTTAAAATCACTGAAATATTCAGTGTACTTTGCTTTATACACAGTAAAATTAAAATTAAATCATTACTACCGCCTTGAAAGTGTGCAAATGAAGTACCTCAAGGTGAACTCAAAGTAAGAAGTTATTTTGTGGCAAAATGTTTTTAAACTACGTTAAAAGTAATTCATTTCCAGGGATAAATGAGACAGAACCAATATAGACTTAACTTGCATATGGGCTAGCGAACGAATGACTATAACTGAGGCATAAATGAGCCTGTAGTCTTCGATAGAAAATGTTTAGGTTCCTTTTAACACATTTTACACAGTTAAGCTTAATTTGGCTGATATCATATTTCTTGAGCTTAGAAAATGAGATTCTCAACGCATCGTGAACGTTTTAGAGTTGTGAATCCACTTTTTCCCCCCTCAACCTACGCGTTGCGGAAACGCTTCCCCTAAGAAACAACATTCATAAAACAGAGCTCTTTAAACCATTAATTATCTTACAAGGACAGCCTTTATATGCACTGGAATCGTTCCACATTTACGTATTTGCATGCGTCGTGCTCAAGCCAGCACAGATAGCAGGTTCCAAACTTTTCTCAGGGCCATCAGCAAACTGAAGAAAACAGTTTTTGCGTGATTCTGATTAACCTACTTCCAGAATGGTAATGACAATTTTATAGCAACACATAGATCGTGGTAAATTTGGTTCTAATTTCATGGGACTGACGACTACTCTAAGTAATGGCGCCTCATTCTTAAAGAAATATGATGTATTATATTCACATGACTTTCTTCTGCAAACTATAATTACAAAAGCTTATTTTTCTAACTACTTCATAATAACAGAGATAAAAGTTTGCAGAGATTGTTTCATTATACAGTGCGTTGTACATATAAGGATGCTGAGGGTGCAGGTTGCTATATGCTGGCTTTGAAATTCCATACTCTCTGCATGGCACCAGGAGGATGTAGTAATACAAATTGTATATGTTTTGAGCCCCACGTTGTGGAAGCCAATTTGCGACGGTATGTTGCTTGTTTAATATGTGTGTTTTTTGTTATTTGTTAGCCCCACGTTGTGGAAGCCAATTTTGCTAGAGAAATTGCCTTACGTAATGTTGTTTACATCAGTGTTGAAGCCATCTTGTGACGTCATTCATTTGTTTGGTTTGTAGCTCCATCTGGCGTAGCAATTTGCATCAGTTTTGAAATAATTCACTTTAAATGTCCTCCAGCTAGCTGTTTGGGTCGAACATGTATCTCTTACAGGTTGTGAAGCGGAAAGGAATCTTTTATCCAGAAATTATACTGATGAAGAAAATTTGTTTTATAATTTTTATTGCCGAACACGTTCACTAACACTTTTACATATTGATTTAGATACTCGCCAAACTGAAACTGTTTGTAATAACTTCTTACTTATCACTTTTAACTCACGTACTTCAAATTTGTGTATATTTAACTGTATAATATTTTAGATCTTTAATGATTTTTGCTGCGCGTAACTTGACGAACTGAAGGACTGACTGACGACGTGTAGTGTACACGAAATTTTGATGAACTGAGGGACCGACGTGTAATGTATTGAGAATTTTGTTGAACTGGGGGCGATCTACCACGGACTCGGCTTTATATACTCCCACTCCTCGACATGCCTAAAGATTATAAATGAACTACTATTGGCTAATAAAACGCGCCAACATTAGCGTCTATTTTAATATCCAATGAAAACTACGAATACATATTGCTTTTAGGGAAACATTCTAGAAGGTTCTACCGAAAACGCGCGAACATTACGTAACTTCCTTGTTCCCAGTAATGATAAACAGCTCACCCCCTCGCTGCATTATTGCGATATTATTGACAGTTTCAGTAAAGCCGTATAAACTTATTTCCCAATAATAATTACAATTAATAAACATCGGAAATCAATGTCACATAAAAATACATACTCATATTACAATCATTATTTACATTTAAATAATTTGTGATACAAATTACCGTATCAAGGAACAAAAGAATGGTGACTTAGGCTGCAAAACCTGTATGTTTTGGAAAGCTTAAACCAATAGCAATTAATTTTACGGAAACGATCGGTGCCAAAATTATTTGACACAAATTCTATGTTTTAACGAGATACACTTATTTTGTGCAGTAAGTTTTTGACACTGTCTTATGGTTTATCAGTTATACAGAATTATAGAAAATTTATTCTGAATGAAGAGGAATTCACAAGCTGTTTACAGGAAGTCCAAGATATACTTATATTAGTCATACACATATCTTAAAGATGTGGCATTTTAATCAAAATCGTTGGAGCCCTTTTGAGAAAATTAATAATAAGGAAACATTTTCTATGTAAAAGGTAATTTGGGGGGTGATGTTACTTAAAACATTTCATTTTGCATAATTAGAAGATTCTGTTTGTGGTTTACCGGACTTATTTTTTTATTCTATTTTATACTTCCGTCAATTAAGGACTGCCATATAGACAAAGTATATCTATGCAATTAACAAATTTAAATTAAGAACAATAATGACGTTTTAAGTTAACATATCAAATAATAAAAATCAACTTAAAATAGAAATATAAATGAATTTAAATTGGAACAGAAAAGTAGTATAAAACAATCCTATTATGCAGTTAAAATAAATAAATATATAATAATTCCAATGATTTGTAAACCGGTGTATCGATATTATATTGAATATAACTGATTACTGAGGATGAGAATTGATCCTCTTATAGCCATGATTGCTATTTGATAAAGTAGACGTTTATCTAGGCCATAATCTACCCAAAACTTGTGTAGATTTTTGGGTATTGTCCCTCTAGCTCCTATCATCAATCCTGTGACTGAGATTTTATTTAAATTATATTTATCCTTGTAATAGGAGATAGTGGGTTCATAAATGGCCTTTTTTTCTGCGTCTACTTCTTCGGGCTGTTGACAGTGGGATTCAAAGCGCACATAGAATCCATGATTATCCCGCTACTGTCAGATGATGTCTTGTAGGCGATATGTCGATGTGCCTGCTGGTACCACTGTTGGATAATCCATGTACCTCCTCGTGGACCTGAAAACCTTTTTCCTTCATACCTGCTGCAGTCACGTTTCTTATTTTGTGATGTCTGCTGTTTCGCAGCACTTCTCCGTATGGGCAAGCACCCAGAACAGTTCACATACGATCACAGTCACCCATCAATATCGAATTTTTTGATTGTGATGTATACCCACAATAGTTATATGCTAGAGAAAGCAAGAATTCGCGGCGTATGCATGTCCTCAAGGTAACATTTCGTAAATATCAATAGACGGCTGTGATCATCCAGTCCTTGACCCCTGTTTCTGCTAATGGACTACTAGTTAAAGAGTCCTCTTCACGATTTGGAAGCTAGCGGAGTAAACTTTCAAGCGGTGGTTACGCTGTTGGAAGGAATCATTCATGTATGTACCCAAAGAAAAACATTTCTTTGACCTTTTTTACTAAAACTAAATAAGGGCATTAGCATTTACAACGGCACATACGAGGCCATTTATTGTCATGGTTGTTGTGAGTGAATTTTCAGTTCGAGTTAACAATCAATCGATGTAAAATCGGTATTCAGGTATTTAAATTGAGCGTGCCATCAATATTTCTTTTTTCCTGGTACAACAGTAGTGAAAATAATTTGACAATGAAAGGCAATCGTAAACATTTTAGCTAAAATCAGTCTTAGAGGGAAGCACCTCTTCAGAAAGGCAATCTTTATTTTTAAATGGAAAATGTTACACTCGTAAGAATAATCTGACAACAAGGGAAGCTTCAAAGATATGACTTCTATGGTTGTCTATGTTCTCAAGATGTTAAAAATTTTGCCAGTTTCCACTTGAGAAACGCAACATCATGACTTGCCTTGCTGTCAATTATTCGCCATGATATTCATGTTTCTGATGATGAAGTTGTAGTTAAGTTTTCTAGTGTTCCAAGAAGACTTGATTTTCTGTTATGAACGTGTTTGACTACTTTTAAATTATTTATAAAATTTTAAGTTGAAAATATATTAACAGTTGTGAAAAATGTCGTAAAATCTTCTTTGTAGGAATTAGTACATTTACATAGACACGCCTCACAGAAAGTGTAGATTTGTCTCAGAAGTTACTAAAGAGATACTTGCTTAAAATAATAACTCTTTACGATTGCATCAGTGTATTATGGTTGTGTTTGCAAGTGTTCCACACTTTAAATTTTATGCATATTAATCACTTTCGCCCCTTCCAAATTAAAATTGCATATACACACCTAATTTAAATGCTTTGTCAGACTTAGATCTGCGAAGTTTGAATTATATTTTGTAACTAAAGTAACTAACAAAAGCTTAGGAAATATAAGTAGTACTGAACTCCTGCATAACGCAATCTAAAATGTGTGTACATTGATAATCATTATATGAGTAGCACGGAATTAATTCAAATATAACCAATAGCTATATAACTATTAGTTTGGTTTTTAAGAATAACGTAAGTTAAATAAATAATTCTATATTTTTATGGAGAAAGCAGCACACATAACTAATAGGTTTAGGCATAATAAATTAAAAATAAACAAAGAGCTCAAATTAGAAGATTGCGATTTCACTTTAATGTATTTCGGAACGTATTACAGGAACAGCTTGTATTAGGTATGCTCGCTCCTCTGGAGCTCCTATTAGTATTGCTTTGTATGTCTGTACGTTCGTCGGTATGCATCAAACAACTAAGGTACGAAGTTAAATTTTCTATACAAGAATTTTAAGGAATTGTGAAACTTTTCAACTTTGCTAGAGATCAGAAGGTTAGTAGCCATAGTTATGCTTGTAAACTTGGCGAGTTAGTGCAACCACTGAACGTATTGTGTTGAAATTTCATAGACGTTAAATCAACCGCCCCTAGTTTTTTGTTTTTTAATTTATACAGCCTGTAAGATGTATCTTAGTCACCGTTTCTTGCATGATTTACAGTTCGTTTACGCCTCTGGATAGGCTTAAAGTTCCGAAATCTATGAAGAAAAAAAATGGGTTAAGACACACAAATCGCCCTACTGCGAGGATCTCCTCATAAAAAGAAAGAAAAAAAAGAGTTAAACCTTATAATGAAACACACCCATCATCTAGATCCATTGTTAAAATTGGCCCGAAAACAAATTGAAAAATCTAAACGAGACAAGCTAAAACGAATTAAGAAGCACACCTGAACCAAAAATGGATTATGTATAGTCATGTCTTTCAGAATATATTAAAATAATATTTTCGATTGTGATATCTTTGATTTTGAAAACATAATTAGTTCGTGCCATTTGATTAATAAAATAATGACTTCTGATACAGACTTAAAGTAGTGTTAAACGTCTTAAAGTGGTTACAAGAGTTCCCATAATATAAAGGTAGGTGAATAAAAGGCGTTGGGTATCAATATATTTGAGTAGCTGAGTGGTATAATTGCTATTCGCTCAACGTTACCTACGTATTGCCAGCCTGGATTCGAGTCTCACATATTAGCTAAACTTCGTTTCCTTCTTTCTTTACAGCTTTCAGCTTAGAATTGGATATTTCAGCAGAAAATATTGTATGAGGGTTAGAAATAGGCTAACTTGACTAAGGTTTTAGGTAGGTAAATAATCCAAACTATTATAATATTTTATAAGAGTGCTAAACTTCCGGAGAAGGTCCAGTAGCTAGCTGCTAACATTTCGCTCCTCATACCATTGGCTTCTTCAGGGTTTGGTGCGTTTTTTCTTGTGTTCATTCCCGTTTGTATACTGTGGATCCGGTGTCTCCACCCCTTGTCTCTGATTGGCTACGCATCGGAACATAATCCCAAGTTCTGGGTTAATAAGGTAGAATCAGACGACTGAAAAATTCAATGCCATAGCCGGAATTTTAACCACGGATCTTCCGGTCTCCGTCCGGTTGCTCTAACCACTGAGCTACCATGGCAACTTGCCGGTATGACATAAATTCCCCAACTGATTTGCATTTTTCTCGGTAAACCACAAGGATATCTCAAATTGTATTGAGATTACATACTCTAATGGCGACCTACCGGCAAGTTGCCATGGTAGCTCAGTGGTTAGAGCAACTGGACGGAAGACCGGGAGATTCATGGTTCAAATCCCGCCTATGGCATTGAATTTTTCAGTCGTCTGATTCTACCTTTCCAACCCTGTCCAGCACACGGCTTGTGTGGAAGAACAATTAATTCTGGGTTAATGTTTATAAATGTCATGGAGCTGTTTCCTTGGTATTTATTAATACTATTCTCAACCTGAATTAATTTTGAGCATTTTCTAGCCTTAAAATAATTAACGAATTTGTAAATCCTTTCTTTTTTGGGTTCTTTAGTTATTTGGGAGTCAGTGAATTATATTCTTTATTTTTATGTACCATTTAGAAAACAAGCCTATTTCAGCAGAAAATCTTAACTAAGGATCTTTACGGTTCCTATTTGAAATGCACAGTTTCCGATTTTGCGATATGAATATAAGATAATGGAGCTTTATGGAATCAGATCAGAGTTCGCGATTACAACAGATTTGGGGGTGAAATAAATCACTTGTGAGTAAATCGGCTCCTTTTAATTACTCACAAATGATGAAGTGTTCGACCACCACTACTTGCCAGCAGCATCAGCAGATGTGCAGTTAAGAGTTGGTGGTTGATGCGATCGTAACAACCTATCAGTTGTCCACATAAGACCACGTATTTTCAAACGAGTGTAAAAACTTACATCAGGAAACGTATCTGTGAACGATCGCATTGGCCTTAGTAAACAAATCCACCAGGGTTAGCAATCTGGTAGCACAGGGTCGCGGGATCAAATCTCTTCTCGGATATGAATGCAGCATAATTAATTTGTCCTTTATGTTGCCTTGTTTAACATTCTTATTCAACATTTACTAAGAGGTCTTGTGAACAATGGATCTGTATGGCCATCGTTCGATTAGCTGGAAGGAGAAATGGGCGAGACTGGGTTTAATATTGAGTTCTAATAAATGTCTGTTTTCTTGATTCCATGAAATTTATAGACTATTCCAGCTGTTTAATGCGCTATAAATCATCAGCAACAACAGTTTTTACCTTATTTCTTGGATTTATCATTGTATATGTGTTAGGTAAAATATAACTTTTTGCCCAGCGGTAAGTCACTGTCGTCCTCCATGCTCTATGGTTAAAAGTAAAGGTACGTATCAAGGTGGGGCCCCCGGAACTGGAACAGAGCACTGCACGCAGGCCAGTCGGCCCATTGTGCTTCCAACGTGACCCCTGGGAGGAAAGGATGAGGGGAGAGACCCGAAGGGCGACCAGATTCGGATCCGACGGACTCAAGCATTGACGTGGTCCGTAACATTTCCAGAGAGAACGCATCCGACGCCGCGTGGAACCTGCCCACAAGCCACCAACTTCCAGGGTCCTCCAGAGCGGAGTCCCACGCTGAGGAGAGACCTAACTGAGCGGTACCTCAGCGACACCAGCAAGCCACCGCCCAGCCGCAACCCACCGAACACCGTCGCCTGGTCCTACAACCCTGAAACAATGACAAGGAAGATGATGGGTACGGGAATTGAGAGGAAGGAGAGTCGCGGTAGAAGATGAACCACCCCAGGATTCACCTGGCGACCCCGGGAAAACCACGAAAAACCCATGAGCCATTAGTGGGCGGTAGCCGGGGATCTTTAGGGGATCGCCGGGGACCTCCCAAATGCGGGCCACAGACGCATCCGCCTGAGTCATTCCGCTCGGTGTGGTCTAGGGTTATGAGTGTTCCAACCCGGTGGAGGACGATGAATTTTTTCGAACGTAAAAATCCTTAGCATGCCTTCCCTGGGAAGGGAAGTAAAGGGGGTGCTCCCGTGTCGTAGATTTACGACACATAAAGAACCTCAGCGTGATAAAGAGACCTCTGAGCAAAATTTCCAGTCTTTCACGCCCAATATAGATGGGATATAGTTGGGATATTAGTAGTTAGAGTGGTTAAAGAACGTCCATAAATAAAGCTCTTTTTTGGGTAAGTCCTTCACTGCAAATTTACCTTCATCTACTCTTCTTCCCGCTATTCTCTTTATCTCTTTCTCTTTGCCAGCGTGAATCACTTTTACAAAAATTACAAAGTTTGTTTGCAGTTTTATTAATTGGAATTTCCTTTTTTATTTCATAAAATATAAAATAATTGTAGCGCATGATTTTCATTTTAAAAACAATATTTATAATAGTGGTACTGCATCTGCCATTCTGTACTCTGAATTCGTACACCACTTGGCAGAAAAAAGGAATAACTATTACACACTTTGGAATAGAAAGGTAAATTTTAGCTCATATTTTATGGGAAGTTTTGCTCTACAAATTGGTAATACTATTAGGCACGGCAGCCTCTGGTGCTCAAAACACCTGGATTCTTTCTATGCACATATATATGCGAGTTTGTTTTCTTAGTAATTTTTGCTTTGAACAGCTTTTTCTGTGTATGGTATTTTCTGAAATCAATGACCTGTTCTCTTAGGAACTATTGAATGTTAGCCAAATTACATCTTAAAATGATAAAAACTCTAAGCACTGTTGCAGATCTACTTTGGCTTTAATAACATGTTTTTTTAAATTATTGCTGATAAATGTTAATCAGAAGGTGGTGTAATATATATTTTAATATGTACATAAGAAAATAGCCCTACCTTCCTTAATAAACAGAATGATCGTTTAAAAGCTGATCAGTGAACTTAAAGGCGTGCTTATACACCCTATAAAAATTGCATTCAAATATTTTAAGCACGAGCTGAGATAATGTGTCATGAATTTACCAGATTTAGCATTGGCAGTTTAGAGCTTTTAATCTTCCCTTAATACATTCATTCCAAATTTCAGCCACTTGCGCTAATAACTGTACTTGCAAAACTCGGTAAAACTGTCACATTACTTTATGTAACATTGCAGTCCTATACGCCCATCTGGCATTGAAGAAATCCCTCAAATGGGATGGGAGGGTTCCTAAACACCTCCGATTAAAAGTTGTTATCGTTAAAAATAAGGCTTAAGAAATATATTGTATAGGGATGTCCCTAAACATATAAATTCAGTTTCACAAAGAGGTAAAGGTGGACTAAATGAGCACTTAAAACGTTCTGCAATTGAGGTTTTCAGTTGAGATGTAATTCATTTAATTGTAGGTTTTCATCAAACTCACAAAAGCACAGAATATATTTTAATCAGAGTGAGTAGTGATAGAATACCAAAATAAATTTCCCATATAACCAAAGAGGAACATCAAATGTTGGACGACCTCGTGGTAGTGAATCCCTGAAGAAGAAGAAGAAGAAGAAGAAGAAGAAGATGATAATGAATGATGAATCTTATCACAAATCTATTGAGAAATATTTATTAAAGCCTGTTATTTTGCTTTGGGTATAATTATTATCAGAAATAAAATTTTCAGAATGGTTCCAGTTAATCTTAGATAGAATTTTAGGAAAGTGAATGTGAAATGTGTTGCATTTATTTTTGAAGAAAAAGCTCTGAACAGAAAGTGCAACCAAGGATGTTGACCCAGACAAGGTTTAGAACTGTACCACAGAAGTGGGAGAGTTTGCCCTTCAGAGAGGAATTTCCATTGCGATATACTTAACCTTGTTTCTGCTTTTACAGTCAGAGTTAAAATGAATCATTTGCGGGGGATGCCGCAGTTTAGGGTGTTGGGACAAGGTTGGTGAGCGCCGGGTGTCGATGACGCGTGCATCATGTCACAGAACGGATGTGGGTCAGTGCGTCACGCGGTTTCAGAGAAATCTGCAGCAGCCCTCCATTCATTTTGGACCTGTTGCGTAGCCAAACAGGTACGCGGAACTATAACTCGTATTTTGTCACACCTATCACTGCATTGTGTTGCCATCGCGAAGGGGGCGTCATTTTTGTCACGATATCGTGAGTCATTTACATTAATAGAGCTCTCATAAAATCTAAGGAGTATTTGCACTGAGCGCTTTGCAAATCCAACATTTTTCTGAGGCATCTGGGGAAAAAGTTTTAAAATATCTGATGAGTAA
Source organism: Deroplatys truncata (assembly GCA_030765065.1). NCBI lineage: Eukaryota > Metazoa > Arthropoda > Insecta > Mantodea > Mantidae > Deroplatys > Deroplatys truncata. The sequence goes on along the minus strand of CM060975.1, from coordinate 64,897,697 downwards.
CGAACATAAGACGTTATCTACTCATTAGCGTTTATTTCAACTGCCTAATGTTAATCATAATAAACATTCGCTGCGAATCCTTTCAGTTATGTAAAACTACACTGATGTAAACATTGAGAGCTAAAACAAAACTCAACTGTTTAAAAATATGCAAAATCATGTGAGTCATAATATTACGTCCTCTTTGCAATAACTCAAGAGGAACAAAAGAATGTCACGTCACTTAATATTTAATTTTGCTGCTTAAAACGTAAAATTCAAACCAGTCACTGGAAATTGTAGTTAACGTAAATTGTGTCTCAACAAGACATTCAGTTTTGTTGCAGTAAGCTCTTACCCGGGTCGAAAAAGTTTCCCAGTTATACGAAGCCCAAGATAATGGAAAGGACTTCTAAGGCTGTTTACAGAAAATTAAAGATATACATTTTATTTGAGTTGCAAACTTGTCTGACATATAAAGTAGTAATTTATTAGCTCCTCGTATGGACGCCAATTTGAGGAAGTGTTGTGTTGTTTCGTTGTTAGCACCACGTATGGACGTTCAATTTGAAGTAGGTAGTTGCTGCTACGTGTTGAAAGTCAGTTTGAAGATGATGTAGTATATTTCAACTGTTGGGGAGCCAAATTTGTAGTAGTTGCAACCGCACGTATAGTAAACAGTTTCCGGTAGCCTTCGCCCAAATGTACTTTCAGGTGGCCTTTGTCCCAAGTTAAAAATATTAACTTTGTAATTTAAACTATTTCTTTGGATGTTATATTTATGTTTACCTCGGCTGCGTCAGTATTTATTTTAGAGACATGGATATCTTGGCAGGGTTTTGGTGCGACAAGAATGTAGGCTTACACAGATTATAATTTTACTTCTCTCCTTTTATTAATACTTGATACGATTTAAATATCACTTCACTGATATGGAGTGCTGTGAGGTTCTTTAATTAATTACTTGTACTTTTAACACGTAAACTTATTTTTCGTCTCACACGAATACGTATTAAATCTCTGGAGGACGCACAAGCAACGCATCCAGTTATGAGCACTGTCCTCAGGCAACTGAACTGATTTCAACCGACTAAACTTGTAAATTTCTGTATTTTAAGTCTCTGATTGGCTATTCCTAATCCAATAGACTACCTTCATTTAACTAATGCTTTTTCTGGTTGTTGATTGGCTATTGTTAAACTGTCTCAAAATTTACATTATTGTTGCTCCAATAATGACTAGTAGCATTTAAACTTTCAAATTCATTATTGCCTCAAGGTTACCTCATTGTTAGCAACTTTTAACTTATTATTCTCACAGCTCCTACGTTACTAAATTACGTAATATAGTCACATAACACTATTGAACATGTTTACAATAATATAAGCATATGCAATGACTGTTACATACATTTTACAAATTATTACATACACATATTGCTTCAAGGCGGGCTGTTATTGAATTTACATATTATATAATATGACTGAAATAATTTAAGTTAAAATACTGCCTCAAATATTAGATTTTAACAAAACTCATTGAAGCCATTTTACGAAAAATAAAAAATAATTACATTTGTTTCAGGAGTATTTGTGAGGGGAATTTCCTGAAACTTTTCTTCTTGCTTCGTTTAAAAATACTTGATGTTTAATGTTTACCCCAAAATTCGTTGTTGGGACATAAATACAGCCAAGCATAGAAACATAAATAGGCATCGGACAAAAATATATGTGATATATTTCTGCTTATATTGTTGTCGAATGTAATCCCGCCTGAAAATGTGTTTCACCTTAACAAAGGGGTTTTAAAAAATTTATAGTTTTAAGTTTCATTATAGACGAAATGGACAGTAAAGTTTGTCGGCTTTCGTGATATACAGGGTGGACCATTTAAGTTGAGACTGTACAATATCTCCAAAACTAAGCGTTGTAGAAATAAATGTGTTGAATAAAAGTTGCTTGATATTATGGGGGAAAGTAAATGCCATTAGTCGTGTTTTATTTGGAGGACCATGTGATGGTCATTTTAGGGTCAATTTAACAATATTAAAATTTAAGGACATTTGAGGAAGTTTGTTTTAAGATGTAGTCTATTCAAACCAAATGTTTTTGCCGTTGATTAAACCACACATTTGTAAATGTTAAGTGATTTTGAAGATATACACAAGTTTGATGTATAACTGTGTAAAATGCGATGAAAAATTAAAAACAAAAATAAATTTACACGTGACATAATTATGATGGTACGCTTTTCTCAGAAAATGTTATGAGTATAGATCTGGTATTTTTTGTGCAAATGCATGCTTATGGTCATACTTTAAGATACAAATTTTCGTTCATGTGAATAACGTCGCTATTTTGAAAAGTATTATATTTTAAAACTAAAATACTAGGAAACTTGTAAATGAAATAATTTAATAGCTCTAAAATTTTCAGTCTCAGAAAAAAGTGGACGCGTTATCTCTTATTAAGTTTATTAAAGCTGTTAATACATCATTGGACTGCCCACTGTATTTGGCCCTGGTTACTAAGACGAGCAATCCACATAAGCTACAATTATATATTAAAACATTTATCTTTAATTCTTATATTTATGTTCTTACTTTATTATTCCTTTCCTCTTTTAACAGTCGATTTCCATTTGTTTTTCTTTCTCTAAGTATTGCCCCATGTTCTTAAAGTTTTTGTCTGAAGATTTATTTATTCAGTATTCCTATTCATCTATATCATACACTTTCCTTTATCCATATCTCTGTTTCCCTGAATTCGAATATAATGTGTGGTATATCTTCTCTTCCCCCATACAATGGACGAATAGCCATTTCGTTGTCTTACCCTCCATACTCTTGTTCTTAACCATACCATCCTTCCTCTTTCTTCTTTGTTTGTGTTGTCTATATATTTCTCTCTTTTTCAATGATCTTATTGTAACACGATCTCTTGAATACATGAACATAGCAATGATCTCTTCTCGGTTATCTGACTAAATAATTTTTGTACCTCAATATCTTCCAATCTTCTTCTGGTATTCTTCCATAAACCTTTGTTGTTTTTTTCTCTTTTTCTCCAAACATCTCCCATACCTTTATTTTCTAATTTATTTTAGTTCCTTATTCAGCCCGTGCTTTGTAGACTAGTTTCTTTTTAACCTGTTAAAGGTGCTTGTTCATTCGTGGATCTAGTTCTACTTGAATCAGGAATTTAAAACTGATATCAAATGTCGAGGTCGAGAAAGTATGAATCTTATCCTGTGAATAATCCTGTTTTAGTAATAGGAGGTGTAAATACCTTTTTATTTATTTATTTATTTATTCACTAATTTATATACTCATTGATTCAAGTTTCGTCACAAAAGTAAGACAGACGTGCAAAATAAAACTTCAGAAACACATTGCTTTGAATGCCTAAATGTGCTGAATATTCATTTTCAGTAAATGCACAAAAAATGTCGTAATTTTTATGAAATTCTGGAATGTATAAAATTAATCCAAAGAACGCTTTGAAACACGTATTAGACATTTAAACGAATTGGAAGGAGCATCATGCTTCTATACCAATTTACGGCTACATGAATAAGGTTTTAATATATGTAGATAAGTGTTTTATTTGTTTACTGTGGTGTTCATACGTACTTCCTTTAGTAAGCTAATTTTACGCAAATTTTTATTACTTAAAAACTTAATTGGGATATGTAATGTTGAATTTAAGAGTCGTCGGAAGGGAAAACCTAATATTTTCAAGTTTTTCAAATGAATGCTTAGAATGATTTGGGGGGATTTTTTCAATCAGTTTTTAATGTGTTATGCAGCAGAGAAAGGAGTTTCATACATATGTAAACATGAAGATACATGGATTAACTACATGATTATCTTCAAAATGGTAGGTATAGGTTTCAAAGATTAAGAATTTTTACCACTGACTGTTATCGCTTAAAAGTTGCTTATAAATTGATGACCTTATGAATCGATTTTATCATCTTTAATTATAGTTGTCTCATTGTTACATATGTATGAGTATATATTTTTGAAGAAACGACTGTTAACTATTGCTGTTTCTAAACACAACGATAAAAATATTTAAGCCGAGTTGTTCAAGAATGTTTCATAAACTTATTTAAAGACTATTGTATATAAACATTTTAAGGAAAGTTAAACTTTAAACGCAACAGAAGTAGCGGTAGGATAAATGATAATATTCCGCTTCATTGCTCAGAAACTGTGCCCAAGTTTCTGTGTCAGTGGCTACAAAAACTCGATTCATAAAACGTTGGCGAGATTGGGTTTTCCTTGAGCTAGTCATAACGATTCCTTATATCTTAGAGATCGGTTCAAACACAGAATTGTGGGTGTTAATAGATTGCCTAAATCTGCAGTTGGCATAAAACTGAATCCTAACGTACTAGTGAACCAACCTGTATAGAATGTTAGTCAACAACTTAATGTACGAGTACGAGGCTGGTAATTCAGGGGTCCTTACAGGTCTGAAGGTAGGTAAGTAGTCCTCGAATACCGGACCTTAACGGAATTCAAACCGAGGCCATGCGACAGTCACTTTAGAGTATTCAAACAACGACAGTTCTTGATCAACCATTAAGTTTTAATAAATATTTTAAGTTTTCTTTCTGCTTCCTCTTCCGTAAGTAATGACAAGGTTTATTGAGGTAAATCGATTAGTCCGTTTTTAACACCATGCTGTATTCCATTCAGAAATTTTTTCTATCAAGATGATACCACAAATATATATTTATCATTTCCATGTATTCATTATTCTATTATTTGTAACTATATTGTTCTTAATGGTGCTTTTCCCATAGCTTTAGATTTATTTGTTGTCAAATTTAGATTACAGTAATTTACAATATTTTTTTTAAAATTAAATATCTGATGTTTTGCATTCATATGACTTTCTCTTCTCACATTGACACAAACTGTTCTTACAAAAGCTTATTTTTTTGTCTACTTCTAGTTAATCGAGATAAACTTGCACATTTACGCACTCGTTGTGCACATAATCTAAAAGTGTGCACATAAAACAGGACGCCACTGCGCGAAAAGGTAAACAGATACACACACTTCCTCCATGCTATAGATACATACTCCACCTGTGAGAGTCAGCAGAATGCCTCCCAAAGCTACGGTGACAGCATAAATGGAAGCGAATGTACATATACGAAGGATAAAGTAGGCTAAAGCGATAGTCAGGTTTTTAAAAAGCGGATCGCTCTGTGATGACTTTGAAATTGTATGCTCCTTGCATGATCACGAGAAAAAACGAATAGCGACTTACCACTTGAAAAAGATGTAAGTTTGAAAATCCAAACCAATCTCGGAAATGGTTAACGCCACAAAAATTTCATTTGACATACATTGTGTTCTGTAAGACATCTACGTTTTTTTTTTTTTTTTGCAGTAAAGGTTTTGTCTATCTCTTACGATTTACCAATATACAAAAGACATTCAGAAGAAAGAAAACTACATAGGATATTCGCAGAAATTTCAAGATATACATTTTATTTGTCATAGAAATATCTTATACGTATAGTATTTTAATCAGAAACATTAGAACCATTTTTGAGGAAATAAAAAAATAACGAACATTTTTCCATGAAAAGGGTAGTTTGGTGTAGATTTTCTTGAAAATCTTCGTATCGTATTCTTAGAAGACGCTGAACTTAATGCCAAGTTTGGTATTTAACAGACTTTTCGTTTTTGAATTATACTGTTTACAGACAGTCAGATACACATGCACAGACAGACACAGACACATACGCATGCCTATACACGTACACATACGGAGCTTTTTCTAAAAATGCTATTTTTGGATTCAGGAGTCTCAAAGCATGTATTTCCGTTGACATCACGATATCGAATTTTTGAGTGGAATGCAATATTTTCGCTACTTTCTATAGGTAAGTAGTAGAGAAAGTAAAAATTGCTTTCTTTAAATTGTATTCTGAGTCCACTAGCATAATTCAGTCATCGGTATCAGTATTTAAACTATGTGTATTTAAAATGTGATTTTTCTTTGAATCTATCAGTCACTTTATTATGACTTTTGCAGGAGTGATTATGGACACCCCAGTTTTATATCCTATTTAATGTCTTCACTGTTGTTCTATACGCTGTTTTTAAATTTTTGTATTTATATATATATATATATATATATATATATATATATATATATATACGCCTTGAATTGCTTTTTATTTTATTTAGGGGTCGCTTTGTTCAACATCTTTCACAATCGTCTTCTATTTACTTTATCTAAAGCTTGAATAAAAACTATAAATATTACTGGATTGATAATGAAAATACAAACTATGGTGGGTCTTCCTTTATGGAGTTGATTTTGAACGTCTAACAGTAATGTCTTTTTAAATGTTTTAAGTCTGCGCAGGAATCTTACATTAAATTTCACACTTGGTGTCAACGAACTTATACCTCTACAATTCTTGCAGACTGTATTTTTAAAACCAAACGTCTTAATGTTTTCAGAGTCATACAAACGCTTATATATCTTCTGGTTTATGACTGGGTCCATTTTTTTAGATTGTCTGTTTTAGTGGCCTTAACATCCTCAGGATAATTTCAAAACGACCACTTATAAGACAATCGGTAATTGAAGTACTAGCTACTTTGGATACCAGAAGCATAGATAAGTATTTTCTATATTTATGCGCAAATTCAAATGGGAATTCTAAAAACCCTTAGATACGGCGTTCTGCTGAAACACATAGCAACATTTCTGCTTGTTTTGAATATTTTTATGTTCGAAATGCTTCCAAGATATTCAAAATCTAATTTGTTGATATCTAAACTACTAAACGACTGATAATGTGTTGAATCCACATTAGAAGATACTTAATAAAATGACTTTTACTCTTCGTTGTTATGGTTACTCCACAAAGAAGGCGCAGAAAACAAAACGTTGCATCTGCGTTACAGTACGTTACTGTTTCTTTGATAGCCAACTCGAAGGAGAAAAATCATCATCGTCGTCTCTAACGCTCCCCGTGTATGGCCTATGACCATAGTTAGTTACTTCATCCATTCTACCAAGCGTGGACTGTACCCATTTCTGAGATGGAGGCACCCAGAGAGCGGGGTCCTTTACCTCCGATGGTAGGGTGACGATGAGGGTGGCGGTGGAATGAGAGGACCCACAGCTGTTATCGTGGATTCCGAACTACTTTGGGCTTTGGGGATACTTCACATGAGAAAGTCATAGGTTTAAGTGTGGATACAGCCAACTTAAAATCGCACTCCAAAGCCGGGAATGGAACTCCGGACCCTCAGAGAGAGAGAGAGCCGGAAACAACGGAACCAGTGAGCTAGCTTGGCGCCCAAAAAAGAAAAATCAAAAGGGTGTTGTTACTACAATCTCTGGAATTTTGTATCTTAATAGGAAATTAAAATGTCATCGTGGGCATGTGTTTATAGTGTGTAGTTGTGGAATGTTTACACTCAGCCTGTCTAAATTTCTTAAATTTTTGGAAAGAATTAGTTAGATTTCTGGCATTGCAATACAAACACTACACTAGAATAGCACCGTGTTTAAGACTTAAGAATTGTGTACCTTGTAAACAAACGCATATCTCTGCTAATTATGACCCGTAGGAATAAATTTCACAACTTTGATAGTTATCTAAATAGACCAAACATTTTTATTCATCCATGCTTAAATATTAGACTCGACATTAGTAACATAGAGTGCAATATAATCCTAATATTTACTCTAAAACATAAGCTCCATCAGCAGACAAAAGGTATTAATAATCAGTCGCATTATTAATAATACCGATGCCGCGAAAGTACTTCCACAAATTGGAATAATCATACCAGTGATCAATTGTTTCTTCCACAATGTTGAACCTCATGACATTGTGCTTATTGACACTATTATAAATAAACTAAAACAATTACTACCAACATTAAACGATCCCACTCTAAAGTTCATACAATTGCGGGAACATCATCAACAATATTACCATAAAGTCGTTATTAACTGCTCCTGATTTTGTTTTCCAGCGCGTATTATTGCCACTGACTTTCTGATTAAAACTAACTACATTATATTTCAATACTTTACGTGGTATAAACACATTGAAACTGGGCACTATTCAGCCACATGTGCTTATGCGGAACCCGCATGCACACAGCCAAGAAGAGGATTAACCGAGATTCGAATCTGGGTTCTCTGCTAGTTCCAATCCAAGTATGAGGTTTTGCTGAACCTATTATTTTCTTTACACTTTGCAAGCGTACCTGCCCAGAGATTTTACGGCTGCGTTCTGTGATAGTATGGTTTATAATCCGGTGAGATTCTCCAATGTTTTATTTACTTCTAACGGTACCATTGCATGAATATCTTAGATAATACGAGTAATTCTGACATATGTGAGCGAATTTTCAGGGCATGGCAATACCTATAAAATAGAATGAGTAATAATTATGGTCACCGACTAAATGACAGAAGAATGGGAGTACTATTAATCATGAAGAAAGGATATATATATACACGCGGCAGATACTCGTCTTAACCTTAGACCACAAAAGCCACGTGTAATTTTATTATGATCTATAAAGACACGAATACCGTTACGCTGCCACACAGGATTGTACTATGGTTGTATTTCACCTCTAATGGCAATAAAAATTAAATACAATAGTTTATTTAACTCCCCCTCCATCGAATTGCACTTCATTACGTGTATAATTGGTCGCGCTGTCTTTTACTTTTAGGTAGAAAACGTTCTAAGCGTTTCGGAAACATTCGGCTTCTTCGCTGCGGATGGATGAATTGGCTTTACGTTATACTCATATTGTGGTACACGCTCTCCAAAACATTGTCGGACTGTTAACACACCGAAAAATAGTAAAAAAAAACAAATTAAAAACAAAATATGTTTCACTGGCAGCAGCTCTGATCCAATGCTTCTGGTTCGGATTGCAAATTTCCTCGGGATTTTCAGTCAAAAGCTTGTTGTTTAGAAACGAGAGCTCAGAATAAGTACTGCCATCTACATCTGCATCTCGTATTGTTACGATCCTAAGAGGATTGGTACGGCTCATAGCGTAGAATTTAAACGGCTGTGAGAATGACAACAAATGACTGCCTATGACTTTTATACTTGTACAGTACTTATATTACATTTATTTACTTTATTTAACATAATTTAGAGAGCGTTAACTAAAATTACTGTATGCACCACGTAAGCAAAAGCTTGTGCGTACTTGATACATATATAGCTTTTAATATCTTAAATGCGAGTACTTTAGCATTTTTGGACAATCTAGAACACAAAGGCATTCAAAATAAACCAAAAGCTCTTTCCTTTTTTCAGTAGAACTAAAGGTTTCAAGAATCTCCGTTTGAAGTACACGGGGCCGGCTTAAATGTTTTAAATATAAGATGTCGAAATTGAATGTAGTTATGGAAAATCAAATTGGTTTAGCTCCATATGATGTTAAATGGAATTTTCAAATTAAGATCCTTTTATGTCGTCGAGTTTCTACTTGTGTGCTTCTTTAAAGGAGTTTTATGCATGGTTTAAACGCTATATACAATTGAAGTCGTGTTTAATTATGCAGAAGCTGTGATTAAAATTATCAATTACCGTTTATACTCAACGAGTTTCCCGCTAGTGAAACTTTGAATTCAGTGACGTTGAATTTTAGACATACTTTTTGTAAGCATGTAACATTTGGTGTCTATATTGTATTTTATTTTAAATTACCATTGGAAAGATAGAATCGGACGACTGAAAAATTCAATGCCATAGCCGGGGTTTGAACCACGGATCTCCCAGTCTCTGTCCGGTTGCTCGAACCACTGAGCTACCATGGCAACATGTGAAGTACGGTGCTTTGTTACGTTGTTTGCACCACGCTTTGGGCGTCAATTTGAAGTAGGTAGTTGCTGTTACGTATGAAAAGCCGATTTGAAGTAGGAGTTGTATTATAGTTCAACTGTTGGGGAGCCGAATTTAAAATTCGTTGCAACCGCACGTATAGTAAACAGTTTACGGTAGCCTTCGCCCCAAATGTATTTTCAGATGGCCTTTGCCCCAAGTTTAAAAAATATTAACTTTGTAATTAAACTGTTTCTTTAAATATTTAATATTTATGTTTGCCTCGGGTAGGTCAGTATTATTTTAGAGACATGGATATCTTGGCAGGGCGTGATGCGACAAGAATGTAGGCTTACACAGATTTTAAGTTTTAATTCACCCCTTTTTATTAATCCTTGACAAAAATTAAATAGCACTTCACTGATATCGAGAGCTGTGAGATTCTTTTATTTAATACTTGCAATTTTTTTTAACACGTATACTATTTTCGTCTCACACGAATACGTAATTAATTTCTCGAGGACACATCTCGCGTCTGGTTATGAGCACTGTTTCTAGGCAACTGAATTGATTTCAACCGTCTAAACTTGTAAATTTCTGTGTTTCAAGTCTCTGATTGACTAATCCTACTCCAATAGAATACCTTCATTTAACTAAGGCTTTTTCTGGTTATTGATTGGCTATTTTATAAACTGTTACTAAAATTACATTATTGCTTCCAAGAGTCACAAGTAACATTTAAATTCTCAAACTCATTATTGCCTCAAGGTTACCCCATTGTTACCAACGTTTAACGTATTATTCTCACAGCTCCTACATTATTAAATCACGTAATGCATTATTGAACATGTTTACAATAATATAAGCATATGCAATGACTGTTACATACATTTTACAATTTATTACATACACATATTGCTTCAAGCCGGGCTGTTATTTAATTTACATATTATATAATTTATCTGAAATCATTTAAGTGTTAAAAATACTGCCTCACATGCCAGTACGACATTAAATTCCCCAACTGATTCGCATTAAATTACCGTGTTTTTCCTTTTAATGCAGTTTCCTCACGTATTTTAATTGTTGCTTTTATGAACAGTTCCCTAACAAAAAGTGGTTATTCCCTAAAATATCCGTAATAATAATAAATACCAATACTACAATATTATATCGTACAGGAAACAATATACCTGGAGTTTAATATTCTGCGTATATTTACGATGTTGCTTACTTTGCAGCCATAACTTTCGCGTAAAGTAATGCAACAGTTTTACCGGGTTTTGCAAGTAGAGTTGCTATGTGTAATGAAAGTAAGTCACAGTAGTTTAAGTGATTCACACTGGCTACTTAAACGCTCTTAATAAGCAACCAACTTACCCAAGGAGAAGAGGTTTATTCATGCGCATTACACTACCCAGCTTGCATAATCATAAGAGACCAATCTGCTGTGGGTATTTCCACTTTAAATGTTTGCTGTGTCATAATCTGCATTTCCTTTCATAAAGTTTAAACTTGCTGCCAAGTATTTCACTTTCTCCTCTCTCGACTCCCAGATCTAACGGATGAAACAATACCGCAATGCATGGAGAATGGCTTTCAAGAACATTTGCCACACTTATCCAATTACTTGGGAATGGATAATCATAAAATGATGTAAATGATCCGATGGTGAAACACGTTCTGTGAAAGACTTTTGATTGCGCGTCTCGGAAGTGGACTGTTTCATCGCTGCCTCCTGGCTGAAGCAACAAGTTATCTCATACTAGACTTGCTAATACTTTTCGGACTAGAATCTGGAGAAGTGCATTCAACTTCTAGAACTTTCCTTACGATGTAGAAAGTCCATATAATCTCTTGCTTCCATTTCCTGTAAATATCACGTACTTCTTATTCTGGGAGTTACATTACTTCAGCTACAACGATAACTTTAAGCGTTATATTTGTGGTAAAAATGACAAAATTCCAACTTAAAAAATCTGATGTGTTACACTCACATGACTTTCTCTGCTCTTGTACAAACTATTTTTACAAACGCTTATTCTTCATGTTAATCGAGATGTTAATCTTATTCCTAATTTTCTTGTAGATGCAAGGGAAATTGCTAAGCTTTAAGCGATAGTCAAATATTTTAAGAGTTGGTTGCTATGTGGACTATTCCATTCTTTTTGCATTACCAGGACAAGAAAAAAATGAATAACGAATTTGAGAAAAGTATTGGAAAATTTAAGGGAATAACAAGCAATATCTCGAAAATGGTTCATCAACAAAAAAACTGTATATGACTTAAATTGTGTATTTTAATGCGATCTACATTTTTTGTGTAGTAAAATTTTGTCTATGTCTTATGGTTTACCAGTTATGCAAAAGTCTTTCACAATGAAGAATACTTTTGGAGATATTTCCAGAAAATTCGAGATATACATTTTATTTGTCATGAAAATATCTTAAACACATGATATTTTAATCAAAATCGTTAAGGCTATTTTTGAGAAAATTAAACTTTTCGAAAAATGTTTCATGTAAAGGGTAATCTGGGGTGAGGGTATTTTCTTGAAAACCTTCGTGTCGCATCTCTGGAAGATACTGAACTTAAATACCAAGTTTGGTGTTTATCCGACTGTTCGGTTCTGAGTTATGCTGTTCACAGACACACACAGACACACGGACATGTTTCCAAAAATGCTTTTTTTGGATTCAGGGGATCTAAAAACATGTATTTCCGGTGAAATCTCGGTATCGAATTTTCGGGTGGAATACAATACTTCCCCTACTTACTAGTAGAGAAAGTAAAAAGAACATCGCATGTGTTAGATGCATGTGAACTTTCTCTACTCACTCTTCTACAAACTATTCTTACAAAACGCGTTTCTTCTTGTTAATCGAGATCAACTTTCTTTACACATTTCGTTATAGGCATAAGAAGAATACACTAGGCTAAAGCTATAGTTAGAGTGATGTATTTGAAATTGCATGCTCTTTGCGTAACCACAAGAAAAAAACAAAACAAAACGAACAGCGACTTACCACTTGAAAAAAGTTAAAGGCATTTGAAAATACAAACCAATAACGAAGAAATTTCGGAAATGGTTATGCCACACAACATTTTATTTGACATAAATTGTGTGCTGTAACGAGATCTACATTTTTTGCGTTGAAGGATTTTTTTCCAGCTCTTATTGTTTACCAGTTTTACAAAAGCCATTCAGAATAAAGATAATTTCACAGGCTATTCGCAGAAAATTGAATGTATACATTATATTTGTCATGCAAATATGTTAAACATAAGCTATTTTAATCAAAACCATTAGAGCCATTTTTGAGAAAATAAAAAACAACGAAAAATTTTCTACGTTGAGGGATGCGACCAAGTTTGGTACTTAACCGACTTTTCGTTTTTGAGTTATGCTGTCCAGACACACACACACACACACACACACACACACACGGACGTTTTTCTGAAAATGCCTTTTTATTCAGGGGATCTTGCATTTCCGGTGAAACCTATCTATCGAATTTTTGGGTGGAAAGCAATACTTCCTCGCCTTACTATAGGTAGTAGTAGTAGTAGTAGTAGTAGTAGTAGTAGTAGTAGTAGTAGTAGTAGTAGTAGTAGTAGTAGTAGTAGTAGTAGTAGTAGTAGTAGAGGCAGTAATATGGCAGATATTACGTCCACGATTGGCGTTAGGTAAAGTTTTTCTACTGTATATTAATGAGGCATGGTTGGATGAAACTATTTAATGCGATGTCAGGAAATCAAATGGAAAACGTTTGTGGTTTTTGCCAGTGTTGTTTTGCAGGCATTGTATTATGGAAAATCTGAATACATACAAATGCAACTTTTGCTAGCTGGTGGGGATCGACGTATCTGATCAATCTCGTTACATTTATAGGTCGATCTCTTGTGTAATAATTGGGAATAGAGGCTAATTACTATTTATTGATCTCTGACTAGATCAAATGCCCTAACGAAACCGATATTTAATTCCTGGGCTGATTTTCACTTTACTCAGATTTACTCTCCTCGCCTCCTGGAATCTCCAAGATACGAAACATGGAGTGGTGCACGCAAAGCAATGAGAAAATACTGTCCTTGAAAGTCTGCAAAACCTGGCACAATGAGCTCATCATACGTAAAAGATTCTGGACATAAACTACTATAAAAAAGTGGGCGGAGGTAAGACAATGCTAAAACCAGTCAGGAAGAGAAATATAAATTATGTGGGGCATCGGTTTAAAGGTATCTGCTTGCTAGGATATGCGCACATATCATATTAGTATTCTAAGTGCATATTGTTTAGAATTGTCAGAAAAATGTGTATTCAAGCCCCGAAAACTGTATGAAACCAAATTAAATGTCATTGGGAAGTACCTAAGAATTTCTCTCGTTTTGAGGAGAACCATATTTATTTTGCTCAGATACGAAACTCACACAAGTGTATATTGATTAGCAAGACAATTGTAAGTTACAGCATCTGTTTACGAATAAATTATTTAAATGCACAAATGTAAACTATTTATTAAATATGCATTAACTATTAATAACAAATTGGAATTACGTTTCAACTGTTCCTTTGTTCAATAATTCATATTGCCATTATAGCGCCGCTATGTGGGAGATCATGTGAACTAACATGTCGAAGGAGGAACAGTTTGGATGGTAACTGAAACAGCTGCGACTACTGTTCGGCCCACCTCTATTACGAACCTTGGACGCATGATACTCCACGTCAGACAAGGTGACATGAAGCAGACGAATGAATTGACACACGTCGCAGCATTTCCGGATTCTTACTAGGAGTATATCATGTTCTTTCACGCAAGGCAGGGCCAGTCAGCTTCCGATTCCGTTGTTCGAGCGACCTTGGATGATCGTCCTGTTTGTTGGTGTAACGGGATAAGAAGGTCAGCCGGCCTATTGATTCATGGGCCTCAGACGAGCGCAGCATGAATTCCTACTTATAATGGAAAGGTTAACGAAGCTGATGGTTATATAACTCAGGGTACATCTTCCTTGTAAAGGACGAATCTTCCTCGAGGCGCCGCGACATTTTCCTTAAGTCGAGAGTACTGGGGTAACCTTATGTCGTGATGAAGGTGGGACATTGGTGCAAATGTCTGAGTGTCACTGAACACTCACGTGTGTATAATCACCTGTTTTATGTCGTTTACTGGTTTAACGACTTCTACAGAGGTTTCAATGGAATATCGCACGTTTTAAACTTTTTAAGCTGCTCTGGGCGAAAGTTCATCCAAAGGAATTTTGTTTTCGTTACGGTAATTTTGTAAGCGTGCGTAGAACTTCGTTTTAGTATGTATGATTTCATCATCTCAGACGATGAAGGTTTGTTTTTTTAGGATAATTACACTAATATTATCTGTGTTGGTTTCTTGTTTCTTTTTTACCCATTATATCTGCAGTGTGACTTGTTGGTTTTTAGTGCTGTAAAGTACTTTATTAAAGCAACTCTAGAAACGATAACATTTTGCTGTGGGTTTAAAGACAATGACCCTAGTGATCTGGTGGAACTGTTTTGGCCACTGAAACCGAAGATTGTATTTCAGACAACAATGGATCGGAGAAGAATGATTAATCTTGCAATAATATCTTATAACTAGAGCATAACCATTTGGTTATATCCATGTTGGTTTTAGAATGTCGCAAGTCCCTCATGATATGGCTACCTACAATTCAGTTTAGCTGGGTGCCGGAGCATGTGGGTATTCTGGGCAATGAAAGATGAATCTGCTTCTAGGGAACTGGGAAACCTTTTATTGCACCTGGGGTTCATTAGAAGCGGTTAAGCTGGCTATCATGGACTGGTTCCTCAGAGAACACGAGAAATTCTGGAACTCATCTGTAGGTATCCCATAGCTCTCACACAGCGAGCGGACAGAAACAGGTCGCGAGAACTGATCTCATACGTAGCAAATTAAAATTAAATTGCGTTTTATTTGTGGACGCTCTTTAACTGTTGTGGTCCTTTGCATCCCATTCTATATTGGGCGTGAAAGACCGGTAATTTTGCTCAGAGGCCTCTTTTTCAGGCTTGAGGTTATTTTACGTGCCGTAAATCTGCGACACATGACCATCGGCTTTACTTCCCTTCCGAAGGAAGCCATGCTAAGTATTTTTACGCCCGAAAAAAATCTATCGCCCTCTGCCGAGTTTGAACTCGCCACGTTCTCATGTGTAACGCACCTCTTTACAGGATAATGGGACACCAAGTGAATACTACCTGTAGATGGTGTCAACAGCATAGTTGAGACAGTTACCCATCTATTGTGTGAGTGCCCAGCACTTGCTCACCAAATAGCCCATATTTGTAGGAGTCAATTTCCAAAACAGGAGGAGTTTTCAACTATCACTGTCCAGAACCTGACTCAGTACGTTATGAACGTCAGACTTCTAGATCGTTGACAAGACTGAGGATGCGCAATAGATGAGAAAATGTCGCGTTGCAGGGCTTTGTAACCCCATCATTCTAAACTAGACTCAGCTCACAATTAGGTCACTAAAGCCTAGTCTTCAATTGCAAAATTGAAGCTTTAGTGAATCCACAGTATGTCTGAATTATCACTTTGATAAAAACTAAAACAGAAATAATTTTCGTGGAGTTTTCCTTCCTCTGATTTTGTAAGGACCCTCGCAGCACTGCTTGAAAAAATGTGACTATATAAGCTGGAAGGATTGTAAGGAGGTTAAAATAGTATTCGATCAATGCTTCCTATTATTTTGTTAATTTTTAAAGAACGAACAAAAGCTTAATTAAAGTAATTACACAAACTTTTGAAAAAACTTAAAACATTTTGTTCTTTCTGAGCTAATATGCATATTGACTCTTTTATTCCTCATTTGTAAATAAAGGGACAGCTAGCATTGCATATACAACACTATCATTCAAATATCTAAAACAGCAAACAAAATGTAAACAAAATATTTAGTGGATGAAAAACCAGAGTATTGTTAGGGTGAGTGCGAATAGGTGTGCCTTGTAAGGGTTAAGTAGAGTTGTTGTTCCAGTGATCCTGTGTTGGGATACTTCACAACCCTTCAACTTTCTCTGGTTATGAAAATATGTCAAGATACCCATGAGGATTTTTAGGCACTCATATTCTTCTGTTTAAGAACTTGAACAGCCCGAGAGATGAAATCAGCTTCAAGGATAAACGACGGGTTTTCAGTATTTATGAAATTCTTCTCACAGAGTCGATTAATCAACTGCAGTATCACAGATTGCTTTTTATGCCATGTTTTTCCTCATGTATTTCTGTTTGGCATCCTTTGTTGCTCTTTGCAACTGGTTATCAGGATGCTCAACAGAATGCCTTTAGGAGAGAGAAGCGTAGATATCTATGAACGATATCTTCAAATCGAATGCAAAGTACCACCCACCGGCATCAGTTAAAACTATTAGTTTCGTTCATCATTTCAATGTATTTATAGTTTCAAAGTCATATATGAATTCAGAATTGTGGATATCCTATGAAAGATTCTTTATCTCGAAAGTCTCTCAATACAGATTTCTCATGCAAATGAATCCATTTGTAAATGTATGATTTATGCGGGAATTAAAAGGACCATTTGCCAAAAATATGGTAGCGAAGTGGATGTATAAATATGGCTCAAGAAAGGAAAAACAAGTCGCAAACGTCTTATCTAGAGTTTAATGGTAAACAACTTTAATGTAACAAAACCGACATGCATACAAATTGCCCAGGAATTCACGCCCTCTTCTCCAGGATCCAGTTCCACTAACAAACTGGAGATGAAAGTTTATGGCACCTTTTTTCTAAGCACATTAGTTTGGAAGCTATAAAGGTAAGAACTTTAACCAATGAAAGGACGCAATGTTGCATTACAGTTTAGCGAATGTTCCCTTCATATTGCTAATAATACCCATGTGGGCTGCTCCGGCTATCTGCCTCAGTTAATTGAGGATAATTCGAGACGGTAAAGAAGAGAAGGAGCAGCGGCAAGTTGATCTTTAGTCAGGTAAACGAGTCAGCCCGCATAGGTGCAGTAACAAGTGCGTAGAGAGAGACACTGTGATGCATTATTGTTTTTTTTCATTGGTTAACTTTTTACGGCTATAACTAGAAGTATTGCTCTTAGAACACATTATTACTATAACTGCTTATCTCCAATCGGTTGCTAAATGGGGCTCCGGAAAGCTAGTGTGCGAATTCATTGACAGCCTGAGTGATGAAGTTTAGATGTTTTCTTTAGAGAATGGCACGAATTGTTTGGGTGGTTTTTGCTGCAGGAATTAAAGTTAAGTTGTGTTTATCATAAATCTTTTTCATGAAACTCCAGAAGAAAACCTAGTATTTTAAATATGTTTCAAATGCACCCCAATTAAGCGCAACCATCGTCAGTGGGTATACAAGCACATTTTCTTGTACCGCGTCAGACAGATTGCGGGGAGAGGAAAATTATGTGGTCGTACCTATCTTCCTCCGCAACGATTCACCATTATCAGATGTGCTCGCAATAACATACAAACATACAATTTAACCGTACGTTTTTCAAGGAAGTGTACGAAATATCTTCTTCCGTTTATGGGTTCCTTCGACCATTCTGATTACTCTCATTGAATTCTTACAGCATCCAGGAATGGAAACCAGAAGAGGCGATAGAACTGTAATTGTAAAATAGTGTAATACCTTACACGTTAGAAAACTGAAGTAAAAAACCAAAGGAAAATTCAGGAAGGACCAAGAAGTGAAAACTTCAGAGCGATATTGTTTAGCTGTAGAGTGGCAGATAGGTACCACTGGTACTGTTGATATACTCGTAATTCAGATGCCCCTTAAAGAGCTGCATTTGGGGGGGGAGCTCAAGGATTTAAGCGAGAAGAAACACATTATTCCAGTTTAGCTACTGGACGCCGTAGAAGAGTTTCAGATACATCTGAAATGTTATAACCCAACACTATGGGTTATTTTAATCATCCAGTCCCTATTAGCAACAAGAAAATAAATATTATTTATTTATTTGGGAATTATCTACCATACAGTAGCTTTCCTACACCCCATTCATAATTTTATTTTTCCATAAATCCTTTCCTCTGCATTTTCGGATCCCCATCCATCCTTTGTTCGCCTGGTCTTCCCCATCCTCTGTTTTCTTCACCTTCCCATTCTAACACCATTCTTCCTATTGTATAGTTTCCCTTTCTTTTCACATGGTCGAACTGTTTTAATGTTCTCTCTTCTATTATTTCCAAGGCGTTCTTTTTTACATCCATTAATTCCCTAATTTTTGCATTTCTGATTTTATCTCTTCTTGAGATTCGGGAAGCCCTCCGCGAAAACCCCATCCCTGTTGTTAATAATTTTCTTTCTTGTTGCCTATTCATTGTCCACCTTTCTGCTCCATAGAGTTAGTATACCTTGTAGTATTGAATTATAAACAAGCTTTTGTTTTATTTAAGATATTTCTGCTCCATAATATCGAGTTCAACGTTCCAATTGTTTTTCTTCTTTCACTTATTATGTTTTCTATTTATAATCTATTAGTTCCATCTACTTCTATGATTGATCTACTTAAATTTATTGTAAATTGTAATTTCCTCATTGATAACCTCTAATTTTTCATCCGCATTCATTGTCGATGACAATGCATATTCTGTTTTGTTAAAGTTAATATTAAGTTCCTATATTTTATGTTCTTCAGTTAATTTTCTCATCATGTATGAAGCGTCCTCAATATATTGTATTATTATTACTTTGTCATCTGCAAAAAGTAATTGATATAGGACGTAATTTCGATTCATTGAAATTCCCATTCGTATTCCATACGATGCGAATTTTATGTGCATGCGCAAACAACAAAATTAAACTTTAAGAAAAGAACATTATTACACAAGATACCCAAAATAACAAGGAAGATGGACTAATCCTAAATGAGCTGAGAACATTAGATAACACTACAATATTGGGTACACAAAACTTGCGAAGATTTTCTTGCTAGCAAGAATTGTCGGTTAGTGTACAGCACCGATAAATTCTGTATGTCAATGTACATTCAAGTCTGATCAGAGCATCCACTTTCACCTGCTGAGGTGCGGTTGTCTGCACGACCACTCCTGGTTTGCCTTCTCGGCACCTGTTGAAGCTCTTCATGCATCCAGAGCCATCTAACGTCAACATTCTGTAGTTTGAGTAAGTTAGGTAATTTTTCATTAATTAAATGTTCTCTTCCACCAAAAATTATTATCCTTTCTTTGATAATTTTAAAATAACTTTATTTTTGTACAACTGGTAAACCTGAATATATCAGTGATTTCTTCGCTGACCCCCTCCATTTATTTTATTGCCTGTTGGGCATAAAGTCTTGTTTCTGCGTTATAAAGCAGTACATTTGGGAAATTAATACATTTGTTCATTGAGTCAAGTAAAATGTTACTAAAAATACAATCGAATTTCATTTACCAATTACTCTTATTCTTCTTTCTTTCTCTTTTTTTCTTTCTTTGTTTCTTGTTTTCTTTTCAAATGTGTCTTGTTCTTGTTATCTGATAGTTTCCAAAACATTTATTTTCGTAACAATTTAATTTTCCTGTAAATTAATTTGCAATTCTATTTAACGTTTAAAAAAAAGCTATAGGAAAAACTTTCGGTTTCGGAAGAAGAGTTTTACAAATGCTGTTACTTCCCTGTACTTATATTCAAAGCTGTCGTACGTTTCACAGACTTTGTAGAAATCACAACACTCTAGAATTGATCTTAATGATAAAAATAACTTGAAGTTGACGAGTTTCAAATACTATTTTATTTAGAAAGCAAATTTCGGAAATGTTTCAAACCATGGAAAGATGTTAATAAATTCTACATCATGCACCTTAGCTATATTTCGATTATGAATAAATTCATCGAGGTTTAAAATTCAATAAACGTTAATCTATTTTTGATGTTTACTTTAAAGTTTTCCACAGCTATTTGTCAGGTCGTATAAGAGGAGCAAACGTCGTACTTATAATTAAAATTTTCCCATGTGCAAGCAATTTATTCTGCAGAAAGGGGAAACTATAGTGTGTCTTTGCAAACATAAGACTGAATCATTAAAATAAGAATCAATCTGTTACTGGAAATCCAGGCAACTCGATACTCCCGGTTTTTCCATTTTTCCTCTTCGATTACGCTTATGAGCTATTTATCTTAAATTCTGAATAATTTTGTATATATTCTCCACATAAACATGTTATTAACTAGTTCTTACGCTTCATCGATTAGTAATCGGTTTCTTTTCATTCAATTCACCAGACAATTTCTTTTTATAAGCTTCACTGCTGTTTTCTCTTCGCTCACTGCTTCTAAAACAGGCTCATTACTTATTTTCATCTATCCATTTTAGTTGCTCCGTTCTTCTCCGTATGCCATATTTCAGAATACTTCGAAACGTTTTTCTTCATTTCGTCGCAAAATAAAAATTTCCGCAGGATGCAATGACGAACTCCAAACAAAGTACGTCTCTAATGTTTTCTGTAGTTGTTTATTCAAGGGTCCACAGATTTTAAAAGGTTCCTTTGTCATTGTTGTCCTCCGTTTAGTATCCTGACAACGGCTCATGTTACCACTCTGGGTATATAAAGATGATCTCTTGCCCCACAACCTCATTTATAAAACTGACCTCTTGTCCCACAACCAATACATCTTCTGTGCTTTTCTTCAAGTGGTCAATGTCTTAATCTTCTTTGCATTATGGTCAACTCGTGCACCTTGTGGTTGCGATTTATGTCTATGAGCATGTTACCTAGGGCAGTTTACTCTATTGCCAAAATGCTTACCATATTATAAGCAAATTTTATGCGCTTATTCTTCTTCCTCCTACTACCCCTCCTCGCCGTTTTGAAAACAATTCTTCAGTAAGTTCTCATAGTAGATGCTGAACGTTGTGAGTGAGAATAAACATCACTCTTGATATCTTATTTTTCGTTTCCTTTTACTTTTCGCATTATCATGGCAAATTAGATTTGCGTCAAATGTCTATACACGTTTTGCTTTAATTTGATGGTGAACCTTAGAAAGATGAGAAACATACTCTCTTGCGCGCATACATTTTTGTCGTATACGGCGGCAGGTCAACAACTTCTTAGCTGAGAAACACAAGTAGTCCTCCGAACTAAATATCTGTTGGTATCTAATTTAAAACTTTTTCAATCAAAACTTTGGACCAGTGCAGCGGTGGCTTCAAGCAGTTGCTGGGGAGTCTAAAATAATGTTACATCCTATGAACCTCTCACCCGAAATTATGAAAAACCAATCCTACATCCTATCAATGTAATCCTATCCAATCCAATATGCTTGCAATTCATACCTAGGCTCATCACGAGCCTACCCGATTGAAGCAACCTAGCTGATGACGGAAGAAGAAACCAGCAGGGATAGATTTTGGCCCGAAAACCGTTAGCTTATTAAAAAATGTTATTGCAATGAAAAGAATAACACCCCTGATATCTTCACCTCTTCAAAAGGAGTTTACAGCCAAGGAGAAGGTGAATCAAAACGCAGGCATCTGCGTTCATGCACTTATGTGGAAATCGAATTCTGATGCATGGCCATTTAATGGATAATGGAGATCAGACTTGCTAGATAAAACACTATGAAGCAATGCGTTTAGCCATCCACTCTCATGACGAGGCAGATTATTCTGATGAAGAAACAGTAAAAAGGCTGGCTGGCCATAAACTCATAAGAGGCTTGCTAACAGTAACCAGGATCGACAAAAGCTTTTGGACGAGAAGAATGATTCTCTCTCCTTTTTATCAGGATATTAATCAGGATTCCGGACCTGCTGGCATTTAATGCAATCTCGCTGCTGGCATTTAATGAAGTAAAATTACTCACAAGTGAGGGCTCTATTCCTGACATACATACTGCCTAAACACAAAATTCCTTGAGAAACCATATACGTGATCAATTTTTTGTGATTTGGCATGTTTCATTATCAGAGGTGATCAGTAGATATATTAGGAGAGTTCTGAAACAGAGGATTTGCCGCCATCTGATAAGGTTCTTTGATCTATGCCGCTAGCCCCGCCCCCTCCCTTTGTGTGCTACTATTTGCCGCCCGGTCGCGTGCCGCTAGCTCCGCCCCCTTCCCTTTGTGCGCTTACCTAATGCCGACAGTGTCTGTGCCGGCAGGTCCTCCCCCCCTCCCCCTGTGGTCACGTGCCGGTGTCCCCGCCCCCCTCCCTCCCCCATACGCGTACCCTCCCTCCCCTTTGTGTTCTGGTTGGTTCCCTGTGGATAGGAGGGAGAGTGTGTATTGATCCTATACGTCGGTCGCGTACCTTCCCTTGGTCTAAATCCCTGCCGTGTGATTGGCTTGGGGTAGGGGATGTGCCGCTCGGGGTGAGGGGTTATATGTGAGGGTTCTCGGTGCGTGACGTTGGCGGTGTGGGAATGCGATTCTCGATGCCTGCCGCACATCGGCAAATCGTTTGAGTACATAATTGTGTCAATCAATTAGGTAATGTGTGTTATTGAAAAAAGAATCGCCATCATATTACTACTAATGCAATTAAACGCGGTTCTTCGAGCAATTAAGTATTTTTGATTGAATTCGCGCGCACCTGGTCCTAAACCCCCCTTATATTACTACTATTGCAATGAAACGCGGCTAGTCGGTTGATGAATACATTTAAGTATTTTTTGAATGATTAATGTAATTGACTCGCGCGCAACTGTTCGTTATCGTATATGTGTGGTAGCATGTGTATAATTATTACGAGTAATAACATTTATTTAATTCTACTTTTGAGGGAAAATATATTTTGGATTTATAAGAATATTACAACACATAGATGAAAGGACAGACTTGACGTAACACTCGTTATCGCGTGATAATTGAGGTGGAACACCGACCGCAACCTTCCACTGCGAGACGTTTCGCTGGAATGACTGGCTCCGATACTTCCACGGGCAAGTCGACTAGCGTATCCCCTCCACTTGCGTTTCAGTTCGCCAGCTACACTAGCGCACCAAGTGGTAATATGAATGAAACTCCAGCGAGTGTTTGCTCACAGCGCCCCTGGTGGTCATATCTGAAAGTTGTGAATTCACCATATTTAAACTCATTATGGATGCAAGACGGCCATCTTAACTCTATATAATTCTGCGAAATATGATTCCGGAAAAAAAATAAAGGCGAATTAACATGCAAGGGGCGTTCATGTTGGCTCCGGAGGAATTGATTATGAAATAAATAAAAAATAAATAAGACTCTAGCTGATCGATGAATACAATGAATAATTAATGTAATTGACTCGCGCTCCTAGAGATATCTCACCCAATTATTCATCTACCATGAATATCTCACTTCTAATGAAACGACGCAGTCTATCGATTAAAAACAATTAAGTTTTTTTTGATTGATTAATGTAATTGACTCGAGCGCAACTGTTCGTTATCGTATATGCGCGATTATTACGCGTATATAACTATTACGGCTAATAACGTGTGTTTAATTCTTCTTTTGACTGGAGGGTTTATAAAAAATATTACATTGCTTAGATGAATTAAAAAGCAACTTAAAGCGAAATTGCAAATAGCTTGTATGAGACGTTAACACGAGAACCCTTTACGAAAAAACAAGACGCAATGTGACAGCAATGCCCCGTCCATCATGAGAGGCGGTTAAACCAGGACGCGTGGGTTTTCCCCAGTACCTGCTCTTAATGGCTAGGGGTATCCAGCACATCGGAGTACGCTTCAACTGACGTTAAAAATAAAAGCCCTCTATGTCTCTTCTCACACGAGAGAAGTAATAATTACAATTCAAAACAGGCGTACCTGTAAGTAACACGCACGAAGACTACAAATATAAATTTTATATTCGTTTTAAATGTTCTTTCTAAAGACGTAGCGAACTTTGAGAAATTCAACGAATTATTCACTGGCGTACCCTACTTGAAAGAAATATGGTGTACACCCCTGAAGAATGCATATGTAGACCCATTAGCAGACAAGGGCAAAACTCTTCCACACCATTAATTTTCGTCAGAAGAATGTAAAAACAAGGTCTTGTATAGAGCTCTTAGTGAACAATGACACCCGTTTTCCAGTTGATTAAACAGCCTAAGTGCTCTGAAAAACAAATATCCTCACAAGAAGGTTCTGTATAGATGCATTAGTGAACAATAACACCCGTTTCCACTTCATTAAGCAGCGGAAAAACCTGTCTAGACATGTTTTAAGCTTACCACAAAAAATGTTTTCCGATAATTAATATAATTCTACATGAAGAATATTAATGATTTAAGTTTTCAATTAAACGTATACTGTATAGATTCTGTACTTAAACATTCGATTGTATCTTTGTCATTATTTAAATACTCGCGTACAAGAAATGCAAACATGATATCAAAAAATTAAACTGATTTTTTTTTCGGAATGTTAAACAAAGAAATATGATTTTGGCGAGAGTAATATGAAGAATAAAAAGTATTCAGAATGATAGATATTACATACGTTATTAAAATAAATAAGGGTCTCGCTGATCGATGAAAACAATTAAATATTTTTTATTAATTAATTGTATATGAATTGTCTCGCGCATTTGCTTGCTATCGTATGTGTATGATTATTACGACTAATAGCATCTGTTTAATTTTAAATAATGAAATATGGAGCCTTGCCTAAACAATCCTTGTTACTCTTAATTTATTCCATTTTTAAAAAGATCGGTCTTAGTAAACATAGGACGAGTACGATTTTAAATACCCCGTCCATTTGAGAGATATTTTTCGAATATTCCAGCATGTTAATATAAACTTAATACACACACACACAAATTCATTTCAAGTAATCTAACGATATTGAATAAAATATTAATTGTTTAAGATATTGTAATGAGAAATGAAATGTATATCTCGAATTTTCTGGGCCGCAGGCTGCAGGATCGCTCATCAAATACCGTAATGATTCAGACACCCGAACATCCGAATGGTAAGCATTCTTCAGAGTTTTAAATAAGTAATGTAACAATTCATATTAACTTCTTGTTCATATTCTTTATTATTATTTGTATTATTTCCAGGAAGTGGACTTTATTTTGGTATCGACCATCCATCGAGCGCTGCACAGGCAGCGCCAGGCTTCCAAACCTTCCTGGCACCGAATCATCATGGAGGTGGCTCTGCCT
Organism: Deroplatys truncata; assembly: GCA_030765065.1. Taxonomy (NCBI): domain Eukaryota; kingdom Metazoa; phylum Arthropoda; class Insecta; order Mantodea; family Mantidae; genus Deroplatys; species Deroplatys truncata. The sequence goes on along the minus strand of CM060975.1, from coordinate 64,871,719 downwards.
CCGTACATGCAGCAACACTCGTAAGGTGAGAATTTACAGACGGGTGTTTGAGGATTTGTAAGTAAAAAATTACATGATAGTAGACATACAATGTCGATTCTGGCACACAAAGGCATGCCTCCGGCAGCATAGAGTTCTGGATTGTATAAGGAGAAAAGGATATATTTAAGGGGAGTTTCTCACCCATATGCAGTCACATAACTCTTTCGGTCTCCCAGAATGCTATGTATTTTTCACGAGGGTGTTTAAAACATGTATTTTTTTTTCACGTATAGAGTGTAGATTCTTTAGAACTCTGTACTTAAACATGCTATACTATTATTATTTATTTATTTTTTTCCAGGAAATGGACTTTATTTCGGAGGCGGCATCGCTCAACAGGCGACCGCTGCACCGGTACCTCCAGGCTTCGCGACCGTTGCACCAGCAGACTTCGCGACCGCTGCACCGCCACCTCCAGGCTTCCAGACCTTCCTGGCACCAAATCAGCATGGTTGGGTCCCTGCCCCATACATGCAGCAAGCATCGAATGGTAAGAATTTTTTCAATATTTTACGAAGTTCTTTTTACACATTCTATATTATTATTAATATTGTTTTTATTTTCAGGAAGTGGACTTTATTTCGGAGGCGGGTTTTTCTGGGAATGTCTCCAAAAGTATTCTTCATTCTGAACGACTTTTGCAAAATTGATAAACCATAAGAGATAGACAAAATTTTACTACACAAAAAATGGAGATCGCGTTAAAATACATAATTTATAACATATACATTCTTGTTGTTGAGTAAATCGTTTTTCGAGATATTGCTTGTTATTCCCTTAAAATTTTCCAATACTTATACTTTTTCTCAAATTCATTATTCTTGTTTTATGTCCTCGATATGCAAAGAGAATGGAATGCAACACATAGCAACCAGCGTTAAAATATTTGACTATCGCTTAAAACCTATCATATTCACATTGTATCGTCATGAAAATTACCAATAACATTGACATCTCGATATCTCGATTAACATGAAGCATATAGGGAATAAGTGCTTGTAAAAATAGTTTGTACAAGAGTAGAGAAAGCCATGTGAGTGTATCACATCAGATTTTTTGATATTGGTTTAAATTTTCAAATACTTTTAACTTTTCTCAAGCGGTAACTCGCTATTCGTTTTTCCCGTGGTAATGCATAGAGAATAGAATTATAAAGCCATCACATAGCATCAGACGTTCTTTAAACATCTGTAACGTGTCTATTCACAATCGAAAGGTTGCTGGTTCGAGGAAAATTATATCTACAGAAACAATACATTATTTTCGCTCTGTGATTAATTTGGTAATGTAACAATAATTAACAATGAATTTTTAGCGGTAAATGTAAAAATAAAATATATTTTTTATTTCCTAGCGTCATACGCAGAAGCATTCCCCTTAAGGAACGCTGGCGTGAGCGATGGTTTCCCCCATAACAGGTTTAGACGTGCTCACGAACGGGTTTAGACTTGCTTACGAAATGTCCCTGTGCGAGGCTAGCATTTCCCTCTCCTTCTCGAATTTTCGGAGTAGCCAATCAAAATTGCTGTATTATATACCGTCACATCTCTCACCCCTTCAGATTTTTATCAGGTGAAGCGATATAAAAGCAGTAGCTTCCCCAGCGATTTCACTGTATTGTGACAACACAGCGAGCTAAGATCTCCGCAAACTTTTCTCATTCAAAGTGAAATTTCAACGAACATCATGTCTGGTAAGTTGTAACAAAACACTTCATTTACTTTAAAAGTTAAATTATTACTCTGTACATTTAACTTATATTCGCGTTCTTGTTTTTAATGCATGGCATTTATATGCGAATAGCTGAGCATTCTAAAAGTTAATAGCTAGACAAGTGAATTTTCTGAAATGTGAACAGTTTAGTTAAGTATTCATTTTAGGCAAGCTTATTCTACATTTAATAGCTAACTGCGCGAATTCTCAAAATGGGAACAATTTAGTTAAGTATTCACCTTGTTGAGTAATTATTATTCCAGATATTTAAATACAGGATTTCACAGAGTCAATTATATTCCTTTTGGAGAAAATACAATTATTTGAATACCTTATTAACGTTTTTGCTTTAGAATATTACAAAAAGTCTGTTGCGCGAATCATTCGCTCTAACAAAGTAAATATCTACATTATATTAAAACATTTAAATTGAAAAATACAGTACTTAATGAACTTCATTAGTGAATCAGAACCTCAATTATATTTACACATATTATCATTTTCAGAAAAAAGTTAATAAGTTTGTAACTTTCAAATAAATGAAATTTTGTTATGCAACACATTCTGTAATAAAGAATATGTTTTTTTCTCTTCCTAATGCAGAAAGTTTGACATCTCAACTTAACACATTGGCTGAGGGTAGCATTTACCCGGCCGTTCAAAGACTACAAGATCTTCAGCCAGAGGAGCCTTATAATATAAAATCCTTAAGAAAAATTGATACTCGATACGGTGCTAGAGTTGTTGCACTTTTAGAGAATAAGCAAGTGTTTCTCCCGACAAGATATTCAACCCTAACAAGCCAACAGTTGGAGGAAATGCCTGGGAAGTTTCAAATGGTATATCATGGAGTAGTACCAGCCGGCAAGTTTAAGACATGTAAATTGTCTTTTCTTCCTATTAAGGTTTGTAGAAATAATTCAGCTATCCTTTCAAAGCTTCATTTAGAGTTACATTCGTTGAGTTTATAAATTCGCACTTCAGTAGGATAACATTTGTCTAAAGTATACATCAATATGTAAAAAAAATAACGTCCAGGATGTAGTCTGAGCGAGGATCTGCAGAAAGAAGTTTAATAGTCTATTCACTGATTCTTTACCTCAAAGCAGATACCTACAGCAAGTTTCAAATAATTTCCAGCACGATAGCAGTTGTCAAAAGCATGCATCACTGTATTAAAAAAATATGTGTAAATAATGTCTAGATTGTACTCTGTGTGATTTCGTGCAGAAAGAACTTTAATACCCCTTGCAGTGATTCTACACATCGAAGTATATACCTACAAGAAGTTGCAAATAATGTGAATGTGTGTTACAGGAATGCCCAGCTGAATGTAAATGAAGAGGAAGAACGAGATAGCTTAAAACATCATAAACAGAAATGTGATAGGAACATTCTCAACACCTCCCAGTAACCTCAATCAATGAAGAATTGCACCAGCGCGGAACATACATGGAAAAAACATCAGCGTGTGTAGAATATAACAATAATATATATATATATATATAATTATGTACTCATTATTACTGCTATACCAGCCTATACCATTGATTTCATAAATAATTTCATAATTGTTTAAGGAGAATGCCTATCTTAAAAACATTGATGCTACATGAAATCTAAACAAAAAGATTATTGAACTATTACTGAAAGAGACTTGAATAAATGGGAATCTAGAAGCCAGAACCATCTTAATATTCGGCTGTATGATATGAGGTGTATAAAAAGATTAATAAAAAAATGAGGTCTATGTAATATAAACAACATTTATTTTTTATAAACATTTTCCTATTACATTCCTATACAAAAAAACATACATATTTCCTAAAGACAAAGGTGATAGTCTAGACATTCTAAAACACTCAGTTATATAATCATATACATCACACAGAAAGAGACCTGCATTATCCATAAAAAACTAAACATCTCAAGAATGTCTGGATGATGTATTTTATAAGTACAAGGTTTTGATATTTCAAAGTTCCTGTTAACCATGACTGTAATTGATTAACACAATTTCTCGATCCTGTCATGCTATAACTTTAGAAGCTTTCAGCTTACTTATAATCTCCTCAATCTCTTGTGTGTGACTATTATTACCAGCATTCCTCGATGCAATTAGTAACCTCAATATATTTACTAGTCTATTTGGATTTTCAAGCGTAGATATCACTGAATCATCATCATATGAAGATTTCATATTCTCGCGACTCCCGCTGTATCCAGATTTTTCACCATCAGTAGTCTCCAGTGAAGGACAGAGGCTTGATCCGGTATAACATCCCCCTCTATACATCTTCGGATCTTCGAGTGTAGGAGAGAGACTCGATCCAGTATAACATGTTGCTCTATGAAGCTTAAATCTTGACAAAGAACGATTCTTAAAAATCCGCTCGCATATACAGCATCTAATGACGTGTTTTCCTCCATGTGTAATGTATGAAAAATTGAGTTTCTCATCCGCTAGTTGCACAGATTTTCTCCGGCAGGAGCTCATGCTAAAAACTAAAAGAAATTAAATGAATACGGGAATGCTAACGCTCGAAGGAATTAAAAGCGAATGAATGAATTCATAACACGCAGCTATGTATATATTCAGTGTAAGGACGCCAGAGGGAATCGCAATCTTCGCATAGCAGCGGGAAAGGATGCTCTCTGGAAACATTTGTGGAGAAGGAGGCTCTCAACAGAACATGGCGAATGCGAGCATGGAAAAAGGATGCTCTCTGGGAACATTCGTGGAAAAAGGATGCTCTCAACAGAACATAACGAGTGCGAGCATGGAAAAAGGAGGCTCTCTGGAAACGTTTGTGGAAAAGGCTGCGTAACAACCTGATTGCGCTATGTACCTGACCAGTTTGTTACATAGCGTGATTCCATTGTTACATAGCGTGATTCCTTTGTTACATAGCGTGATTCCTTTGTTACATAGCGTGATTCCTTTGATACATAGCGTGATTCCTTTGTTACATAGCGCGACTCCTTTGTTACATAGCGCGATTCCTTTGTTACATGGCATGATTCCTTTGTTACATGGCACGATTCCTTTGTTACATAGCGCGATTCCTTTGTTACATAGCGCGAATCCTTTGTTACATAGCGCGATTCCTTTGTTACATGGCGCGATTCCATTGTTACATACAGCGATTCCTTTGTTACATAGCGCGATTCCTTTGTTACATAGCGCGATTCCTTTGTTACATAGCGTGATTCCTTTGTTACATACCGGGGTTCCTTTGTTACATGGCGCGATTCCTTTGTTACATGATGCGATTCTTTTGTTACATAGCGCGATTCCTTTGTTACATACCGCGATTCCTTTGTTACATGCCGCGATTCCTTTGTTACATGGAGCGATTCCTTTGTTACATGGCGCGATTCCTTTGTTACATGGCGCGATTCCTTTATTACATAGCGCGATTCCTTTGTTACATAGCGCGATTCCTTTGTTACATGGCGCGATTCCTTTGTTACATGGCGCGATTCCTTTGTTACATCGCGCGATTCCTTTGTTACATACCGCGATTCCTTTGTTACATGGCGCGATTCCTTTGTTACATGGCGCGATTCCTTTGTTACATAGCGCGATTCCTTTGTTACATACCGCGATTCCTTTGTTACATGCCGCGATTCCTTTGTTACATACCGCGATTCCTTTGTTACATGGCGCGATTCCTTTGTTACATGGCGCGATTCCTTTGTTACATGGCGCGATTCCTTTGTTACATGGCGCGATTCCTTTGTTACATGGCGCGATTCCTTTGTTACATGGCGCGATTCCTTTGTTACATCGCGCGATTCCTTTGTTACATACCGCGATTCCTTTGTTACATGGCGCGATTCCTTTGTTACATGGCGCGATTCCTTTGTTACATGGCGCGATTCCTTTGTTACATGGCGCGATTCCTTTGTTACATGGCGCGATTCCTTTGTTACATGGCGCGATTCTTTTATTACATAGCGCGATTCCTTTGTTACATACCGCGATTCCTTTGTTACATGCCGCGATTCCTTTGTTACATACCGCGATTCCTTTGTTACATGGCGCGATTCCTTTGTTACATGGCGCGATTCCTTTGTTACATGGCGCGATTCCTTTGTTACATGGCGCGATTCCTTTGTTACATGGAGCGATTCCTTTGTTACATGGCGCGATTCCTTTGTTACATGGCGCGATTCCTTTGTTACATGGCGAGATTTCTTTGTTACATAGCGTGATTCCTTTGTTACATAGCGTGATTCCTTTGTTACATAGCGTGATTCCTTTGTTACTTAGCGTGATTCCTTTGTTACATGGCGAGATTTCTTTGTTACATAGCGTGATTCCTTTGTTACATAGCGTGATTCCTTTGTTACATAGCGTGATTCCTTTGTTACTTAGCGTGATTCCTTTGTTACATGGCGTGATTCCTTTGTTACATAACGTGATTCCTTTGTTACATAGCCTGATCAGTTTGTTACATAGCGTGATTCCATTGTTACGCAGCCTTTTCCACAAACGTTTCCAGAGAGCCTCCTTTTTCCATGCTCGCACTCGTTATGTTCTGTTGAGAGCATCCTTTTTCCACGAATGTTCCCAGAGAGCATCCTTTTTCCATGCTCGCATTCGCCATGTTCTGTTGAGAGCCTCCTTCTCCACAAATGTTTCCAGAGAGCATCCTTTCCCGCTGCTATGCGAAGATTGCGATTCCCTCCGGCGTCCTTACACTGAATATATACATAGCTGCGTGTTATGAATTCATTCATTCGCTTTTAATTCCTTCGAGCGTTAGCATTCCCGTATTCATTTAATTTCTTTTAGTTTTTAGCATGAGCTCCTGCCGGAGAAAATCTGTGCAACTAGCGGATGAGAAACTCAATTTTTCATACATTACACATGGAGGAAAACACGTCATTAGATGCTGTATATGCGAGCGGATTTTTAAGAATCGTTCTTTGTCAAGATTTAAGCTTCATAGAGCAACATGTTATACTGGATCGAGTCTCTCTCCTACACTCGAAGATCCGAAGATGTATAGAGGGGGATGTTATACCGGATCAAGCCTCTGTCCTTCACTGGAGACTACTGATGGTGAAAAATCTGGATACAGCGGGAGTCGCGAGAATATGAAATCTTCATATGATGATGATTCAGTGATATCTACGCTTGAAAATCCAAATAGACTAGTAAATATATTGAGGTTACTAATTGCATCGAGGAATGCTGGTAATAATAGTCACACACAAGAGATTGAGGAGATTATAAGTAAGCTGAAAGCTTCTAAAGTTATAGCATGACAGGATCGAGAAATTGTGTTAATCAATTACAGTCATGGTTAACAGGAACTTTGAAATATCAAAACCTTGTACTTATAAAATACATCATCCAGACATTCTTGAGATGTTTAGTTTTTTATGGATAATGCAGGTCTCTTTCTGTGTGATGTATATGATTATATAACTGAGTGTTTTAGAATGTCTAGACTATCACCTTTGTCTTTAGGAAATATGTATGTTTTTTTGTATAGGAATGTAATAGGAAAATGTTTATAAAAAATAAATGTTGTTTATATTACATAGACCTCATTTTTTTATTAATCTTTTTATACACCTCATATCATACAGCCCAATATTAAGATGGTTCTGGCTTCTAGATTCCCATTTATTCAAGTCTCTTTCAGTAATAGTTCAATAATCTTTTTGTTTAGATTTCATGTAGCATCAATGTTTTTAAGATAGGCATTCTCCTTAAACAATTATGAAATTATTTATGAAATCAATGGTATAGGCTGGTATAGCAGTAATAATGAGTACATAATTATATATATATATATTATTGTTATATTCTACACACGCTGATGTTTTTTCCATGTATGTTCCGCGCTGGTGCAATTCTTCATTGATTGAGGTTACTGGGAGGTGTTGAGAATGTTCCTATCACATTTCTGTTTATGATGTTTTAAGCTATCTCGTTCTTCCTCTTCATTTACATTCAGCTGGGCATTCCTGTAACACACATTCACATTATTTGCAACTTCTTGTAGGTATATACTTCGATGTGTAGAATCACTGCAAGGGGTATTAAAGTTCTTTCTGCACGAAATCACACAGAGTACAATCTAGACATTATTTACACATATTTTTTTAATACAGTGATGCATGCTTTTGACAACTGCTATCGTGCTGGAAATTATTTGAAACTTGCTGTAGGTATCTGCTTTGAGGTAAAGAATCAGTGAATAGACTATTAAACTTCTTTCTGCAGATCCTCGCTCAGACTACATCCTGGACGTTATTTTTTTTACATATTGATGTATACTTTAGACAAATGTTATCCTACTGAAGTGCGAATTTATAAACTCAACGAATGTAACTCTAAATGAAGCTTTGAAAGGATAGCTGAATTATTTCTACAAACCTTAATAGGAAGAAAAGACAATTTACATGTCTTAAACTTGCCGGCTGGTACTACTCCATGATATACCATTTGAAACTTCCCAGGCATTTCCTCCAACTGTTGGCTTGTTAGGGTTGAATATCTTGTCGGGAGAAACACTTGCTTATTCTCTAAAAGTGCAACAACTCTAGCACCGTATCGAGTATCAATTTTTCTTAAGGATTTTATATTATAAGGCTCCTCTGGCTGAAGATCTTGTAGTCTTTGAACGGCCGGGTAAATGCTACCCTCAGCCAATGTGTTAAGTTGAGATGTCAAACTTTCTGCATTAGGAAGAGAAAAAACATATTCTTTATTAGAGAATGTGTTGCATAACAAAATTTCATTTATTTGAAAGTTACAAACTTATTAACTTTTTTCTGAAAATGATAATATGTGTAAATATAATTGAGGTTCTGATTCACTAATGAAGTTCATTAAGTACTGTATTTTTCAATTTAAATGTTTTAATATAATGTAGATATTTACTTTGTTAGAGCGAATGATTCGCGCAACAGACTTTTTGTAATATTCTAAAGCAAAAACGTTAATAAGGTATTCAAATAATTGTATTTTCTCCAAAAGGAATATAATTGACTCTGTGAAATCCTGTATTTAAATATCTGGAATAATAATTACTCAACAAGGTGAATACTTAACTAAATTGTTCCCATTTTGAGAATTCGCGCAGTTAGCTATTAAATGTAGAATAAGCTTGCCTAAAATGAATACTTAACTAAACTGTTCACATTTCAGAAAATTCACTTGTCTAGCTATTAACTTTTAGAATGCTCAGCTATTCGCATATAAATGCCATGCATTAAAAACAAGAACGCGAATATAAGTTAAATGTACAGAGTAATAATTTAACTTTTAAAGTAAATGAAGTGTTTTGTTACAACTTACCAGACATGATGTTCGTTGAAATTTCACTTTGAATGAGAAAAGTTTGCGGAGATCTTAGCTCGCTGTGTTGTCACAATACAGTGAAATCGCTGGGGAAGCTACTGCTTTTATATCGCTTCACCTGATAAAAATCTGAAGGGGTGAGAGATGTGACGGTATATAATACAGCAATTTTGATTGGCTACTCCGAAAATTCGAGAAGGAGAGGGAAATGCTAGCCTCGCACAGGGACATTTCGTAAGCAAGTCTAAACCCGTTCGTGAGCACGTCTAAACCTGTTATGGGGGAAACCATCGCTCACGCCAGCGTTCCTTAAGGGGAATGCTTCTGCGTATGACGCTAGGAAATAAAAAATATATTTTATTTTTACATTTACCGCTAAAAATTCATTGTTAATTATTGTTACATTACCAAATTAATCACAGAGCGAAAATAATGTATTGTTTCTGTAGATATAATTTTCCTCGAACCAGCAACCTTTCGATTGTGAATAGACACGTTACAGATGTTTAAAGAACGTCTGATGCTATGTGATGGCTTTATAATTCTATTCTCTATGCATTACCACGGGAAAAACGAATAGCGAGTTACCGCTTGAGAAAAGTTAAAAGTATTTGAAAATTTAAACCAATATCAAAAAATCTGATGTGATACACTCACATGGCTTTCTCTACTCTTGTACAAACTATTTTTACAAGCACTTATTCCCTATATGCTTCATGTTAATCGAGATATCGAGATGTCAATGTTATTGGTAATTTTCATGACGATACAATGTGAATATGATAGGTTTTAAGCGATAGTCAAATATTTTAACGCTGGTTGCTATGTGTTGCATTCCATTCTCTTTGCATATCGAGGACATAAAACAAGAATAATGAATTTGAGAAAAAGTATAAGTATTGGAAAATTTTAAGGGAATAACAAGCAATATCTCGAAAAACGATTTACTCAACAACAAGAATGTATATGTTATAAATTATGTATTTTAACGCGATCTCCATTTTTTGTGTAGTAAAATTTTGTCTATCTCTTATGGTTTATCAATTTTGCAAAAGTCGTTCAGAATGAAGAATACTTTTGGAGACATTCCCAGAAAAACCCGCCTCCGAAATAAAGTCCACTTCCTGAAAATAATAACAATATTAATAATAATATAGAATGTGTAAAAAGAACTTCGTAAAATATTGAAAAAATTCTTACCATTCGATGCTTGCTGCATGTATGGGGCAGGGACCCAACCATGCTGATTTGGTGCCAGGAAGGTCTGGAAGCCTGGAGGTGGCGGTGCAGCGGTCGCGAAGTCTGCTGGTGCAACGGTCGCGAAGCCTGGAGGTACCGGTGCAGCGGTCGCCTGTTGAGCGATGCCGCCTCCGAAATAAAGTCCATTTCCTGGAAAAAAATAAATAAATAATAATAGTATAGCATGTTTAAGTACAGAGTTCTAAAGAATCTACACTCTATACGTGAAAAAAAAATACATGTTTTAAACACCCTCGTGAAAAATACATAGCATTCTGGGAGACCGAAAGAGTTATGTGACTGCATATGGGTGAGAAACTCCCCTTAAATATATCCTTTTCTCCTTATACAATCCAGAACTCTATGCTGCCGGAGGCATGCCTTTGTGTGCCAGAATCGACATTGTATGTCTACTATCATGTAATTTTTTACTTACAAATCCTCAAACACCCGTCTGTAAATTCTCACCTTACGAGTGTTGCTGCATGTACGGAGGCAGAGCCACCTCCATGATGATTCGGTGCCAGGAAGGTTTGGAAGCCTGGCGCTGCCTGTGCAGCGCTCGATGGATGGTCGATACCAAAATAAAGTCCACTTCCTGGAAATAATACAAATAATAATAAAGAATATGAACAAGAAGTTAATATGAATTGTTACATTACTTATTTAAAACTCTGAAGAATGCTTACCATTCGGATGTTCGGGTGTCTGAATCATTACGGTATTTGATGAGCGATCCTGCAGCCTGCGGCCCAGAAAATTCGAGATATACATTTCATTTCTCATTACAATATCTTAAACAATTAATATTTTATTCAATATCGTTAGATTACTTGAAATGAATTTGTGTGTGTGTGTATTAAGTTTATATTAACATGCTGGAATATTCGAAAAATATCTCTCAAATGGACGGGGTATTTAAAATCGTACTCGTCCTATGTTTACTAAGACCGATCTTTTTAAAAATGGAATAAATTAAGAGTAACAAGGATTGTTTAGGCAAGGCTCCATATTTCATTATTTAAAATTAAACAGATGCTATTAGTCGTAATAATCATACACATACGACAGCAAACAAATGCGCGAGACAATTCATATACAATTAATTAATAAAAAATATTTAATTGTTTTCATCGATCAGCGAGACCCTTATTTATTTTAATAACGTATGTAATATCTATCATTCTGAATACTTTTTATTCTTCATATTACTCTCGCCAAAATCATATTTCTTTGTTTAACATTCCGAAAAAAAAATCAGTTTAATTTTTTGATATCATGTTTGCATTTCTTGTACGCGAGTATTTAAATAATGACAAAGATACAATCGAATGTTTAAGTACAGAATCTATACAGTATACGTTTAATTGAAAACTTAAATCATTAATATTCTTCATGTAGAATTATATTAATTATCGGAAAACATTTTTTGTGGTAAGCTTAAAACATGTCTAGACAGGTTTTTCCGCTGCTTAATGAAGTGGAAACGGGTGTTATTGTTCACTAATGCATCTATACAGAACCTTCTTGTGAGGATATTTGTTTTTCAGAGCACTTAGGCTGTTTAATCAACTGGAAAACGGGTGTCATTGTTCACTAAGAGCTCTATACAAGACCTTGTTTTTACATTCTTCTGACGAAAATTAATGGTGTGGAAGAGTTTTGCCCTTGTCTGCTAATGGGTCTACATATGCATTCTTCAGGGGTGTACACCATATTTCTTTCAAGTAGGGTACGCCAGTGAATAATTCGTTGAATTTCTCAAAGTTCGCTACGTCTTTAGAAAGAACATTTAAAACGAATATAAAATTTATATTTGTAGTCTTCGTGCGTGTTACTTACAGGTACGCCTGTTTTGAATTGTAATTATTACTTCTCTCGTGTGAGAAGAGACATAGAGGGCTTTTATTTTTAACGTCAGTTGAAGCGTACTCCGATGTGCTGGATACCCCTAGCCATTAAGAGCAGGTACTGGGGAAAACCCACGCGTCCTGGTTTAACCGCCTCTCATGATGGACGGGGCATTGCTGTCACATTGCGTCTTGTTTTTTCGTAAAGGGTTCTCGTGTTAACGTCTCATACAAGCTATTTGCAATTTCGCTTTAAGTTGCTTTTTAATTCATCTAAGCAATGTAATATTTTTTATAAACCCTCCAGTCAAAAGAAGAATTAAACACACGTTATTAGCCGTAATAGTTATATACGCGTAATAATCGCGCATATACGATAACGAACAGTTGCGCTCGAGTCAATTACATTAATCAATCAAAAAAAACTTAATTGTTTTTAATCGATAGACTGCGTCGTTTCATTAGAAGTGAGATATTCATGGTAGATGAATAATTGGGTGAGATATCTCTAGGAGCGCGAGTCAATTACATTAATTATTCATTGTATTCATCGATCAGCTAGAGTCTTATTTATTTTTTATTTATTTCATAATCAATTCCTCCGGAGCCAACATGAACGCCCCTTGCATGTTAATTCGCCTTTATTTTTTTTCCGGAATCATATTTCGCAGAATTATATAGAGTTAAGATGGCCGTCTTGCATCCATAATGAGTTTAAATATGGTGAATTCACAACTTTCAGATATGACCACCAGGGGCGCTGTGAGCAAACACTCGCTGGAGTTTCATTCATATTACCACTTGGTGCGCTAGTGTAGCTGGCGAACTGAAACGCAAGTGGAGGGGATACGCTAGTCGACTTGCCCGTGGAAGTATCGGAGCCAGTCATTCCAGCGAAACGTCTCGCAGTGGAAGGTTGCGGTCGGTGTTCCACCTCAATTATCACGCGATAACGAGTGTTACGTCAAGTCTGTCCTTTCATCTATGTGTTGTAATATTCTTATAAATCCAAAATATATTTTCCCTCAAAAGTAGAATTAAATAAATGTTATTACTCGTATTAATTATACACATGCTACCACACATATACGATAACGAACAGTTGCGCGCGAGTCAATTACATTAATCATTCAAAAAATACTTAAATGTATTCATCAACCGACTAGCCGCGTTTCATTGCAATAGTAGTAATATAAGGGGGGGTTTAGGACCAGGTGCGCGCGAATTCAATCAAAAATACTTAATTGCTCGAAGAACCGCGTTTAATTGCATTAGTAGTAATATGATGGCGATTCTTTTTTCAATAACACACATTACCTAATTGATTGACACAATTATGTACTCAAACGATTTGCCGATGTGCGGCAGGCATCGAGAATCGCATTCCCACACCGCCAACGTCACGCACCGAGAACCCTCACATATAACCCCTCACCCCGAGCGGCACATCCCCTACCCCAAGCCAATCACACGGCAGGGATTTAGACCAAGGGAAGGTACGCGACCGACGTATAGGATCAATACACACTCTCCCTCCTATCCACAGGGAACCAACCAGAACACAAAGGGGAGGGAGGGTACGCGTATGGGGGAGGGAGGGGGGCGGGGACACCGGCACGTGACCACAGGGGGAGGGGGGGAGGACCTGCCGGCACAGACACTGTCGGCATTAGGTAAGCGCACAAAGGGAAGGGGGCGGAGCTAGCGGCACGCGACCGGGCGGCAAATAGTAGCACACAAAGGGAGGGGGCGGGGCTAGCGGCATAGATCAAAGAACCTTATCAGATGGCGGCAAATCCTCTGTTTCAGAACTCTCCTAATATATCTACTGTGATCTTTCCATTTGCTTTGTTGTCTTCCTATATTGCATTTTCATTTTGGATTGTAAATAAGCGTGTATTTTGCACATTTCCTTCCTTTTTCGCTTCGAGATGCAACAATAATTGTACTTCTTGCATGACTGGTCAAGTCCATTCAGCATCAAACATTTTTTATCTCTTTATTTGTTATTTTACTCGCTTTGGCTACGTGGTTATTTCGCGATGGATCTGTTAGGAGATTCGCATCTTCTGGATCTACCATACCATCTTACTTCGTCACATGTCCACGCAGGCATGTGTATAACAACTGTACCTCTGCTTCCACACGTACCGGGCAGATGACATTAGGTTGCCGTCCAGTCTACCTGCTCTCTTTACATTTGGATAGATCACAGAGCATGCATTTTACATGCATTTTTCATTTTTTACTGTTGCTTTAGACTTAAGGTGGAACTTTGGGTCATGGTATTAAACATACACGAGAAAACTCTAGTCAGGTTGGTCTGTCCACGGTATTTGAATCCGGGATCTCCCGACGTTACCGCCTGAGGCATTCCGTTCGGTAAACATTTCTTGCTCCTCTTTTTGGACTCTGTTACAGCACCTTCTTTGCTCATACATAAACATTCCTGTATATTTGTTTTACTCCCGATTAAGGATTACGCAGCCTTACATTTTAAGCAGATATTTCACTTACATCCCTTTTGCCTCATCTTCAAGTAAAACAATGAAGGTACAAACTCAACAGAGTAATAGATTAAGCTAAGGCTTCACTATAAATGTAATTAATTTACCGGGAATCCGTACTCGAATTTCATCACATGCTCATCTAAAACTCTTTCTTTCACCTCAGTAAAACGATAGGGTGTTCTGGTTTACACTTTCCTATTCTGTGGTACTTCTGTATATTCGGAATTCCGTTTATGCCTGCCTTAACGACGTGCGTCGTGATCTGACTGCTTCTAAACATGCATCCAGTTACTCAGGATTACAGTCTAAATATTTACAACTTCCAGGCCAACTTTCCTTTTCAGTTGATACGTTTCTGAATACCTGAAATGGAATAACGATTCCACTGGGTGCTGATATACACTAATAAATGAATTAAAGTATGACTATCGTAGGTATAACGTAGAGTATTAATGCTTCCCTTTAACAAAATAGTGTTCTTTTAGTTGCATTGTTACTGTGGTTATCAAAGTAACCTTGATCTCTCTTGGTACTACTCAAGTAAAATAATTTATCAGATTATATTACCTTATTTATGATTATTTATTTGGTAAAGTGCTAAGAAAAAATTATAGTTGGTTTTCGACTGAAATCTGGACCTACTTCTCATTCAGTAGACAACTACTATTCATGCACATTTAAGAGCTAAATACTATTACCCACAATTAAACTATCCGCTCCCTCTTAGCAGTTCATTTCCGCTTACCTTTTACATTGTATAAATATTGACTCACACTCTTGCTTTCTTCTCTAAATATTCTGTTTAAAACTGATCTTCTGTCTTTTTTAAACACTTGTGATCGATAAGTTCTTCCCTCTAGATTGGTTGAGAATCAATTTTATAAAGTGTAACTAAAACAAATAGGCCATAGAATACACCTTATCCATTACTACTCACAAATGTAAATTCTTTATTTCATATTCTACATATTTTCTATTCTACATTTCAAAACAGTTTAATTTACAGAACTCTATATCAATTTCTCACTACCTCTATCTCTATCCTTTAGTCTAGTCTTGCACTAAGATTTCAAAATTCATGTATAATTCCGTAAGCTATTATCTTAATTAAAACTACAGTGTTGCATTACTTTTCCTAAGTGCATTACATTCAAAATTGAGCTTACTCTCGTATAAGTAATCAGTGACTTTTGTACACAGCAAAGTTTGCATACTTGGTAAAAAGTGCACACAAATCACTTCCATATATACTTACCGAGCCAGGTGGCGCCGTGGTAACGTATACGACTCACATTCGGGAGGTCCCGGGTTCGATCTCAGACGACCGGAAACTCTGGCCCATACTTCTTTTGTAGTTTTCCTTGGTTGACAGGCGAATGCTGGTATGATTTATCTTCTATCACGACTTTCCTTCCCCCCATTTCCTGTACCCACCATATTCTTCATTGTTAGCTGTTTCAGGGCTGTAGGACCAGGCGACGGTGTTCGGCGGGTTGTGGCTGGGCGGTGTCTGTGTGCTTTGTAGACACTTCTTCCCTGGCGCTGTTGCGTGACTGCTCAGTTAGGACCTGCCCCTCAATGGGTCTCACCAGGGGGGGGCAGAGATCTGAAGGCTTGTGGCTGGGCGTAGTCGTCGTTAGATGCGTTCGATCTGGAAAGGACCCTGTCCATTCTTGCGCTCGTCGCCATCCGGATCTGGTCGCCCTTCGGGTCTCTTCCCTACCCCTCCCTCCCAGGGGTCACGGTAGAAGCAAAAAGGGCCTGTGGCCTACTTGTGATGCTGTGTCCCGGTCGCAGGGGCCCTCCGTTCGTACATACCTTTACCATATATACCTACTTTGGGCAGAGTATTATGAGACAATGGAAAGGTAGATACCACGCTTCTCGTGCCTAAGTCTGTTACGCGTGGCAGTACTTTGCGAAAGAAACCGGTGAGGCGACGCGTCCTCATCTCCCTCTCCCACTGTCTCAAACTACTGACCAAAGTATACTTGTAGGTATATACGTCACTATCTCTTACTAGTAAATATTGCAGCTAGTGCACATGTAAAATACTGCATGTTGTTGCTGTCTAATATGAAAATGTTTAAGTAAGACATTATATTTTGTTTCTCTCCGCTGTTACTCCTACCAAATAACATTTTCACTTTCTCTACTACGTATAGTAAGTAGGGGAAGTATTGTATTCCACCCAAAAATTCGATACCGAGATTTCACCGGAAATAATTGTTTTCAGACCCCCTGAATCCAAAAAAAGCATTTTTGGAAACATGTCCGTGTGTGTGTGTGTGTGTGTGTGTGTGTCTGTCTGTGAACAGCATAACTTAGAAACGAACAGTCGGATAAACACCAAACTTGGTATTTAGGTTCAGTATCTCCCAGAGAAAATCCCCCACCCCAGATTACCCTTTACATGGAAGATTTTTCTAAAATTTTAATTTTCTCAAAAATGGCTCTAACGATTTTGATTAAAATATCATACGTTTAAGATATTTCCATGACAAATAAAATGTATATCTTGAATTTTCTGGGAATGTCTCCAAAAGTATTCTTCATTGCATAACTGGTAAACCATAAGAGATAGACAAAATGTTACCATACAAAAACTGTATATCGCGTTAAAATACACAATTTATGTCATATACATTTTTTTGTTGAGTGAACCATTTTCGAGATATTGCTTGTTATTCCCTTAAATTTTTCAATACTTATTTTCTCAAATGGGAATTCGTTTTTCATTTTTTTGTCTTGGATATGCAAAGAGTATTAATCTGTGGCAAAGAGAATGGTGCTACACCTAGCAACCAGCTATTAAGAGATATGTCTATGCTTAAAGGCTACTGTATTTCTGTATTGCCCTTGCAAATACAAAACAAGGGGAACATAGTACGCCTTAAGCGATAGTCAAATATTTTTAGAACTGGTCGTTATGTGTAAAATGTAATTCTCTTTGCATGTCAAAAGATCGTTTCTGCAAATGTTTATCTCGATTAATATGCAATAGATGAAGAATAAGAGTTTGTAAAAATAGTTTGTACAAGTGTAGAGAAAGTCATGTGAGTGCAACACATCAGATTTTTATTAGCATGCTGTTGCCAAAGTTAAATCGCAAAGCAAGCCGAATTTGGGTACGCATTTTGTTTTTCTTATAACAGAGGTAGGTATATGAACTTGATTCTCTTGTGCTTTTCAAACATATGTTTTACTGTGCACACGTGCAATTTACACACATAGACATTGTTTTGCAACCTACACACATAAACAACCCAAGTAATAAAACGAGTATGTAAATTCCAGCAGAGCTTATGACATTTATGTTCTTTTAAAAATATTCACGCATTTACGATACTATTCTAATATTATGTATTGGGTGCATCTAATATATCTGTGCTTTAAAAACATTTGACGTGATACTTTCACATGACTTTTTCTACCCTCTATCATTTATTAGTGGGTATACAAACTATTTTTACTAAAGCTTATTTTTATATCTACTACATTTTAATCCAAATAAACCTTTGCAGAAATAGGTACATTACACATTTCGTTACAGATTCAAAGGGAACAGCGATAGTCAAATGTTTAAGACCCGGGCGCTATACGCTGGCCTTAAAATTCTATACTGTTTCCATTCAATCGCGAGACACAACAATGCTTAAAGGAGTTTAAAGAATGGCCAAATAATTAACAATTCCCCTTCAATAACAGATAACTCAGAAATGACTAATGGCACGAGAAAAATTATTTGAGGTAAATTGGGAATTTTAGAGATCTACATTTTTGTGTAGTAGGTTTTCGTCTATCTCTTAACGTTTAGCAGTTGTACAAGATTATACAAAATTTGTTCCAACTGAAGTGAATTTCACAGCCTATTACCACAAAATTTGAGATATACATTTTATTTGTCATCTAAATATCTTTAGTATATTGTATTTTAATCAAAACGTTACAGACATTTTTTAGAAAATAAAAAATTTCGAAAAATGTTCCATGTAAAGGTAGTTTGGGGTGGGGGCATTTTCTTGAAAATCTTCGTGTCGCATCCTTGGAAGGTAGTGAATCTAAATATCAGGTTTGGTATTTATCTGGCTTTTCGTGTTTTAGTTATGCTGTTCATACACACTCACACACATGCACACACACGCGTGCGCGCGGAACTTTTTCTAAAAGTTTTTTTTTTATTCAGGGGCCTCAAAACATGTATTTACAGATAAATATGCGTATCAAATTTTTGAGTGGAATGCAATACTTCCCCTTCTTACTTTACGTAGTAGAGAAAGTAATACAAACTAATTCTTTGAAATATAAACTTAACATTTTTCAGTTTATATTGGCAGGTGGCATTTCGATCTCTTAATGCTTCTTTTCATTATCACCATTTATACTTCCTATTTTCATTTCACGAAACAAAAATACGGAAATGCCAGACTCTCGTATTCCAAGCGCATTTGCGTTGGAAAATGTTTCTTTAAGGGGACCGAGAATGCCCAATTTTACCAATATTAAAATTCTTAATGTTCCTATATTCTTTGTATATAGTGATCACAGTTTGTTGAAACGTTTATCTTGTATTTATGAAACCTTAATAATGAAATATACACTGGTATATTCTGTTGTGTTGAGTTACAACTGTAAAACAGCTTTTTTAATACAAAATTTATTCAAACTTTTAGTGATAAAATCTCTTCTAATTAGTTTACTGAATTAATCTTGTGTTAATAGTTGTTGCAAAATTATATAAGCAATTTATGCTCCAAGTTTCACTGTTCTAGGTTGTGTATATCCTGAGAATATAGGCATTTGCGGAGAAAAATCTTAACATGTGTGTAAAGTAAGCAATACATACAACATAGATCTTTGAAGTACAGATTGTTAAACATTTATCCTATTCTTAATATTTAACTGTAAAGCACCAGGACAGTAGAAAATACGTATAACTCTAACCGATTTTGTTATACGGAAGTGAAATTTGGGGTTGGAAAAGAGCCGAGCATGTAAATAATATACAGGTAGCATTCTGGAAAAGAGATCTTGGAGTTTCACAAGGCACATCAAATTCTGGGGTAACACGAAAGGTGGAATGTTATGAAGACACAGTGCAGTGTAAAATAAGATGATGCAGGAGATAATTCCACACTACGATCCAAAAATCTCCTTAGTTTTGCACTAGGAAGAGGTTTTGAGGAGTATAAGCATGGGGGTCAGTATGGCAAGGAGGTGATATAAGTGATAAAAACATACGGAAAGGTGTCAAAAGAAGACAGGAAATTGAATTGGACTGTAAAATTAAACCTTCTCTAAGACTAGTAAATGAAATAAAATTGTATTAGGGTAATGGGGCATATATACTTAGGAAGAAAAGAAACACCAGGAATTGCATGGTTTAGACTGCGGTGGAAGGCACACAAAATGACTGATGATTCTGGTGAGACAACCTGCTCTGTGGTTTGGAGAAGACTGGCTACATATTTTGGCACAGCGCACGGTGGGAGAACCTTCGAACAATTAAATCCAAAGAAAAATCCTGCCAGAAGCAGAGTGACATATTGGATTCTACTGGCCGACCAGAGGAACTGAAAAAAAAATCTGATGTGTTACACTCACATGACTTTCTCTACTCTTGTACAATCTATTTTTACAAACGCCTATTCTCCATATGCTTCATGTTAATCGAGATATCGAGATGTCAATCTTATTGGTAATTTTCTTGTAGATGCAAGGAAAATATGGTAGCTTTTAAGCGATAGTCAAATATTTTAACGCTGGTTGCTATGTGGCGCATTCCATTCTGTTTGCATGTCCAGGACATAAAAAAAATCTGATGTGAGTAGGGTAGAATTGACAGTTCTAAAACAGTTAATTTATGCATGGCTATTCATATGCAAATGAGCTCCCCCACCTCCTCCCTCCCCCCTCCCCCCCACCCCCCACTGTGCCTTGGTAGTTTTACTTGCAGCTGCGGTCGTAAATCATGTTGAGTACAATGGAGGCTTGACAGTTAGGTAATTAAGGCTGTCAATCAACTGTCAAAACGAACAAAGGGGTCATAAATTTAAAGTTCTGTAACAAAGGCGAGATGTTTTTCCTACCCATTCCACATCCGGCCACTTCTGCACCTGGTCAGTTACCCGCCCCCACTTCCATTGTGTGTGTCGAACACGTGGCATACTCGTTCCACTAGCTTTTAACAAAAGAACAATGCTTGCCCTTCAGCTGTCAAAATGAACAAAGCCCATGATGAATTAGGGTTGTAACAAAGCCTGACCCTTTCCATTGTGTAAGAGATTCTATTGTGTGTGCCTTTCTATTGTCCGATGCAAGCATTCTTTAGAAAGACCACCTGGCAACCCAATAACAAAGCCTGACCCTTTCCATTGTGTAAGAGATTCTATTGTCCTTGGCAAGGCTAGTTTAGAAAGACACCTGCAGCGTTCCCATTGTTTGGCCACCTGCTAGTTTAACAAAAGAATTCGAGGGTTGCTTTATACTCGTCCTGTCCTTGTTTGTGTGAAAGAGAGAGAAACTTGTTTACCAACTCTGCGTGACGTCATACTTTAGAAAGACACCTGCTCCATAACAAAGCCTGACCCTTTCCATTGTGTAAGAGATTCTATTGTGTGTGCCTTTCTATTGTTCTGTGCAAGGCTAGTTTAGAAAGACACCTGCAGCGTTCCCATTGTTTGGCCACCTGCTAGTTTAACAAAAGAATTCGAGGGCTGCTTTATACTCGTCCTCTCCTTGTTTGTGTGAAAGAGAGAGAAACTTGTTTACCAACTCTGCGTGACGTCAGGTCGGCCATCATGATTTTGCCTGAGGGAGTTCTCCCCGATGTTTTACGACCTCCTACGAATATATCCGAGCATAGTTAACAAGCATTCTGTTTCAGCCAACGACTCCGAAAAGCATCTAATATACATTTCATTACGTGCATTAAACCTCTGAGTGATATCCATAGATCGGTGTTCGATTCTTACTGTAATCAAAAGTTTATTGCTAATGAGAAATTAATGATTGATATTATTATATCATTACCTTAAATAATAAAAAGGCGTTCAGAGAATTCTAGCTAGAGTCTTACCAAGTGAAGCTCTAACGCGAAATAACTATTAAACTATGCAAGACCAGATTGAAAATGTATTTAACAAATATAATTTAATTTTTATACATCATCATCCTAATTAATGAAAGACCGTTCAGAGGACCCTAGTTCGAATCTTACCCTGCAAACTCTAATGTGTAACATCTAGTAAATTACGGATGCGTACTCTAAAAATATATTAAACACATGCGTATACATAGGTATCCAAGTTGATATTTTCTTAGGGTAAAACATTATTATATCATTACCCTGATTAAAGCCCGTTCAGAGGTTTCTAGTTCGAGTCTTACCCTGCAAGCTCTATGCCTACTAACTATTTAATTACGGAAGCGTGCACGATAAGATTAAAAATGTATTTAACAAATATAATTTAATTTTATACATTACGCTGTTTTAATGAAAGGTATTCTTAGGAACCCAGAAGCCCATAGTTCGAACCTTACCCAGCGAAACGCCATAATAAATACTAAATTATTGAAGAGTGAACGGGTCAGATTAAAATGTGTTTAACAAATATAATTTAATATACACGACATTACAATGTTTAACGATCTGTATTCTTAGGAACCAGAGGTCAATAGTTCGAATCCTGCCCTGCGAAACGCTATAATAACTATTAAACTATGCACGGGCATATTAAAAATGTATTTATCAAATATAATTATTTATATTAAACCCCTGTGTATACTTAGATATTCCGATGCCTAGACACGATTCTTTATTTTCTCTCTTCTCCCATTCCACCCCCCCCCCGACTTCCAGGCGTCACCTGAATTGCCCGAGGGCTACTTCTCTCTGCGCATGCGCTGCAAGAGACGATGTCACGTGACGTGTAACATCTCTCCCCCGCCATGCCAACGCGCGCATGCGCTGAAAGAGATGATGTCACTGGATACAATAATCACGTGACGTGTAACATCTCTCCCCCCGCCACACCAACGCTTGAAATTGCCTGAGGGGCTCTAGGCTCCCTATATAAACCAGCGCTGGTGCATAAGAATCTTTTAAACCTCATTTATCGCACAGGTAAAGCCGCATACGCGGCTAGGTACTGTGGCGATTATATTCCTCCCAGGTGAACCTGGGCGACCTGTTCTCGATTGCTGGATTGCTGGAAGAAAGCCACTGCGACTTTTAGGTTAAAGTATATTGATTCGCTTCATCGAATTTAGTGATATTGTCTTCCAGACTGCATTCATCATCATCTACATAATGCAAGGTGAGTGAGTTTTTTACATGACTAAGTGAAACACGAATCATTGCAAGAATACCATATTGTTTATCTAAATTTTTCATTTCTTTAATAATTAACATCAGAATTGTTAAAAAATGTAGTGCTTTCATCAATGGTGTAAGAATAGTTCTTTAGATACAGACATAAACATTCACACTTAGTCTCTAATCAGTGTTCCTCTATTAACGTTCATACGATTTCGCTACACTTTCTTCTGTAAACATTCACATGAGTTCTACTCGCATTCTTCTATTAACATTCATATGATTTTCGTTACACGTTCTTCATGCATAAACATTCACATGATCTTCTCAAAACATTCGTCTGACATTCATATGATTTCACTACGCGTTCTTCTTCTTCTGAAAACATTCATATGGTTTTTCAATACATTCCTCTATTGACATTCACATGATTTCTCCGCTCATTTTCTTCTTCTGCAAACATTCATGATATTCCCGCCACATTCCTCTATTAACATTCATATGATTTCTCATCGCGTTCTTCTATTAGCATTCCTCTAATAACATTCATATGATTTCTCATCACGTTCTTCTATTAACATTCATATGATTTTCGTTACACGTTCTTCATGCATAAACATTCACATGATATTCTCAACACACATTCTTCTGTAACATTTATATGATTTTCTCTACATCTTCTGTAAACATTCATATGGTTTTCTCAGCTCATTTCTCTATTGACATTCACATGATTTCTCCTCGCATTCTTCTATTAACATTCATATGATTTTCGCTACAGGTTCCTCTTTCCGAAAAGCTTCATGTGACTTTTTCACAAAGCATTCTATTAACATTCATACGATTTCCTCTACTCATTTATTTCATATTACACGTCTTTCTCTACTCATTCATCTTTTATCAATTATAAAAAACAATTGAATTTACACATTTAAACTTTTTCACAGGTAATACTGCAAACTCAATGGGACTCGCAAGAGCGGCACTCGTCAGAGGAGCGGGCTCTCGACTTAACCAATTTATGCAAGTCAATAGAGAGCCCGCTAATAACAGCACAATGTACAACATGCCGACACCCCTGGCAGGGGATCTGATACCAGATGTGACGCTGCAAGGCACATACATGTTTAATAGCCCCCCGTCACCAATCTTATCGGGGGGTGATTATATTATCCCGCCGCCACCTGGTTTTGAGGATGTCACTCCCGTTACAGGGGTGAATGGTGGCATGGGCAGCGCTTCGGACCAATGTTGCATGTGCAATAACTGCGAATACCAAGTTGCTGCAATAAAGATGCTTAACGAAGCGAACGGTGAGTTTAGATATATTATTACACTTTTTCTAGAAATATTATCTTTATCATTAATCAATGTATAACCAGAGAACAATTCAGAGCTTCAATAATGGAATGAAGGATTCAATTTACTAGCACCTTTCAATCAAAATATTCAATGTGAAGCTAATTCTGCTTTGCTTCTTTGTTCTAGTTCCTGAAACAACTTCAGACGGGGCGGGGGAGATGGACGATGCTGGTAGCCTGCCCTCGCCAATCTTTTCACAGGACTACCTGACCCCGCCACCTCCTGGATTCGAGGATGTTGCGCCGATGCTTGTAGGAGATCCATGGGCGATTATTCCCATCGATGTGTGCACTTGCGAAAATTGTGCATACAGGACCGTGTACCTGCAGATGCTTCGTGAATTGAATGGTGAGTTTTTTTAACTTCATTTATTCTAGTAACATCATTACATAAATAATTAACGTAACGTTAACGCAAAACTTTTCTCAATAAAATTTTTTTTTACTCATTTTTATTGATTAAAATACAATTACATAATAATTATCGTAACGTTAACGCATAACTTTTCTCAATCAACATTTTTTACTCATTTCTTTATTTATTAAAATATACAATTATATAAATAATTATCGTGACATTAACATGTGACTTTAAGATTTTTTCTTCAATGATTTAATAAACTTATATTCTTGCATTTCTATTTCAACTGACATTCCAATTAATTTCACTTTATTATTATTATAGAACCTTCAATAGTGGTCATGAGCCCGGAGCCTGAGGATGCAATGCTCCGGGGTACCAAAAGACCTCACGAGGCTGAAGAGGAACACGGACAAACCATTAGCCCCCTCGCCCGCCCAGGATCTTCTATGGCTCCTCCATCACCAGTTGCAGGGCCATCAGGCATCGGTCGCAACCATTGTGACAACCCAACCACCACTGCTGACTCCGATAGTGACGACACCGAGTACAGGAACATCACCAAAAAACTAAAGGTTAGTCATACTCAGCTAGAGTGTAACGTTATTGAATCGGCGTTCAAGGGCCGCCTTTTCAATAGCCGCATAGAAAACTCTTTAGAGATAGCTGACCCCGGTCAATTTCTGCAGGAATGCAGACATCTTGTATTGGGAGAGATGGTTTCTGTACTCGGGAGAAGCTCTTCTGGGTTTAAAGTAAATGCCTCCATAGAGATCACCTACCTAATACAATCTCCTGAAAAAGAGCATGCAGAAACCATCTTTTTCAATAGTAAGACAAAGCTGGGTCTTCAATCAAGCAATCTCAATGCCTTATACACTTCTATGGTCGATGAAATGCTAGAAAACATCTCGAATTTCGAAGGAGGTGCAAGCTCAAAATCTCTGTTCGCTGTCAGGGCTCTTGTTATTGGAACTAGCTTCTATGATCCCTTGAATGCATCGCAATACATAGAGTTACCCAATGCTATCAAGGCCAAGAAAGCTGTAATAAACATACAAAATGAAGATGAATACTGTTTTGCATGGTGTTTGCTCGCTGCAAAGTATCCCGCAAAGCGCGATGGTCAAAGAACGAGCAAATACCCTGCAAAACAGTTATTCACTGCATTTAACTACAGCGGGATAAACTTCCCTGTTAGCCTACACCAGATTCCAGACTTTGAACAGCAAAACAACGGAATATCAGTTTCAGTATTTGGAATAGAAAGGGAGTGCGCAATTATACCACTATACCAAACCAGCAGCAGGAAAGAATTAACTGTTAACCTATTACTAATTGAACAAGATGGAAGATCTCACTACTGCCTGATTAAGGATATGTCAAAACTGATTTCAAGGCAACTCAGTAAACATGATGGGAAACAATGGGTATGCGAGCCCTGCCTGAAGCACTTCAATACTGAAGGTGCCTTTAAAAAGCATCAATTGAAGTGCATGCAGTGCCAGGTGCTCAAAATGCCTAATCAGGGTGAAGTGATTGAGTTCTCATCATACTCGAAGGGTAGTCCTGTAAATTTTGTTGTGTATGCCGATATTGAGAGCGTGTTAGCCCGAGTTCAGTCCTGTGAACCGTCGGCTAATCAGAGCTGGACTCGGGCTATCCAGCATCATGAGGCTATTTCTATATCGCTTAAGCTTGTATGTCGCCATGATGATTCATTGTCGAGGTTTAAGCTATTCAGAGGTCCTGATGCAATCAAGGAGTTCTTTATTGAGCTTAGGTCAATAGCCGACATGGTTATTGAGCAATATAGCCGCAATGAAGAAATGACCTTGACTGCTCAGGACGTGGCTGACTTCGATAATGCTCGTCATTGCCACATATGCAAGAAGGAGTTTGAGGTAGATGACTTGAAGGTACGTGACCACTGCCATGTGACCGGTGTATTCCTGGGGGCTGCTCATAATGCATGCAATTTAAATAGACGGGTACCTAACTTTATACCCATCTTTTTTCATTGCCTTAGCAATTATGACAGCCATTTTCTGATGCAACACCTGGTATATGATGATCACCCCATTTCGTGTATCTCAAGCTCCTCTGAGCGATATATATCATTCAGCAAAAAGTACAGGACTATCTTTTTCAGGTTTCTAGATAGCTTTAAGTTCTTGGACGATAAGCTATCTAGTTTAGCCTGCATGCTGAGTAGTGATGAGTTCAAGATCACAAACTCTGAGTATCCCGATCCTGAACATCAGCAGTTAGTGAGATCTAAGGGAATATTCCCTTACAGTTACGTCGACTCTCCTTCAAAACTAGAGGAAACAGCACTCCCTTCAATTGAAAATTTTGACAATATAACACAAGAGGAATACAACCATGCTGTCAAAGTCTGGAACACCTTCAACATCAGCAATCTAGGCGAATACAGCGACCTCTATTTGAAAACGGATACGCTCTTGTTGGCCGATGCATTCGAGAAGTTTAGGGACCTTTCTCTGGAGGTATATAACTTGGACCCCTGCTGGTACTATACCCTACCAGGACTTGCATTTGATGCAATGCTCAAGGTGACTCAGGTCAAGCTTGACCTCATCCATGATGAGGAAATGATCAAATTCTTTGAGGGAGGAATCAGGGGCGGAATGTGCACAGTGTCAAAGAGGCATGCTAAAGCAAACAACAAGTACCTTCCTGGACACAAACAGACACAAAAAGACTTATATTTGGCATATCTCGACATAAACAATTTATATGGAGCTTCAATGGCGAGCCATATGCCGCACAAGAACCTCAGATGGCTTCTGCCAGAAGAAATTTTAAACATAAACTTCTTTGCTGTTGCTCCTGATTCCCCAACTGGATACGTTTTGGAAGTCGATCTCGAGTACCCTGAGCACCTACATGATGAGCACAATAACCTTCCTCTCTGCGCGAAAAGTGAGATACCACCTGGAGGCCAATACAAGAAACTGCTGGCAACACTAGAGAACAAAGAGAAATATACCTTGCACTATAGAAACCTCCAGCAGTGCATTGACTTGGGCATGAAGTTAAAGAAGATCCATAGAGTGGTTGCATATGATCAGTCAGAATGGCTGAAAACCTACATCAATATAAATACAGAGAGACGTGCAAGGGAAACTTCCAAATTCGGTCAGAATTAATGGAAGAAAATGAACAACTCTGTATATGGCAAATTTATTGAGAATGTGCGCAAATACAATGACTTCCGTATCGTTACAAGTTGGAAGCAATGCAAGAAATTGACGGCGCGACCAACTTACGTTCGGAGCATTTTATTTGCGGAAAATCTTGTAGGGATAGAACTTGCCAGAGAGGAAATTTACATGAACAAACCCATCTACATAGGGCAAGCCATCCTTGATATATCCAAACATATCATGTACAGTTTTTATTACAATATATTGAAGCCAGGCCTAGAAGATTTAATTTTAAATTACATGGATACGGATTCATTTATTCTGGAAACCTCAAGCGACATATACAAATTTATTAAGGAAAATCAAGAGCATTTTGACACATCAAATTACGAAACACAAAACAGCTATGGAATTACACCGCAAAACAAGAAAGTCATCGGCCTGTTCAAGGATGAGCTTGCAGGAGTCCCTATGATAGGATATGTTGGGCTAAGGTCCAAGTTATATGCTTACAGATACAAGGACCAAACTATGATGAAAGCAAAGGGCATCAACAAGACCGGCATGCGTAACATAAATTTTGAGCACTATTTCGGCTGTCTAAATGATATTAGAAAAAAAGTTTTAACAAAAACAACAACATTTCGAAGTTTCAAACATAAAGTCTCGACCATAGAAATGAATAAGGTCGCTCTCTGTGGTAGAGACGATAAGAGAAAACTGATTGAAGGTTCAGACCAGACAATTGCCTGGGGTCACTATTGTCTGAGTATGACTGACCCTTAGATGTATATATGTAAATTTTTAGTTGTGTAAATTTTGAGTTGTGAAGTTTTTAAACAAATTGCTTTTATGTGCGTGTGTATGCGTGTGTATAGGTGTATGCGTGAGTGGTTGTGTATGTGTGTATTTATATATGTACATGGATAATGTAAATGTTTAGCTCTTCTATTTATTAATTTATTGATTTTTAGTTTTATAAAATGTATGTAAAAATGCAGTCTAGTGAGCGAGTGTTTTTTATCATGTATGTATTGTGTGTGTGTGTGTGTGTGTGTATATAAAGATTGACCTAAAAAATGCAAATGATAATGTTGTATATATATATGTAATTTTTTTGTTTATGATTTTTTTTACTTAAAACAACTTATTGATTTTTAATCATGTAAACCCTGTAAACACCAAATGTTTTTAAATAGTGATTTTCTTGTTTAACACAATATATATATACAGTGAAATAAAAAAACACGCATTATTGTGGAATGAAAGCCTCTTTATTTTCATTATTATTTTTCTACAATAAATCCTTTCTGTCAATCCATTGAGTATTAGGGAATCCATACCACTTTACAAGAATCCTATTTCCCTGCCTGCGTAATACTTTCTCTACCATAAATGTATTAGGGTACAGTGTAGGTCGCAGTTCCTGACTATAAAAGGACCCCTTTATCTCGTCACCATCATTACCTTTTAGCATGTATGTAACGGGATTGGTGTGATTCACATGAACAACTTGAAATATTTCAACAGTCCAATTAGCTTCAAAGCCCTTTTCAAAATGTCCCTTGTCCTTTGATATCCTCACATAATCACCAACACTAAACTTTCTTGCCCCTCTCTTCTCTTTTCGATCTTGAGTGTAGTTGTAAACAGTCAGAAGAAGATCATTGTTCTTCACCTCTATAGGCTTCATTCGAATAGTGGAGTGGTAAGTGTTGTTATATCTTGCAATGATCTGAGGTAAAAGGTCTAGCCACTTGTATGATCCATTGGCTAGAAATTCGCGATACATCATATTTTTTAAAGTTCTTATTAATCGTTCAACAGCAGCTGCCTTCACATGGGTATAGGTACTGTAGTGATTGATGTTATATTTTGTCATTAAACTTTTAAAATGTTTATTATAAAATTCTTTTCCGTTATCACTCTGTATGTTCTTGGGTGGGGTTATCATTTCTTGCAGTATATCTTCCATGGCCTTTGCAACTTGAAGTCCTGTCTTGTCCTTTAGAGGTCTCGCATATGCCATTTTAGAGTAGAAGTTGATTGCAATGATGATGTACTTGAAATTCTTATTGATTTTTGCATGCGATATCATCTCCACCAAGTCGATCTGCACCAAGTCGTGGAGCCCCTTGCTGATAATCTTTCGACGCATGAAGTTTCTCCGGGCTGGAGCATGGAGCTCGCTTGCTATATGTTGCTTCACTGATGTCATGCTATAACCTTTGCCGCTTTTAGTTCTTGAATAATCTCTTCAATTTCTTGAGTATGATTGTTATTGCCGGCGTCTCTGGATGCCACAAGTAGCCTAAGGCGATCCACCAGATCATTAGGGTCGGTCCAGTAGATGTAGTCTTGCCTCGTATTAGGGCGATGTTCTTTCCACTGTAGTCCTAATCCCTTGTGTTTCGTTACTAGAGGACGTATAACGCTTTTATACTTGTAGGAATTACCCGATCTCAGCGGCCCTTGCTTGCTGAAGTTTCTTCGATGAACATGTGTTGCTTTAAGTATTTTACTGTATGTTTCAAGGTCATCCTCGGTGTATGCATGCATTTCAGGTATTCTCTTGAAGATGAGTTCCTTCAATCCAGGCGTGGTTTCATACGTTTCGTCCCCTATTCGAACTTTATTATTGATGAAATCAATAATCTTGTTGCCTAGCATGTAGCTACCATCCTCATATCGTACTCCATATGATGAATCTATTTCATTTTTGTCCTTCTTTCGAACTTTATTAAGGTAGTTGTAGAGTTTCTCATCTTTCATGTCTTTCGGTGATTCCTCCTTGCTTGTAGTATTCTTTTTCTGTATTTCAAGTATATCTTGAAGCGGATCTGTCACTGGTTGAAGAGCTTCACTCATCACTCTCTGGGTTTCGAACTGCTGACCTTTAAGAGAACGTAACTTTTCTCTTATAGCCTTCGTGTGCATAGCTACAGATTCTTTAAGTCGTATGCACTCGCTGTCCATCTTGAAATGACACTGAAATTAGACTTTCACCTTAATATATAACCTATTTATTTAGCAGACTTCAGTTTATAAGAGATTTTCAGCTCGATATTTAGAAAATGGCCGTCCCTTACACGATTTGCAGGAGCAGTGAAGGCTAGTTTATCACCATTTGCAATTGGTGCAGGTAGAGCTCTCAGAGACTTGTTATTTATTTCAATTATTGTATCAGGTCTTACAGTAGGAGCTGTTGGTGATGTCATATAGCAAGAAACAATCTCGCCGTTTACGCTTGATTTGTAATATTCAAGACCTGTTGTTAACATGTACCTCTGTGATTTCCCTCTGAAAGGCAACGACTGCAGTGTAATTACATGTTCCCCTCTCATTTGCTCTACTAATGAATTTACGACTTTCATTTGTGTTTTAAGGGTATTGATATTATCCATTGCAGATGTCAGATGCCCATCCATTGATTTCTGGCGGTTCGCCATAGTTTCCATGTGTTTTCCCACTGTTTCTGTAACAGTGGTACTTATTGCACCAAGTCTGTTGTTTAAATCTTGGCGCATTTCATTTTGTTTCCTTCCCACGTGAACTTTAACAAACTTTTTTGTTGCTCCATCACTGTCATCGACAGGATCTGCTACTTCAATTAGCCTTCTTTTTTGGAATGAAACGTTACCGCTTGAATCGAGCGGTGGTGTTCTTGCACTTATATATTCTAATACATGCTTCTTATTTGGCACGTCATAGTCCTCTTGAGGTGGCAGCATTATCTTCAATCTTATAGAATCCAGGATAATGTTGTTTCCATCGTCGCGTTTAAGGGTATTTTTATTCAGATATTCCATTAGAGCATCATGTTGCACGTCTAGCGACTTCTGGATGTGATCCCTAAGCGTAGTTTGAAGTTCGCCCATGCGCTGATATGTCGTTTTTTCCGTGAACTCCTGCATTCGATTCTCAGTAGAAGACGTAAGCGTATCCACGTAGCGTTTAGTGCTTGCGTCGTCGTCCTCCTCAGGATCCTGAACAATGCACAGTCTCTTGTTCCTGAATTGGTAATTTCCTTTTCCATCTCTGTTTATGATAAATTGATGTAGCGATCTTTTCACTGGAGCAGCCCTCTGTGATCCAAACCTGTCAATACTCATGATGAACTATGAATGAGCAATTTCTTTATTAACAACTTTAATATATACATCGAATCCGCACCTATATCGACCGTCATTCATCGGAAATTCGGGAACTATTACCATAAAAGGTCTTCCTTCTGTAGAGCTCTCCCAAACACCTTTGCACAAATCTTTAAATTCAGTATACGTCATATCTGTGTTTACGTAATCTTCATATACATGTTTCAAGTTTAAATTATCTTTCCTAAAGAGTATAATCATGTTCGCATTATCTCTAATTAAATGCTTTGGGACTTTGGCATAGGATTGTGCTAGATATATTGAATCTACATTTCGATGTCTGCCCATGCTGTAAAAGGATGCAATCTTGTCTTGCTTTTCAGTGATGACGTCATCAAATATAAAGATTGAATTTTCTTTAATTTCTGATGGGTGCAAGACGCTTTCACCGTCTTCGTGAGTATACACGCCTATACCCTCAATGTTTTCAAGCAGCTTAACAAGATATTGATACTTTGGCTGGTATAGCGACTTTGAATAAATGTACACATTTTCAAAGCGTAGTCCATTCTCGTGGAGTATCATATTGAGTAATACATTTGTTTTTCCAGCACTGGAGCTACCTAGAATTAGCGCTCTAACATTGCCTGGAAACAGCTTCCCGTGACGATCGCGTCTAAAGTCACTTTCAAAGTCTAGCACCTGGATAGGCAGCGAGCAATCTTGCTTCACCAGCTCCATCGTAGCAACTAAAATAAAATAAATCATCCTTAATGTATATATGTTAATAAATGTAAGCAATGACAGAGTATAAAAGAACTATGTGCCATTAAAATCGATTAGTGTACCATGAGCGCCAAGGGGGTTAAGGTCTCAAGAGGTTCCGGTTTAATTAACTCTCTCATTAACCTGCTGCCATTTGAAGCACATTTGCCTGGTTACAGATACTGTGGACCTGGAACAAAGCTAGAAAAAAGACTAAAGAGAGGAGACCCCGGAATAAATCCTTTAGACGAAGCGTGTAAGCTTCACGACATAGCCTACGCACAGCATAAGGACTCTGCTTCGAGGAACGTTGCCGACAAAATCTTGGCTGAAAAGGCCTGGAAAAGAGTGCAATCATCTGATGCTACATTAGGTGAAAGGTTGGCAGCCCGACTAGTAACAACCATCATGAAGGGTAAGGTAGCTGTTGGTGCTGGATCCAGGAAGAAGAAACGAGGAGGATTTCTACCACTCATACCAATTATTGCAGCACTAGGAGCCGCCGCTGGAGGCGCTGCACAAATAGCCTCTGCTGTAAATAAGAAAAAGGCCGCGGATAAACAACTTGCTGAAATGATGAGGCATAACAAAGAAATTGAAGCAAGAGGGAAAGGCCTACGAGTGAAGAAGAAGAAGAAGAATAAGGCGAGGAACACCGAAAGGAAGAGGAGGCCGAGCAAGAAAGGAAATTCAAAAAACTCCGGCAGAGGGCTATACTTGTCCCGGAAAAAGCATTAAGTAACATAGACCTCGACTTGTATGCCCGACGTTTAAAGATTCCTCATTTTAGGGGTGTATACATGATCGATCAGCTACCCTCAAGACCTCGTTACAGAGAGAGAATTATTGTTAATCTCGATACTTCAGAGAATGAAGGCACTCATTGGGTTGCTATAAAGAAGGATGGCAACGTGTCATTTTATTTCGATAGCTTTGGAAACTTAAAGCCTCCAAAAGAGATAGAAAGGTACCTCAGAGATGTTAAGGTACTGTATAACACTAAGAGGTTTCAGAGTTTCAGCTCAGTCATCTGTGGGCACTTGTGCTTGCAATTTCTATCGCAATGAGTTACACTATTGCAGTCAGTGGCAACGAGTCTGTGCTTACTACATACCTGAATCCTCCTCTTCAGTTAGATCCAAAGTATCATTATGAGATTGCTCTACTGAATTTTGAAACCTTCTATTCAATTCCTAATGTTGATTGGAGTAATAATCAATTTCATTACATGCACAATGATGAAATTAAGATCATTGATATACCTGATGGAACTTATGAGATTTCTGATATTAATGAATACATCAGAGATACGCTAGGTGTAGATGAGAATGTCTTCTTTATTAGACCTAATAATAACACAATGAAGGCTGAAATTAAGTGCCCTTTCACTATTGATTTTTCCGGTGATCGTTCTATAGGCTCGCTACTGGGCTTCAGAGGTAAAGTTATTCCAGCTAATCAGCTGTCTGAATCTGATTACCTGGTGAATATATTTAAGGTGAGCATCATTCGAATCGAGTGCAGTATTGCAACAGGCTCTTTCATCGACGGTAAAAGCGGCCACTCGATCTACGAGTTTTTCCCTTCTGTTCCGCCTGGATATCATATTTCTCAAGAGCCGTCAAATCCAATTTACCTTCCAATCATAAACACCAACGCTATAGAGCAAATTAGTCTTCGTGTAGTGGACCAAAGTGGTAATATCATTGACTTTAGAAACGAGGATTTAAGCATAAGGCTTCACATCCGTTGCAATGCCAATAGATTTTAGAAGAAGTCAACGACGTCGAGGATATAATAAGGGAGTGATTCAACGCACACATCATACTCTACCCTTAACACCCGGAGGGTTAACATCACGCAATCGACACTTCCTCCAGGTATTGGGCTTTAGACTTCTATAATCATGGACATCTTCAATGTTACCAGCGCACCAACATTCGATGACAAGATCACTAAAGAAGAGGAACATGTGTTTTTACCGTATAATACATCGGCTCTGGACGCTAATGATGAAATTAGAATCCCTTGTCAAGCTGAGGATTTATATACTTTACCTAATCGAAGTTATCTATACATCGAGGGGAGTATTACTAAACCTAATGGAACAGCTACTACTGCAAAGCTTACCAATAACGCTATTGCATTCATGTTTGAGGAGATTCGACTGGATATGAACGGCTCAACTATTGATCGAACCAGGAACCCCGGGATCGCCTCAACTTTACGCAACTATGCTGCTCTCAATCCAATGGAGTCTGATCGCTTGCTGAATGCTGGATGGTGCTATCCTGGAGAAGACATGGACATTGTGAATGCAGCAAATGGAGCCTTCAACGCCATAGTACCGCTTTCGATGCTACTGGGATTTGCTGACGACCACAAGGAACTCATACTCAATAGCAAGTTTGAGTTGGTGCTGATTCGATCCAAGGACTCTAAAAACTGTATTATAGCGTCTGAGGGTGAAGAGAATGCAAGCGTTAAACTTGCACGAATCGAGTGGAGAATGCCAGTGATACGACTTTCTGATGCTGAAAAGGTTGAAATTCTCAAGATTGTCAAGTCGGACAAGGCGCTGTATCTCCCATTTAGGACCATGGATCTGCATACTCAACCTGCTGTGCCGCAAACTAAATCATTCACTTGGAATGTCGCCACCACATCAAAAATGGAGAAGCCGAGATTTGTCATTTTGGGTGCTCAAACTTTAAGATCGAGTAATGCATCTAAAGACGGTTCTCTTTTTGATCATTGTAACATAACTAATTTGAGAATTTATCTTAATAGCGAATGTTATCCCTATCATGACATGAATTTGGATTTTGGAAACTCTAGATTTGCATCTTTGTATGACATGTACTCAAAGTTTCAAAACTCTTATTATGAAAAAGAGAACTATCCTTTATTGAAGAGAAAAGATTTTCTTAAATTTGCTCCTATATTTGTTATAGATTGCTCACATCAACCAGAGGAAGTTGTAAATGGTGCAGTTAACATTAGAATAGAAATTCAAGCTAGTGCAAATATTCCTGCACAGACCACTTTGTATTGTTTGATAATTCACGATAAAGTATTTACATACACACCTCTGACTCATGTGATGCAGCTTTTATTTTAAACTAATCATTATAAGGATTTGTTTTTTCATTAGCAATGTAAGGATTATTAATGAATAAAAACACTATGTAAAAACATACTTTCAATCTTTTTATTGTTATTATTTATCCTGCATTTCCATCACTTTCTTCCTCCAACTCCTCGTTCCAAAATATTGCATTACATTTGCATCAGTTATGTTACCTAAATGGTAGTCTATAAACGGTACAAGTCTTTTTAGCCTGCAAATTTCATCTCTATTTAAAAATATTTCACAATCATTTAAATTAGTGTTCAAAAATTTTATTTCTGTCTCTTGCATATAAGCAACAATATTATAAGAAAAAAGAATATTTTCACAATATTCCACACGCGGATACTTTCTCGTTTGGAGGAATGCACTGAATGTAGGAAGACTCTCACGAATTATCACCCAGTCTTGAATTGTCATGTATACAAATTTGTCTGTGTTTTGCACTAAAAGCACTGGAAGATCATAGAAGAATGCTATGTTAATGCTGCGCCTTTTCGAGATGTAGACGTCTCGGCACACGCTTCTTACCGGCATGTTTCTTGGGCGTCTCGATGTTGCTTATTCTATCCTCCAATAGCGTCAGCCTCCTTTGCAGGTCTGCAAAGCTGTTCCTCTTCTTCTTCTTCCCCTTATTGCACCGCCTGAAACATTACACAATGAAGGTCTTAGAAAAGTGCTTGGGTGAAGTTAAGGTAACCTGAAAAGAATTAAATTTCTGTTAGTGTACACTTAAAATGAAACAATGATTTTTATATATGTGAAAATACTCACGTCAATATTTTCCCGAGTTCTGCAGGCTTTCCAAGGGGAGACTCGGAGGTCGTCTGTGTTAGATCCCCCGCCTGCTGTGAATTGGAATCCTGTTCCTCATCTACGTGTTTAGCATACTGCTGTGCAATGGGATATTCCACTATATCTTCTGGTTCTTTATCATCGGAATCTACCTCGGTTTTAGGCGCTGGTGTCGTCATTTGAATTCTGCAAAAGTCATTATAATTTCCAGTGTTAGTGGTATACAACTGCTCTTGTACTATAGTAGCATGTAATGTATGTTAGTATCGCATACAATTAATGTTTACATTGATGTTCTCTGAAGTTACGTATATGACAATAGCAATGTACAATAATGATACATATTTAAAGAGGTACTCACTTTAAATTTCTCTGTCTGAAGAGGAATACACTGCAGCTCTCATTGCATGGAAAGTATGACGCCATCTTGTCGTGCACCTCTGGTTTTGCACACAGTACAGAGTGAGTATACCCATTGCAGTACTCTGAATGCCACAGAGAGCCGTGATTTGAAATGAGGCTGAGCATCTCGCCCTCACTTTCGGTATCAGTTTCTCTGGAAAGAAAGAAGGTACAATAGAATGAACCATTTTAATTTTTCACTCTTCTTTAGAGAACAATTGCATTCTTTTTAGAGCTTGCATTCAATAATAAAAACGATACTTACATGATGCTTCTTTTGTAGACAGGGCAGTTGTCTGTGCATATGCCTCGAGAAGTCATCTGGTCATGATAGGAAGGCATGTTACATACTATAGAATGCATGATGCCATTACACGACTCTTTATGATAATATGTATAATGGTATGATTCTTCTCCGCATTCACTCCAAAAATCGTCCATTGTATTATCGACTCGATTACTCCTCGAATAATATTCAGAGCAGTGCAAGAAGGGCTGCTTATATATAGCGGCTAGAAAAACCGGTTCTTCTATCACATGTAATGACTTGCAGAGAGGATCGGTGGGGGAAGCGATCTATAGGGAGGGGGGAGATGAATGTGTTTTTTTATGCAAGAGAATAAATGATTCAGTGAGGGAAATGAAAACTTTTATTATAGAGAGGCAATGCACGTAAAGGTTTTTGATATCTCTGTTTGAAAGAGATAATTGTTGCGTTACATGTATGTGCATGTGTGTGCATGCATGCACCTGTGTATGCCTGTTGATGTATGCACATGTGCTCGTGTATATGGGAGCGCCTGGATGTGTACAAGTTGTGGAGAAAGAAAATAAAGAATCGTGTCTAGGCATCGGAATATCTAAGTATACGCAGGGGTTTAATATAAATAATTATATTTGATAAATACATTTTTAATATGCCCGTGCATAGTTTAATAGTTATTATAGCGTTTCGCAGGGCAGGATTCGAACTAGGGACCTCTGGTTCCTAAGAATACAGCTCGTTAAACATTGTAATGTCGTGTATATTAAATTATATTTGTTAAACACATTTTAATCTGACCCGTTCACTCTTCAATAATTTAGTATTTATTATAGCGTTTCGCTGGGTAAGGTTCGAACTATGGGCTTCTGGGTTCCTAAGAATACCTTTCATTAAAACAGCGTAATGTATAAAATTAAATTATATTTGTTAAATACATTTTAATCTTATCGTGCACGCTTCCGTAATTTAATAGTTAGTAGGCATAGAGCTTGCAGGGTAAGACTCGAACTAGAAACCTCTGAACGGGCTTTAATCAGGGTAATGATATAATAATGTTTTACCCTAAGAAAATATCAACTTGGATACCTAAGTATACGCATGTGTTTAATATATTTTTAGAGCACGCATCCGTAATTTACTAGATGTTACACATTAGAGTTTGCAGGGTAAGATTCGAACTAGGGTCCTCTGAACGGTCTTTCATTAATTAGGATGATGATGTATAAAAATTAAATTATATTTGTTAAATACATTTTCAATCTGGTCTTGCATAGTTTAATAGTTATTTCGCGTTAGAGCTTCACTTGGTAAGACTCTAGCTAGAATTCTCTGAACGCCTTTTTATTATTTAAGGTAATGATATAATAATATCAATCATTAATTTCTCATTAGCAATAAACTTTTGATTACAGTAAGAATCGAACACCGATCTATGGATATCACTCAGAGGTTTAATGCACGTAATGAAATGTATATTAGATGCTTTTCGGAGTCGTTGGCTGAAACAGAATGCTTGTTAACTATGCTCGGATATATTCGTAGGAGGTCGTAAAACATCGGGGAGAACTCCCTCAGGCAAAATCATGATGGCCGACCTGACGTCACGCAGAGTTGGTAAACAAGTTTCTCTCTCTTTCACACAAACAAGGAGAGGACGAGTATAAAGCAGCCCTCGAATTCTTTTGTTAAACTAGCAGGTGGCCAAACAATGGGAACGCTGCAGGTGTCTTTCTAAACTAGCCTTGCACAGAACAATAGAAAGGCACACACAATAGAATCTCTTACACAATGGAAAGGGTCAGGCTTTGTTATGGAGCAGGTGTCTTTCTAAAGTATGACGTCACGCAGAGTTGGTAAACAAGTTTCTCTCTCTTTCACACAAACAAGGACAGAACGAGTATAAAGCAACCCTCGAATTCTTTTGTTAAACTAGCAGGTGGCCAAACAATGGGAACGCTGCAGGTGTCTTTCTAAACTAGCCTTGCCAAGGACAATAGAATCTCTTACACAATGGAAAGGGTCAGGCTTTGTTATTGGGTTGCCAGGTGGTCTTTCTAAAGAATGCTTGCATCGAACAATAGAAAGGCACACACAATAGAATCTCTTACACAATGGAAAGGGTCAGGCTTTGTTACAACCCTAATTCATCATGGGCTTTGTTCATTTTGACAGCTGAAGGGCAAGCATTGTTCTTTTGTTAAAAGCTAGTGGAACGAGTATGCCACGTGTTCGACACACACAATGGAAGTGGGGGCGGGTAACTGACCAGGTGCAGAAGTGGCCGGATGTGGAATGGGTAGGAAAAACATCTCGCCTTTGTTACAGAACCTTAAATTTATGACCCCTTTGTTCGTTTTGACAGTTGATTGACAGCCTTAATTACCTAACTGTCAAGCCTCCATTGTACTCAACATGATTTACGACCGCAGCTGCAAGTAAAACTACCAAGGCACAGTGGGGGGTGGGGGGGAGGGGGAGGGAGGAGGTGGGGGAGCTCATTTGCATATGAATAGCCATGCATAAATTAACTGTTTTAGAACTGTCAATTCTACCCTACTGATGTGTTACACTCACATAACTTTCTCTACTCTTGTACAACCTAATTTTACAAACGCCTATTCTCCATATGCTTCATGTTAATCGAGATATCGAGATGTCAATCCTATTGGTAATTTTCTTGTAGATGCAAGGAAAATATGGTAGCTTTTAAGCGATAGTCAAATATTTTAACGCTGGTTGCTATGTGACGCATTCCATTCTCTTTGCATGTCCAGGACATAAAAAAAATGAATAACGAATTTGAGAAAAAGTATAAGTATTGGAAAATTTAAGGAAATAACAAGCAATATCTCGAAAACGGTTCACTCAACAAAAGAAATGTATATGACATAAGTTGTGTATTTTAACGCGATCTACATTGTTTGTGTAGTAAAATTTTGTCTATCTCTTATGGTTTACCAGTTATGCAAAAGTCGTTCACAATGAAGAATACTTTTGGAGACATTCCCAGAAAATTCGAGATATACATTTCATTTGTCATGACATTACCCTAAACATATGATATTTTCATCAAAATCGTTAGAGCCATTTTTGAGAAAATTAAAATTTTCGAAACATTTTCCATGTAAAGGGTAGTCTGGGGTGGGGGGATTTTCTTGAAAATCTTCGTGTCGCATCTCTGGAAGCTACTGAATCTAAATACCAAGTTTGGTGCTTATCCGATTGTTCGTTTTTGAGTTATGCTGTTCACAGACACACACACACACACACACAGACACACAGACACACACACACACACACACACACACAGACACACACACGGACATGTTTCCAAAAATGCTTTTTTTGGATTCAGGAGGTCTCAAAACGTGTATTTCCGGTGAAATCTCGGTATCGAATTTTTGGGTGGAATGCAATACTTCCCCTACTTACTATACGTAGTAGAGGAAGTAAAAAGGAATAACGAATTTGAGAAAAAGTATAAGTATTGGAAAATTTAAGGAAATAACAAGCAATATCTCGAAAACGGTTCACTCAACAAAAGAAATGTATATGACATAAGTTGTGTATTTTAACGCGATCTACATTTTTTGTGTAGTAACATTTTGTCTATCTCTTATGGTTTACCAGTTATGCAAAAGTCGTTCACAATGAAGAATACTTTTGGAGTCATTCCCAGAAAATTCGAGATATACATTTCATTTCTCATGACATTCTCTTAAACATATGATATTTTCATCAAAATCGTTAGAGCCATTTTTGAGAAAATTAAAATTTTCGAAAAATGTTCCATGTAAAGGGTAGTCTGGGGTGGGGGATTTTCGTGAAAACCTTCGTGTCGCATCTCCGGAAGATACTAAACCTAAATACCAAGTTTGGTGTTTATCCGTCTGTTCGTTTTGGAGTTATGCTGTTCACAGACACACAGACACACAGACACACACACACAGACACACACACGGACATGTTTCCAAAAATGCTTTTTACTTTCTCTACTACGTATAGTAAGTAGGGGAAGTATTGCATTCGACCCAAAAATTCGATACCGAGATTTCACCGGAAATACATGTTTTGAGACTCCCTGAATCCAAAAAAAGCATTTTTGGAAACATGTCCGTGTGTGTGTCTGTGTGTGTGTGTGTCTGTGTGTGTCTGTGAACAGCATAGCTCAGAAACGAACAGTCGGATAAACACCAAACTTGGTATTTAGGTTCAGTATCTTCCAGAGATGCGACACCTAGGTTTTCAAGAAAATCCCCCCACCCCAGACTACCCTTTACATGGAACATTTTTCGAAAATTTTAATTTTCTCAAAAATGGCTCTAACGATTTTGATTAAAATATCATATGTTTAAGGTATTTTCATGACAAATGAAATATATATCTCGAATTTTCTGGGAATGTCTCCAAAAGTGTTCATTCTGAACGACTTTTGCATAACTGGTAAACCATAAGAGATAGACAAAATTTTACTACACAAAAAATGTAGATCGCGTTACAATATACAATTTATGTCATATACATTTTTGTTGTTGAGTGAACCGTTTTCGAGATATTGCTTGTTATTCCCTTAAATTTTCCAATACTTATACTTTTTCTCAAATTCGTTGCTCATTTTTTTATGTCCTGGACATGCAAAGAGAATGGAATGCGCCACATAGCAACCAGCGTTAAAATATTTCACTATCGCTTAAAACGTACCATATTCCCCTTGCATCTACAAGAAAATTATCAATAAGATTAACATCTCGATATCTCGATTAACATGAAGCATATGGAGAATAGGCGTTTGTAAAAATAGATTGTACAAGAGTAGAGAAAGTCATGTGAGTGTAACACATCAGATTTTTTTGGATTCAGGAGGTCCCAAAACATGTATTTCCGGTGAAATCTCGGTATCGAATTTTTGGGTGGAATACAATACTTCCCCTACTTACTATACGTAGTAGAGAAAGTAAAAATGCAGTTTCCTGACTAAAGTACGCGAAGCTACATTTTTCTTATGCTTCTTCTTGTCACCCTAATCTTGTATCTCATATATATGTATGTGTGTGTGAATGTATAATCAACGATTCACGCATAAGTATTTGTGTAATAACTTTAATAATTTGACACCATTAAAGATACATTATCTATCTAGTGTAGGTCACCAAACTTCTAATACATTCCATCTTCTGTAGAAGTATCAATCAGTCTAATTTAAACCACCAATACGAACATTGAAAGGGCCAAAAACGTCTCTCTAACACAGGAAGTCTCAATGTTATATTTTTTTTTTGGAAAGTTATTCCATGTTGAACTTAAATATTTCTTCATAATGTTTTTCCTTTCTTAAAATCAGTACTTTAGAAATATTTTAATCTAAATTGTAGAACTATTTAAAATAAGTGTAGTATATAGTTTTAAAGCTCACACTCTGAAGATAAATAGCCTGAAAAAGTTTTTTCTTACGTTTTTGCCATTCCCTGTTGCTTTAATCATTCTCTACCCTGCACGAGACTGGAAATATGAGTGCGGAGATGAATGTAAGCTTGTTAACTGCTAAAATGAATAAAATCATACACTGAAACTTCTGATCAGCAGCGCTAAATGGCTTACGGAGCTCTGTTTTGAACTGCTGCGCAATTACCCATAGCCCACCCCCTGCCTTTCTCCGTCTAACTCTAACAAAAACTACATAAGTGTGCTTGTCGCACGTGACGTAAGTTGACAGTTGGTCCGATTTACACGTGTCTGTAGTGTATATGTATCTTACTACCTGAATTTTGCTGCTCTACTCTTAAGTACTCCTATATCGCAAAGGAAAAAATTCCTTTCTCTTCTCTCTCTTTTAAAATTATTCTTACAAAACCTTATTATTCTATCCGCTTCTTGCTATTCGAGATAAAACTCTCATTACACATTTAAACATTTCGTTCTAGGTATAACAAGAATACCATTGGCTAAAACAATAGTCAGATTTTTAAAAAGTGGATCGCTATGTGATGTCTTCGAAATTCCATGCTCTTTGCATGACCACGTGAAAAACGAAGTCACTTCAAACTTGAAAAAAGTTTAACTTTTGGAAAATTCAAGATATACATTTTATTTGACATGAAAATATCTTAAACATGTGGTATTTTATTCAAAATCGTCGGAGCCATTTTTTGGAAAACGAAAACATCGGACAATTTTCCATGTAAAGTCTAATTAGAGATGAGGTGAGGGGGAGGTTTTCTCGAAAATCTTCGTTTCGCAACCCTGAAGGTTACTAAACTCAAATACCAAGTTTAGTATTTTACCAACTTCTTATTTTTGAGTTACGCTGTAAATTGCAACGGCGGATCCAAGGGGGGGGGGGGCGCGGGTGCGCACATCCCCATCCTCACCAAGTAAAACATTAATAAAAAGTCTGATATGATATATTCACATAAATTTCTATACCCTCTGTCGTTTATTAATGGGCATACATATTGCTGTTACGAAAGTTTACTTTCCTATCTACTTCATATTAAAAGAGCTAAAACTTTCCGGAAATATGTGCATTACAAATTTCGTTATAGATACAGAGAACAGCGATAGTCAAATGTTTAAGAGCTGGATGGTATATGCTGACCTTTAAAATTCTACGCAAACTCAAGAAACTGAAAGTTGTGGGGCTTAAGAAGAATGACAAATTATTGAACAAATCGGATCATTAAAAACAAAGTTGTGCAGTAGTTTTCGTCTGTCGCTTAACGTTTACCAGTTATACAACATTATACAAAATTCCTTTCAAACGAAGAGGACTTCACAGACTATTCCCAGAAAATTCAAGTTATACATTTTATTTTTCATATAAATATTTTTAATGTATAATCATTTAATCAAAAGCCTTAGACCAATGTTTTTAGAAAATCAAACATTTCTAAAAATTTTCCATGTAAAGGGTAGTTTTGGGTGGGAGGACTTTCTTGGAAATCTTCGTGTCGCATCTGTGGAAGGTATTGAAATTAAATACCAAGTTTGTGTTTATCGGATTTCGTTTTTGAGTTGCACAGGCACACACAAGGACCATTTTCAAAAAAATGTTTTTTTTATTCAGGAGACCTCAAAACATGTATTTCCGGTGAAATATCGATATAGAACTTTTGGGTGGAATGCAATACTTTCTCTACCTAAGGGTAGGCTGCAACAGAATGTCATAACGTGTCATAAAGTAATTTGTTGGGCAAAAGCACTGAAAGATGGACTTTGACATTTAATTAAAAACGTATGCAGAAAGGAAGCTGCTTTTTTGTATAAGTGAATTATTTTTTTTAAAAAGTATGTAAAAATACTAGGATTTTTTACTTATACATTTTTAATTCGCAACTATTTTGGTATATTTTCCTTGCTGTAATAATTTTCGTTTAGCAGTTAAAAATGTAATAAATATTTTTAGCACCAGATATAGTATTATTTATTTTGCGCCTTTTAGGATATCATCCTCCAA
This sequence comes from Deroplatys truncata, assembly GCA_030765065.1. Taxonomy (NCBI): domain Eukaryota; kingdom Metazoa; phylum Arthropoda; class Insecta; order Mantodea; family Mantidae; genus Deroplatys; species Deroplatys truncata. The sequence goes on along the minus strand of CM060975.1, from coordinate 64,826,928 downwards.
AGATATTCGATCTCCTAAATTTTCGAAGCTGAATTTTTAAAAGTTTTGTGGGAAGGATCCCCAAACCACCGGTGCGCCCCCCCCCCTTTACAGAAATCCTGGATCCGCCCTTGGTCTGTAGGAGCGCGCACACACACACATGTGCACACACCTTTCTCTAAAAACAGTTTTTTTGTATTCAGAGGCCTCAAAATATGTATTTCTTGTGAAATTTCTGTATAGACATTTTTGGAGAATGCAATGTTCCTCTACTGGTAAGCAGTGGAGAAAGTAATAGTATACGTAGTTTACCTCCATCTTGTTAAAACGATGAAGTGGTTTTCCTAGCATTATAAAAGTGTATGTATCGGCAACATTCCCTTTTCTTTTGTTTGCTATCACATCCTTGAGACTTATATTTCCAAGTCTACTAAGAAGGGCTTCTGAAATGACCTTAAACAGAAGCACTTTCATCATTAACGTCCTATACATTGTCTTAGTAGTTGGTGCGGTATTTGCTGTAAGAAAACTAAGAAAACGTTAGCCTCATAAAGATTTAATCATCAAATTCATGGATTAAGCCTCTAGGCCTTGTTCAGGTCTCATGAAATTTTGTTGTTCTAGACATTGTTTCATCTCTTCGTTTATTACTTTCTCTCCTACTTATGTTAACTAGAGGAAGCATATTCCATCCAAAAATTCGGTGTCGAGATTTCACCAGAAATACATGTTTTAGGACCACCTGAATCCATAAGAAAGCATTTTTAGAGCAAGACCCACGTGTATGTGTGTGTGAACAGAATAACTCAAAAATGAAAATTCGGATAAATACCAAACTTGATATTTAAATTCAGTTTCTTCCGAAGATGCGACACCCACACTACCGCCTCAAATTGTCCTTTACATGCAAAAATGTCAGTTATTTTTTATTTTCTCAAAAGTAGTAACATTGTTTATTCAAATACTATAGGTTTAAGATATATGCATGATAAATAAAATTATAACTAAAATTTTCCGCGAATACCTCGTGTATTTCGCTTCGTTTTGGATGAATTTTGTATAACCTATAAACCATAGGAGGCAGACACAGACTACATAAAATATGTAGTTATCGTAGTTGTGGCATTGACTATTTCCGATATATTGTTTATTATTGGTTCTAATTGTCAAGTACTTCGAATTTATTCTACTGCTAAGTCGCTATTCCTTTTTTTTTACTTTTTCTACCACATACATAATAGGTAGAGAAGGTATTGCATTCCACCCAAAAATTCGATACAAACAGCATTTTTAGAAAAACGTTCTCTTGTGTGTGTCTGCGAACAGCATAACTAAAAAACAAAATTTCAGATAAATACAAGCTTGGTATTTAGGTTCAGTGCCCTCCGAGGTTGCGACACGAACATTTTCGGGAAAGTTCCTCCTCCCCCAACTACAATTTACATAGAAAATTTTTCAAAAATTTTTATTTTCTAAAAAAGGGCTCTAACGATTTTGACAAAAACATATATTAAAGATATTTATATGACAAATAAAACGTATACCTATTTTAAACTTTCTGGGACTAGCCTGTGAAATCCTCTTCGTTCGGAAGCTATTTTGTATAATCTTGTATAACTGGTGAACGTTAAGCAATGGACGAAAACGTACTACACAAAAATTGTAGATGTCTTTAAAACACCATTTGTTTCAAATAACTTTTTTGTGGCATCAACCATTTCCGAGATAATGTTTTTTCCGAAATGTTCAATAATTTGTCTTTCTTTTTAAGCCCCAATCGGTTTTCAGTTGTTTCTCGCGATTGCATGGAAACAATGTGGAATTTGAAGGCAAGCATATAGCGCCCAATTCTTAAACATTTGACTATCGCTGTTCTCTTTGTATCCTAACGAAATGTGTAATGGAACTATTTCTAAAACGACTTATGTGGATTAAAATGAAGTAGGTAGAAAAATGAACTTTCGTAAGAATTATTTGCAAACCCGTAATGTTGCTGCAGAGGTCGACGTGTCATGGCGGACGATGTTAATGCGTAATGTTAGGTACCAAATGTAAAGAAAGAAAGAAAAGAAAAAAACAAAAACAAAAAAACGCTGCGGCTATACGAAACATGGAAATAAGTGGGCAGATTTGCAAAATGTTATACGCTGCGGTCATAGAAAAGCACAAAACAGTAATTGATGTAATAAAACTAAATGATAGCCGCGAAGTAGTAAACAAGTATAACACAGAATCAGACGACTGAAAAATTCATTGCCATTGAATTTTTCATCGTCTGATTCTACCTTTCCAACCTTGTCCAACACACACGGCTTGTGTGGAAGAACAATTAATTCCAGATGTAATACAACTAAATAATTATCTACCGCGAAATAGTTAACAAATTAATACAACTGAATAGTTGCCGCGAAGTAGTAAACAAATGCAATACAACTAAATAATTACCACCAAGTAGTAATACAAGTGAATAAAAATAAATGCTACTGTAATTATGTCCAAGGACATACTTATTCTTTTGTGATGCAATTTTTAACCTTAACAAAGGCTGTTTTGCATCAGTACATATAAAAAACGGAAGATAAGAGTTCTGGAAGATGTATGTAGAGGAAAGATGGAGTTCTGGAGGAGAGGCTAGACATTGAAGAAATAACGCCTGTTAACATAGCCATAACTCAGTAAATCGCGCCAGAATACGTAATCAGAAGTAATAACTTTCGCGTATTTCAAAGGCCATATGCTGTACATTCGCGGAATTTCAGGGATGTTTATTCCAACAAGGTAGCCTCTCTAACGTTACGCGGTACCCGCCATGACACGTCGACCTCTGCATCAACATTACCTGTATCCCATTGTTAAGCAATACAGGACAGAGAAGGTCATGTGAATGTAACACATCAGAATTTTTTTTCGTAATTCTGCAAAGAGAGCGGGTCTTCAAAGTCATCTCATAGCGATCTACTTTTAAAATAGGTACCTACTTGATTATCGCTTAAGCCTATTGTAATCTCCTTGTATGTACAGCGAAATGTGTAATTAAACCATTTCTGCAGTCGTTTATCTCGATTAAGATGAAGTAGGTTGAAGAATAAGCTTTTATAAGAATAGTTTGTAGAAGAGTGGTAGAGAAAGTTGTGTAAATGTAACATATCTGACTTTTTCTGATGAGATGGTCATACTGTATCCTTTTCATATAGTGTGTGGTTTAAAAACAGCCATCTTCTTGAGTTGAAGTAGATATTGTTCTTGGAGTTTACGTTATTTAAGTTTATTAGCCTCACGGTTGGGAAACCAGTTTGAATTGGTATTGTCTTTACGTTGTTTATTTATTTATTTTTCTCCACGTATGGATGTCAATTTGAAGAAGATTGTTTGTTACGTAATATGCTACTACGTATATAAAGTCTATTTGAAGATGTATTTTTGTTGTTACGCTCCAAGGGTAAAAATAAATATAACTTTGTTTATTGCACTGCTTCTTTAACTATTTATGTTTATGTTTGTCTCGGCTGCGCCAGTATTTCTCTAGAGACACGTTTCTCTTAATCAGTGCGTGGTGCAACAAGAATGTAGGCTTTACACACATTTTAAGTTTAAATTCACTTCTTTTTATTAATCCTTGACACAAATTAAATAGCACTACATTGATATTAAGAGCTGTGAGATTCTTTAATTTAATATTTGCATTTTTCTATTGCGTATACTTATTTTACATCTCACACGAATACGTAATATTTCTCTAGAGAACACATCTTCCATCCGGTTACTATCAACGTCTGCCAGCAACTGAACATATTTCAACCGTCCAAACCCGTAAACTTCTGTATTTCAAGTCTCTGATTGGCTAATCCTAATCCAATAGAATATCTGCATTTTACTAAAGCTTTTTCTGGCTGATGATTGGCTAATTTTAAACTGTCACAAAATTTACGTTATTGCTGCCCTAATCATGACTAGTAATATTCAAACTCTCAAACTCATTATTGCCTCAAGGTTTCCTCATTGTTCCCTCATTGTTAGCAATGATAAACTTATTCTCCTCACAGCTCTTACACTATTAAATTGCGTAATGCATTCATATAACGTTATTAAACATGTTTAATATAAGCATATGCAACGACTGTTATATACATCTTACAAATTATTACATACATATTGCTTCAAGGCGGGGTGTATTGAAATTACAAATTGTATAATTTAATTAAAATTATTCAAATATTAAAATACTGCCTCAGAGTGTGCTAAAACCAGCTGACTATCAGGAATCAACAATGCATTAAGTAAAGTTCTGTTTGTATTAAAATAGTCTAAAGTGGTCTCTGAGAACTCTGAACCACCAATGTTCTGAGGCTGGCAATAGAAACCCGCTTATTTTGGTACTTGAAAATAGGTCACAACTTGTATGATTTTATCTCCGTAAAGGCTTTGGAGTACTTTAATAACCTAGCCTTATAAAAATGTAAGAGTTATTATTTCCTAATGATAGTCTGTTGGTTTAGAAAACGGGCGGGAGCCCGCCCACGCAATGCACGCGCTAGCCATTGCGTGCGGCATGGAGTGAAAGTGCGTGACCCATAACCATGCAGCTGTTCAAACAGAAGCGGAACCTTCTAACCACTGAAGAAGGCACGAATAACAAACGCCGACCTTCGTTTTCTCCCGGTCAAGTTCAAAGCCAATGACAATCATATTCCTAATCAATATCGTCCCAAATACCTTTCCTTAATGGGAATGTATACCATTGTAATAAAGACCATGGTGCGTATTTGAAAGCTTCGCATCCTATTGTGCAGGAACAGGATGAAACAAGGTTCAAGGTATGTTGTGGTATTCCTCGTAGTTTGAATTAGTTTTCTAATGGTGGTATATGTGAGCTGTAAGGTTCCAACATCAGTTAATGTAGCTTATATGGGATGCTATCGTGAAAATTGATGCATTTGGTTCAACCCATTTTTACTTTCTCAACTGCTAACCTTGCTCGACAGAATAAGTTATTTCTAATTGTTACATTTGTATATCCTCCTTTAACTTTTGTAGTAACATGGGCGGCTTTTGACTTTAGAAACAACTGACTCGTTGACTATGGTTCATGCTGTTGGTTTTTATAATTTTAATTAGAAAACAGGCCTCACATTCACACTTCTAGAATGTGCGGAGTGTAGGAAAGGGTTCTAATTAAAGAAAAATGCCTCGCCCCAGGCGGGAGTCGAACCCGTGACCTATGAGTTGAGAAGCCAGAACACTGGTTATTCAACTACAGAGTCAGTCTGAGGAAGTTTTGTTTTTCACCCAAAAGATTTCATTGGAAATACACATTTTGAGCTGATAAAATTAAATAAAAAGACTCTTTAGAAAAACATTATTAGTGTATGTGTGCGTTCGTTAGCGTGGGTGTAGGTGTGTATGTGCAGCACATCTAAAAAACGGGAAGTTGAAAAAATGGTAAACTTCGCATTTAAACTAGTCAAGGATGGAGCATAAAGATTTTATAAAATCCTGCCTAGCTGATACTACCCTCTACTCGCACAAATGTTCGTTATTTTTTTCTCACAAGCGGCTTTTAAGTATTTTCAATTAAATACCACATATTAGAAATATTACATGAGGAATGAAATGCATATCTACAATTTTCTTCGAGTAGCCTATGAAATTATCATTCCGTCTAAATTTTGTATAACTGTATATAACTGAAAAGTACAAGAGATAAAATGTTACTTCAGGGAAAATAAAGAGCTCATACTATATAAAATTTGTGTAAAATATTTTTTGTTGGTGTTAGTCATTTTTACTTTCTCTACTACGTATAGTAAGTAGGGGAAGTATTGTATTCCACCCAAAAATTCGATACCGAGATTTCACCGGAAATACATGTTTTGAGACCCCCTGAATTCAAAAAAAGCATTTTTGGAAACATGTCCGTGTGTGTGTCTGTGTGTCTGTGAACAGCATAACTCAGAAACGAACAGTCGGATAAACACCAAACTTGATATTTAGGTTCAGTATCTTCCAGAGATGCGGCACGAAGGTTTTCAAGAAAATCCCCCCACCCCAGATGTAAGATTTTTACGTGGAAGATTTTTCGAAAATTTTAATTTTCTCAAAAATGGCTCTAACGATTTTGATTAAAATATCATATGTATAAGATATTTTCATGACAAATAAAATGTATATCTTGAATTTCCTGGGAATGTCTCCAAAATTATTCTTTATTGTGAACGACTTTTGCTTAACTGGTAAACCATAAGAGATAGACAAAATTTTACTACACAAAAAATGTAGATGGCGTTAAAATACACAATTTATGTCATATACATTTTTTTGTTGAGTTAAGCATTTTCGAGATATTGCTTGTTATTCCCTTAAATTTTTCAATACTTATTTTCTCAAATGGCAATTCGTTATTCATTTTTTGTCTTTGATATGCAAAGAGTATTAATCTGTGGTAAAGGGAATGGTGCTGCACCTAGCAACCAGCTATTAAGAGATATGTATATGCTTAAAGGCTACTGTATTTCTATATTGCCCTTGTAAATATATATTCCCCTTACATCTACAAGAAAATTAGCAATAAGATAGAGTCTGCAAATGTTTATCTCGATTAACATGAAGTAGATGGAGAATAAGCGTTTGTAAAAATAGATTGTACCAGAGTAGAGAAAGTCATGTGAGTGTAACACATCAGATTTTTAAAGTATTTTATGTTGACCTTTTACGTTTGCCCAAATGTAAGCGCGCTAACTGATGGGAGTGATTCAAATTTTGCGATTGTTCTTGTTTCGTTTCCTTTGTAAGAGCAATCCGAATGTATAATGTAAGTAAGCACTTAGATCATAATTCGAAAACATTTCTGGGCAAAAATTTATAGTGAATAACGTAATTGGATATAATGATTCTTTAAATGAACACTATAGTATAAAGGTCAGTACGTGAATTTAAAATGGGTAGAGAAAGTTGCATGTGAGTACCGTATGTACTCCTTGTCAATCGATTTGCAAAGTTTCAGAATCGTTATGAAACTTTTGCACGCAACAATTCGCCTGTTTTAAGTGCGTGAACGCTTATGTAATGGTGCGCAGACAATCGGTTCGATTTTCTTATTATAATTCTTAGAGGATTTTATGAAACTAGGAATAATTATAGTACTCAACATTTTGCTCTAGACTACAGGCATGGAAACTAGACTGTTACCCTCAATAAGTCGTCAATGACTTATTTAGTCTGTTTGCTCAGCATCTAAACACATTAAATTTTTATAAATCTCAATGTTATATCTTCTCGGATTGCAGCTTTTCATTCTTCTACTTTTTTCCCCTCCTAACGAAGGTTGTTAATAATAATAATAATAATAATAATAATAATAATAATAATAATAATAATAATTCTGTGGTTACATTCTGATGATGAAAGCTTATTTTTTGATCATACTAATCATGCTAATCGAGATAAACCTTTACAGAAATAATTTCATTACACACTTCTTCGTAGATACATGGATGACAGAGCAAACTGAATGCAAGATTCAGATGTTTAAAAGCGGGACACTATATGCTGGCTTTGAAATTCCACACTTCCCTTAACATTGCGAGAAACAACTGAATAGTGAGAGCACTTTAAGAAAATAGCGAAAATATTGAAAAATTCAAACCAGCAATAGCGAATATGTTGGAAATGGTTGATGACACAGAAAAAGGCATTTTAAATACATTGTGTGTTTTAAAGAGGTCTACATTTTCCCAGGGGATACATTCTTGTCCATTTCTTATACTTTACCGGTTATACAAAATGTATTCCGGATGAAGAGGATTTCACAGACTATTCCCAGAAAATTCAAGACATACATTTTATTTTTTTAGGTATATATCTTAAATATGTGGTGTTTTAATCAAATCGTTATGAAAATTAAAAAAAAGAATCGAAAATTTTTCCATGTAAAGGATAGTTTAAGGTAAGGAATTTTCTTGAAAATCTTCGTCTCCCATTTTTGGAAGATACTAAATTTAACCAATTTTGAGATTTATAGGATTTTTCGGTTTTGGGTTACGCTGTTCACACACACACATACGGATTTTTTTAAAATAGAAAAGCTTTTATTCGGATCAGGGCTCTCAAAACATGAACTTCCGGTGAAACCTCAACATCGCATTTTAAAACAATATTTCCCCTACTTACTGTAAATGCGTAGTAGAGAAAGTTCAAACGTTACTCTTGTGTCTTAAGAAATTCTGTTGAAGTTTGCAAGTTATTTTTTGTTGCTATAAAAAGAAATGTATTGTTAAAATTGTTGCGTTATTTGCTTATTCTTGGGAAGTGTAAGTTTAGTGTAAGTGTAATATTTTCAAACTTTAATTTGTTTAGTGATGAATCGCTAAAGAAGAGCTTAAAAGAAAATTAATAATTGCCTCATACAGATGGCTGTGCTAATTTCTAACACGATGGAATGTACTACAAAAACGTATTCAATGATGTCTTCATTCTTCACTTACATGGATGTTCTTATGTGCTTGAACATCACGTTCTGGAATTAGCGTGTAACCTCACATACCTGACTGGAAAGAACAATTGCCTTCTGTTTAAAGGGTATCGTTAACATTAACATAATCGACAACAACATTAAGGAGGTCAGAGGAAAGACTTCCATATTCCGGGGTACTGTTCTGTTGATTGTGAAAACGCATATCGTATCTTTTGCAATATTAAAGGAAAGTGTTGATGTTTTATTTCCCTTTCACCTCAGAAAGGCATATATACTTCCTCTCCCGCTTATGGTAGGTAGAGGGCACACAAAATTTCGGTATCGACATTTCAACATGCTCGAACGCCACCAGAACCCCAAAAAAGGATATTTAGAGAAAAAAAACAAAAACAAAGGCACCTATGTGTGTAAAGGAGAGAGCAAGAGCGAGAGAGTGTCAACATTACTCAGAACCGAGAAGTTGCAGGAAATACGAATTTTGTATTAAGTCCTGCATACTTTAAGGATAAAACACGAAGATTTTCACGAAATTTCTCGCCCCAAACTACATTTTACGTGGATAAATGTTCGTCATTTGTGTATTTGCTTCAAAATAACTTTTAACAATTATTTTGTTAAAACGTTATATGTTTCAGATGTCATGTAGTTCAATATAATGCATCTCTGTAATACTTTATTAAATCATCTTCGTTGACACTGGGTTTTGTGCAGCTGTGAAACCAAGAGAGAGGGGGAGAGAGAGAGAGATTATAAAACTGTAACACTCATTAGAATATTTAATTTATGTAAAATAACCATTTTATATCCTTACATATCCTCGTCACCTAGTGGAACACTTTGAAGATTTATCGTCCTCCCTGTTTTCGTTTCCTTCACCCAGAGGCTGTTATTAACCAAATAGTTGAAGCTTGTTTCTGTATGTTTTTTTAGTTCCACTTATACCCCACCTTTAACTACATTGGTTTTATCGACGACCTTTCCTTTGGAACTTATTGGTGTTAACTCGTGGAACTCTTGTCCCTGGGACTTTTGGTTTTTTTATTCATTAGATCACATACACATTTACACTCTCATTCAGTCTTGGCTAGGGAAAAAATTCCCCCCCCCAGCAGCCAGGAATCGAACACGAGATCCCTCGCACAGCAGACAGTTGCTCTACCGACTAAGCTACGGGGCCAGCCTTTTGTATGTTGTATGTCACTAAGGCTACATTTCAATTTGAAATCTGTTAAGAAAAACGTGTATCGTAAATAAAAATGTAGATGGAAACCTATAATTTAAACTGTGTAAAATATTAGGAATGCATGAGAATTTATAGCAGAAATATATAACAGAATAAATAAGAAGTAATTTTCTATGTTATTTTTCTAATAACGTGCGGACATGCTCGTCTATGAATGCGTATACAGACAGTGCTCACAGCTAAGAGATTCGACAATAACTGCGGCATTTCTAAGTATTTACTTCACTTCTGGTGACGGCTAACTTCATGCATGCTAACCAACACATCCTTGCGGTAATTGCTGTGGGTTCTTCTAATGGGGAGAGAGAGATTATGAAGTATTCAGCTTTATGACAAATATTAGTAAGGTAGAGAAAGTTAGTTACGAAATATCTCTACTTTCTTGTGTATGGTGGTTAAGGTGTAAACTTTCAAGACGTGGAGCTATAAAATATAAGTTGAAGGTCACAGCGAGACACGCCTGATAGCAACGTAAGAAACAAGAAACGTCTTTCGGAGACATGAAATAAACTATTACTGAAAAACGGTAATGTTACATTATCTTCATAATGTGAAAGTGGAGGAAGCGGTCAGCTACGAGGTTAATCACACGCGACGGCGGGCCTTCTCTCCCTTACCTTCTGTTCATTTATGTCTAACATGCTAAGTATGACTAGCTTTCTCGAAAATTACCTTGCTTTTGGAAAATACATGATAATCATAGCATTAAATATCAGGTGCGTCTGTTTTATGGCGGAAATACAACGATAACCTTGTTAAAATGTACAATTACTTTCTCTATTGTTTACCTATAGTAGATAGAGGAAGTAACGTATTTCATCCAAAAATTCCATATCGACCTTTCATTAAAATATACGTTCTGAGATACTCTGATTCCAAACGACCGAGTTTAAAAGCATTTCAGAGAGAGACAAGGAAAAGTCTAATGATTACTAAGCTTTATATTTAAGTTCAGAATCTTTCAAGAATGCAACACGAAGATGTTCGAGAGATTCTTTCTATCTCAAACTACCCTTTACATAAACAAAATAAATGTACACTTTTCTGTTTTGGAAAAACGGTCTTGAATGATTTTGATCCTAATTGTCATTCAAGAAACATGTGATATTTTAATCAAAATTTTGCCAGAGCCACTTTTGGAAAACAAAAATATTTTCGACCTATAAGGTACTTTGGGGTGAGGGGATCTTAAAAATCTTCGTGTCGCATCCTTGAAAGATATTGAACTTAAATACCAAGTTTGGTATTAAACCGACTTTTCGTTTTGGAGTTATGCTGTTCTCTTTCTCTCTCTCTCTCTCTCTCTCTCTCTCTCTCTCTGTCACACAGTGGGGATCTTTTATTTTAAAACTACTTTTTTTACTTTCTCTACTACGTACATAGGTAGAGAAGGTATTGCATTCCACCCAAAAATTCAATATGAGATTTCACTGGAAATACTGTTTTGAGACCCCCGAAATCCAAATAAAGTATTTTTGGAAACATGTCTGATAAATGGTAAACTTGATATTTTAAGTTCAATATCTTCCAAGTATGCGACACGATTCAAGAAAATCCTCTATCCCAACTACCCTTTACATGGAATATTTTTCGGAAATTTTGATTTTCTAAAATATGGTTCCTTGATTTTGGTTGAAATACCATGTATTAAAGATATTTCCATGACAAATAAAATGTGTATATCTTGAATTTTCATGGAATAGCCTGTGAAGTCCTCTTCATTCGGAAGGAATTTCGTGTAATCTTGTATAACTGTTAAACGTTAAGCGATAGACGAAAACCTACTGCACAGAAATATCTCTTTAATACACACAACTTATTTCAAAGATTAAGTTTTTTGTGGCATAAGCCTTTCTGACATATCCCATATTAAAGGCCCGAATTGTTCAATACTTGGCCATTCTCATAAGTCCTGTCAACATTCCGTTGCTTCTCGCGATTCCATGAGAAAGGTATGGAATTTTAAGGTCAGCATATAGCGCCCAGTTCTTAAACATTACAGTATTGCTGTTCTCTGTGCATCTACAGGTTGAGCTTGAAGTCCACGGCTTAGAGGAGCGCTGATATTTAATATTTTCCAGACAATAAACCTGAGAGAAGCCCGGACATAACACGGAGAATATTGTTTTGAAAGCTCACAGTCAAGAGTGAACCAAGGCAAATTTTTTGCTTGTTTAATGTCGCTTCAACGCTTAAGTCATATAATGACAATGATCTATAGGTTCGTTGCTTCACACGATTCAGTGTGTGTCAGACAGATGACCTTAGTTGCACTTTCTCCTTCTAGAACCTTTCTTTTATTTCTATTTATTTTGTTCTGTGGGTGGAACCGGGGTCATAGTATTGTATATGTAATTATATTTATCCGGAAATTGAAGAAAACCACGAGAACATCCAGTCAGACCAGTACACGGAGTTTCAATCCACGATTTTCAAATGGGAGTGAAAGCCATCTTGTTTGATAAGGCAATTTGAGCTATATATAGGCTTGCAATATGTGCATTTTCCTGAAAATGTTTTGTTTGGTTAAAAGGTAGCATAATGATTTGGTAAACATATTTAGTGAAAGTGAGAATGTTAACAAAATGCATTTTCCTTGTATGTATGTAGGTACTTCACTAAGCAAGTTGCTTTACTTACAGGTACCGCTTTATACACGAATTACCTCTGGCATCTCCTAACACAGGCATTAAAGAATCAGGATTTGGAGTGAGCAGGTATGTTAGAATAGTTTACTTTACTTTTAAATCCACTTCTGAATTAATTAAAAACAACTGCATAAGTAGCGTTTAAACTCCGTAAAGAGACGCAAAAAAGAAATAAAAGGGAACGTTGTATTATAATTTTAGCGAGATATATTTCGTTCATAAGTCACGCATTTGATACGGTCTATAGCAATGAGTTCTATTTCTACCAAGTCAGTCGTTCTAAGATAAAAATCTCTATCGTGACAGCCCTTGTAAGGCCATGACTGACCAATCTGCTGCTACCGGTCTCCTGTCCTCATGAGCGCGACAGAGTTGGGTAACCGTCCTAACATTAAAAGGAGATGATGTCAGTACCATGCTTTCCCTGCTACTGTCTTTAAGTCTGAGGCATTTGCTATTTTAGTAGCGCTTGGTAGAGTACCAGGAAGGTCAACGAAGGGTGTTCTCCGATAGTCAAGCAGGTCTGAGGGCCCTTGGCAGTTTCTTGGTCAGGACAAAACTGATCTTGGAGTGCCAAGAGTCCCTCATCACATGAGATGAGCGTAATACAGAGATCATGTCGGGATTATAAATAACGAAAGGGCAGAGAAGGCCGCCAAGAAAGGAATTGAGATACCATTTACTGGACATGAGTCAGCATTGGGACTGCCCGGTTAAGCTAGTTGTGAGGGACTAGATATAAATGTAAGAAGTACTGCAGCTTTATAGCTGTTTCAGACATTCTAAAGCTTTGATTCAAGGGCTGGATAAATCCCGGTTGTGAGAGCTGTTACAATTAAGCAAGAAGAAATTCTCATGGTGTCGCAGTAATCTGTTGTGTTATCTTTTTTTACTTGCCGCCTGCTATTATTTTACTATTTTGAATTTTGGGTTCTTTGTCCTCCGGCTAGCTATTATTACTCAGTCGAGCAAATATGTCTAAGCAGGGCGTGTAAACGGAAAGGAGTTGTTACTAAAAGATAACACTGATGAAAGAATTTATTTTCACACTTTTATTGCCGTCACACTTAATTAATTTCACATCTTTAATCTTGATACACGTCTGACTGAAACTGTTATATTTCCGAATGTAATTACTGTCGTAATAGTTGTCGCGTACCTAATTCTAATTTTGTAACTAACTTTACGACGTGAGAGATTCTGTAGAATTGCGAGACGTTTACCTCGTGAATGATTCTGTAGAACTGCGCGATACTTGCTTTTGGCTCAAGAATTTATACTCCCTCACCCCGATATGCTAAAAATTATAATAGAGCTGCTATTGGTTACTAGATCGCGCCAACATTAGCGTCTGTTTTGTCAGCCAATCATAATTACAAAAACATATGCTCTAGGGAAGATATTCCCTCCATTTCTAAAGAAAGGCACGCTACCCTGACGTCATTTGTTTGTCTCTTCTAAGTGATCAACAACTCACACCATCGATTCATTGTTACCCACTACTATTGTCAGTTTCAGTGAGGCCATGTACACTTATTTCCTAACAATGCTTATAGCTAACAAACATCTAAAAACATTGTCATACAACAATTTTAATTTACACTACAATCACTATGACATTCACAGCGTTGTGATATAAAATACTGCCTCAATGGGTTAAAGGTCTTCTAACAGGACAGTGCACATCGATTCCACCTGCATGAAGTGTCGCAGGGGGTGTTGTGAGACAACCGCTCATCTGTTGTGCGAGTGCTTTGTGCTCGCTCATCAAACAGCATAGTTTTGAGAGGCAAAATTGGGGGTTGTCATTTCTCTCAAGTCATAGCTGGATTCAGTTTATCACGAACATCAAATTGTAGGACTGATAGATAGCAGTTTGGAACAGTGCAGTAGATCTGTTTAAACTATTAAATTCAACACAGTTCAACTCAATCATACTTCCCCTTGATTTATGTGCATACACATCGGTATTTAACGCAGCTCCTCAAATTCATCACGATGCTGAATGGATACCCGTCCCATACATTGGTCGAAAAATTCAGCCTTCCCACTGGGTGAGCTCGATTCCATTCGGAGTTCTGGGAAAGCGAACCACAGCAATATGCTTCAATTCATCTCCACGGCGCAGGACGGCTGTAAGACTGAGCAGAAAAATATTACATGTAATACTTTTATCATAAACCCACGCAGGATAAAAGATGAACAGCACTGCCGCATGACATCGTCAGTTGGGTAAACTTAAATGCGTAACAAAGAATGTTTCGAACAGAGCTTATGCTGCCAAATTGTTCATTTAAATGAGCTGTGCATTTTTCGTGTTGTAAACATATTTAATATATTTTATGGTTCACCATTTGTACAAAATTGTACAGCATTAATTGATAATCAAGAAGACTTCACAGACCATCCGCAGAAAATTCAATCGTATACATTTTAAGCCATGCAGGTAACTTAAATATATGGCTTGTTAATTAAAATGAAAATTAACGAAAATTTTAATATGTAGTGCGAGGTTTGGGTTGGGGAAATCTTCTTAAAAATCTTTATTGGTATGCTTATAGAGTGTATGACCCAACTATGAAATTTTGTGTTTATTTGTCTTTTAATTTTTGAGTTATGCTGAGCTCTCTCTCTCCCTCTCTCTTTTTCACTAAAATGTATCTTTTTACTCCTTTCCCCAAAGCGTATTTCCGGCGAAATCTCAATATCAAATTCTCGTGGAATGCAATGCTTTATCTACTCACTGTAGATGAGTGACAAAGAAGGTTGAAATCTGTCTTATTTGTATTGACATCGATTGCAGATTGTGTATAGTCATTTCGCTGTAAATTGGGCGATGGTGCAATTCGTCAGCTTTGGATATAGTGATTTATCAGTAATTAACTCACTTTACGAATACATTTAAGTTCTTTACACTCATTTTATGTTGAAAACATTCAGCATGTTGTAGCAAGGGACAAAACGATTTGTGTGTTTTGAAGAGTGCAGAAGAGCAAACTGGTTTCCACATGCAGCATGAAAGGGACGCCCTATTTAGTATGCAGCTTGCCGGTCCGAGCACTTTCCCCAGCTTCTCATCATCATCTGTTTGTTGCATCCAAAACAACGTTCCCTGCTTCGTTTCCTTTCACACTCCAAACTCTCCTCAATTAGCATTCGCCTTTTTTTTACTCATATCTACGTGACATGCATTGGCAAAGGTGATAAGAGTATTATCACCTTACAGGGCATTTTCTGTCCATTTATCTTTTACAGCACTAAACAGCACATTTAGAGTTCAATCCCATTCCTTCAATTGAGTGTTAAATTTGAATCACTCAGATTAATACAGAAGAATATTAATATTAAGAAGGTTCAACAATGTGAGTGATTTATACTTCATGTTCACTTATTTTATCAAATGATCTTATTTTCAAACATTAGTCGTATAATTCCCATGGTACTCATCGTAAAATTCAAATACCGTGGCATAGTTGTCCATGGCGCCCTTGGACATTTTATTATGGTCTATTCATATAGGTTTATATTGTCTTTAATATTCTTTGGTTTTCCAATATTGCTTTCTCCAGCACATTCAGTAAGTCGAGGAAGTATTGCATTCCATCCAAACAGGCGATATAGATATTTCACCGGAAATATATGCTTTGGTGTCTCAAGCCAAAAGAAACATTTTCAAAAAAATGTCCATGTGTGTGTGTGTGTGTGTTTAAATAGCATAAATTGAAAATGAAAATTCAGATAAATACCAAACTTCGCATTCAAGTTCAGCATAGATTTTAAAGAAAATTCCTAAACCCCAAACTGCCCTTTATATGCACACATTTTTTTGGTTTTTATTTCTTAAAATTGGTTGTAAGAATTTTGATTAAAATATCATATGGTTAAAATACACTGGTGTGCAAAACTTAAGGACGAGATGGGTGAAGTAACATAACAAACGAACTACTTGGTGGAAGTAGATGAAGGTGCTGGAGCATGTTGCCAGACGTCTCTCACACGTACACAGAAAACTGGACGTCACATGGCGTGAGTGTAGCGAGCCTATAGTGCCAAACGGGTATGGTGCCGCAACACGGGGCAATTGACGAAACAGGACAAGACGGTGTGTGGCAATTAGCGAGCTGTTACGGTGCACTGTAGTGGTGTTCTTCATTGCAACATGCCCATAGACACCATTTGGATGATTTCACATGGGGAAGAATCATCGGGAAACTGGAAGAAGGGCGAAGTGTGACGAGCGTTGCTCAGGAGTTTGGAATTACTCACAGCATTGTTTCACTAGTATGGGGAACCCTCCAAACCACAGGCACTGTGTCCCAAGGAGAGGTGGTGGTCGACCACGCTCAACTACAGCAGCAGATGATTGCTACATTGTGCAACAGGTAAGAAGGGATCCACGCCAAACAGCGGATGCAATTGCCACATTTAAGTGGACAGCTAGGCACGCAATCTTCACGATACACAGTGGCACGGCGACTACACAGAGGTGGCCTCTTTGCCCGACGGCCAATACGTTGTGTTCCATTGACACCCGCACATCGGCGGCACCGTTTGCGATGGTTCCAAGAGCATCAAAATTCAACCAACGAGGAATGGGGTCGCGTGCTCTTCTCGGATGAGAGCAGATTCAGTCTAAGTAGCGATTCTCGTCGTACCCTCATCTGTCGAGAGGTGGGAACACGTAATGAACCCAGGAACATCATTGAACATGATTGTTTTGGTGGTCCGGGTGTTATGGTTTGGGGAGGCATAATGTTGCATGGGCGCACCGACCTCCAAATCTTTGAACACGGTACGCTCAGTGGTCAACGTTATTGTGATACTGTACTCCTTCCCCACGTGCGTCTTTTCAGGGGTACAGTCGGCCCTGTCTTCATTTTTATGGATGACAATGCGCGACCACATCGACCAGGATCTCTTGGAACGAGAGGATATTCGGCGAATGGACTGGCCTGCCCGTTCCCCCGATTTAACTCCCATCGAACACGTATGGGATGCTTTGGGGAGACCATTGCAGCACATCCACATGCTCCAACGAGCATCCAACAGTTGTCAACTGCGCTGGTGGAGGAATGGAACGCCCTACCACAAGAACTGCTTACAAACCTCGTGGCCAGCATGGGAGTATGATGCAGAGCATGCTTTGCTGTCCGTGGAGATCATATACCCTTTTAAGCACCATGTATCTGTTTCTGTAAATCTGGAGAGCCATCATATGTTGTATTGACTTTAGTGTAGCTTATGGTCTATGAATAAAAGTGGCATTTCTGTTCGTCCCATTGCATATTTCGTTTAGTTGCCTACTGTAATATACTTTAGCATTTCTCTCTATGTATGATTCAAGTTTCATCGAGCTATGTTTCTTGGCAGTGTCACAGCATGCGAAGATTGCTTTCATCCTTAGGTTTTGCCCATCAGTGTACTTTCACCAATAATAAAATGCATATCTTGAATTTTCTGCGAATAGCTTGTGTTCTTCTTCTTCCGGAATTAACCCTCTATGTGTGCATAACTATTAAATCGTAAGATAAGCAAACACTGCTATAGATAAACGTACACCTCTTTTAAGCACAAAGTTTATTTAAAATAACTTGTTTGTGATATCAGCCAGTTCCGAGATATCCGTTATAACTGATTTGAATTTTTGTCATTTTTTGAAGTGCTATCACATTCAGCTGTTTCTTGCAATGCCATGCAAAGAGTGTAGAATTTGAAGGTTAGCATACAGAGACTTTTAAGCATTTGAGTATCGCTTCTGTCTCCTGTCTCCCTCTAGTACCTACAACGAAATGTGCAATGAAAATATTTCTGCAAATGTTTATCTCGATTACAATGAAATAGACACTAAAACATGTGCTTGTAAGAATAGCTTCTAGAAGCTAATTGAGATAAACGAAAATAGCTAGAGAAAGCTATGTGAGTGTAACGCCAGATTCTCTTTTAGCATATGCAGCTGCTAAGCTACATTTGCCCCTTAGTTCCACTTTTTGCTCGCCTTATGCGTGTATGGGAACGAAGGCTTAAAGCACAACGAAATAGTTATTTACCCAACTGTATAGGAAAGTGAGCTTTTCCAGGACAAGTAATGTCGAGACGAGTCCTGAAAAAAAACCAATTTTCTGCAGTTACATATAATATTTTGTTTCATACTATGTCGAAATACTTTATATATTGGTTAAATATAGTACTCCGTATTATGTTGA
Organism: Deroplatys truncata; assembly: GCA_030765065.1. NCBI lineage: Eukaryota > Metazoa > Arthropoda > Insecta > Mantodea > Mantidae > Deroplatys > Deroplatys truncata. The sequence goes on along the minus strand of CM060975.1, from coordinate 64,808,385 downwards.
ATATGGGCCAGTCATATGCTTCATATGCTCATTGCAGGGCCATATATATAACTATTGCTGGAATACGGAAAGTAACTGAAGGAAAACTCCAATTTGACGTACATGAAATTCCAGATAGTATGAAACAAAAGAGGTTTGAGGGACACAAAAAACTCTGGTTGAAGTTCGTATCAAAACCATAGCTTCAGAGATGCATCAGTTTTTAACCGATTTTATATCCATATTCACATTTCCTCGCCAAATCCCATAACGCATGGATTCAATGTTAGAATCGGTCAGAAGGAGAATGGTGGAGTTATGCACTTAGAAAAATGCATATACTCAAAATGGAACTGTAGATTAACATTGAACAGTAGCAGTTAAATAAACTTTTTCTTGTTTTTTTTTCTTTTATTTTCATTTCTGGTGTAAAGTAGGGTACCACACATAATAATTTAAATGGATTCATAATCTTGAACCATTCAATAGAGGCTTATGTCGTAATAAACACTTATAAAGCATAGTGTATTTCAGATGCATATACCACTTTTAGTTGTATTGCCTATGCAGGGTGAGTTTGAAGTCCACCGAAAAACTTCAGGGGGTGATTCCTGTCCGAAAATGGAGCACAAAGGTTCATATCACCCTGTGTTTGGAAATGCATAATTTTCACAGTAGATGTTACTGAATAACATCAAACAAAGAGCCCTGGCACACAGTACATGGCCTGAATCTCATCCATGTCACAACAGATATTCAATGTGGCCTTCATGGGGTGCAATGCACGCGTGCACACGTCGCATCATGGATTGCCTCACTCGTTCGAATGTTTCGGGCTGTGTCTGAATATCTTCACAGGCTACGTGGACACGCTTATGAAGGGTCTGAACATCAGGAACAAGCTCACCCTACACAATGCTTTTCAGATTCCTCCAAAAGTAAAAATATGGGGGGTTTAAGTCCGGTGATCGAGCAGGCCATCCAACGGGCCTCCACGTCCTATCCAACGTTTGGGGAAGATGTTATTGAGGTCAGCGAACATTAATGCGGAAGTGGGCTGGCGCTTCATCGTGCTGCTGCCACATTGCCTGTCGTATTGCCAAAGGCACTTTCTCCAGCAATGGAGGCAAAGTGTTTTGCAGGAAGTCCAGTTACGTTTCTCCGTTCAGACGTTGTGGAAGAAGAACTGGTCTAAATAGGCGATCGCCAATAATCCCTGCCCAAACATTGATGCTGAACCGCTGCTGATGAGACGATTTAACCATTTCGTGAGAATTTTCTGTAGCCCACAGGTTAATGATGCCATCTCTACCAAAGGCCCCTTCATCGGTGAAGAGCACTGAAGACAGAAATCCCATAATGGTGATGACCTGTTGCACAAATCAGCGACAGAATCTTTCCCGCAGAGGAAAATCCGGCGGTGATAACCCCTCTACATGTTGGAGGTAATAGAGATAATAGCGGTTGTCATGTAGGTTACAGAAAACCGCCGCTTACACCATGTTGGGGGCCAATTGCCTGGAGCTGTATCAGGGTTGTTCTCATTATCATGGAGAACATGTTCCTCTATATCTGGTGTACGCACAGTCCGTGGCCACCCTGAACATTCATCTGTCTCAAAGACCCATGCTTACACAAACGCCGAAGAATGGCTTCAAATGCTGTATGATGTGGGTGGTACTGTCTGTTGGGTACGTGGCTCGGTACATCCCTACTGTCTCTCGACGGTTTCCACTGCTTGGTCATACACGAACACCATCTCGGCTTGTTCCTGGAGTGAATACCAGACCATTGTGCTTTTACGTTGCTTAAATCGCAATATCTGCAACACACAAAACGCACACTGCAAGTTATGAGAGAATTTGTCAGTGTCATCCACCGTGGTAACTATGCATTTCCGGATACAAGGTGATATGAACTTCTGTGCTTCATTTCCATACAGAAATCACCCGCTGAAGTTTGTTGGTGGATTAAAGCTCACCTATATTAATAGCTGCTATACAGAACCAGATTTAAAGTCTAACTCCCTGATGCGTAGGCAATTCTCTGCTGTAGCTGTGCAGCACCGATCTATACTACTAAAGGAGAAAAATGCTGAGTGATATAATAAATGTCGATGGAATTAATTGTTCTTTCACACAAGCCGTGTGTTGGTCAATTAGGTCCATTAATGCCATTAATGGACCTAATAGTGGGTGCAACTATAAAGCCCGGGGCTTAAAGTACTTACAATGAATGTAAGTCGCCACTGGGGTATGACATCTCAATACATTTGAGATCTCCTTGTGGTTTACCGGGAAAAATGCGAATCAGTTGGAGAATTTAATGTCGTGTCGCATGTTGCCATGGTAGCTCAGTGGTTAGAGCAACCGGGCGGTGACCGGGAGATCCGTGTTCAAATCCCGGCTATGGCATTGAATTTTTCAGTCATCTGATTCTACTTTTCCATAATAAATGTCATTAGATAAACTAGGACTTTAATCTGCGAAGTCATAGCACCTCCCATTCACGTATTTCATAGGTAATCAAGGGGAGTCTATTTTAGTCTAACTTTAGTCTAATTTACTTGTTGTTTAATAACAAAATTTGATAATTCCAAACTATAAATGTACTAAATTATGCGAGCGCCTTCGTGATTTGAACCCTAAGGGAGAATCTAGCGACGAAGAATAAGGTAAGATATGTATTATATAGATTGTAGTGCATTAGCGTTTAACAAAGCGCCACGTGCTTGCAACAACTTCCCCTTCTCCCTCTTTGCAACTGCGCACGGCAATTGTCATCCACCGCCTTCGTTCAGACTTTAGAGGAGTAGAACGTCCTGATACAAGTTAAAACAGAGAAGTTGCCGTCATGTCAGGGGTTTAAATAGCAGATCTGATTATCCAGAGTACACAGTGTTATTTTAAATAGTATTGACGACTTATCCTCAGCAAAACTAAGCTGTTTTGTGCAGCACACTGTACAAGCGAAGTTTTCAGGTGATAATTGAATTTGTCTATCATGTATTTAGATCTGCAGTTGCAACGCATTTAACTCTTATCTGCTCGCGGATGGTTACCCGCAGGAAATCTTTACTCCAGCGACCTGATAATAATTTTTTTAACTGTAAACCTTTGATCTTTTCTATATTAAGAAACCCATATGAATCTGTTGGTACCACGTTGATGTCTTTGTACATATTCGCAGTCTATTTCTCATTGAAATGTAATCAATATTTAGCAACCAAGCAACAGTCACCAACATTTATTTCCAGATAGGTCAGTCTTTTCTCCTGATTTAATCGATTAATAAAAGTACTGCGTTCTTTAATCTTAATTTAAGGATTTTCAAGGAGCAGAACTACAACGACATTGTTTCTAAAGGCTACGATTTTAACGAACGGTTCTCAAGAGCGAGAACGTTAAACAGTGCATGAAAGTGCGTTTACCACGCATCTCTGCTCAGTGGAGATGAGAAAGCATTAACTACTCGTACTTTGAGAAAACAAAAGACAGTGATCGAGTTGAGGGAAATTTGGTCAATTACAAGTATTAGTTTGACACCAAGATTTGCTCTATAAAATGAAAACTCAGTTTCTAGACGGTATTTTCTCACTAATCTCGCATTCTATCTCATTAATAGAAGTTTTACTGTCAAAATTAAAATTAGTTGTCAAGATCCTACAAAATAGAAGCTGGTGTTCTACACGAAACCAATTTCCAACAGCATTTCATTGACACAGTTTGCCGATGATTTAACTATGTTGAGCAAAGAACTTTCGAAACTTCAGTAAATGAGCTATGAACTTTGTTAACATGATGGACGACTGGTCGAAGATTTTGAGTGTCAAGATGAACCACCAGAAATCTAAAATAGTAACACACAATTAACTGGTAGGTTCACATTACGCATTTAATTCAGAAACGGACTTCACCAGGTAAAATTATTTATATAAGGAAAGTCTTAGCTCACTCTGTAATTCAAGAAACTAATCTGCTATGCCATAATTAGGCCAATTTGGACCTATTTATATGGTATATGGGGCTCTGCAGCAAATGCAAAATATACAAAGAAAATAGAAAAAATCTAAATTCGGATCTTAAGAATGTTGGTTCGTTAGCAGCGCCACTATCCACGGAGATCTACAGGTTCTTCGTCGAAATTCTTAAGGAGCACTATACAGACTTCTTGTGACATGCATTGATCATCCTAACACATTACTCAATGAAATTCCAACACAGATGCATCCTCCTATAACAGAAAGAAGATTAAAATGGAAGAGACACACTGATCGAATTGTTTAAACAGAGGAAGATACCCTCTACACTGTCTCATGTTGTCTTGTTTTTCAATTTTAACGCAACTGTAATGCAACTTTGTTACGACGAAGTTATATAAATCAGAAAACAATTTACAAATTTTCTGTGAAAAATGGCAACATTCTGCTCAAAATTTTAGTGAAACTGTATAAGAAGTTTGAGAAGAGAAAGGTTGATGAGAAATGTGTCACACTCAACTTGAACTGCATTCCTCGCGACAACATTGGCCCAGAGCTGAAGGGCAACCAGACGTGCTCATAAAGTGTTGACAATGTTTTAATCAGACGACCAACGCTTATTACTGCAATCTCATTGTGCAACAATGACGAACCAATGAAACCTAATATTCTGAGCAAGTTCCAGGTCGCCACGCCTCCAAGGTCGTCATTAGCCGAGCCTCTGGAGCCTTAAAATTGGGGAGAAAAACAAACAGAAAGTTTCACTAGCCTACTTTCCCTTTCCTCATGATGAAGCCTTTTGGAATGAAGAATCCACAAGGAAAGATGTCGATAACAGTAGAGTTTTTTTTCCATGGGAGCAACGAAAGCCCTCCATAAAACCACACATGCATGTATTTTGTTGACTTAATAGCAGTATCGCCAAGTAAAACTAAAGTAACGGCGTTCCGAGGAAGGAATTCAATAAGAATCAAAATAATAGTAAACAATGTGTTAATAGAAAAATAATGGATTTTAATTACTTTGGAGTTTTCTTGGGCAATGTCAGGATAAAAGATCTTAACATAAAGTTAAATTTGCTTCAACATATTTGTGGCACAATAACAGAACATCAGCATAGAAACCTCAAAGCCAAACGTTAGCAAGAAGCACATAGAAGATCTAGTTTCCCAACGTCTTTTCTGTTGGTGGGAGACGTTAACGCCCATCACTCTCTTTGGGGTTCACCTCGGGCTTGTGCGAGAGGTAGATTAATTGCCGATGTTTTTTTGACAATTATAACTTAGCTATTCTGAACGCCGGAGAGCCTACATTTCTTTCAGACGCCTTTAATACTTTTTCACAGCTTGATCCCTTGATATAGCAGTTTCTTCACTACATAAAGTTAAATTTGTTTCAACATATTTTGAAGTAGGTTTATTTATTTTTAGGAGGAGTTGTATTTTATTTCGACTGTTGGGGAGTCGAACTTGAAGTAGTTGCAACCGCACGTATGATAAAAAGTTTCCGGTAGCCTTCGCCCCATGTTTAAAGAATATTAACTTTGTAATTTGACTGCTTCTTTAAATATTATATATTCATGTTTGCCTCGGCTGCGTCAGGATTATTGTTAGAGACATGGATTTCTTTGCAGGGAGTAGTGCGGCTAAGAATGTAGGCTTACACAGATTATATTTGTACTTCAATCCATTTATTAATTCTTTAAACGATTAAAATAACACTTCATTGATATATATATATATATATATATATATAGAGAGAGAGAGAGAGAGAGAGAGCTGTGAGATTATTTATTAATTACTAGCATTTTTTAACAGGTAGTAACGCTGTCTACTAGCAACTGCCTTCTGAATTTGTACAATTTGCCCTATTTCAGTTTGTGATTGGCTAATCCTACTCCAATAGAATACTTTCATTTAACTTAAACTTTCTTTCTGGTTGTTGATTTCCTATTTATAAACTGTCTCAAAATTTACATTATTGTTGCTCCAATAATGACTAGTAGCATTATTAAACCTTCTAATTCAGTATTGCCTTAAGCCTACCTCATTGTTACCTCAATGTTAGCAACTTTTAACCTATTATTCTCAAAGCTCCTACATTATTAAATTACGTAATACATTCACATTACATTATTGAACATGAAAACAATAATATAAACATTAATACAATGACTGTTATATGCGTTTTATATATTATATTATACACATATTGCTTTAAGTCGGGCTGTTATTGAATTTTATATTATATAATTTGACTGAAATCATTTAAGTGTTAAAAATACTGCCTCAAATTGTGGTACATTTACAATAACATCAGCATAGAAAGCTCACAGAGAAATCCTCCTTAAATTTGATATGTCCGAGCTTTTTTTTTAAAAAAAAGTTAATTTTACTTTTATTTGCATTATTTATTACTTATGAAAGACTCTGTATAAAAAGATCAATTTTAAAAATAACTGACGTACAAAAAACGGAAAAAATTGCGAATCTTTGACTTTACTGACAAATATTCTCATGCAGTGTAGCAATCCCATCAATATAAATAGCAGTTTTATTGAAAGCTTTTCACTCTTGAGTTGAGCCGTCTATCGGAGGGTGTTCATATCAGCAAGTTGATTGTCGCATTGGAACTATCGAGGAGGAAATGGTGGTACTTCTTGAAGAATCTGTTCTTCTGTTCTTATTAGCGTTCTGTGACTTGGTTCTTCTGTGATTGAAGACTTTCGTTAAGAAGGGAGTGCCTCTCTAAGCTCCTCACCACCCACAACAACAGAGTATTTATTGATATTCATAAGAAAAGACCGCTGTGAATTCGTGAGCGGTATGTTGGTGCATTCCTGTCATCCAGATCCGAGAGGAAAGGACAGCACCTGAGCATGTAACTTGACGTAATAGAGTCTCACATACTTTCTTAGGTTTATAGGTGATGTATTTTGTACAAAATCCACTAGATGCCAAAAAATTTACAGTTTTAGATTTTTGTGCAGTCTTATTAATTAGACTTTCCTCTTTAATTTGATAGATAGTTTATTACTGTAGGCAGAAGACATATTTGAAATATGTTTTAAAAAGTGATACTGAATCTGTTATTCTATACTGTGAATTCTGCATCACTTCACCGAAAAAAAATCATAACTCCTACACTCTTTGGAGTAGAGTGATTACTTTTATCCCATCTTTTAGGGAAGTTTTGTTTTACAAGTTGGTACTGCTGTTAACTATGGCAGCGTCTGTGTGCTAATATCATGTGGTTTCTTGCTTTCCAAATATGTGCGAGTTTGTTTTGTCCATTTTTGCTTTGAGAGGCTTTTCCTATGAATGATATTTTCTTGTATAAATGACTCGTCTCAGAAACTATGCAATAGAGCTAACTTAAATTTTAGGATGACAATCGCCTTCTTACTACGCCATACTGCTTGTTACCAATAAGACGCTACGAAACGATGTGTTTCAACCAATCATGACTGCTTATCCACATTTTTATCACTTCTGTTAATTTGTTTGCGATCGTCATTTGTTTTCCCCATAGATATTCAAAGTTAGTTGCACCAAAACAGCACGACACCAAACAACACAGAAACAGTACACGAAAGCAGTTCGATGAATTAATTTAGTTACTTAATATGTTATTGTATTTATTTCTTGTAATGTTTATATACTTTCTTTTACTCGTGAGATAATTAAATGTCACTCGAGTTTTGATTTTCGCTAGATAAACCAATACCTCTAGTGAGGGTGCTGTTGATAAAAGAAATCTCTTGTGGATCTAATATGGTGTTAATAATGTGGTTGGTTATTTAAAAAATGTATACACATAAATTTTAATAAAAACCACATAATTAAGAAAATAATTATAGGTTCCTCAATAAACTTATGAATAAAAGTACTCCAGTGAACTTAGAAGACATTCATCTATATCCTCTAAATATTTTAGTCTGATATCTCAGATAGTTTCTGAGATACTGGATCATGAAGTTAGGAGTTTATAATCTTCCCTTAAGACACTGAAATTCTTGTAAAATTATACGCACAGTTTAATTATTACTGTAAACAATCACTTTTTGTATTTAGGTATCTGATACCTTTAAAAATTATGACAAATTCAACTATGAATGAAATGATTAATAAATACTGACTGTAAATGAAAAATCTGATGTGATACATTCACACGACTTTCTCTACTCTCTATCGCTTATTAGTTATTATTTCGAAAGTTTATTTTCATTTTACTCCAGAAAAACTTTTCCGGAAACAGCTGCATTACACATTTCGTTATAGATACAAAGGCAATAGTGATAGTCAAATGTTTAAGAACTGGACGTTATGTACTGGTCTTAAAATTCATGCCTTACATGTAATAAACAACTGAATATCGAAAGGACTTGAAAAGAATGACAAAGTTATTGAACAATTCGAACCATTAATAACAGATAACTTGGAAATGGCTTATGCCACAAAAAAGTTATTTAAAATACCTTAAAGAGATCTACAGATTTTGTGTAATACATTTTCGTCTATCGCTTAACGTTTACCAGATATGCAAGATTATATAAGATTCCTTCCGAATGAAGTGGACTTCGCAAGCTATTCCCAGCTATTGTGAAAATTCAAGATATAGATTTTATTTTCAATGTAAATAACTTTAATATATGGCATTTTAAACAAAACCGTTATAACCATTTTTGAGAAAGCAAAAAATGGTCGAAAAATTTTCCATGTAAAGGGTAGTTTGGGGTGGGGAATTTTCTTGAAAATCTTCCTCTTCCATCTTTGGAAGGTTCTGAACCTAAATATCAAGTTTAGTATTTATCCTAATTTTCGCTGTTCAAAGACACATACACACACACAAACACACGGACCTTTCTCTAAAAATCTTATGTGATGCATTCACATAACTTTCTCTACTCTCTATCTTTATTAATAGGTAAACAAACTATTCTTACTAAAGCTTATTTTTCTATCTATATTTAATCCAAATAAACCTTTACAGAAATAGCTACATTACACATTTCGTTATAGATACAAAGCGAACAGCGATAGTCAAATTTTTATGAACTGGACGCTATATGCTGGCCTTAAAATTCCACAGTTTCCATGCAATCGCGAGGAACATCTGAAAATCGATTGGACCTTAAATGAATGACAAATATTGAACAATTCGGACCTTTAATAACGAATATCTTAGAAATGGTTTATGCCACAAAAACGTTTTTTTAAGTAAATTGTGTGTTTTAAAGAGATCTACATTTTCGTGTGGTACGTTTTCGTCTATCTCTTAACGTTTACCAGTTGTACAAAATTCCTTCCGAATGAAGAGGGCTTCCTAGGCTATTGCCAGAAAATTCAATACATAGATTTTATTTCTCATGTAAATATCTTTCATATATGATACTTTAATTAAAAACATTTGAGCCATTTTTTAGAAAATCAAAATTTTCGGAGAATGTTCCATATAAAAGGTAGTTGGGATGGGGGAGTTTCTTGAAAATCTTCGTGTCGAGTCCTTGGAAGATGCTAAACTTAAATACTAAGTTTGGTATTATCGTTTTTGAGTTATGTTGTTCACAGATAGACACACACACACACACACACACACACACACGCACGGACATCTTATAAAAGTGCTTTATTTGGATTCACGATGCATAAAAAATGTATATTCGTTGAAATCTCGGTATCGAATTTTTGGGTGAAATGCAATACTTCCTCTACTTAATATATGTAGTAGAGAAAATAAAAATCCGATGAATACATTCACATGACTTTCTCTATCCTCTATCGTTTATTAGCGGGTATACAATCTGTTCTTACTAAAGCTTATTTTTCTACCTACTTCATTTTAATCTAAATAAACCCTTGCAGAAATACCTACATTGCATATTTCGTTATAGATACAAAGGGAACAGCGATAGTCAAGTTTTAAGAACTGGACGCTGTATGCTGGCCTTAAAATTCCATACTGTTTCCATGCAGTCGCTAGAAACAACTGAATATTGACAGAACTTAGAGAATGAACAAAAAATGAACAAGCCTTAATAACCGATATCTCAGAATTGGCTTATGTCACAAAAAACTTATTTGAAATAAATTGTGTGGTTTTTAAAAGAGATCTATAATTTTTGTGTGGTACGTTTTCGTCTCTTGCTTAACGTTTACCAGTTATATATTATACAAAATTTCATCCAAATAAAGTAGGCTTCACAGGATATTCCTAGAAAATCTAATATATACGTTTTATTTGTAATGTAAATGTGTTTAATATGTCACTTTAATCAAAATCCTTAAAGTTATTTTTTAGAAAATAGAAAATTTCGAAAACCCTTTTATGTAAAGGGTAGCTTGCGGTGGAGGATTTTCTTCAAAATCTTCGTGTCGTATCTTTGGAAGGCATTCAACCTAGATACCAAGTTTGGTATTTATCGTTTTTTTTCTCGTATTTGAGTTATGTCGTTCAGGCATACACACACACACTCACGCGCGGAACTCTTTCTAAAAATGCTTTTTTTTATTAGCGAGCCTCAAAGATACGTATTTCTGGTGAAATCTTGACATAAAAGTTTTGGTGGAATATAATACTTCCCCTGCTTATATACGTAGTAGAGAAATTAAAAAATAGAGATATTAGCTGTTGATTACGGAAAAGAAACAAATTATGTATTTAAAACAAAATATAGGCATTTAAACTTCTGTTTGACGCATTTAAAAAGTATCAACTTGAAAATATATTCTAAAATTTCATAAAGTATTACGAGTAGAAGGCCAATGTCTTCTGTATGGCGAGTTTATAAAAAAGAATGTGTACAAAACTTGTATGGATATATATTGAGCAGGAATATTAAGAGAGTTTCTGGTCAGTTAGTTGCCAACGAAATAGAAATGAAGACATGTAAAGAGACCAGCTTGAGCGATAGAGAAGGAACAGGCCAAAGACTTAATCAATGATGGCAATTTTGTTAAGTATTTAATGACCCCTCACAACTCAGCTGCACAGGATCTAACTATAAATGGAATGGGTGGAATAGTGTTTCCTTTAGTATAGGGTTCACTGACCCAGAAAATCTCTTAGGAAGATAAAAGAAAACCGGTAAAAAATACTTAAGGCACCAACCGAGATTCGAATTCAGGCCATCTGAGCTGGAAGACAAGTCCTATACAGCAGAGGTAGGCATGACGACGATAATGATGATGAATGATATATAAATAATTTGAACACAATTTAAACTTTAAACTACATGGACTTCTACTTTCAAACCACTAAGGCGTTTGCCTACTTTTCGATATCCTATATATCATTCCCTCTGATTTAGATAAGCGGTCGCTCTGGGACAAGTAAGAAGCTAAAGGAAGTGTTATTTACTTGTTTGGATAACCTGCAAGTGTCCAGATAAAGCTATATATTCCTGTCAGATGCTCTCTAAAACTGACTGAATTGGGATTAGTGGTGTAAGTAACACTGTTTATAGCCACTTTCGTGTCGCAGAAGTGTATAACGGGGTAACTGTGTCATACAGCTATAATCCTCTTCATTTACGTTTACGGTCCGCATCGACATTTCACGTACATGAATGGTAAAGTAAAATTCTCCAAACAATAGTGTTACGGTAATTTCTGAGGAAGGCCTAAACGTTAATATGGCCAGATCTTGTGGTCTCTAAACATGCTGATCGAAATGAAAACATTAAACTTCTACGATTGTATCGAGGGTTGTGACTGGGGTACAACAAGTTAATAACTTCAACTATGGTGTGTCGCCGGCTTTATTTGTTTTTGGAGTGAAATATGCTCCCATATTCATACTTCCAGATTCTGATGAAGGCAGAGAATGAGTCTAATTGAAGAGAAATATCGAGGGCGTTTCTTTGTGGGGGGGTGGTTCTCAAGCATGGAAACCGATACTAAATAAACATTTCTTCTTCCTAGATGACAAATGGTCATGTGTCAAAGTTCTGGCTTTTCCTTTCCTCCTCAGAGTCTGGTATTAAGAATGCGGGAGTGAATGTGAGTGTGTTTAAGTGTAAAAAATGCGATGTTAACATACGCATCTGTACCCATTCTTCAACAAAGTACCATTACAAAAGCTTATTCTTCTATTTCATGCTAATCGAGATAAACATTTGCAGAACTGGCTTTATCAGTATTTTCTTGTAGTTACAGGGGAATTAGGGGAATATAGTAGCAGTAATAGATAGTAAAATCTTTCAATTACGGGTTGCTATGTGATCACTTATCTTAGCATGACCACTTTTATCCACCTGAAAAAGTTTTAATTAAATTTAATTGAAAATTCACACCAATAACAAAGAATATCTCGGAAATAGTGAACGCCACAAACAATTTTATTTGCAATAACTGTGTAGTAAGACGAGATATACGTGTTTTGTGTAGTAAGATATTTTCTATCTCTTACGGTTTACCAATTACGCAGAGGTCATTTGGTGTTCACAGGTTATTTCCAGAAAATTCAAGAAATGTCATTAACGATTTTGATTAAAGTAGCACCGTACGCCTCAATATGTTTAAAATATTTGTATGAAAAATAATATGTATATCCTCAGTCTTCTACGAATTACCTGCGAAGTCCTCTTCATTCTTCTTCATTCTGAGAAACTGCATAATTAGTAAACCCTAAGAGAAAAATCTTAATTCACAAAAAATGTAGAGCTTGTTAAAGTGCACAATTTATGGCAAATACATATTTTTTGTGGCGTTAGCTATTTTCGAGTTATTCTTTGGTATTGGCTTGAATTTCTTTTTATGCTCATGCAAAGAGTATGGAATTTCAAAGAAATCACATTGCCATGCGATTTTTACTTTCTCTACTACGTATAGTAAGTAGGGGAAGTATTGTATTCCATCCAAAAATTCGATACCGAGATTTCACCGGAAATACATGTTTTGAGACTCCCTGAATCCATAAAAAGCATTTTTGGAAACATGTCCGTGTGTGTGTCTGTGTGTGTGTGTGTATTTGTGTATCTGTGTGTGTGTGTGTGTGTGTGTATGAACAGCATAACTCAGAAACGAAGAGTCGGATAAACACCAAACTTGGTATTTAGGTTCAGTATCTTCCAGAGATGCGACACGAAGGTTTTCAAGAAAATCCCCCTACCCCAGACTACCCTTTACATGGAACATTTTTCGAAAATTTTAATTTTCTCAAAAATGGCTCTAACGATTTTGATTAAAATATCATATGTTTAAGATATTTTCATGACAAATAAAATGTATATCTTGAATTTTCTGGGAATGTCTCCAAAAGTATTCTTCATTGTGAGCGACTTTTGCATAACTGGTAAACCATAAGAGATAGACAAAACTTTACTACACAAAAAATGTAGATCGCGTTAAAATACACAATTTCTGTCATACACATTTTTTGTTGTTGAGTGAACCATTTTCGAGATATTGCTTGTTATTCCCTTAAATTTTTCAATACTTATTTTCTCAAATGGGAATTCGTTATTCATTTTTGCATTCCACCCAAAAATTCGATACCGAGATTTCACCGGAAATACATGTTTTGAGACCTCCTGAATCCAAAAAAAGAATTTTTGGAAACATGTCCGTGTGTGTGTCTGTGTGTCTGTGTGTGTGTGTGTCTGTGTGTGTGTGTCTGTGTGTGTGTCTGTGTGTGTGTGAACAGCATAACTCAAAAACGAACAGTCGGATAAGCACCAAACTTGGTATTTAGGTTCAGTATCTTCCAGAGATGCGACACGAAGGTTTTCAAGAAAATCCCCCCACCCCAAACTACCCTTTACATGGAAGATTTTTCGAAAATTTTAATTTTCTCAAAAATGGCTCTAACGATTTTGATGAAAATATCATATGTTTAAGATAATGTCATGGGAAATGAAATGTATATCTCGAATTTTCTGGGAATGTCTCCAAAAGTATTCTTTATTGTGAACAACTTTTGCATAACTGGTAAACCATAAGAGATACACAAAATGTTACTACACAAAAAGTGTAGATCGCGTTAAAATACACAACTTATGTCATATACATTTCTTTTGTTGAGTGAACCGTTTTGGAGATATTGCTTGTTATTTCCTTAAATTTTCCAATACTTATACTTTTTCTCAAATTCGTTATTCATTTTTTTTATGTCCTGGACATGCAAAGAGAATGGAATGCACCACATAGCAACCAGCGTTAAAATATTTGACTATCGCTTAAAAGCTACCATATTCCCCTTGCATCTACAAGAAAATTACCAATAAGATTGACATATCGATATCTCGATTAACATGAAGCATATGGAGAATAGGCGTTTTTTAAAAATAGTGTGTACAAGAGTAGAGAAAGTCATGTGAGTGTAACACATCAGATATTTTTTTGTCTTGGATATGCAAAGAGTATTAATCTGTGGCAAAGGGAATGGTGCTGCACCTAGCAACCAGCTATTAAGAGATATGTATGTGCTTAAAGGCTACTGTATTTCTATATTGCCCTTGTAAATATATTTTCCCCTTACATCTACAAGAAACTTAGCTATAAGATAGAGTCGGCAAATGTTTATCTCGATTAACATGAAGTAGATGGAGAATAAGACTTTGTAAAAATAGTTTGTACAAGAGTAGAGAAAGTCATGTGAGTGTAACACATCAAATTTTTTAAAATCTGTCTGTTGCTTTAGCGTACTGTATTATTATTATTGTACATACAACAAAATACGTAAAAGAGCAATTAAAGTTTATCTCTAGAAGTAGATAGACGAATAAGCTTTTGTAAGAATATTTTGTAAAAGAGTGGGTAGAGAAAGTAGCGTGACTTTTGCGTTGTCATCAACATTTGATGCTACATAAGATTTCCTCGGTGCAAAGACGAAGCAAAACAGTAGTATGGAATGGTTTCATAAGTATGGCTACTAAGTTCCTAGGAAACAACAAGGTACTCGACTACTTGAGGGCATTGAAAACATGCTGGAGAGATTGAAAGTCTTGATGTACTCATTGAGTTTAATGTTGCATTTTCTGAATGCACATCTCCACTTTTCCCCTCAAAATCTCTATGCAGTTTGCGAGGAGTAAGGTTTATAATAAGAAAGATGTTATGGGTATGGAAAGAAATATCAAGGCCGGTGGAACAATACAACAAAAGGCAATTGCTGGAAGATGCACTGAGATGTCCAGAAAGCTCCTTAAAGCTCCCTAATTATGATTTTGTAATAGGTTCCTAAAATATAATGCTGGTACTAGGCATAGGATATGTTTCATTTCAAGTTATTTTCTGCATTACAATGCAACTATTCGCTAAAGTTTCAATGAATGTTACCGAAAACTTGAACATAGAAAAATACGGAGCACAGGTTTGGTTTTGGCCATCCAAAAATATACAAACACCCAGAGTAGTAGTTGTGAGCGCTAGACGACATCTTGTCGGAATTTGAAGTGAAAATGCCTCCACTGTAAATATCCCAACCTTCTATTGATAGAATCTTTAAGAGTGTTGTTTTGTTATTTTCCATACTGCACTGGTCTTTAAAAATAAAATCGAAGTATTTACTGTTATTTTATATTGTAAATATATTCATTTAATTCAATATTATTATAGCGGTATTTCTGTTTTTTTTAGAACAAAAAGCATAATGTACGCAACTGCAGTCAAATGTAAGCTCGCTTGGCTTCACACCGATTATTTTACGTGGGTCCTTCCCATCCTTTACCGCAAGCATATTTTACTGCATGACGTTCGGTTTTGAATGGATGACCAGTCCATTTCGACTTAACGATAATTACACGACATTCCTGTCAGAGTTTTGAAGTGAAAAAGTCTCCTTTACAAACATCAAACACCATCGAGGACAATCTCCTTCCGTGGTGTAGTGGTTATCATGCTATCCTGTAGTTCCGGATGTCGCGGGTTCAAATCCGGCGGATGACGATGGGTTTTTTCGGACGTAGAAATCCTTAGCATGGTTTCCTTCGGAAGGAAAGTAAAGCCGGTGGTCCCGGGTCGTAAATTTGCGGCTCGTCAAAGAACCTCAAGCCCGATAAAGAGGCATCTGAGCAAAATTACCGGTCTTTCACGCCCAGTATAGAATGGGACGCTAAGGACCACGGCAGTTAGGGAGGCGTCCATAAATAAAAAAAAACTCAAGAAACTCAAACCATCCAGGACTGTGTCCGTAAACAGAGCATAAGCGACCCATGGGAGGGGCTGAGAGGGGCTATAACCGCTTCCCCTTAATTAAAGAAAAAAACTCGACAGTTGTTATAGTTAAGGGAATGGTGTTGTGAGGCTTTGGTAAAACCAACACTTTTATTTCTATTCTAGTTCTTTAAATCAGATGAGCATCTGGTCGTTCAGAGACAGTGAGTGAACGTATTTTGGGGTGGCCTATATCTCAAAAGATGTTTCACTAACTCGTGAAGAAAAAGAAGCAGGTAGGCCGAAACAACTATGCTGTACATTTACTAGTAAAACTTTAAGAATTAAGCAATGAGGAGCAAAAACTTACAGTAAAACTGAGTAATCGCTTAAACATTACATTTAAAAGGCATGTTTATGTCTTTTTATAACTTTTTTTTCAAAATTTAAATTAATTTTTGTAACCAAAGAATTATCCGTGAAACAGTTATACAATGTTTGAATTTAGAGAGGTAAAACGCTCTATTATTGACTGCATTTTGCTCATTGGTCTGATACATATATTTCAAAATCTTCCTAAAGGAATCGTAGATCGGCCTAGAATACAGACTGATTGATTTCTCAATGCTATTTTGCCATTAAGAAGAAACGGAGAGCTTAAACAGTAATGATTTCATTATGGCAGCATCAACAATAGTAGGAATATAAACACATTAATGCAGCGTTTTTGAGTAAATGAAGTGATTGAAACCACTTTCATTACATATAATGCATACGCCACAATAACCTTATGAAATCCCTCCATTTATTCTCAGAGACCCCGTATGACATAATCAGGGCAACTGGCATGTGCCGTGCCGTTTAAAGAATTAGGTGTGACGTATTAGTTGAGACTTGGTAATTGCTCCGGAGAAGGAAAGACCCGTTTATTTTACAAGCATGTATGTGTGTTCAAACTAAATCATGCAATTCCCCAGACCTTATCACGTATCACTCACTTAGTGTTTACCCTGACCTACACTTCTTAGTGAACCCCTCTCTCTACTGGAGAACAGTGAATCGCATTTTCTGACGTCACAAAGCATTCAGTTGGCTGAACTGCATTTCCCCATATAAAAACAAAAATTCAAATTTTACTAATAATGGCCAACGTTTTGCCCATCATTCCGTATAATTCAGAGGACAGAAAATTAGCGCTACAATAAAATGTATTATCTCCGAATTATCGAAATATTATATTTAACGTACGTTTTCTTCCTTTTTATTTTCTCTACCAGGTACGTAGCAGGCGGAGAAGGTATTGCATTCCAGTCAAAACTTTGATATAAAGATTTCAGAAGGAATACATGTTTCGAGGACCTCTGAATCCAAAAGGCACATTTTAAGAACATGGTCCGTGTGTGTGTGTGTCTGGTTGTCTGTCTATGTGTCTGAGAACAGAATAATTCTAAATCGAATTTAGAGTTTGAGTTTAGCATCTCCCAAATATGCTTTACGAAGATTTAAAAAAAATCCTCACCCCAAACTCCCCTTTACATGGAAAGATTTTCGTTATTTTTTATTTTTTCAAAAAGGCTCCCGCCATATGCTTAAGACATTTTCATGATAAAATTTTATATATCTTGAATTTTCTCTGAATAGCCTGTGTAATCATCATTGTAAATGACTTTTGCAGATTTGGTAAACCGTAACGAAGTTGACAAAACCTTACTACACAAAAAGTATATCTCGTTAAAGCAGGACATTTATGTCATATATAATCTTTTTTGTTCCGTTAACCATTTCCGAGATACTTTAATTGGTTTGAATTTTCAAATACTTATCCTTTTGTTTTGAAGTGCTAAGTCGCTATTCGTTTTTTTCTCATGGTGGTCATGCAAAGAGCATGGAATTTCAAACCGTCATACAGCGACCCACATTTTACTTTCTCTACTACGTATAGTAAGCAGGGGAAGTATTGCATTCCATCCAAAATTCGACTCCGAGTTTTCACCGGAAATATATGTTTTGAGGCCCCCTGAATCCAAATAAAGCATTTTTGGAAACATGTTCATGTCTGTGTCTGTCTGTGAATATCATAACTCAAAAAACCAAAAGTCGGATAAATACTACACTTGGTATTTAGGATCAGTATCTTTCAAAGATGCGACATGAAGATTTTAAACAAAATCCTCCCACCCCATACTACCCTTTACATGGGAAGTTTTCGACATTTTTGATTTTCTAAAAAAATGGCTCTAACGATTTTGATTAAATACTATATATGAAGTATATTTACATGAAAATAAAATGTATACCTTGAATTTTCGAGGAATAGCCTATGAAGTCCTCTTCACTCGGAAGGAATTTTGTATAATCTTGTATAACTGGTAAACGAATAGACGAAAAATTACTGCACAAAAATGTAGATCTCTTTAAAACACACAATTTATTTAGAACAGGTTTTTTGTGGCATAAGCCATTTCTGAAATATGCGTTATTAAAGGTTGAATTGTTCATTTCTGCTCATTCTCTTAAAGTCCTTTCACCATTCAGCTGTTTCTCGGGATTGCATGGAAACAGTATGGAATTTGATGGCCAGCATATACCGTCCTGTTCTTAAACATTTGACTGTCGCTGTTCTCTTTGTATGTGTTACGAAATGTGTAATGTAGCTATTTGTGCAAAGGTTTAGTTGGATTAAAACGTAGTAGACAGGTAAATAAGCTTTAGTAATAATAATTTGTATACGCGATAGAGGGTAGAGAAAGTCATATGAATGTATCACATCAGGTTTTTATAATATCTTACTGTCGTTTTAGCCTAGTGTATTCTTCCTATACTACAACGAAATGTGCAAATGTGTAATGCAGATTTCTCTCGAATAACAAGAAGTATATAGAAATATAAGCTTTTGTAAGAATAGTTTGTAGATAGGAGTAGAGAAAGTATGTGAATGTAACACATCAGATGTTTTAATAATATTTTAAAACAATGTTTGGAGGTTCAGCGAAAGCTAAATAACGAGCATACTTGGTACAAGCGCCTAGAAGCAATTCTCAATGAAATAGGGTGTGGGGATATTTGGAGATATAGACAATCACGTGTGAAGGGATGTTGGAAAAGAGTTAGATTGAGGATGGAAGATATGGAAAGACAGAAAATAATTGGTAGTTTTAATTCAAAAACATCATTATATGTATATACAGAGATTAAAAGGACATGGGAAAGAGAAAACTATGTGGATGTTTGTAATAAAATAGCAAGAGAGGGCTTTGCATGAGCTAGGTCAGGGGTGGTGAGGTTAAAAGTCATAGGAGAAGGAGAAAATGAAGGCAAATGCCCATTATGTAATAGAAAATTTAATAATTATTGGCATTTAATGTTAGAATATGAAGAAAAAATGAATATGAGGAAAAAATTGCAAAGAAACTATTGGTCTAGATTACCAAATGAAATTATAGGTAAAATGATGTTAAGAGTTAAATCCAAGGAAAGTTTAATTGAAATAGGAAAATATTTAGGTATAGTGAGAAATAAATAGTTGAAAAAAATCAGAAATAGGGAATAGAAAGAAAATGTAGATTGTTGAATCTTAAAATTAAATAGGACCCAATAACTCAACAACCATGGTGTTGGATGTTTTCGGGCCCTTAGTAATGCAGCAACTTGGTGAAAGAGAAAATGATATGTAAAGGGTAATGTGTAGAGATAAAATTATGTATTATAGAACTTATATGAGAATTAATTTATGTAACTAACGAAGTGAAATAAAATATCGATCTATCTACTAATTATTTGACTTTTAAAGTTGATGTTTAGGAGATAGATGATCCAGATTTTTATGCTCCATTTTGTTTTCCGACGTACTTTGATCTGTGTTGTGTTGATAGCACTGTAGTGAAAGAGCATAGCTGAGAATGAGAAAAAGGCACTCGAGTCGTGTTAAGGAATTCGCTTAATGGCGCGAGAAGTACACTTTTGATTAATACACACCGCCCATCACGAGTCATCAGGAATTCCTGCAAACCGGTTCTGAAACTTCGCGTGCCTCAAATTCAACATTCCACAACACGTCAGCATGATAGTATCATTTCCTAAATGTGAAACTCAAATTGGAAATTAAATACCAGTAGTGACAGTTAGCAAATAACGGATACGGGTAATTAAACTGTTTTTACCACTCAAAACGTTGTGTTCAAGGTTTTGTCTGGAAGGAATCTTATTCATGTTTTTGCATAAGTTTACGCTCTCAGCGCATGTAAGGCGTCCATTGGTCTTATTTTCGGTATTTATTTATTGCCAGTTTAATTCCTTTGGTCATATCGCCACATCCGAAGGTCCAGTGCGTCTTTGGTAACTATCGGTTTTTTATAAAGTAGAGCTCCTTAAATCTTAATTCTTCCTAGCGTCACCACATAGACATCTAGCTTCGAATCACCTAATTTGTTTACAGGAATACATAAACATAAATCCTGATGCGGTGCTAAAAATGTGAAGAGTCCAGGGGGAAAAAGAACAAGTTCAGTCAATTATAGTGATTTTTTTGGAGAGCAATTTTAAAGTTTAACAACTCATAAAGGCCTAAATGACAATGACAATGACCAATTGATGGAGAGGACACCTAGCGCCTCGACCCCAATGCATCTTTTGTGCATACACCTCCGGGAGGACCGGATGAGGTGAGGGAGGAACTGAAGAAGACGTATGGGCTGCAGAACAGGTCGGTGCAATCGACAGAGACATTCAGAGTTCCCTAATAGCTCCAGGCTTGACCACCCGGCTACGGGAGGGTCGCTCGGAGTCGTCCCTCGAGCGGGACCAGGAAAACACAACCCACAACACAACCGGGAAGGTTCGACGAGCCTCTAGCAGGGCCGAGAAGAAATTCCAAATCGCAAGCCTTTGCGCCATCTACCCGATACCGATCGAATCACAGTCCCGGATTTATCCTGAAACATGGAGGGACATGAAATGAGAGAAAATGGGAGAGGGAGGAAATCCGTGGTAGAATACTCCTCTCCAGCATTCGCCTGTGCCAACCAGGGAAAACCACAAAGAATCCATGGCGGCCAGCAGAAATCGAACCCGGGACCTCCAGAATGAGAGCCTCACACGTTATCGTGGAGAAGGCCTAAATTACAGTCAGTCATTGTTGCAAAATTATTTCTAAGAACTAACACTATTGAAGAACATGCAGGTAGAAGATGAAAACTGTCTCTGGTTTTATACCGTAGGAAATTTAACAACTTTAAAAAGATTGTAGTAACTTTGGAAATATTTTCTCTGGAATTAATGTGAATAAAGACTAAATGCTACTACTCCCATTAGTTTTATATAGTATGGTGAGTCGTCACGTTTTTAATTCGCGTCACATATGCACTTGATTTTTACTAAGTAGCGCAGATGTGATATGAATTAAAAACGTAATGACTCACCATACTATATAATGATTACAACATCACAGTTATTAATACTTCTTCAATCATAATCTCATTAGTTTATTGAAAAGCAATATTGTCTGTTATTGACCGTTTGTATGTGGAACCACACTTGCAATACTTGAAAGCACTTTTTTGTCATTGTTTGACATTAAAGCAAAGACAATATTTATACATAATTATCGAGATGAGAAGCCACAGACATTCACTAATGACGTAGATGGTGTGTAATCTCTGTTATTCTTGGATTTGTACAGATTTGAAAATCAGCTAAAAACAAACATATAAAACCTAAAATACAAACATGTAGAAAGGCATTTATCATATTCACGTTAATTAATCACCTTAGTCACATATTCATAATATTGATAATGTTTTAAGGAACTTTATTATACCCAAGTCATACAGAAAATTTGCGAAAAGGTAATTAAAATTATAGAATTATTAAATTTATGTATTAGGATATAAATGTTTCCCATTGTCTTAGTGTGTTATTTCTCTGTTTCACTGTGACTTGGCATGTTATTCTCCTGTATATATTTTCATTAACAGCGCATATCTCCTGACTTAACTGCTTATTCCTTATTCTCATAACGCTACCGAAAACATCGCATTTACATTACTGCTGTGACCACATTTCCAATAGAAAATCACGGATTTCTGACTTAGCCTGTTTTCCCCAGGACTCTTCATGTGTTCCATCTTCCAAGCAATTCTCATGTTTCTTGTTAATTGCATCGTTGTCTTCCTGTGCCATCTACTTTATTTCTTTTTCTTTTCTTTAGTGGGTGGAACTTTGGTAATGAATATCCAGTCTGGTGTTTACCCGGCAACTTAGGGAAATTGAAGTAGGTTTAATTTTAGGAGGAGTTAGGGAGCCGATCTTGATGTAGTTGTAACCACGTATGGTACCCGGTGGCCTTCGCCCCAATGTATAAAAATATTAACTTTGTAATTTGACTGTTTCTTTAAATATTTGTTTGCCTCGGCTGCGTCAGTATTATTGTTAGAGACATGAATTTCTTTGCAGAGAGTGGTGTGACTGAAGAATGTAGGCTTATACATATTATAATTTTTACTTCACTCCATTTATTAATCCTTGACACGATTTAAATAACACTTCACTGATATAGAGAGAGCTGTGAGATTATTTATTAATTACTTGCACTTTTTATCACGTAAACTATTTTTGTCTCACACTGAATACGTATTAAACTTCTCGAGGACGCATCTCGCGTCCAGTTAGTAACACTGTCTACAAGCAACTGACTTCTGAATTTGTACAATTGGCGCTATTTCAGTTTCTGATTGGCTAATCCTACTCCAATAGAATACTTTCATTTAACTTAAGCTTTTTCTGGTTGTTGATTGGCTATTTATAAACTGTCTCAAAATTTACATTATTGTTGCTCCAATAATTACAAGTAGCATTATTAAACTTTCTTATTCATTATTGCCTCAAGGTTAACTTATTGTTACCTCATTGTTAGCAACTTTAACCTATTATTCTCACACCTCCTACATTATTAAATTACGTAATACATTCACATAACATTATTGAACATGAACGCAATAATATAAACATTAATACAATGACTGTTACATGCATTTAATATATTGTTACATATACATATTGCTTATTGAATTTATATTATATAATTTGACTGAAATCATTTAAGTGTTAAAAATACTGCTTCAAAATATACATATATATATATATATATATAAATAAAAAAGATAAATTGCCTGGCACAGAGGATTTGAACCTGCAAGCCCCCCAAATGTGAGCCACAGATGCTACTGCTTAAGCCATCTCACTTGGACACATAAATGTGTGTTATCTATGTCATAAAAGTATTAAATTTCCTTAATATAATTAACCTTTTGCGTACAGGCTCTGTATCCCTAAGATTTTGGTTTTCCTAGATTGAGGGGTTCTCTTTTTTTCGCCTAAGAGTAATACATTTCAGTGGTAGAGTTACTGGTAGCAGATTTTATTTTCACCCTCTTCTTTTTCGCGACTGCTATATATAGGGTAGCTATAAAATTTGTCACTATAGCAATTAACGCATAGAAACACACACCACATTCCTCAAGTATAGAACGTGTTATACATATCCACTAGCATTCTCAACACACGCCTTCAAAAGCTCTTTCCTTTCAATGGTCTTCAACACGTGAGGAATTAGAGCAGCTCCTGCGATGGTTATCCTCTCCATAAGGTCATCTACATTATGAATTTCCGTTGACAGCATCAAGTTCTAGTATGATTTCTTCAGCCAGCATAAGCAGATGTTTCCACCTGGTGACTTATGAATCAAAGAAGAATGGACCAACAATCTTATCATCACATAAACTATCTCGCACCATTTTGGGGGGGGGAGAGACTTGATCCTGGGGTTTGTATTTGATCAATACTCATATTTTGTTCAGTGATTCTCCACGAATGATTATCTCTGAGAAAGATGAATTTAGTGTAACCCTATTTTCATGCTCATCCTCCGTTGTATAAAGCAGAAGCTTAACTTGTATGAATGGAATCGTTCAGTCTTCAAATTTTCTGCTCATTGCTCCGAAGAACGGCAATTTTGTTGCTCGTGCGCCTCACCGATTTTGTTAAACTAGCATGCAATTTATCAAGCTCTGCTACTCTGATCTATTTTCCTTATATCTGTATCACAATATTTGTCCAACAACTTGTGACCTCTTTGGATGGTTTTTGTTGAACTCTGCTGCCATGACTCTCTGTGACCATCTCTCTTGTTCGCAAACAAGAAGGAACAGTTATATCCTCGTTTTTTGTCAGCACTAGGTATAAGACTATATTAACATTTAAATTAAGTGGAAACACAACAAATAGTAATGCATTTGTGCGCGACAACGGAAAACGAAATGATGATTTACGTGCTCACAGATCCTAAACACAAATAAAATGAAGTCTTCTTATGGATCCAGAGTTTATGGCGACACTTTATATCTATCTATACTCAAATGGAAACTTTTTGCTTCTTTTAATTTGTATCTCTTATCTTTAACTTTTTATCCTCATTTTTAGTCAGTCTGTTTCCATTTCAAATTTACTGTTGCAAGTTTTTAACATACTACCAACCTGAAGGGTGTTTGAGACCATTCATAAATTCTTGGCAGTATTTTTGCCTGGCCGAGGCCTTTAGAGATCTACAAATGAACCATACGAATCTTCCTGCAACAGGTAAATAATAATAATAATAATTTAAATAATAATTCAGATAATAAATAATTACTATCTAAATTATTATTGTCTTTTCAAGACAACCCCGTCTCTATGTATTTAAAACTGCCATCATTTATTTATTATAAGGCATACATGAAATTTTAGTGGCGTCTGTTAAGTACTTTTATGTTGAACATATGTTTGTCCATCGTTAACTAAATTTGTGAAGTTATTTAGGTTATATGGCTTTTATCTTCAGCAAATTCTTCACTGAAAGAAAAGAATCAGAAAAGGATACTCGTGTTTTAGAAGTTATTCCAAAATCGAGGTTTCTTATTGGGGATCGCTTGACTGTTTTTGGAATTAATAGTGTGGAAATTCTTAGAATCATTAGAAGTACTGTTTTCAGTATCTAGCATATCATGCCCTTAGAAATGACGAACATCTCCCCTAATGCACTTACTTGATAATTCCCCAGCAAGTGTGACTAAGAAAGGAAACGTCACGTTATCATTGTCCGCAGAGCAAGGGTTTCTCGTTTTGTGGGAAGTAAAAAAAATGGTTTATAAAGGAACACTGATATATGGTTTGTAATTTACCTAAAATTATTTTAATTTACCCTTTTATAAGCATTAAGTGACGCTGTTTCAGTTGAACTAGGAAAATGCAATTGCTCTAAAACACGTGTTTTTAAAAATACCAAACTAATTTGTACTAAATATTTGTACATTATTATATATTACAGTTAGAAAGAAAAAGTTTCTATTTTAATATCTACAATTTAAAATGTCTTCAACTATACCAAAAATTCGTAGTGAAAAGTAAAGTGTAAACACTAAGGGACCAAACTAGTTATTAGTATAAAAATATTTGCTTCATCGATTCAAAACTTCAAAAGCGTAATATTAAGTAAACGTGAAAGGTGCAGAGAAATCCTTAATTCAATCTGGGCTGTTTGTTATATCACCAGTTTTATCCACTTTGGCCTCGTTCCAACTGAAGGCATTTAATGAATTTTGGCACATTTTGTTCTCCCATTCCTTGTGCTTTTTATATTTTAATGGATTATCACAGTCGGTGAAGTAATGAAGTACAACTAAGTGTTTGTATTTATATTTTAAAGCATGACTTTATGCTTTTCTGCAAAGCACAGTCGTCAATGTGCTTAGCTTCACGTGCTGATATTGACTTTTGTTTGCTCTTGTAGACAATTTAGCTTCTCAGAAAAGTAACGGTATTGCTGCAGTGTCAGCCAAGAATGCTGGTAACCCTGGAGCCAATTTGGCTACTGTAGAGGAGATGCAGAAAGTTCTATTGGCAACAGACAGTATGTTGGTGCATCACTTTGATCTAACATCTAAATTCACATTATAGAAATTCAGTATCGAGACTTTCATCCTCCGACAGTCTTGCCATAGCTCCTAACTGGAAACAAGTTTGTCTATATACAGCGTAGTCTTCCAAGAAGTACAAGGTATTCATTCTAACTGTAAATCCATCTATACCGATGAATCCAAATAGAAAACAGAGTGAGTGTGCTATGATAAACCCTGATAATACAACTAAATTAAAGCTTCCGTATTTTTCCTGCAAGCTTTATGCCATTAAACAAGCATTTATATACGTAATCCAATTCAGCCACAATAACTAACTTATGCTTACTAATTCACTAACCACTCTGCAAATCTTAGAGACCGCTCGACTGATTGGCAGTTACTCCAGGAAAATAAAACTTTCATCATCTAGATATTACAAACAATAAAAACATCCTTTTTACATGGATTCCATCTCATCGTAGCATCAAAGGCGTTGAAGAAGCAGACAGAGCAACCAAAGAAGCAACTCAACTAACAGAGATTACAGAAGATTCAGTACCTTATCGTGGTGTCTTAAAATACTTTTCCAGGCAACTCAGAGAAAAATAGAACCAGACACGGAGCCAAAAACTACCAGACAAGTTAAAAGATGGCCAGTAGTTCTTACCTCATACGCTCCCTAAAGAGAAAAGAGCAAATCATTATCACAAGATTACGAATTGAACGTACTGGACTAACCCACTCATCTCGTGAAGTTTGCAACACCCACCTTACTATTAACAGTAGTAGCGCTAGTGTTGATAGTTTTACGACAATTTAATTGAGGTTAACGAACGCTTCTTTTCATGATAATTATTTCGAGACCGAAGGTCGAGATATAATTATCTTATGAAAACATGCATGAGTTTGAAGCCGAAATTAAATTGTCATGTAAAACTAGTGACACGAGTGCTACTCGGCTAGATAATCACACGAAAAAATTATTATGAACTTAGTTTAGCGCCAACCGTGTTTGTTAGTCCTGCAGAATGGAAGCAATCCCTTTGTCGCTGAGCCATCAGTTTTATAATTTCTCTCCCTACAGAATTCTGAAAATTGGTTCCACACCATACTTTTGTTCTTCTTTGTGTTTTCTGGCGTTAAATTATCTACAGCTGCTTTAGTAGTCCTCCGTGGTGTAGTGGTTACCATTCTAACCTCTAGTTCTCGAGGTCGCGGGTTTAAACCAGCGGAGGGCGATCGATTTTTTTCGGGTGTAAAAATCTTTAGCATGGCTTTCTTCAGAAAGAAAGTAAAGCCGGTGGTCCCGTCTCTAAATTTATGGCACGTAAAAGAACCTGAAGCCTAATAGTGAGGCCTCTGAATAAAATTTCCGATCTTTCACGCCCGATATAGAATGGAACGCTAAGGACCACAGCAGTTACAGAGCGTCCATAAATAAAACTCAATTTAATTTACAGCTGCATTTACATTACCAATATTTCGACTTCCAAAGCGCGATATTTTTAGTTGCTATTATTGTAGTCACAGCTTACGTGATCTCACTCACTGCATTCAAGCAAATTAAAAACAAGTGCATCACTATGAAATACTATCAGTATAGTAATCGAAGGAATTACTATCAGTGTAGTACAGCTTTGATTGGCCAACTGGCTAGCGTACTCTTCCTGTCATTGGCTAATGGCACATTGAGTGCGATTATGAAATATATTTTCATAGAACGACAGCTCTACGGCATCACTGAAGATCTGTCCACAATATTGAATAGTTTATCAACATTCAAGCAAGTTCTCCTCTTCCTCAAAAGTATAAAACTTAAAAATTTAATATATTTATTAACAATCCTTTGTTTAACTCTGTGTTAAACATTTTTGCTTGTAATATAATCAACTGAATTGTTTTAAATATTTTATAGTCGCGGTATGATCAAGCTGTCAAAGCAACTTAAAATAAATAAATTTAAAAAAAAGTTCTGAGACCGCGGAGATTCTTGAGTGCCAGATCAGATGACAAGGAAACAACCTTGCATTGCATTAATAACTCGCCACATATATGGTGGACGAGGAAAGCCAATAAATAAATGCAAATATTACACATTTGCCAGGATTACAGACTGTGAACTCCATGGCGCGACCAATATCTTGTCCAACAGGAAACTGAACCAGGATCCCCCCTGCTGAAGGCGAGCACATTACCTCCTGCTCAGTGGGCAGCAAAGCCATCCATTATTGAAGAGGTTAATGCTTTGTACAGAGATAGGGTGTTTCCTAGGCTTGTGCTAATTACACACTACGCTCCAAATGTTACAAATATCAGCGAGAAAACCAGTCTCCTAAGCTTTGGGCAGCTGAAGTTCTAAAATAATATGCATGGAATCTGTATAGCTAAGAGGTGAGGTAAACGACAAAAATATATGGAATTGCGTCAAAAAAAGTCTAATAGCAACCGATAGGGAATAGAATCGGATTGTAAAACCTAAGCCTTCTCTAAGCCTAGCATGTAAATAAAATTGATAAAGAGGTATTACTTGTTTTAGGAAGAAAGGAAAGGCATGAATGGCATGGTTTGAACTGGGAGGCTGGAGAGCACAAAAATGACTGACGATTCTGGTAGGAGAAGACTTGGTACATATTTTGGTGGAATGTGCACAGTGGGAGAAGAAGGAAAAAAATCAAATTCACAGAAAAATTATTAAGTCCAACAAAAAGGAGATCTTCATGTTTGGATGTGCTGGCTGACCAGAGGAATTGGCATAACATAGGTAATGTGCAGGAAGTCTGATAAAATTTGTTCAGATAATCAGAGGCAAATTATATCTATTGTTCTCCTTTCTTTCCTTCACACTGAACTTGTATCTTAAATATACATGTATTACCAATGACACAATCACTAAGTGTTTGTATAATGGAATCAATTGTTCTTCCACACAAGCCGTGTGTTGGACAGAGTTGGAAAGGTAAAATCAGACGACTGAAAAATTCAATGCCATAGCCGGGATTTGAGCCACGGATCTTCCGCCTCCGTCCGGTTGCTCCAACCACTGAGCTATCATGGCAACATTGCGAATCAGTTGGGGCATTTAATGTCGTACCGGCATGTTGCCATAGTAGCTCACGGAGACCGGGAGATCCGTGGTTCAAATCCCGGCTATGGCATTGAACTTTTCAGTCGTCTGATTCTATATTTGTATAATAACTTTAATAACCAATAAAGATACCTTATCTATCTATCTATCTATCTATCTATCTATCTATCTATCTATCTATCTATCTATCTATCTATCTATCTATCTATCTATCTATCTGTATGTCTAAGGGTTAATGTATCCTACACAAACACAACCGCCAAGTTCTAGAAGTTGGCTTTGCCTAACGGCTTTCAGATACACTAATTAGCAATTACAAGTGTAAAGGAGGCCACATCATCGTTCAAATTTTCTAGCAATCCAATTAGGATTTATTTCTTTTCATTCGTTACTTGCTAGCTTGCAAATTAGTTTCAATTAATATTTTCAATAATTAAACAAAACCAAGGCGCTTTTTAAAAATAATTACCATGTCATAGAAATTGGAATTATCGAACTCTACGCACTCGCTATTTTAGCTATTAACCTCAAAACCTCGAGTGATATTTATTACCTACGTAGTAGGTAGAGGGTATTGCACTCCACCCAAAAATCTTTACCGCTATTATACTCGAAATACCTATTTTAAACTCCCTGAATAAAAGAAAATTTAGAAAAAGGTCCTATGTGTGTGTATGTCTGTGAACACCATAACTAAAAAATGAAAAGTCGGATAAGTGCTAAACTTGGTACTTGAGTTTCGCTGTTTTCCAAGGATGCGACACGAAGATTTTCAAGAAAATCCCTCCACCCCAGATGGAACAGATTTTGAAATGTTTGATTTTCTCCAAAATGGCTTAATGATTTCGATTAAAATACGTACAAAATATTAAATATATTTACATAAAAATAAAATGTATAGTTATTTTGAATTTTCTGAGAATAGCCTGGGAAGTCCTCTTCATTCGGAAGGAATTTTATATAATCTTGTATAACTGGTAAAGTTTAAGTGATAGTCGAAAACATACTACACAAAGAATTTAGATCTCTTTGAAACACACAATTTATTTTAAATAACGTTTGTGGTATAAGCCATTTTCCAGATATCCGTTATCAATTGTTCGAATTTTTCAATACCTTATCATTCTTCTTAAGTCCTGTCGACAGTCAATTGTTTCTCTCGAAGTCATGGAAACAGTATGGAATTTTAAGGCCAGCATAATAGCGTCCAGTTCTAAAACATTTGACTATCGGTATTCCCTTTGTATATATATATAACTAAATGTGTAATGCCGCTATTTCTGGAAAGGTTTATCTCGATAAAGTAGATAGACAAAGAAGCTTTCTCAAGAATAGTTTGTATAGGCACTAATAAACGATAGAAGGTAGAAAAAGTTATGTGGATGTAACATCAGATTTTTACTTAACTACGTATAGTAAATAGGGGAAGTATTGCATTCCACCCAAAAATTCGATATCGAGATTTCACAGGAAATACGTTTTGAGGTGCCCTGAATCCAAATAAACCATTTTTGGAAATATGTCCGTGAGTCTATCAGTCAGTCTGTGAACAGCATAACTCAAAAACGAAAAGTCGGTAAATACCAAACTTGGTACTTGAGTTTTGCTATCTTCCGAGAATGCGACACGGAAGTTTTCAAGAAAAACCCCCCACCTCAGACTATCCTTTACATGGAACATTTTTTAAAAAAATATAATGGTATAATTTTAATACATGTTATCGTTTTGTATTCCAATTATATTTTTGCTCTGTACACTTCTCAAACATTTTGTTCCCGCTTCGAAGTGTTGAAACAGGCAGAATTTCTAGTTAAGAGAACTCGATATTGAATTTTCTATAACATTTCGAAAATAAAACTTTTAGAATCAGCATCCAATACCGATTTTATCTTTCTGCCCACTCAAATGCCCAAATGCGACGTATGAATGGGCATACGCCATTGTGTGCAAACAGCGCGTGAAATTTTAAAGCTTGACTATCTCGTAGTTTTGTGTTTTTATATTTCCGTTACTTTAACATGTTCTCCATTATACAATTTTTCTTCAATTTATTTAATACTCTGCATACATTCTTCTATGATGAAGAAATCTAGAGTAGTTTTGAATTTAGGTTTCTAATAATTTAATAGACGATGCTTTTGTAGTAAATTAAAGGTGTTACATATGTTGTAATTCTTCCAGGAATAGTTTTAATGTTACACAAAATGTAATGAAGTAATACGCAACATTTAAAGGTTTAATTTTTCACATTTTCATACGCGGGACTCGACTTTCTGTTTTTTTGAAAATTATTTTCTTGGGAAATAAGATTCACAGGTCAGATTTACTTTCTGGCATAATTAATTGAATCACATATATGCTTAAACATTCAGATAATTTTAATAAAATGTGCAGAAATTAGTAATTATTACCCGAAATGATGCAACAACATTCTTGTAAACAATATTAACAGATTATAGTAATGGCTAATGAGTCAATGAACTGAAATAATAGGAGGTCAATAAAAAATAAACTTCTCATGTCGGCCAGCTGTGATAAAAGGATAAATACTGCTGTTATTTGTAACTATTAGTCTAAATTTCTATGTCTAAACGCGCATAAGAGTCAATTTTGTTCCTCGTAATCTCGGGAGTGTACTGTAATTACTCCAATTGCAACTAAATTGGGGCTGTTGCAAGGCTCAAGCGCCCAGTTCCATTTAAAAGCACTCCCATTAATGCAAATTTGTGATTCGAACTCGTAAATTTCTTGCATGTTCTCATTAAATATTCAGACTTGCTAAGTGTAATAGCAAGCCAGCCCTGCTAGAATATAACTCCATTATTATTGGAGGAAAAACCCTTACCTCGTGCCGTTCAACTTAGAAGTCAACAACTTATGTTTCAGAGAAGAGAACAAGGTTATGGATGCGCTTAACGTCTGTCCAAGTCATGAAGCAATCAATCAGAATAAAATATTAAAAACTGCTCGTCAGAAATAAACGACTTCAATATTTCAAGAAGCGTTGTTTTTCCTGTTTCTTTCTTGAGGTTGTCTCACGAGTAAGGATGCAAGGTTGAATAAACTTGGGTTACTTTCTACTCAGGGCTGACCAAATAATGCGCATGCTAGAATACCTCATTTTCATTGTCTACGCGGCCAAGATATAAAATGTTTATTTCTTTCAGCCATTAACTAAAAATCTTTAAAGGATTCCAGATAAACGTTTTCAGGAGATTTCTCCTTTGTCGACTGACCCTTTACTTGGAAAATATTTTGTAAAAGTGGCCTGGTAGTCTTGTTAAAAATGTCGTGAGTTTAAAATAGCGTGGCAAACAAAATGCACAGCTTCATTTCTTTTGTAAAATTCCTGCCAGAACCTCTTAGTTCGTTCCGTGGTTCTTCTTCTTCTTCTTCTTCTTCTCCTCCTCCTCTTCTTCCTTCGTCGTAAAGTGTCGCGAGATCCTGTTCGTTGTGAATTGTATATAACTGTGGAAAAAGAAAGACGTTGCAGAAAAATGAAATCGCATTAGTATATTTATACAATTATTTAACACAAGCCATTTCTTTTTCTCCCTCTTCCCTTCTCCTTTTCTTGTATCACTGACTCTGTCTTGCTCCATTCTCCTCACTCCTCTCTTTCTTCTGTGCGTAACCTAAGTGTGAGATAATGCTGCGAAAGCCTTTAATAAAAGGTTTAACAGTACCTTGCAATACTATCGGAACTTCAATGTTTCGCGTCGTAACCATCTTACGGTTTCGCACGAATAAGAGTACCGAAAATATGTACAATTTTTTAAATATTCTGTCAACATTTTGTAAATTACGAAACTTGATAAAACGTTATACATATAAGCTTTGATTGTTACATTTTTCAAAAAGCAAAAATGAATAGTTAGGGAGATGTTTTGCGCCCCGTTTGATCGCCCCACTTTGGACAGATTTGTAAGATGGCATATGATTATTTTTATGTGGGACCTAAGGTATGCTGCATTACAAATGTCATAACCAAGTATAGGCATTTCTAGATATTAAAACTAGGACGGAAGGAAATAAGGTTGAACTGTCACTGGACTATAGATAGGGTAACAAAACACCCTTAATCCTTCGTACAGTCTTTTGGCGTTTGCAGACAACTCTCGCAATGGTTTTGCCTGCTTGTCAGTGACCCTTGGCCTCTGTTGTTTTGCGTACTTTGTAGTGATAATGGTTTGAGTGTGGACAACTTAAACCCAAATCCTTAAGAATTCCCAAGCTCGGTCATAATAATCGTTTCGTCCATTTCTTGCATGAAAATATTACACACTTAAAGACAATTTTTAAAATACTTAAAACATGCCATTTCCGGCTTCGATCTAAAGTAGAAAATTATTAGAAAAATTCCGGTTACAGTGTTAATATAGATTGCATGAGGCGTGCATGAACTTTTCCCATGATTATTTCTGTTATATACCAATAATTCTGCTTCTCTTAAAGTGCCTCTGATATCGAGTGATCAGCATTCTGGCTTCTGAACCCCGAGGTCCCGGGTTCGATTCTCGGCTGGATCGGGCAACTTTTCTTTAACCAGAATCCTCCTATACTTCGTAGAGTCTGGAAGTATGAATATGGGAGTGAATGTCAATATGAGTGATTAAACGGTAATCAGACTCAACTTAAGAGACGCAAGTCAGCAATGAAAAACGCCACCAGTTGCTTTCAGTTGTTTCTCAAGTCAAAGCCCCTGATGTGATCATAGGAGTTAAAGGGGTCTATGCAAATGAAACAATCACAAAAAATCTGATGTGTTACACTCACATGACTTTCTCTACTCTTGTATAAACTATTTTTACAAACGCTTATTCTCCATCTACTTCATGTTAATCGAGATAAACATTTGCAGACTCTATCTTATTGCTAATTTTCTTGTAGATGTAAGGGGAATATATATTTACAAGGGCAATAGAGAAATACAGTAGCCTTTAAGCATCGACATATATCTTAATAGATGGTTGCTAGGTGCAGCACCATTCTCTTTGCCACAGATTAATACTCTTTAAACATGTGATATTTTAATCAAAATGGTTAGAGCCATTTTTGAGAAAATTAAAAATTTCGAAAAATGTACCATGTAAAGGGTAATCTGGGGGTGGGGGATTTTCTTGAAAACCTTCGTGTCGCATCTCTGGAAGATACAAAACCTAAATACCAAGTTTGGTGTTTATCCGACTGTTCGTTTCTGAGTTATGCTGTTCGCAGACACACACACAGACACACACACAGACACACACACACACGGACATGTTTCCAAAAATGCTATACGTAGTAGAGAAAGTACAAAGTCTGCTAGGAATTATCTCAACTTAAACATTTCTTCACATTTTCATAGTTTGCTCACGTATTCTAAGAGACATATGATTTTGTAATCCTTTTACGATTATGTCTATTTTTATGCAGAGTAAGTGCACGAGAATGTTTTCCAGAAGAAAGCTGGTGTGGAATTATTCCAATGTATGTGACACTGGCAACACTTGTAATGAGGTTGACAATGGATGTTGCCTTTTTTGCACACGTGGCTTGTTACTATGCTAAGAAATATGTGGTATGTGCCTGCCTTACCTCGTGCAGCATGTGGACATTTAAATGTCATTGCTCTGAGACACCTTTAACCATAAAGGAGTTCTTTGTAGAGGACAGTAGCAGACAAGGGTGAACCGCATTACGAAACATCTCATTCTTCTACAAGCTATTCTTGCAAAACCGTCTTCCTCAATCATGTTAATGGAGACAAACGTTTCCAAAAGTGGTGCAACATTATCAGTTGGCTGAAGCAATAGTCAATAATATGTAACAACGGGGTAGAGGAAGCCGAAGTTATAGTCAAATAATCAAGAGTGGGTCGCTGTATGCTCGCATTGAAAGTGCACACTCTTTCCATTATATGGCGAGAATCAACTGATTGGCGACAGCACTTTAAAATGAAGCATTGAAACATTCAGTTCATAGGAAATGGCTAATGCCACAAAAAAGTTATTGGAAATAAATTCTCCTTTTCAAGAGATCTACATTTTTGTATAATGTGTATTTGTCTTTCTCTCTTGTGGTTTAGCAGTCATGCAAAATTATACAAAACTCCTTCCGAATAAAGAATGAAGCACAGGCTATTCCCAGAAAATTTGATTTTATTTGTTATGTAAGTATCTTGAATATATGGTATTATAATCAAAGTGTTTGAGCCGTTTTGAGAAAATGAAAAATAGATATTGAACTTAAATATCAGGTTTGGTAATTATCGAACTTTTCGTTTTAGACATGTGTTGTTTATATACAAACAGGCACGCGCACCCATACATACACACAAACACATTCATGGAGCTTTTCCTTTAGATAATTTGTGTTCGGAAGGCCTCAAAACACTCATTTCCGGTGAAATCACAACATCGATTTTTTGGGTTGAATGCATATGTGAAATTTGGAAAATCCATAGTATGAAGATATCTAATTGAAATGTATGCAGATTATTACACACAATATCAGTAATAGTTTTCCTATGCTTCAAAGTCTAGCTTGCATGGTTATTTAAATGTTATTTTTATTGTGTAAACTCATTGTTCTAATAAAACTGCTCTACACGATGCATTTTTAAAACTATTCGTATAAAAATTTCAGGTTTTTCAGTAAATGAGTTTAAAAAACGATCTGTTATATAAAACGTTTTATATTAACCGCTAATTTCTGTAGAAAAATTATTGCTTTTTATAATCTTCAAAATTCTTGATTTTCAAAAGTTAATAATTTATTTCTTAAAATTAGGGTGTTGTTTAAAAAAATCTATATGGTTATTGTCTTTTTGAGAGCTAGTGAAAACTTTTTGAAACAAATTAGTAAAACATTGCATCCTGTGAAGCATTTTGAATATGGAAAAATGGTGAAAAAAGTTTGCGAGAAAACAAGGTTTAAATTTGGGTGTGCCTATTTATAAGCAAACCACCTTTCCATTTATAACTTCACTTAATTGATAGTTTAAATGCGCCAAGGGAAAGAACTCTATATTTTCTTAAAGTTTAGAAATTATATTATTGTATTACAAAAATAATTATTTTAATTTTTCACAATTTTTGGCCAAATTTCACAGATGGATTTTGTTTTTGTTCAGTGCATCTCAAACTTGTATTGCTGGTGAAATCTTGAGAGTGAATTTTTGGGTGGATTGGAATACTTTCCCTGTCTAACATAGGCTTGTTGTGAAGAAAGTAAAAATATGCCTTTGCTAATTTTTGTTCAGATAGGACCTGAATCACTGTGCAAACAACCGTGATTGTTACTACACTAGTCGTGAACATGCCTTTTTGGACGCCCTGTATACTTGTACCCTAAAGCGAGCTTAGCGAGAAAGCTGAGCAGACGTACATTTTGCCGCCTTACTGACCCGGGTTATGCGCCGCTCGTCACTGTGACAGTTAACTTGCTACATGATGTTCATCGCCTCTAGCGGACTGCAAATGTCACGGTTACGTGTTGCAACGCATCCGCCTCGAAACAATCAAAGCACGAATAGACAACTGACCCTGAACCGCCGCTTTGTCTTACTCCGTCATGTATCTTCCTGCCAAGGGTCATGGCGAATAGCTCATAATTATTACAATTTGGATTTACTTGCACGATGGTATTACACCAATATCTTGGGATTGCGTGCAAAACAGCCGTTTGGCTGAGAAACTTGCTGACGAGGGTATTTAAATTATTAACAGTATCTTTTTCCTATACAGAATCTCTTCTTTGGCGTTGTTCTTAGGTAGGTATTCAGCTACAGAAGTCATTTTGCCAGGCTGGGAGTGGCTTACAACGTGCAACATATTACATTCCCCAGCAGAAAGTTATAATATTGCATATACATTGCATTCCATCCAAAAATTCGATATCGAAATTTCACCGGAAATCCAGAAAAAATAACTTAGATAAAGGTGCGCGTCGCATATGTGTGT
Organism: Deroplatys truncata; assembly: GCA_030765065.1. Classification (NCBI taxonomy): domain Eukaryota; kingdom Metazoa; phylum Arthropoda; class Insecta; order Mantodea; family Mantidae; genus Deroplatys; species Deroplatys truncata. Next base: position 64,771,375 of record CM060975.1, on the reverse strand, counting down.
GCATGCTTGTATGTGTGTGTTTGCGAACAGCATAGCTCAAAAACTAAAAATCGGCTGAACATTAAACCTCATATTTAAATTCAGCATTTTTCAAGAAAAAACCCCATATCAAACTATCCTTGACATGGAAGATAATTCCTTGTTTTTTCTTTATAAAAATGCCTCCACGATTTTGATTAAAATACCAAATGCGTAAAGATATTTGCACTACTAATAAAATGTATATTTTGAATTTTCTGCTAATAGCATTTGAAGTCCTGTTTATTCAACGAATTTTATATATATGCCAAAGCTTACTACACAAAAGTGTAGATTTCTTCAAAATTTTGAAGAAATTTTAATTGAATGTTTTAATTTTTAATACTTGGTATATTTAGAACCGCTGTAACCATTTATTTTTTCTCGTATTGTCATAGAAAGAATAGTGAAACGCCATCACATAGCGGCCCGCTTTTAAAGATTTGAGTATCGCTCTAGCCTCCTGTATCCCCTTTGTACCTACAGCCAAATGAATATTGTATCCATTTCTACAAGCATTTATGTCGATTAACGTGAAGTAAATACATAAATACACATTTACAAGAATAATCTACGAATAAATAAACGATAATGAGTAGAGAAAGTCATGTGAATGTAAGATTTTTTCAACTGAGGTGAATAAAGTAAATGAAAGGAAGTACTTAAGTAGATCTTCTCTCATAGAGTTCTGTCCAAGGGTGGGTCCATTACCACAAGCCTAGCTTCCTCCATTCTTTTCGCATTTCCGCTTTGGTCTTCCTTCGGCATATGAATAGCTTCTTTTAATACTCTCTATTATCTGGTTCTCTTTCTAGCCCGAAGCTGTTTCCTACTCACTGTTCCCTCCAGCACATCTTTTAGCAAGCAGCTTCTTCTGATCCAGAGCACCGCCAATTACTTTTGCTTTCTCTGATGTGTTTCAGCGTCGTTCTTCCTTCGCCCATCTTTTCTATAAGAGTTACATTATTTATTCTGTCCGCCCATTTTACATGCCGGATTTTAAATGCTTCTAAGCGTCTTTCCTCACATCGTTGCAAAGTAAAATTTTCTGCGCTGTACAAATTCTACGTGATACACAAAGAACTTTAGTAACCGGCTCTTTGGTTCAGGGATTTTGTATTTTGTATTTCTATGTTTGAAGCGCTTATATGGAAGAATATAAGCGGAAGTATATTCCATTATTTGTTCAGATTACTCTCTTTTTCACATCCTAAAGACCCCACGGAGTCCCCATGAAGTATTAAATTGGGCCAAGACCTACCAGTAGACGTCAAGGAGTGGCTGTCCCTTCATGTGGTTTACCATTAGAGCCAATATCTTAGCTGCCTACAAATGTCCGTGCTTCCTCACGCGGAATGGAGGTGGATACGCCGCATACGCGCGTCAATTCAAATGACTGTTTATCGAAGAACCCCACTGAAGGACGACAGTCTAGCTCGCTATCTACCAACTCTCCTGGCTGGTGCCGGAGGACATTAGGGCGTCTACACAGTCATACCCAATTTCCATGTATGTGAGGACAATGTGCTCCATCGATACCAATCCAGTCCAAACACTCTCTGAGAGAGGAGCTCAGATGTTCGGCCCGACGTACTTTTACCATGAGTGCTAAGGACCCGCTGAAGGGCCGGAAACCGGGGAAGACACCGCGTGCGCGGTGGAACTGACTAACAAGGTCCTCAACACATCGAAATTTTAGGCAGCGCCCGGGTTTTGCGCTTCAATTTCGCAAAAATTCACTCTATGTTTTTTGTTTGTTTGTTATTGGGAGTTGTAATCAACATAGCAGAGAAAGATATCCTGTACATTTTATTAGGTCAGAATTCTCCTACTTCTAATGGAACATATAGGGGATGTCCATCTAAGATCCGGTTAAAAACAAATAGTAGATATTTTGATCTGATACCGTTGTAATAGTCTCCATAGAGCATAATTGAGTATATTTAAAAAGTGAACGGTGATACAAGATTTTGGAAAGTTCCTTTGTAGTCGATGGCGACCATGTCTTAGATTATGCCCATGCTCGAGAATGCTGGCTACACACTGAGGCGCCGATTTGGTAGATGGTGAAACATTTCAAGGCCACTGTGAAGTAAAGCTGTTAAGTTCTTGTCGTCTGATATTTCGTCACTGACTTTAATCACACAAAACTTTTTTTTCAAAAAAAGCAGACCAGCAGAATGTGACATCTACCCCCTATTCCAAGAAGGCATGAGGACAAAATGTGGGTCAAGTCAAAACGTACAACTGGCGCAATGTCATAGGCGCAAGAGCGTGTATTTCCATTCTTAGTAGGTCGGGTTTCGCAACTGGCTTCTCCAATATATCGATATATCGCTCTGTTATGCTGGTTCGCTCTCTTTGTGCATACCACTTACTTTCGAAAACAAAGGATCCTTTGTAGCGAGCTTGTGTTTTTAATGCTAGCAAATACTGAGTTTGACAATTTTATATTCTGTAAACATTACAGATCTAAAGGTATAATTTTAATTTTACACTTTCTAAACAAAGAAACAAACATGTTCTTAGTAACATATATGTTAGAAACCATTATTATTCAGAGGTTTTCTGAACAACTTGTCGTTCATTATATAATATTATTCGTAATTAGATTTAAAGAGGACAATTTGTATTGTTTTTGTGACAAGTTATTTATTGAAGTAAATACACAATAAATTTTGGCCATATACTATTAATACCGAAGTGTCAGAAACTAAAATTTGAGGAAAAATGTCTCTAAGGATTAGAGATATGTGTTGTCAATTTTATTCTACTCAGCCACCCATTAAATGATCTTTCCAATTATTTTTCATGTACCTCTTTCTTCCAGATGTTTACCTAATCTTTATTTTCTGACCTCACCTCGTGCTTTCTTTGAAGAAATTGTTTAAGTAATCTTTACACTTTGAGATAAAAGTATAGCAATATACAAAGCATATTGCAAAGAAATGGTCGTCAAATAAAAGAAATTGTTGAAAAATGAAAAAAAAGAATGGAAGAAAATAGGCAATACATCTTAGATATGGAAGGGGTAAAAAAGAAGAGGAGCGAGAGTAATGGGAACTAGAAAAGAAAAAGGAAGATAATTATGTGATCTATAGGAAATACAGGAGGAAGAAAGCATCTAGGACTGAGAGAGAAGAGGCAAGGAAATGGTGAATGAAAAATGGGACAAAATTTGTGTAAGATAAGACTGCGAATAGCTGTATGGAAAAAAGAATAGTATTTCGGTGAAGAGAGAGGAGATTAGGGCGGCGAAGATGATAGGAGAGAGAGGGATGCGGAGTAAACTCTGAAAAGCATGGGGAGAACGAGAAAAGGAATAGCTTGAAGGCAATAAGAGAAGAAGTTGAGGGATTAACACAGCAGAGGAAGGAAAATGTGAAGAGCTATGAAAGGGAAGGGAAAGATTGAAACTACAGGAAGGAGGAGAATGTGGGTTGTAGTGTTGACAATGATGATGAGGATGATGATAATGATAATGATAATAATAATAATAATAATAATAATAATAATAATATTAACCTAGTAAAGAAAATGTTGAATTAAAAGGGAAATAACCAAAATGAAAGGAAGGAATAACTAAACTTACATAAAAGAGGAAATAAGAGCAACCGGAAGTGAGGCGAGAGTTGAAAGATGGGAGAAAAACTAAGGTAACGAGGAAACAAATAGACTTAGAAGAGGAAAGGAAGGAGAGAAAGAGAAGTGTTAAAAGCTAATATAAATACTAGCAGCTGGAATAAGAACTGGGAGATGAACAGGTAAGAGATGAAGGCGAAGCAAAACGAAAACAGGTAGAGGAACACCTAGAGGATGTGGAAGAGACGACATTTTGTTGCCACTGGATGGGTCGGTGCAACGTTCTGTGGGAGCTCCGTGACATTATGCGATTGACCTCTGGCCCCCCTCACGGAGGGGGAACACTAAAGTTCATCAAGTGGAGGGGACTCCATGGAGGGGAGCATTGCTGTTCCCAACAAGTGAAAGGAAGACGAGACTCAGAGACTTTCTCTGCCCAGGGCATTAATGACGTAATTACAACTTATTGCACGTGACTTCGGCTAGAGTGTCACACTTGTGGGCGCGACCTATTGGAAAGCTCCTTCAGTTCACTCCACATAATCTTATTACTACTGTTAACAAAACAACGTACTTAAATAATGCAAGATAATTTTGTAACCGATGTGCATAGATTTTTCTGAAAGTTTTACAGATGTTCAAGTGTTAGAAATTATGTAGTGGTATACCAGCATTAATTTTAGACTATGTAATAGTATATCTAGTATAATTTTAGACTTATAAGATTGCTTGTGCAAAAACATCGTAATAAATTACTCTGAATATAGACTGCATATTATATTGATTACAAGTAGAAATCTTTTCCTAACAATAGTACAAACACAGTATCATGATTTTTAAATGAAACTTGCTTTACAAGTAATTCGTTAAAATTCAATCTTGAATTACCAAATTTTAAACAAAAATTATAGAATAGCCCTTGAAAATAAAAAGTTTGATATATAAATTCTTGTTAGGAATGATTGGAAAATTTATACAGGTATTATTCTAAAGCCAAAATTTAATTTATCTTATACGTGTATTACCTTCTCTACTACGTATAGTAAGTAGGGGAAGTATTGTATTCCACCCAAAAATATGATACCGAGATTTCACCCGAAATATATCTATGTTTTGTTTGTGTGTGTCTGTCTGTCTGTGAACAGCATAACTCAGAAACGAAGTCGGATAAACACCAAACTTGGTATTTAGGTTCAGTATCTTCCAGAGATGCGACACGAAGGTTTTCAAGAAAATCCCCCCACGCCAGATTACCCTTTACATGGAACATTTTTCGAAAATTTTAATTTTCTCAAAAATGGCTCTAACGATTTTGATTAAAATATCATATGTTTAAGATATTTTCGTGACAAATGAAATGTATATCTCGAATTTTGTGGGAATGTCTCCAAAAGTATTCTTCATTGTGAACGACTTTTGCGTAACTGGTAAACCATAAGAGATAGACAAAATTTTACTACACAAAAATGTAGATCGCGTTAAAATACACAATTTATGTCATATACATTTTCATATGCATATACCATTTTCATATTGCTTGTTATTCCCTTAAATTTTCCAATACTCATACTTTTTCTCAAATGGGAATTCGTTATTCGTTTACTTTTTGTCCTGGTAATGCAAAGAGAATGAAATGCTCCACATAGCAACCACCTCTTAAAATATTTGACTATCGCTTAAAACCTACCAATTCCCCTTGCATCTACAAGAAAATTAGCAATAAGATCAACATCTCGATATCTCAATTAACATTAAGCATTTGGACAATAAGCGTTTGTAAAAATAGTTTGTACAAGAGTAGAGAAAGTCATGTGAGTGTAACACATCAGAATTTTTTTGTACAGAATTCTATGCAACTTTCACATAGTCATTAGATAAAGAGGGATATCGACAACTAGAATGAATATGAGTTGATAAATAATCGTAATATTTGGCTTCCACTTCCAAAGCAAAACACATTAACTTTTTTTTACTTGCAAAGGTTGAACATTTAAAAACAATATTATTTATACACAGAATTAAAATCTAGCACCTCTCATTAATGCTAGTCTATATTTTTTTACTGAATTGTTCAAGTTTGATTATAATTCCAGGTGAGAACTCCACACACAAAAGTGTTTCCGAGGATTTGATCTGAAGATATAACTTAGAATTTCCAAGCGGTTTACCATGGTCATTCACTACTGTTTTCTCCTCGTTCTTTTGGTTTTTCGTCTCTGTGTTTTCTTTCTGATATTCGCTCTCATTCCCTTCATCTCTCTCTTCTTTCCTCCATCTAAATTTAGTTATTTTTTCATTTAATTTGCCTTTTTCCTGCTCTTTAACTTTGTTTCCCTTCAGTTTGCTCTCCCACTCTACCGGCCAAGGGTTGCCTGGATCCTAGACCGTTACCTGAAGAAGGCCTAGGATAAAAATGGCAGAAAGCTTGGTATACGATCTGGACAGCACTTGGCTAGTATCCCGTGGGACTGTTATGTAGGAGGTCATTCGACTCACCAGTGGAATCACATTATATTGGTAATCAATAACATGCTGCTTGAAAACAAATACGTGATACTTTTTTTCTCCTACGTTCAATTGTTTTTCCCCGTCACCTTTGCTTCGACTTAATTAAGGGGCAAGAAAACTAGTAGTTGGGGGTTCGTAACCGAGCGGGATGGTGGTAACACATGTGTCCCTGGTTCCCGGGTTCGATTATTGCGGCCGACCTTCCTGACTCATGGGTGTTTTGGAGTTTTCCCCGGGTCGCTAGGCGAATGCTGGAGGAGCACTACATCCCCCGAATTTTCAGTCCCTCCATTTCAGCTGCATTCTCATTTCACTTCATCTTTCATCTGCTTGGTTTGTTTCAGGGTTGAAAGTGTCTGCGGGAGTCTCCGTGTTGCATGGCAGAGGACAAGGATGCTTTATGTAAACCTTCGTCACCTGTATTGGGGCCTTTCAGTGGGATGTACAAGCCTGCAGGGCGAGGAGAGCCGGTTGCACCAGCTGCCATCCGGGGACCCTGCCCTCTGCCCTGTCGTGCCTCCTGGTGCGGCAGCCCTTTGTCTCTTCTCACCTCACCCGGGGGCACCCTGTCAGGGGCTTGGCCACAAAAGATCTTGTAGTTCGAGGTGCTAAGTACCCCTCCTTACCTAGTGCTTCCTACTCCTGGAGGTTCATGTGTTGTTAACATCAAACGCTCCGTTCTTACTTATGTAGTTGAATTGTAGATATCCACTCGATTTTATTTGGTATAAAAACTAATAGAAGTGTGTTTTGTTAAGAAAGATAAAGTAGGTAAGTCACTGCCATAATAATCATTATTGAATAACAAAAATACAAAGAAAACTTGACTCTGTTTTTATTATGTAATTATTTCACTGAATACAGCTGGCAAAACCTGAAAGCTTAACTTCGGTACTTTAATTTTGTTGTGTTTGTTGTCGCAAGATAATTATCGACCGTCAATCTTGAAGTATTTATTGTGAAAGCAAATTTTTCCTCAAATAAAGTCCCAGCATATTTACTGAATATTGTCATATAAGCGAATAGTTTGTGATAAATTATCTACTGGATGCATATCCTCAAAATAATTATCGATATTCTTCATTCATTCATTCATTATCTGTTTACCCTCCTCATATGTAGGACTTACACCCCCCAGGACTTACAAGCGGGTGCCTGGGGTCAGAGGCCCGTCGAGGAGCAGACACTCATGGATCAGACAGAGCATCCAGGATGGGTGATCAGCCCAATGCCTGGTATGGGATGAAGGAAGTAGATGAAACGAAATGTTGGTGAAATGGATGAAAGGAAAGGTGATGATGGAGCAGTTGGTGGAATGAATGGCGGGGGAAACCGGGGAACCCGGAGAAAACCCGCCCAGACGCCGCTTCGTCCACCACAAATCCCACATGCAGGTCCCTGGGATTGAACCCGGGCTGCCTCGGTGGGAGGCGAGCGGTCTAACCGCTCGGCCACGGCGCCGCCCAATTATCGATATAACTTAGTTAATTTGTCTGTGCAAGGAAATGACGCAGATTCTTCAAGGGCGACCTTCAACTTCGCCAAAAAGAAAAGCACTGGTAAAGAGCAATTCTGTTAAATTACGTTGTGATGAAAAACTAGTGCTAGATAACACCATTGAAAGTGCAGCCATTTGGCGTCTCAGTTTGCAACGTACGTGGCTCTCTCGAATATTAGAGAATAGAATAAATCTTTATTCATGATCTTCCTTTTAAAATCTAAATTATGAAAAAATACTTCTAAGGAAATTTATAACGATTAAGCTTTTAGTTTTAGTGTTAAACATTTCTGTTTAATCTACTTAATTGTTTAAACAATAATTTATTTCAAGAAGTCATAAAGATATATTTGAATTTTCCTATAAATATCATTAACTTTCCTTCTCTAAGTGCGTTACAACTTATATAAGGTGCATATACGGAATTAAATATTTTATGTAATATATAAAACCGAGCGAGATGGCTCCATGGTAACGTATGAGGCTCGCATATGTGATGTCCCGGGTTCAATTACCGTCGACCACTCACTCTGACCTTGGGTTTTCGTGGTTTTCCCTTGTCGGTAAGCAAATGCTGGGATAGCTTCCCATCTACTACGATTACCTTTCCAGCATTTCTCTTTTACTCCGCTTCCTTTCAGTGTGCTTCTAGGTTTCGTGACGTATAGCGGTGACGGACAGATGCTTGCTCCTAAAGAAATAATACTCCCCATAGGCACCAGAGGGCTGCTAGATCGACTGCCCTCTCTAGACGCTACAGCAGTGGAATGGGTCTTCGAACGTAGAACTGTTAGGGACTTCTGCGGGTCTCTGTGGCCTCTCTGCCTGCGGCCTGTAGCCTCCTGTGGTTCTTTCACTTCATTCCTTCCTCTGGGAGGTGACAGCCACAATAGATTTGTGTAGACCGCAGTGCGCGAGGTGTTCCCTTCCGTTGTATAACCTAACCTATTTAATATATAATATTCCAAATGAAACTAAATTCCCATAACTCTATTTAGTAATAAAAACTTACACTATTATGGATTTATTATCTGTTTCATTTTTATCTGCTGAGAAGCGCCAAATTTATTTTAATGGCATTTTTCTCCGTGCAACAATAATCAGTGTTAAATTAGATGCTCAAGAGAAATCAATTTGAAAACGGATTTATTGCTTCTATCGTATCTTCTCTTAAAAAGAGCATCATCCTACCTAATTTAAGCTCACCTATTGTGATGTTGGGGTAGCGTGTCTGCCTCACGTTCAATGTGAGTTCGAATCTCGTTTAGGGTGAGCTACCCGGATAAGGTTTTCCCTTATCCTTAGAATACGAATGTTGGGCAATTCTAAGCTCTATAAACCCCGGGTTCTTTTGACATAATTTCACCCATTTCATTCATTCACCGTCCGATATGAACTACCTAGTTAAAGGTGATATTTAATCATAAAATCTGATGTGTTACACTCACATGACTTTCTCTACTCTTGTACAAACTATTTTTACAAACTGTTATTCTCCATCCATTTCATATTAATCGAGATAAACAATGGCAGAAACGATATTTTGACATGCAAAGAGAATTACATTTTACACATAGCGACCAGTTCTAAAAATATTTGACTATCGCTTAAGGCGTACTATGTTCCCCTTTTTTTGTATTTGCAAGGTCAATATAGAAACACAGTAGCCTTTAAGCAACGACATATCTCTTAATAACTGGTTGCTAGGTGCAGCACCATTCTCTTTGCCACAGATTAATACTCTTTGCATATCCAAGACAAAAAAATGAATAAGGAATTCCCATTTGAGAAAATAAGTATTGAAAAATTTAAGGGAATAACAAGCAACATCTCGAAAATGGTTCACTCAAAAAAAAAAATGCATATGACATAAATTGTGTATTTTAACGCGATCAACATTTTTTGTGTAGTAAAATTTTGTGTATCTCTTATGGTTTACCACTTATGCAAAAGTCGTTCACAATGAAGAATACTTTTGGAGACATTCCCAGAAAATTCGAGATATACATTTCATTTTTCATGAAAATATCTTAAACATATGATATTTTAATCAAAATCGTTAGAGCCATTTTGGAGAAAATTAAAATTTTCGAAAAATGTTCCATGTAAAGGGTAATCTGGGGTGGGAGGATTTTCTTGAAAACCTTCATGTCGCATCTCTGGAAGATACTGAACCTAAATACCAAGTTTGGTGTTTATCCGACTGTTCGTTTCTGAGTTATGCTGTTCACAGACACACAGGCAGACATACGCACACACACACACACACAGACACACAGACACACACACGGACATGTTTCCAAAAATGCTTTTTTTGGATTCAGGAGGTCTCAAAACATGTATTTCCGGTGAAATCTCGGTATCGAATTTTTGGGTGGAATACAATACTTCCCCTACTTACTATACGTAGTAGAGAAAGTAAAAAAGCTTCGCACAATCAACAAATAAAGACATTGGAAAGGTAGAATCAGATGACTGAAAAATTCAATGCCATAGCCGGGATTTGAACCCGGCCATGGCATTGAACCCGGCTATGGCATTGAATTTTTCAGTCATCTGATTCTACCTTTCCAACCCTGTCCAACACACGGCTTGTGTGAAAGAACAATTAATTCCAAATAAAGACATTGTTCATATATGTATATATCTTGTGCTTATTAATTTTTTGTTATTTTAGCCGGAATAACAAAAAATGTTCAAATTCCGTTTTCAGTGTTAATATTTTGTTTTATATGTTGTAGATGAGCATTGCAAAAGATGTCAGAAATTATTTTTCAGAAGAAAAATATTAAATATATGAAAACAATTTTAAGTAGTTTTACGAAAGTGATTGCGTACACTAATTAATATATTGTTAAATATATTCAATGTAAAAAAATCCCTTCCACAATTTCCCTGACCGCTTTTAGTAAACTGTAGTATAACATTTAAAGGACATTTTTGGAAAACTAGCTTTAAGTGTCAAATTACCACTTTGCCTCGTATTGGATCTTTAAAAAATCAGACTACGCCACTTGTAAGCTCAGTCTAACGAATACAGATAGTGAAATTGTAGAACTGGTGCATAATTCTATTATAAGCACGTAAACAAGAAATTGGTGTTTTGAAAAAAACCTTAAAACTTATTTAAATAGTGTTATGTTAAGTCCAGAAATGATCAAACGCATGGATTTGGTTCATCCATTAATTCTTGCTATTAGTTAATAGCTTCAAAAACAAGTAAACAAAACAAGTGAATACACTGGTTGAAATATTAAAATATAGAATAAAAGGTACAAAGATAAATAATTTTAACGACAGAAATCTTATTAAGATAATACCAAGGAACTTTACCAAGAACTGAGAAGTTGTCAAACCTCAATTCAGGAAGGGACGAAGTTTTTATTTTCTCCAGCCAATAAATAATCAAATCGATTCATTTTCACGTCTGTGTATACAGACTCAAAATTTCTAATCTAATAGGGCACATAACATAAAAGACGCTCGTAATTTCTTTGTTTGTATAGCAGAATTTTAAACATTGTTGGTTAAAAGCCGTTACTAATTTGCTAAATTATGGCAAACGTTTAATAAAATTGTCATACTAACAATTACGTCATAAAATATTTGCGTTACAAAATATGAATTTAATAATATTAACCTGTTCTGAAGTATATTGTGGCGCAGCTTCTATGGCCCAAGGTTATCGAGAAGTCGGCGCCGGGCGATCGGAGTAAACAAGATAAGCGTCGCTTGCCAGCGTAAACACCGGGCGCGCTATCGGCAATTAACTAGAACCTTCTAGAAACTTCTTCTCCCCCCTCCAGGAAGTGTGTCAAATAATTCTAGAACGTTCTAAACCTTATGGAAATATTCCACTACTATATAAGTGAGCGTTCTCGCGACAGTTGGTCAGTGCTAGTCGGTGAGTTAGTTGAGTTGCGTCGGACAATCAGTGAGCGACTTGGTGAGCACATTTGTGGTGCGATTCTCCGAGCGAGTTGGTGACCCCTGTGGTAACGTGCAGTAAGTGCTACTGCGGAGCCACTGGTTGTGGAGGTCTTGTGTTCGATTTCCGAGTGAAATGAATCGTCCGGCATGAAAAGGCTACGTCACGAAGGAAGTGAAGTGGCTGAGAATTGAACTAGTTTACCTCAGTGAAGTGGTATTGTGAATGAAGTGAACTCCCGGTGAAGTTGAACTAGATAAGAACTTAGAACAGTGACGGTGAGAACAGAGAGAGTGACGTTTGAAAAACTGGACGAAACCACAATATATCACAAATCAATGTTTCTATAATATCTACAACATTTTTACTATCCATCCATTAAGAAGTTTTTCACATTTTTGTCATAACTAGCACATTATTTCCTTAGAATTAGGGATAATTCCGGTTTTTCAGCTTGCACCAAAATCTCTTCAGCGAATCCTTTTCTGCTTTTAATGTCAACAAACAAATGAACTACAGTAAGCTCCAAAGATACAGTTAATCATATAAACAAAACAGTACTTCACAGTAATTCCTTAGGTAGTATTAATTGTCTCTTGATTTAAGTTTTATAATTTTGTTTTGCAAAAAATAGCGCATTAAATCCATAATAAACTTCAAATCACAAGCGTTGCGAAACAGAGGAGTCAATAACTTCAGTAGACCTTGGCATTATTAATTTCTTTAAAAGCTGATTCAGTCGAAAAAAAGAAAATACTGTGAAGGGAATAATAGGAAAGATAATTAAAATTTCAATTCTATGCAGCTGTAAATTCAAGAGAATAAAACGAATATTTGAAGAAATTAAAATGTTGAAACAATTGTTTCTCCTCCTCCTTTCAGGGATTATGTGAATTGACCTGTTCCGGTGAATCAAGGCGTAATCAATTCAATTCTGTCCTCCCAGTTGGTTGGTAGTTCATTATCTTCTTGGGCAATCTGTTATCTGGCACTCTACCGGAATGTTTTTTACATTTTAATGTATCCTTTCGTTAACCGAAAATATATTCTAATCTGAGCTTATAGTTTCATTTCCTATTTGTACATCCTAGTACAATCCTCTTACATTTATATCTCATACGAGTAAATTTCATTACACCCAAAAATTCAATATCGAGATTTCAACGAAAATGCATGTTTTGAGGCCCCTGAATAAAATGGTATGTAGGTTCAGTACATTCCACATGTGCGACACGAAGATTTTCAAGAAAATCCCCCACCCCATGCTACCTTTGACATGAAATATTTTTCGAAATTTTTTATTTTCTAAAAACATAGCTCTAACGGTTTTGATTAAAGTACCACGTACTAAATATATTTACATGACAAATAAAATATATATCTTGAATTTATTGGAAAGTATATGTTTGAAGTCCTTTTCTTTCGGAAGGAATTTTGTATTTTCTTACATAACTGGTAAACTTTAAGCGATATACGAAAACCTACTACACCAAAAATGTAGATCTCTTTAAAACATATTAATTTATTTAAAATAAGATTTTTGTGGCATAAGCCATTTCTAAGATATCCGTTATTAATGGTTCGAATTGTTCATTTCTGGCCATTAAAATCCTTTCAACATTCAGTTGTTTCTCGGATTGCTGGAAACAGTGTGGAATTTTAAGGTCAGTATATAGCGTCCAGTTCTTAAACATTTGACTATCGCTGTTGCTTTGTATCTATAACGAAATGTGTAATGCAGCTATTTCAGCAAAGGTTTATTCGGATTAAAACGTAGTAGATATAAAATAAACTTTGGTAAGAATATTAGAATAATTTGTATACTCACTAATAAACGATAGAGGGTAGAGAAAGTCAAGTGAATATATCACACACGGTTTTTCTTTTTTTATTATTGTGGATGACCCGTAACCTAGGATAAGGGAGGTTGAATCCAGTCAGAAGGTGAGCAGGTTCAATTTTTTATATTTTGTCGTCACTGCAAAACAAGAAGTAATCAAGAAAGTGCTACCATCTAGCAGCAACTATTACAACTCCTTCAAAAAGCTGGAGACAAGAAGTGAATGTGAGATCTGTTTATTCCTGTGTAGTTGCTTGTGTAAATTTCTGCTTTTTGAGGTGAGTTCGTATTTGTGTTTCCTTTTTAAAATAGTAAAAATGTTGCATCGAAATGGTTGGAATAATTTCACTAATTATTTATTGAGTATTAGTTGTTTAATAAGTTAAATTATTCTGTCGGGGGTTATGTCGGTGTCCGCACTTTATCATGTTTGTACAGTGTAACAACACAGTCAAAATAAAATCCTGCATTTCAGGTGAATAGGGTCGACATATTATTTTTTTATCCTTCATTTCGTTTATATTATAGATGGGAGAAGACAAACAAAAAACCTCTCAGTGTACAGTCGGTAACATGCAGAAGGCAATTAAAGCTTTCCGTGAAGGCAGAAGCCAGCGCCACGCTGCAGAATTATATGGAGTTCTGCATTCCTGCCTTCAAAAGTGGCTGCAAGGCGGCAAGAATACTCCAGCAAAAGCAAAGAATGGTCAAACAATATTTAATAAAGACCAGGAACAAGAATTACTTCCAAGAATCCTGAAACTATCGGCTTGCGGATTTCCATTGGATTCAGAGATGTAAGGACTGTTGCCCGAGGTTTGACTTCACAGTCAAATAAAATAAAACACACTTTCTCGAATGGAATAAGAGGTAAAGAGTGGTTAAAGGGTTTCAGAGAGCGAAATCCAAGTATTTCACTGAGGAAAGCAAAAGGGCTCTGTTTAGCACGTTGCGTCGTCCTCCGTGGACTAGTGGTACTGTGCTAGCCTCTAGTTCCCAAGGTCGCGGGTTCAAACCCGGCGGAGGGCGATGGATTTTTTCAGGCGTAAAAATCCTTATCACGGCTTCCTTCGGAAGGGAAATAAAGCCGGTGGTACCGTGTCGTAGATTTACGTCACGTAAAAAACCTCAAGTCTGATAAAGAGGCCTCTCAGCAAAATTTCCTGTCTTTCACGCCCAGTATAGAATGGGACGCTAAGAACCACAGCAGTTAAAGAGCGTACATAAATAAAACTCAATTTAATTTTTTCAGCACGTTGCAATGGCCTGAATAGAGAAGAGGGCTGAATTCTATTCTTTGCTAAAGAAAACTATTGAGAATTTTGATCTGATGGACAAACCGCAGATGAACCTGGTTGTCGGCTAAACAATAAGCGTACGAAGAAAATGTTTGTGAAAAAGGAAGCATTGCGTTCTACTAGTGACAGTTTTAGATTGCACTAATGCCATAGGAAACTTCATCCTTCCCTTGATCATCTTCAAAGGAAAACGATTATTACCTGCATTTGGTGATTGTCTCCCAAATGGAGGTCAGGGTTCAAACCTGGCGGAGGGCGATGGATTTTTTCGGGCGTCAAAATCCTTAGCATGGCTTTCTTCCGAAGGGAAGTAAAGCCGGTGGTCCCGTGTAGTAGATTTACGGCACGTAAAAGAACAAGCCTGATAAAGAGGCCTCTGAGTAAAATGTCCGGTCTTTCACGCCCAATATAGAATGGCACGCTAAGAACCACAGCAATTAAAGAGCGTGCATAAATAAAACTCAATTGTTTTATTTTCTCCCGAATGGGTCACTGGTCACAATGTCGAACTCGGATGGATTAACTAAGAGGAGTTTCTAAGGTAGCTAAAACACCTAAAAGCTCATCGGGTTCCTAGAGCATCTTAGATTGACATGGTCATACATCACAAAAGTTTCCTAGCGTTTCAATTCTGTGAAGCAAAGAACACGAGAATGATATGTTTACCTAGTCATACAACCCATCACTTACATCTGCTGGATAGATAATTTTTAAACCGTTAAAAGCCTACGACAATGAATATATGAACTTCATTCGCAAAACAAAAGGAGAAAGAAAGATCAACAAACTTACTTTTGGGAGAATTTTCAAGGCAGCATGGATGAAGGCAGCCAACCAGCGAATGCTGAAAGTGGATTTTGTTCTACAGGCGTCTACCAAGTTAATGGAAATGCAGTGGCTGAAAATGAGATTTGCCTTCTGGTTCTAAGCCACACCATGAGAATCCACTGCTTGAAAGACGACTTGAATAGAGACCGCAGAAAGATTGCAAGAGAAAATCTCAGCAACAAAACATAAGGTATGTCAGTAATGAGCGACTGCGTAAACAGTCTCATCAGAATCATCACGGACCGATGAAGATGACGATAACGATACATCTTGTGAACTCTCCAAGACGCAATACAGTGGTCCAATATCCATCAAACTTGGTGACTGGATTCAGTATCAAGGCAAGGGATAGGAACGAGAGATGTGTTGGTGCAGTGGGTAAAACAACGTTTATCTGTGGGAAATGTATTGTTCTAGAGTGATATTTTAAACATTTCTACTGACTCTTCGCCTATCTCTTTGACTCGATTCATCCTACTTGAGGAAGGCGAATACGATCATAAAGCACTATAATCAAACTGATTTTATAGAACTCTGCACAATATTTATGCGTTCTTAATAGTGAAATGTGTCAACAGAATACTGCTGTTTGTAGGCATCTAAAGTAATATTAAAGGCTTGTCTGACATTAAGACTTTTCCAAGTTTTTATCAAATTCTCCGGACCTTATAACAGCGGTATAATTTTTTTTGTTTCTTTTACAGCTCTCCTCTCCACACAAAGGTCATCTAATTGTTCCACAAATGGCTTGGAATTTATAAACTTTCATCTGAATGTTTTTATCAGATTTAAAACTTATGCCACATCCTAGGTATTAGAAGTGGGATACTTGCAATTATCATTTTCCATTCATTAATATTTTCAATTATACTGCATTCCATTTTGGCTTGAATTGTACACAATCGCTTTAGCTTTCTGAATAATTACTTGAGCATCAGCGTACAATAAAATATATGTGTGCATTTAAATTTATTTTAATCCCAGATTGAAGATTGTCAGTATCGTAAATTAAACAAAGTGAATGATAAACTAAATTCTTGTCGAACACTCTCATTTTGCACCGATAACTATTTTGGTATGTAGACATAGACTTTTAATAGGATTATTAATGAGTTTCTTTGGAAAACCTCTCATTTGCATGAAATTTTTAAACACAAAAATGTTTTTATGCTGAGAAGTCATATTGCTTCAGTTGCATAAGGACCGGTTTGTACATATATTTATAAAAACTTGTCTTGTAATGTACCTGACGACATACTTGTCTAACCTTTACTGTTTTTTGACTATGTCTAGAGAAATAGAGGAATGCGTAATATGATTAACTGCAACTGAGGAACAACACGTATTGGAGAAATGGAAACATTTGTGTAGCCTTAAACAAGGTCTGAAAGTGGTTTGCCTCCCCAGCGTTGTCTCTTCTTGTTTTTCAGCTAACGCTGTTTTTCAAGAGAAATGTTGTGCGTCAGGATTCCTCTTAACGAGCGCAAATAACATTTGTCCTTGCCTGCCATATTTATGTCACAAAGCACTTCCAGAAAATGTCTGCAAAAACCAACTTGCCCACGGTCAGTAAGTTTGGAGAATACCATCAACGACGGCTGAGATATAGAACTGTGACAAACACACAACTTTCGGATACGTTAAATAATAAAATGGACACTTAGGCAATATTCTACTCATACTTCAGTCATCAGGCAGGTATAGGACAGTTATTTGCAAGAGTTCATTAGAAGTCAAACAACCTGAGTCCTGTAGTTGTGATGAAATATCTTTATCACATCCTTAAAAGCAATGAAGTATCCTTCTCCTTTCCCTAAGAGAATCCTCCGACGAGAGCAAGGGCTATTCCTACTTTAAACGAAGTAATCTGGAATTTTAACAATGTTTTTTAATCATAAGGCAACAATGTAGGAGAAGTTTCATTTCCACACCTATCCCTTCCGAAATTATTAGCTTTAATCACACGCTGCAACATCATTATTAAATAGAAAAAAAGTATTACCTTGATGCATTTATTTATATATAATCTTTAAAACCTTTCAATTTTGCAAACTTTTCTTAGAAATACATTTTGAAAGTATTCTGATTTTTCTCTTAATTTTTTTGGTTAATATAATTTTGAAAATTATAATGTTGAGAACAAAAAGTATCTAAAATTATATTACTTTCTCTACCACTTTCATAGTAGGTGCAGAAGGTATGGCATTCCACCAAAACTACGATACCGAGATTATACTGAAAACACACATTTTGAGTCCCCTGAATCCCAAAAAAGTTTTAGAAAAGTCCGGTATGTATTGTTTTTGTGTGTGTGAACAGTATAACTCAAAAACGAAGAGTTCGGTAAATACCAAACTTTGTATTTAGGTTCAATATCTTCCAAAAATGCAATACGAACAATTTCAAGAAAATCTTCCCTTTATATGAAACATTTTTCGAAATTTTTTATTTTCCAAAAGAAACGATTTTAATTAAAAAACCAGATACTTACATGACAAGTAAAATATGCATCTTGAATTTTCTAAGAATAGTTTGTGAAGTCCACTTCATTCGGAAGGAATTTTGTATAAATCTTGTATAAGTGGTAAACGTAAACGATAGATAAAAACATACTACACATAAATGTAGACCCTTTAAAACACGCAATTTATTTCAAATAACCTTTTTTGTGGCTTCAGCCATTTCCAGATATCCTTATTAATGGTTCAAATTGCTCACTTCTTAAATGCCATTCTTTTCAACTCCTTTCGAATTCAGATGTTTCTCGCGACTGCATGCAAAGAGCATGGAATTTTAAGGCCAGCATATAGCGTCCAATTCTAAAACATTTTACTATCGCTATTCTCTTTGTATGTACAACGAAGTGTGTAATGCAGCTATCTCCGGAAAGTCTTATCTCGATTACAATGAAGTAGATAGGAAAATAAACTTTCGTAAGATAATTTATGTACCCACTAATAAGTGATAGAGGGTAGAAAAAGTCATGTAGATGTAACACAGTTTTTTGTGCTTATGCCACTAAGAAGCTGGGTAAAGCCTTAAACAAAAACCTTAAAACTGTAGCAAGTGGAGCATTTGAAATAATAAACGAAAAGAAACTAATTAACTAGGAAAATAATATACCCATAATAAAGGTATACTTGACATTTTACTCGTACATTTTTATTTTGGATCAATAATTGTTACTAAGATGTACAGTGGGTTACATCGAGGCAAAAAATCGCGTTTATATGTGTATGTTTGTGTGTATGAGTGACAGATATAGGAGGAAGGGGTAGGGTTGCTTAAATAACGAAGCTGATTGTAATAAATTTTCTTATATAGAACAACTTAGATCACACTTATTAAATAAGCTATATTGTATTTCATATTTAGTCCAGTGGAGGGGGTTTCTAGTAGAGTTATAAATATTTTTTTTGATGTGATACATTCACATGCCTTTCTCTACTCTCTATCCTTCATTAGTGGGTATACAATCTATTCTTACTAAAGCTCATTTTTCTGTCTACTTCAATCTACTCTAAATACACTTGCAGAAACAGCTATACTACATATTTCGTTATAGATACAAAGGGAACAGCAGTAGTCAATTGTTTAACAACTGGACGCTATACGCTGGCCTTAAAATTCCATATTGTTTCCAGGCAATTGCGAGAAACA
Source organism: Deroplatys truncata (assembly GCA_030765065.1). Classification (NCBI taxonomy): domain Eukaryota; kingdom Metazoa; phylum Arthropoda; class Insecta; order Mantodea; family Mantidae; genus Deroplatys; species Deroplatys truncata. Next base: position 64,752,215 of record CM060975.1, on the reverse strand, counting down.
ACTGTAAATGGGTGGGACTAAAAAGAAAAAGTGTTGATCATCTCGAACCATTAATAATGGACATCTCGAAAATGGCTGATACTATAATAAAATTTATTTGAATTAAGTTGTGTGTTTTAAACAGATCTACATTTTATGTGTAGTACGTTTTCGGCTATCGCTTAACGTTTAAGAGTTATACAAGATTATGCAAAATTTCTTTCGAAAGAAGACTTTAAAGGTTATTCCCAGAAAATTCAACATATACATTTTATACTGTATAAATATCTTTAATATGTTGTATTTTAATCAAAATGGTTAGAGCCATTTGTATTTTTTAGAAAATAAAAAATTCTGAAAAATCTTCCAGGTAAAGGGTAGTCTGGAGTGGGGATTTTCTTGAAAATCTTCGTGTCTTTGGAAAGTATTGAAGCTAAATACCATGTTTGGAGTTGATCCGGATTTTCGTTTTTGAGTTATGCTGTTCACAGACACACACACACCACGGACCTTTTTCAAAAAATGCTTTATTTGGATTCAGGAGCTTCAAAGCATGTATTTCCAGCGAAATCTCAGTATCGAATTTTTGGGTGGAATACAATACTTACACTACTTACTATACGTAGTAGAGAAAGTAAAACTCGAAATATCTCATCACTTATATGCCTATGTACTGTTTTTAAAACGCTATATTGAAGGTTTGTAAGCATAATGCTTTCAAAACAGCTTTGTTAACAAAATTTTAATATAAGGAACATTTAAGAAGTTATAATAGTTTTACCTGACTATATTATTATGCCAGTTACCAATAGTATTGTTCCAATCGCATTGCAAGGAACAGGCCCAAATTTGTGTAGGTGCTATCAAATCCTCCAATTGTGCTTTAATTTTTAACACCCTGGAAAAGCAGGTTTACTACCGGTTTTTAACAAATCAGTTTAAATCTAAGTTGTTTAGAGGAGAGAGAGGAATGGAAGGGGAGAGGTGGCGAGAGATGGAAAAAGGGAGGAGTTCGAAAGCGGGACGGACAGAGCAGAATTTCCGCATTTAATGAATAACTTGAGTAGCGTTGCGGTAAAAGTAAGCAAGTAGGCTTTTAAAGCTCGCAGATCTAAGCAACCGTTAGATTTGCTTACTTTTTAACGAAAAAAAACATGTTGGCTATTATTATTATTGCTATCATAACCATCTTTTTGTGGAGTGGTTACGATGCTGGCCTCAAGTTCCCGAGGTCGCGGGTTCAAACCCGGCAGGGGGCAATGGATTATTTCGGACATAAAATCCTTAGCATGACTTCCTTCGGCAGGGAAGTAAAGCCGGATTTCCGGTGTCGTAGATTTACGGCACGTAAAAGAACCTCAAGCCTGATAGAGGCCTCTAAGCAAAATTTCTGGTCTTTCTCGCCCAATGTAGAATGGGACGCTAAGGACCACAGCAGTTAAAGAGCGTCCATAAATAAAAAAAAAATCATTTTCACCATCGCTGTTCCTTTAAACTCCAGTCGCGCAGCAGAAACTTTTTGCACTGACTTTTGAACAGTCCTCTCTTATTTAAAATGTTATTTAGCTTCTCTTAGTCTCAGGGTCATGTTCTTTGGATTTAGTAACAACAAAAATTCTACTAAAAATGGATCCAAAATATTTGTTACTACTCTATAATATTATTTATGTAAATTATTATAAGCATATTTGATTCGTGGAATGCTCGTAATAAATAATGTTTTGTACGAATTCAAAGCCACTCATTGCATTATAATTTCTTTCGGGATGATAATAGCCATATTTCATAGCTGTGTACTTCAGCTAAAGTTTGAAGTTATTTATAATAAACTTAAATGTATATATATACATATATACATTTAAGTTTATTATGCTACGAGTCACAGTAGTGGCCTATAGCACAGGGATTCCCAACTGTTTGAAATACAGGCAGTGCAGTCGGGACCTCAGACAAGCTTATAAAAGCTTAGCTTTTATTTACAGGTGTATTGCGTGTATACTTAATTTATGAAAATATAAAAATACAATTTTTCCTCATTTCCGGCTAGAAGTGCATTTACTATAGACAATAAAGCCAAGCATTTAGCATGGTTCATAGTGGTAAATAGCTATTGAAGGGAACAAAAACATCTGCTGTCACTGAAAGAATGATAAGTATCTGAATGTTGTTTCTGCAGTAGTAGATGTTATTTTAGTGAAACATGTTATATCAAAGCCTGATATTCGGTTTAGTTTTAATAATCATTTTCCCATCTTAAATATATTTTGACTCGTGTGTTACACTGAAGGGAAGTATATGGAAGATAAGCTATACATGACGGATCAGATATAAGACTAAGAATGACGGCCTGATAACATTTAAAGTTAATGATTTGAAAATTATCGATGTACATGCAGAGAAAGCGATTACTGCCTCATAACGCGTGTAATCATCTGCTCTTAAGTGGTCTGCTGTTTCTTTTTTTTTTCTTTCTTTTATTACTCTATTTATTTTATGTTGCTTTAACTACAGGGTCATATCACGACGGATCTGTTAGTGGATAACTCTTAGATCGAGGTGTAGCCGACAGTTAGCCTTCTAGGTCTCATCTCTGTAACCACCCGCTTCGTGCCGTGCGGATGGCATCAGGTGCCGTCCAGTCTACTTGATTTCATTGTCTGTGGATAGATAGCACAGCATTCGCTATCGCCACCTATTTTTCATTTTTACTGTTGTTTTAGATTTAAGTTGGAACTTTGGGTCGTGGTATCAAATATCCAATCCGGTATTTGCCTTGGCGGCTGAGGTAACCCACGAAAAACCTCAGTAAGATTGGTCGGCCCACGGGATTTGAACCCGGGACCTCCTGAATGCGACCCACAGACGATACCGCCTGAGCCATCCCGATCGATTGTTTTACAGTCGACCCTCGCTAATTCGAAATCAGATGAACCGAAAACTCGGTTAATCCGTAGTAGCTGCTCGGTCCCTGCCGAATTACATGGAAAAATCTACCGCTTAAACCGAATTTCGGATAATTCTTACTACGAACTAAAATTTGGTCCCCTCATTACATATTCCATATGTTATTCTTCGTTTCAACCGAATATGTTTGTTGTGCGTGAACTACGATTTTTTCCGTTACGCATTTCACATAATTTGTCTCAATTTTTTTTTTTGGGGGGGGGGGGTTCACTGTTCGTCCCCATGTTTCAAGAAAAGGCTCGAGAAATCCCCAAGAAAGAAGGCATTTCTGGATTTGTGTCTTCTGAGGGTTGGCTATGGCGTTTTCAGAAGAGGCGTATAATCAGTGCTGTCAGTGTCTGGGGAGCACATAGAGTAAACGAGGAAGATGCCAATGAGTGGGCGCGGGAGTTTCAATCTAAGTTCTCTCATCATCACGCAAGAAATGTGTTTAATATGGGTGAAGCAAGCGTTTTCCATAACTTGATGCCTGAAAAAACACTACGTGCCAAGGGAGGAAAATGCAGCAAGGAGAGACGCCGACTGGTTAAGGCGCCTCCAGTGCAATAGAACTACGAGAAACAGTTCCACATTGGAATGTACTGCAAGCTATCTGCAACATATCTGCTGCTTGGGATGAAGTCACAACAGTCACCATAACTAACTGTTTTAAGAAGACCTGGACAGCAACTGATAACGCCGCTGAAACTGAACAGGAAAACGATGATCCACATCTGAACTTATAATGTGGATACAATTGGGCTTCTGATAATACTCTTCTACACGCTTACACCCGGTGGTGCCCTCTTGTACCATCATTATGGAAGAATGGACGTAGGTAGACAACAACATCTGTGCTGCTGAAGAACCAGTCATCTGCTGATGATGCAGAAGAGAATGTTAATTTTTTACTGTCATCCTCTGAGGTGGAACATGAAAATACGACCCCGCGACCCCGCGCTGAAGTTGCCGCTGCAATTTCTGTTCTCGAGAAATTTGCTGCCACTTCTGATGTCTCCATGGCATTTCAGGCTGCCCTGGATGTGGTATCTTCACAGAGTGCCATAATATTACGACCAACGGTCCACCAAACAACAATTAATGCTTTTTTCAAATTATAGAACTAAAATGTGTAATGGATAAGAATTGTGTAATTAAAACTGTGTTCCGACTAAAAGTTAGTGTTAGAAGAATATATTTAAAGTGTTTCTTAAGGTTATTGTTTCTTGTATTATACAACTCACTAATTCAATGAGTACAACATTGTTCCAAACAGTACTGTTTTAAAAAGCAATTACAAGCATTTGACAGTATACTTTCTCAATTAAGCAAATGCCACATATGCCGTGTGAGAAAGGTATGTTCCACGTATGGGAGCTAACTTGATGTAGATATATTGTTTACGTAATTTATTTACGTAATTTATTAGCCACACGTTTGGGAAGCCAACTTGAAGTAGTTATTGTCTTGGAGTTTGTTTATTTATTTATCTCCACGTATGGGCGTCAATTTTGAAGAAGATTGTTTGTTACGTAATATGCTACTACGTGTGAGAAGCTGATTTGAAGATAATGTTTTTGTTGTTACGCTCCAAGTTTAAAAAAATATTATTTTTAACTTTGTTATTAAACTGGTTCTATAGATATTATTTATGTTTGTTTTTGCCTCGGGGGCGTCAGTATTGTTTTAGAGTCACGTACCTCTTAGACAGGGCGTGGTGCGACAAGAATGTAGGCTTACACAGATTTTAAGTTTAAATTCACTTCTTTTTATTTATCCTTGACACAAAATTGAAAAGCACTACACTGATATTAAGAGCTGTGAGATTCTTTAATACTTGCACTTTGTTAACGTGTATACTTAATTTTCGTTACACACGAATACGTAATATTATCTTCCATCCGGTCATTACCAAGATCTGCAGGCAACTGAACATATTTCAACCGTCAAAACCCGTAAGCTTCTGTATTTCAAGTCTCTGATTGGCTAATCTTAGTCCAATAGAATACCTGCATTAATTAAAGTTTTTTTCTGGCTGTTGATTGGCTATTTTTAAACTGTTACAAAATTCACATTATCGTTGCTCTAATCATGACTAGTAACATTTAAACTCTCAAACTCATTATTGCCTCAAGGTTACCTTATTGTTACCTCATTAGTAGGTTATTTAGAAGAGATCGAGCACAGTTTTTTGCTTTTATATGGGAAAGGATAGGGAAAACGAGGGTAGATGCGACGGTTCAAGGAGGAAAATGCGTTTATATGGGTGAAATAGGGAATACCAGGGCTGATGCTAGGCTAGACAGTGGTAGAAGGAGGGGGAATGCGGTTTATATGACACAGATAGGGAATACGTGGAGAGGTGCTAGGTTAGACGGAGGCTGAGGAGTAGAGTATGGTTTATATGAAAGGTATAGGAAAACGAGGAGGGTGTTAGGCTAGACAGAGTTGAAGGGTAGAGCATGTCTTGTATATGAGAGGGGTAGGGAACAGGAGCAGGGGTGTTAGGCTAGACAGAGGTCAAGAAGTAGAGTAGGGTTTATATGAAAGGTATAGGAAAACGAGGAGGGGTGTTAGGCTAGACAGAGTTGAAGGGCAGAGCATGTCTTGTATATGAGAGAGGTAGGGACCAGGAGCAGGGGTGTTAGGCTAGGCAGAGGTCAAGAAGTAGAGTATGGTTTATATGAAAGGTATAGGAAAAACGAGGAGGGTGTTAGGCTAGACAGAGTTGAAGGGCAGAGCATGTCTTGTATATGAGAGAGGTAGGGAACAGGAGCAGGGGTGTTAGGCTAGGCAGAGGTCAAGAAGTTGAGTATGGTTTATATGAAAGGTATAGGAAAACGAGGAGGGGTGTTAGGCTAGGCAGAGTTGAAGGGTAGAGCATGTCTTGTATATGAGAGAGGTAGGGAACAGGAGCAGGGGTGTTAGGCTAGATAGAGGTCAAGAAGTAGAGTATAGGAAAGGTATAGGAAAACGAGGTGGACTGTTAGGCTAGACAGAGTTGAAGGGTAGAGTATGTCCTTTATATGAGAGAGGTTGGGAACAGGAGGAGGGGTGTTAGGTTAGGAGAATTGAGTATGTGTTTATAAGGAGAGACGAGAAAACGGAGAGAGATCCTATGCTAGGATAGACAGGTGCTAAAGTTAGGTTAGATAGGAAACCAAGGAGTGATACTCAGCTAGAGGGGGGGGGCAGGAGGAATGCGCTTTATGAGAGGTAGGGGATACGGGGAGTGGTGTTAGGCTAGACAGAGGTTGAGAGTAGAGTAGGCGTTTATATGTATGAGAAGTATAGAACAGGAAGAGGGGTGTTAGGCTAGACAGAGGTTGAGGAGTAGAGTATAGTTTATATGAGAGGTATAGGAAAACGAGGAGAGGTGTTAGGCTAGACAGAGGTCGAAAATAGAGTATGGTTTATATGAGAGGTATAGGAAAACGAGGAGAGGAGTTAGACTAGACAGAGGTCGAGGAGCAGAGTATGGTTTATATGAGAGTCATAGGAAAACGAGAGAGGTGTTAGGCTAGACAGAGGTAGAGGAGTAGAGTATGGTTTATATGAGAGGTATAGGGAAACGAGGAGAGTCGGTAGGCTAGACAGATAGTGAAGCAGTAGGAATATGGACTTATATACAGGAGAGATAGGGGCTAGACTTTGAAAGCAACTTTAGACGTGTACTTAGTGGCAAACTGTTTCAGGTCAATGTTCTAGACATGCCCATCACGTAACCCATTCAGGGAAAAGGTGGCTGCAAAGGGAAAAAGGTGACCAGTAAAGGGAAAAAGGTGACCAGTAAAGGGAAAAAGGTGACCATTAAGGGAAAAACGTGACCAGCAAAGGGAAAAAGGTGACCAGCAAAGGGAAAAAGGTGACCAGCAAAGGGAAAAACGTGACCAGCAAAGGGAAAAAGGTAACCAGCAAAGGAAAAAAGGTGACCAGCAAAGGAAAAAAGGTGACCAGCAAAGGGAAAAACGTGACCAGCAAAGGGAAAAAGGTGACCAGCAAAGGGAAAAATGTGATCAGCAAAGGGAAAAACGTGACCAGCAAAGGGAAAAAGGTGACCAGCAAAGGGAAAAAAGGTGACCAGTAAAGGGAAAAAGGTGACCAGCAAAGGGAAAAAGGTGACCAGCAAAGGGAAAAAGGTGACCAGCAAAGGGAAAAATGTGACCAGCAAAGGGAAAAAGGTAACCAACAAAGGGAAAAAGGTGACCAGCAAAGGGAAAAATGTGACCAGCAAAGGGAAAAAGGTGACCAGCAAAGGGAAAAAGGTGACCAGCAAAGAGAAAAACGTTACCAGCAAAGGGAAAAACGTGACCAGCAACGGGAAAAAGGTGACCAGCAAAGGGAAAAAGGTGACCAGCAAAGGGAAAAAGGTGACCAGCAAAGGGAATAAGGTGACCAGGAAATGGAAAAAGGTGACCAGCAAAGGGAAAAAGGTGACCAGGAAAGAGAAAAAGGTGACCAGCAAAGGGAAAAAGGTAGCCAGCAAAGGGAAAAAGGTGACCAGCAAAGGGAAAAAGGTGACCAGGAAAGGGAAAAGCTAACCCACTCTCACTAACAGGTAAGTAATTCAGTTAGTATCACATATACTATGTGGTAGGACATATCCCGAGGAAGCGGATATAGCATAGTTCCGTATGATGTTGCAGGTAATTCAGAGAGTATCGTAGGTATTTAGGATAATTCAAGTAACATAAGTGTTTAGAGTCACTCAGCTAGTATCACAGGAGGATAGTTTCCTGGAGCAGGACGTATCATAGCTGCATATTTTGCACAGGCAATTCAGTTAGTATCGGAGGGCATTTAAGCTAATTCAGCTAGTATTACAAGAGGCTGACTGCATCATAGCAGTGTATGATTTCACAGGTAATTCAGTTAGTATTGTAGGTATTTAGGCTAATTCATCTAGTATCACAGGAGGATAGATTCCAGGGGTCGGGTATAGCATAGTTTCGTATTTCACAGGTAACTCAGCTAGTATCGTAGGTATTTAGCATAATTCAAGCGTCATAGGTGTTTAGAGTAATTAAGCTAGCATTACAGGAGGGTAGGTTCCAGGGTTGGTTATAACGTAGTTTTCGTATTTTACAGATAGTTCAGGTAATATCGTAAGTATTTGGGTAATCAGCATAGTTTCACAGATACTCGTGATAATTTAGATCAGAGATTTGTATCACAGCTATTTAAGGTAAATGCAGGTGATTCAGGTTGTATCAATGGTATTTGAGTCATTTTAACAGGTAATTCATCTAGTATCATTGGTATTTAAGGCAAACCAGATAGTGTCACAGGTGATCGTGCTAATTTAGAACAGGAATTCGTATCAGAGCTAGTTAAGGTAATTTCACATGATTCGACTAGTATCACAGGTATTTAAGTCATTTTAGCAGGTAATTCAACTAGTATCACAGATACTCATGGTAATATAGAGAGTAATTAGATCATAAACATTTCTCATCCAACGTTACAACAATTTATATACTTTTTCTAAATCTTACAAACTTATTATATGTTAAACAGTTATAAACTGCAGAGATAAACTGCATATGGCTCACAAATTAAAAAGCTTTGCGTCAACATACCTTTATTTAAGTTCGTTGTAGGTACCTCTCCCCTTTATCTAGGCTTCAGACTAACACTAGTATTTGCTCCTAATGGCAGGGTTACCACCTTCCCTTCCATCTTACCCTTTCTTCACCATTTGTCTGCTAGTTACATACACAGCACATGAATAAACTTTAATTATTTAAATTGTAGACTCGCTGAGAAAATCTTCATCTTCGGGTTACATTCTCTTAAGTACTGTTTGTAATACTGTAATGTCCATACGCATAGGTAGTTATTCCATCCTCAGCAATAATTCTTTTATCATCAAAGGGATTCAATGTAATTTTATTCACTTGCACTGTGGTAACAGCATGCTTTCGTGATAGGATTAGATTCATGGGCGTTCAGATGATTTCACAGGTTTTAAGACAGTCTGTATAGCTGTCAAACGAAATGTACTGCTTAATAGCGCTACGTTTTATACCTTTAATCTTTATATCATTGATCCTTGAATATCTAAGGCATACATCTTAGGACGTAGTCCAACAAAGCGCAGGATGATTTTGCTATTAGCCTCATCTTTAAATTTCCCCAATACCTTCTTGTTCTGAGTAGAGTAACATATATGGTTGGCAGGGTAATCAGCTGTATCGAGGTGCTCAAGAAAACGTAGCTTGTCCTGGTACACATCTTCAGTTGTTACACGATGAATGAATGAATCAGTGTCCATATACATAAGCTTCAGGTTTTCAGCTCCATAATAAGGCAACAACACGTCGTAATGATAGTGATACATTAATGTCTTGGAGATGTCCAACACACTCATACCAATGAATATAGACTTGTTGAATACAATCTGACGAGAGGCCATATGTACAGCAGCTACAATGATAGCAGCAATAGATCCTGCAGCTACAGAAACATCACCCGCAGCCTGGACAATAGCTGTAACAGAAGCAAATACAATAGCTACCGTAGCAGATACAGCAGCTGTACGACAATAGATGTAACAGATCTTACAGCTGTAGCAACATCTGCTACAATAACAGCAGCGACAAACACCAGTTACATAACAGCTGTAGGAGCAGCAGCAGGAAAGATTTAGCACTCTTAACAATAGCAAGCATCACAGCAAAGATATTCCAGCTATAGCTTCACCCACCACAGCGACAGCAGTCATCACTCCAGATGTAACATCAAATACGGAGCTGAAGTAGTAGATACAACACTGTAACATCAGCTACAGCAATAACAGTATCAGATCAGGTAGCTGTAACAGCATTAGACATAGTCAGCACAATACCTATAGCAGAAGCAAATACAGCAGCTATCGTAGCAGATACAGAGACTGTACAACAATAGCTGTAACAGATCCCACAGCTGTAGCAGCATCTGCTATAACAATAGCAGTAGCCGTCGCATTACATAACAACTACAGCAGCAGCTAGAGATTTAGCAGTGTTTAGCAATAGCAAGCATCACAGCAATGATATTCCAGCTGTAGATTCCCCTACCACAGCAAAAGCAGTCATCACAACATCAACAGTAAATACGACAGATGTAGTATCAGATACAGCATCTATAGCAACAGCAGCTACAACGATAGCAGCAATAGATCCTGCAGCTGTAGCAGCATTAGACACAATCAGCACAATAGCTGTAGCAAAAGCAAATACAATTACTATCGTAGCAGATACAGCAGCTGTACAACAATAGATGTAACACATCCTACAGCTATAGCAACATCTGATACAATAATAGCAGAGACAACAACCGATTACATTACAGATGTAGCAGCAGCTAATCCATTTTTTGTTCAAATGTAACAGCTTTATCAGTTAAATCATTGCTTCATTAAACAAGGATTGTAAGGGTAGACGTCTCTTCCCTTTATATAGGCCTGAGACTAGCACTAGTATTTGCTCCTAATGACAATGGTTACCGCCTCCCCTTCCATCTTCTCCTTTCTTCACCATTTGTCTGCTATGTGCATACACAGCACATGAGTAAACATTAATTTTTTAACATTGTAGATTCGCGGAGATCATCAAAGGGATTCAATGTAATTTTATTCACTTGCACAGTAGTATCAGCATGCTTTCATGATAAGATTCATAGGTGTTCTCATGATTTCACAGGTTTTAGGACAATCAGTATAACTCTCAAATGTAATGTAATGCTTAATAGCACTACGTTTTTACCCTTAATCTTTTTTACCATTGAGCCGTGGATATCTAAGGCATACATCTTAGCTCGTAGTCCGACAAAGCGCTGGATGATTTTATCATTAGCCTCATCTTTAGATTTCCCAAGCAATTTGTTTAGAGCTGAATAGCATATATAGTTGACAGGGTAATCAGCAGTAATCAGATGTTCAAGTAAACGTAAGTTATCCTGTTCCACATCTCCAGTTGTTACACGATGAATGAATGAATAAGTATCCATATACATAAGCTCCATAATATGATAACAGCACATCGTAATGATGGTGATACATTGTCTCGGAGATGTCCAACACACTCATACCAATGTATACAGGCTTGTCGAGGGACCATAAATACAACAGCTAGAACAGCAGCATATATCGACCTATCAATAAACGTAGGCTTGGCGATCAGCTTCTCTAGAGTCTTCTCATTTATCACCAGTCGTATATCCATACGATCAGGCAGATTCTCCATAGTTTTTCCAAACATGACGTTGTTAAAGAGCTGTAGACGTCCTTCTCGAAATCATTTGCAGCTTATTGTAGTAGCCTGTTGTTAAATTCCGCATAAGGTTTTAACCACTGTGTCTGTTGGAATTGCAGCACACGATGGATTTTTTAGTCGTAACCCATGATTAAGAGCTTGATTCAAAGCTATGAAATGTACTACATACTTCTTTCGAGGTCCAAGACGAGGTATCAGTTTCTTTGTATATGATTTCAATGGTTTCATACACTCAGGCAGGAAAGGTAGATCGTTAAGTTCTATAGGATGCTCGATGTCTGTGACGTCACACCCAGAGACAGGATGTCTGGCAGTATCAAACACGTTTAAACTCGTCTCGTAACTACCTGTATATGCTGTCACATCAACAAGAGAAGTATTTCCACACGCTCATTCAGTCAGATGTTACATTCAAAGCCTACCACCACCCATTACACCGAAGCTAGCACAATCTCAAAGGCTTAAAAGGTAACGTAGAAGATTTTCTCCCTTGTTCAGTTAAATGTGTGTATATACTACATTATTTCATGTTTTCATTCCCTTTTCAATTCTTCCTTTCCATCTTCTTCTAGAAAGACCATTACATTTCACTACAATCACGAGCAAAGCATTTTTTCCAGAGTTTCACAGATTCAAAGCTTCTAGAATCGAACCCGGTAATAGTTTTAATAAATGTATTTTTAGTAATTTAGCTCCCTCGCATCAGCATCTACCATTTAATCTTTACTCGAACCTGATAAGATTCATAGGCTTGAAGATATATGAAATCACCCCTTCGGGATTCGATCTGAGTGCTTTAAAGTACTTTTTGTCATGGTAACGATATTTAGGACCTAGGTACTCTGTTTACGGTTTACTTGACGTGTCTATATAAATTAGATTACGAGTTATTAAATTTGCAAGTAAATTTCATTAAATCGGTATTCGAACCCAGAACACCAGGAACAAAATAATTTATAATATTAGCTTGACATGTTAAACAAAGCTGTGTGCAGTTACGCTATCAATCTAAGTGATATATTCTAGTGTACAGAGGAAAATTAAGGAACTCATTAAAAGATGGGAATCGAACCAAGCACAACTGATTGACAATTATATACAGCATTAATTACCCAGTACAGAACCTATAAAACATGCTTTGGCCCACTCCTCTACCTCATATAGTTCCAGAGATAATGAAGATTTAAAATTAAGAATCGAACTCAGGAAACCAGATCCCCAAATATAGATCCTCGAGAAACTACCTATTTATAGAAATGTAATAAAGTTTATTTGACATCTTTATCTTAAGCAGTTTAGGAGTTATTAAATTTATAATTAAATTACATTTTATCGGTATTCGAACCCAGAACACCAGAAACAAAATTATTTATAAAATTAGTTTGCTGTGTTAAAAAGAGTTGTATACAGTTACGCAATCAATCTAAGTGATATATTCTAGTGTACAGAGAAAAATTAAGGAAATCATTTTAAAATCGGGATTCGAACTAGGGACAACTGATTGAAAATTATATACAGTATTAATTACACATTATAACAGCTATCAAACATGCTTTGATCCATCCCTCTACCTCTCTTAGTTTTTGAGATAATGGAGATTTAAAATTAAGGATCGAACCCAGGACACCAGGTATCCAAATCTACATTCAGAAGAAACCACCTAATGATATAAATGTAATAAAATTTATTTGGCGTCTTTATCTTAATTAGTCTCTGCGTTATTAGAAGTTGAATTTGTAATTACTCATGGGATTAGAACCCAGGCATCCCAGACAACTCGGATTAATATCTCAAGGACGCGGCGCATTCCAAAGAATTGATTAGTTTTTATCCCATTGTTCTATCTCTTTTCATTCAGGAGATATAAGCAATTAATCAGTAGGGGACATTTGGGTGGGGCTAATTAGTGGGGGGTGGGGCTAATTAGTATATTAATTGCATTCCATGCATATTAAGTGATACAGAACCCGCAAATGTACCCTACTGATTAATTGCTTATATCTCCTGAATGAAAAGAGATAGAACAATGGGATAAAAACTAATCAACTCTTTGGAATGCGCCGCGTCCTTGAGATATTAATCTGAGTTGTCCAGGATGCCTGGGTTCGAATCCCACGAGTAATTACAAATTGAACTTCTAATAACTCAGAGACTAATTAAGATAAAGACGCCAAATAAATTTTATTACATTTATATCATTAGGTAGTTTCTTCTGAATGTAGATCTGGATACCTGGTGTCCTGGGTTCGATCCTTAATTTTAAATATCCATTATCTCAAAAACTAAGAGAGGTAGAGGGATGGATCAAAGCATGTTTGATAGCTGTTATAATGTGTAATTAATACTGTATATAATTTTCAATCAGTTGTCCCTAGTTCGAATCCCGATTTTAAAATGATTTCCTTAATTTTTCTCTGTACACTAGAATATATCACTTAGATTGATTGCGTAACTGTATACAACTCTTTTAACACAGCAAACTAATTTTATAAATAATTTTGTTTCTGGTGTTCTGGGTTCGAATACCGATAAAATGTAATTTAATTATAAATTTAATAACTCCTAAACTGCTTAAGATAAAGATGTCAAATAAACTTTATTACATTTCTATAAATAGGTAGTTTCTTGGGGATCTATATTTGGGGATCTGGTGTCCTGAGTTCGATTCTTAATTTTAAATCTTTATTATCTCTGGAACTAAATGAGGTAGAGGAGTGGGCCAAAGCATGTTTGATAGGTTCTGTACTGGGTAATTAATGCTGTATATAATTGTCAATCAGTTGTGCTTGGTTCGATTCCCATCTTTTAATGAGTTCCTTAATTTTCCTCTGTACACTAGAATATATCACTTAGATTGATAGCGTAACTGCACACAGCTTTGTTTAACATGTCAAGCTAATATTATAAATTATTTTGTTCCTGGTGTTCTGGGTTCGAATACCGATTTAATGGAATTTACTTGCAAATTTAATAACTCGTAATCTAATTTATATAGACACGTCAAGTAAACCGTAAACAGAGTACCTAGTTCCTAAATATCGTTATCATGACAAAAAGTACTTTAAAGCACTCAGATCGAATCCCGAAGGGGTGATTTCATATATCTTCAAGCCTATGAATCCTATCAGGTTCGAGTAAATATTAAATGGTAGATGCTGATGCGAGGGAGCTAAATTACTAAAAATACATTTATTAAAACTATTACCGGGTTCGATTCTAGAAGCTTTGAATCTGTGAAACTCTGAAAAAAATGCTTTGCTCGTGATTGTAGTGAAATGTAATGGTCTTTCTAGAAGAAGATGGAAAGGAAGAATTGAAAAGGGAATGAAAACATGAAATAATGTAGTATATACACACATTTAACTGAACAAGGGAGAAAATCTTCTACGTTACCTTTTAAGCCTTTGAGATTGTGCTAGCATCGGTGTAATGGGTGGTGGTAGGCTTTGAATGTAACATCTGACTGAATGAGCGTGTGGGAATACTTCTCTTGTTGATGTGACAGCATATACAGGTAGTTACGAGACGAGTTTAAACGTGTTTGATACTGGCAGACATCCTGTCTCTGGGTGTGACGTCACAGACATCGAGCATCCTATAGAACTTAACGATCTACCTTTCCTGCCTGAGTGTATGAAACCATTGAAATCATATACAAAGAAACTGATACCTCGTCTTGGACCTCGAAAGAAGTATGTAGTACATTTCATAGCTTTGAATCAAGCTCTTAATCATGGGTTACGACTAAAAAATCCATCGTGTGCTGCAATTCCAACAGACACAGTGGTTAAAACCTTATGCGGAATTTAACAACAGGCTACTACAATAAGCTGCAAATGATTTCGAGAAGGACGTCTACAGCTCTTTAACAACGTCATGTTTGGAAAAACTATGGAGAATCTGCCTGATCGTATGGATATACGACTGGTGATAAATGAGAAGACTCTAGAGAAGCTGATCGCCAAGCCTACGTTTATTGATAGGTCGATATATGCTGCTGTTCTAGCTGTTGTATTTATGGTCCCTCGACAAGCCTGTATACATTGGTATGAGTGTGTTGGACATCTCCGAGACAATGTATCACCATCATTACGATGTGCTGTTATCATATTATGGAGCTTATGTATATGGATACTTATTCATTCATTCATCGTGTAACAACTGGAGATGTGGAACAGGATAACTTACGTTTACTTGAACATCTGATTACTGCTGATTACCCTATCAACTATATATGCTATTCAGCTCTAAACAAATTGCTTGGGAAATCTAAAGATGAGGCTAATGATAAAATCATCCAGCGCTTTGTCGGACTACGAGCTAAGATGTATGCCTTAGATATCCACGGCTCAATGGTAAAAAAGATTAAGGGTAAAAACGTAGTGCTATTAAGCATTACATTACATTTGAGAGTTATACTGATTGTCCTAAAACCTGTGAAATCATGAGAACACCTATGAATCTTATCATGAAAGCATGCTGATACTACTGTGCAAGTGAATAAAATTACATTGAATCCCTTTGATGATCTCCGCGAATCTACAATGTTAAAAAATTAATGTTTACTCATGTGCTGTGTATGCACATAGCAGACAAATGGTGAAGAAAGGAGAAGATGGAAGGGGAGGCGGTAACCATTGTCATTAGGAGCAAATACTAGTGCTAGTCTCAGGCCTATATAAAGGGAAGAGACGTCTACCCTTACAATCCTTGTTTAATGAAGCAATGATTTAACTGATAAAGCTGTTACATTTGAACAAAAAATGGATTAGCTGCTGCTACATCTGTAATGTAATCGGTTGTTGTCTCTGCTATTATTGTATCAGATGTTGCTATAGCTGTAGGATGTGTTACATCTATTGTTGTACAGCTGCTGTATCTGCTACGATAGTAATTGTATTTGCTTTTGCTACAGCTATTGTGCTGATTGTGTCTAATGCTGCTACAGCTGCAGGATCTATTGCTGCTATCGTTGTAGCTGCTGTTGCTATAGATGCTGTATCTGATACTACATCTGTCGTATTTACTGTTGATGTTGTGATGACTGCTTTTGCTGTGGTAGGGGAATCTACAGCTGGAATATCATTGCTGTGATGCTTGCTATTGCTAAACACTGCTAAATCTCTAGCTGCTGCTGCAGTTGTTATGTAATGCGACGGCTACTGCTATTGTTATAGCAGATGCTGCTACAGCTGTGGGATCTGTTACAGCTATTGTTGTACAGTCTCTGTATCTGCTACGATAGCTGCTGTATTTGCTTCTGCTATAGGTATTGTGCTGACTATGTCTAATGCTGTTACAGCTACCTGATCTGATACTGTTATTGCTGTAGCTGATGTTACAGTGTTGTATCTACTACTTCAGCTCCGTATTTGATGTTACATCTGGAGTGATGACTGCTGTCGCTGTGGTGGGTGAAGCTATAGCTGGAATATCTTTGCTGTGATGCTTGCTATTGTTAAGAGTGCTAAATCTTTCCTGCTGCTGCCCCTACAGCTGTTATGTAACTGGTGTTTGTCGCTGCTGTTATTGTAGCAGATGTTGCTACAGCTGTAAGATCTGTTACATCTATTGTCGTACAGCTGCTGTATCTGCTACGGTAGCTATTGTATTTGCTTCTGTTACAGCTATTGTCCAGGCTGCGGGTGATGTTTCTGTAGCTGCAGGATCTATTGCTGCTATCATTGTAGCTGCTGTACATATGGCCTCTCGTCAGATTGTATTCAACAAGTCTATATTCATTGGTATGAGTGTGTTGGACATCTCCAAGACATTAATGTATCACTATCATTACGACGTGTTGTTGCCTTATTATGGAGCTGAAAACCTGAAGCTTATGTATATGGACACTGATTCATTCATTCATCGTGTAACAACTGAAGATGTGTACCAGGACAAGCTACGTTTTCTTGAGCACCTCGATACAGCTGATTACCCTGCCAACCATATATGTTACTCTACTCAGAACAAGAAGGTATTGGGGAAATTTAAAGATGAGGCTAATAGCAAAATCATCCTGCGCTTTGTTGGACTACGTCCTAAGATGTATGCCTTAGATATTCAAGGATCAATGATATAAAGATTAAAGGTATAAAACGTAGCGCTATTAAGCAGTACATTTCGTTTGACAGCTATACAGACTGTCTTAAAACCTGTGAAATCATCTGAACGCCCATGAATCTAATCCTATCACGAAAGCATGCTGTTACCACAGTGCAAGTGAATAAAATTACATTGAATCCCTTTGATGATAAAAGAATTATTGCTGAGGATGGAATAACTACCTATGCGTATGGACATTACAGTATTACAAACAGTACTTAAGAGAATGTAACCCGAAGATGAAGATTTTCTCAGCGAGTCTACAATTTAAATAATTAAAGTTTATTCATGTGCTGTGTATGTAACTAGCAGACAAATGGTGAAGAAAGGGTAAGATGGAAGGGAAGGTGGTAACCCTGCCATTAGGAGCAAATACTAGTGTTAGTCTGAAGCCTAGATAAAGGGGAGAGGTACCTACAACGAACTTAAATAAAGGTATGTTGACGCAAAGTTTTTTAATTTGTGAGCCATATGCAGTTTATCTCTGCAGTTTATAACTGTTTAACATATAATAAGTTTGTAAGATTTAGAAAAAGTATATAAATTGTTGTAACGTTGGATGAGAAATGTTTATGATCTAATTACTCTCTATATTACCATGAGTATCTGTGATACTAGTTGAATTACCTGCTAAAATGACTTAAATACCTGTGATACTAGTCGAATCATGTGAAATTACCTTAACTAGCTCTGATACGAATTCCTGTTCTAAATTAGCACGATCACCTGTGACACTATCTGGTTTGCCTTAAATACCAATGATACTAGATGAATTAACTGTTAAAATGACTCAAATACCATTGATACAACCTGAATCACCTGCATTTACCTTAAATAGCTGTGATACAAATCTCTGATCTAAATTATCACGAGTATCTGTGAAACTATGCTGATTACCCAAATACTTACGATATTACCTGAACTATCTGTAAAATACGAAAACTACGTTATAACCAACCCTGGAACCTACCCTCCTGTAATGCTAGCTTAATTACTCTAAACACCTATGACGCTTGAATTATGCTAAATACCTACGATACTAGCTGAGTTACCTGTGAAATACGAAACTATGCTATACCCAACCCCTGGAATCTATCCTCCTGTGATACTAGATGAATTAGCCTAAATACCTACAATACTAACTGAATTACCTGTGAAATCATACACTGCTATGATGCAGTCAGCCTCTTGTAATACTAGCTGAATTAGCTTAAATGCCCTCCGATACTAACTGAATTGCCTATGCAAAATATGCAGCTATGATACGTCCTGCTCCAGGAAACTATCCTCCTGTGATACTAGCTGAGTGACTCTAAACACTTATGTTACTTGAATTATCCTAAATACCTACGATACTCTCTGAATTACCTGCAACATCATACGGAACTATGCTATATACGCTTCCTCGGGATATGTCCTACCACATAGTATATGTGATACTAACTGAATTACTTACCTGTTAGTGTGAGTGGGTTAGCTTTTCCCTTTCCTGGTCACCTTTTTCCCTTTGCTGGTCACCTTTTTCCCTTTGCTGGTCACCTTTTTCCCTTTCCTGGTCACCTTTTTCCCTTTCCTGGTCACCTTTTTCCCTTTCCTGGTCACCTTTTTTCCTTTGCTGGTCACCTTTTTCCATTTGCTGGTCACCTTTTTCCCTTTGCTGGTCACCTTTTTCCCTTTGCTGGTCACCTTTTTCCCTTTGCTGGTCACCTATTTCCCGTTGCTGGTCACGTTTTTCCCTTTGCTGGTAACGTTTTTCCCTTTGCTGGTCACCTTTTTCCCTTTGCTGGTCACCTTTTTCCCTTTGCTGGTCACATTTTTCCCTTTGCTGGTCACCTTTTTCCCTTTGTTGGTCACCTTTTTCCCTTTGCTGGTCACATTTTTCCCTTTGCTGGTCACCTTTTTCCCTTTGCTGGTCACCCTTTTCCCTTTGCTGGTCACCTTTTTCCCTTTACTGGTCACCTTTTTTCCCTTTGCTGGTCACCTTTTTCCCTTTGCTGGTCACGTTTTTCCCTTTGCTGATCACATTTTTCTCTTTTCTGGTCACCTTTTTCCCTTTGCTGGTCACGTTTTTCCCTTTGCTGGTCACCTTTTTTCCTTTGCTGGTCACCTTTTTTCCTTTGCTGGTTACCTTTTTCCCTTTGCTGGTCACGTTTTTCCCTTTGCTGGTCACCTTTTTCCCTTTGCTGGTCACCTTTTTCCCTTTGCTGGTCACGTTTTTCCCTTTAATGGTCACCTTTTCCCTTTACTGGTTCACCTTTTTCCCTTTACTGGTCACCTTTTTCCCTTTGCAGCCACCTTTTCCCTGAATGGGTTACGTGATGGGCATGTCTAGAACATTGACATGAAACAGTTTGCCACTAAGTACACGTCTAAAGTTGCTTTCAAAGTCTAGCCCCTATCTCTCCTGTATATAAGTCCATATTCCTACTGCTTCACTATCTGTCTAGCCTACCGACTCTCCTCGTTTCCCTATACCTCTCATATAAACCATACTCTACTCCTCTACCTCTGTCTAGCCTAACACCTCTCCTCGTTTTCCTATACCTCTCATATAAACCATACTCTGCTCCTCGACCTCTGTCTAGTCTAACACCTCTCCTCGTTTTCCTATACCTCTCATATAAACTATACTCTACTCCTCAACCTCTGTCTAGCCTAACACCCCTCTTCCTGTTCTATACTTCTCATACATATAAACGCCTACTCTACTCTCAACCTCTGTCTAGCCTAACACCACTCCCCGTATCCCCTACCTCTCATAAAGCGCATTCCTCCTGCCCCCCCCCCTCTAGCTGAGTATCACTCCTTGGTTTCCTATCTAACCTAACTTTAGCACCTGTCTATCCTAGCATAGGATCTCTCTCCGTTTTCTCGTCTCTCCTTATAAACACATACTCAATTCTCCTAACCTAACACCCCTCCTCCTGTTCCCAACCTCTCTCATATAAAGGACATACTCTACCCTTCAACTCTGTCTAGCCTAACAGTCCACCTCGTTTTCCTATACCTTTCCTATGCTCTACTTCTTGACCTCTATCTAGCCTAACACCCCTGCTCCTGTTCCCTACCTCTCTCATATACAAGACATGCTCTACCCTTCAACTCTGCCTAGCCTAACACCCCTCCTCGTTTTCCTATACCTTTCATATAAACCATACTCTACTTCTTGACCTCTGCCTAGCCTAACACCCCTGCTCCTGTTCCCTACCTCTCTCATATACAAGACATGCTCTGCCCTTCAACTCTGTCTAGCCTAACACCCTCCTCGTTTTTCCTATACCTTTCATATAAACCATACTCTACTTCTTGACCTCTGCCTAGCCTAACACCCCTGCTCCTGTTCCCTACCTCTCTCATATACAAGACATGCTCTGCCCTTCAACTCTGCCTAGCCTAACACCCCTCCTCGTTTTCCTATACCTTTCATATAAACCCTACTCTACTTCTTGACCTCTGTCTAGCCTAACACCCCTGCTCCTGTTCCCTACCCCTCTCATATACAAGACATGCTCTACCCTTCAACTCTGTCTAGCCTAACACCCTCCTCGTTTTCCTATACCTTTCATATAAACCATACTCTACTCCTCAGCCTCCGTCTAACCTAGCACCTCTCCACGTATTCCCTATCTGTGTCATATAAACCGCATTCCCCCTCCTTCTACCACTGTCTAGCCTAGCATCAGCCCTGGTATTCCCTATTTCACCCATATAAACGCATTTTCCTCCTTGAACCGTCGCATCTACCCTCGTTTTCCCTATCCTTTCCCATATAAACGCAAAAAACTGTGCTCGATCTCTTCTAAATAACCTACTCTCATTGTTAGCAACTTTAAACTTATTATTTTCACAGCTCTTACATTATTAAAGTACATAATGTATTCACACACAGCAGTTATTTTTACTTTTTCTTAGAAGTGGAACACCCTCATTCGTTGGTACGCATAACAAGAGAGAAAGTGAACTCAACAGTCGTATTTTCCATTTCAGATAACACGGACTATTTTTACAAAACCTCGTTAATTCATACTCGTTAAACCGAATTGGCTATTTTTTGGTTCCTTGGAATTCGGTTAAACGAGGGTCTCCTGTATCTTGTGTGAACAGCGGGGCCTCATTACGCCTTGGCAATTGCAGATCTAGTGGGAATGGAGGTTATAGTCTGTCCTTATCACTTTAAGAGCATGTCTTTTTGAAAACAACTGAGCGGTATCTTTATAGACGACTGCAAATGTTTAAACTGCTTTTGTGACCAAAAAAAAAAAAAAATTACTACTTTCACAGCCACGTAGGGATTAGTCAGTTTTTAAACCTCTCGTTGTTACCAAAGCATTTGTTTTTGTTATTTTTCTTTAATTTTTACTTGCCAAATCTCTGGCAATTTTCAGGTAATAATAATAATAATAATAATAATAATAATAATAATAATAATAATAATAATAATAATAATAATAATATCTACTTTTACAGGCTGTCTCTGACGAATAAAATAACAAAAGAATAATCTAATACAAGTCTGAACCAGATTGTGAAATATACGTAAAAGTAAATAAATACGTTACTAACTCATGGCATATGCTTGACTGTATCTAAAGGATAATCTAAAGAATAATTTCTCCTCTCCCAAGGCTACTTTTTCTTGGCTTAACCTCTCTGCGCATTGTATACCTAAAGCAGATTTTTTTTTGTTTTTTTTTATGAGTTAGTGTAAAGCGCACTTTCGTGATCAGCGTCACCTTTGACATTTGCATTCCCATTTGCAGCGGTCGCTGATGAATGAAGAACCTAGGTTTCGCAAGGGATTAAATGGAAGTCCTTGAATGGCATCGATTTTGTCACCCCTTTGACGCCTTCGTAACGGGTACTCGGTTGCCAGAAGGTTCTTCAAGGACGCTGGGAATGCCGTGCCCAACCTCGAACCCACGAGATGTTGGTAACAGTTGCATTTCCAATCAATGGCCCTGAATAAAGAGTTACCTGGATAAGTACACTCTTGCCATCTCTTGGCGGAAATACGCACTGTGTAACTCCAGCTCCAGTAGATCTCTCTGGCTGGAGTGACTTCCTTTGTAACTGCTGCCAAATAGACGAACTAAGCTGATTTCTTTTTGTATCTCACTGGGTAAGATTCTGGCAGAATCTACTTTCTAATTCACTCTTTAAGTGCATCATTTGTAAATGCACTTCTATAAAAAGGCGGAGAAAATGTGATGTGCGACAATCACACGGCCTTCTCTATCCATTACCATTTATTTTCACGGTTCTTCTAAAAAATCTGATTGATACATTCACTTGACTTTCTCTACTCTCTATCGTTTATTAGTGGCTATACAAACTATTCTTACTAAAGCTTATTTTTCTATCTACTACATTTTAATCCAAATAAACCTTTGCAATAATAGCTACATTACACATTTCCTTATAGATACAAAGGGAACAGCGATAGTCAAATGTTTAAGAACTGGATGCTATATGCCGGCCTTAAAATTCCACGTTTGCATGCAATCGCGAGAAACAACTGAATGTTGAAAGGACTTTAATAGAATGACCGAGAAATGAACAGTTCGAACCTTTAATAACGCGTATCTCAGAAACGGCTTATGCTACAAAAAAACTTATTTTAAATAAATTGTGTGATTTTAAGAGATCTACATTTTTTTTGGCGTAGCAGGTTTTCGTCTGTCCCTTAACGTTTACCAGTTATACAAGATAATACAAACTTTCTTCCAAATGTGAACTTCACAGGCCATTCCCGGAAAATTCAGATATACATTTTATTTGTCATGTAAATATCATTAATGTATGGTATTTTAATAAAAATCGTTAGAGCTATTTTTAGAAAACAAAAACTTTCCAAATATGTTCCATGTAAAGAGAGATTGGGGTAGGGGGATTTAGGGGGATTTTCTTGAAAATCTTCGTGTCGCAGCTTTAGAAGCTGCTGAATCTAAATACCAAAGTTGATGTTTATCCGACTTTTCGTTTTTGAGATATGCTGTTCAGACACACACACACGCGGTCTTTTTTTCTCTTTTTTTTCTAAGAATGATTTTTTTATTCAGAGAGCCCCAAAACATGCATTTTCGACGAAATGTCGGTATCGAGGGTGGAATGCAATACCTACTCTACGTACTATGTGCGTGGTAGAAAAAGTAATTATTTATAAAAATGGTTATTACTCTTCTACCACGTACCTACTAGGTAGAGAATTATTGTATTCCACCCAAAATTCCATATCAAGATTTCACCACTGAATAAACAAAAGATTTTAGAAAAAGGTCCGTGTGTGTCCATGAACGTATAACGCAGAAACGAAATATTATATAAATACCACACTTGGCATTTAATTTTAGTACCTTCTAAAGATGCGATGCGAAGATTTTCAAGAAAATGCTCCCACTCTAAACTACCCGTTAAAAGGAAAATATTTCAGTATTCTTTTATTTTCTCAAACAAGGTTGTAAGATTTTAATTAAAACCATGTATTTAAGATATTTATACAAAAAGTCTCTATCTTGAATTTCCTGGCAATATCACGCGAAGAACTTTTCATTCAGAAATATTTTGGTGTAATTTTGTATAACAAACCGTAAATTTAGTTAAAATAAATTGTGTGTTTTAAAGAGATATACATCTTTTGTGAAGTAAGTTTTCGTCTGTCCCTTAACGCTTACCAGTTATACAAGATTACGCAAAATTTAACAGGCAAACTATAAGGTGTAGACAAAAACGTAGATATTATTATCATTATGTACAACTAAAGAAATTAATTAATTGTACTTTTTTTCGGCCTTCCCGGCTAGGAACTGGCTCTATTTCAGAAACGTAGAGTTATACTACAGAACGAATGCTATATGGCATCACTGAAGATCTGTCCACAGCATTGAATACTCCATCAAAATTCAAGCAAATTCTGTTGTTCCTCAGATAAATAAAACCGTATTCGAAGCTGTAATGTACTTGTTAACAATCCTTTGTTTAATTCTGTGTAAGTTAATACTGTTTGTTATAAAATAAACTGAGTTGTTTTCAATAATGTATAGTCGCGATATGACCAAGCTGTCAAAGCGACTTCAAAAAGTGCATAAACAGACACAAAAATGTAGATATTTTTTAAAACACATAGTTTATTTCAAATAACTTCTTTGAGGTGTCAATCATTTCCGAGATATCAGTTATTATTGGTATGAATTTTTCAACACTTTGTCATCCTTTTAAAATGCTGTTGCTATTCATTTGTTTCTTGCAATTTCATAGAATGACAATGGAATTTCAAAGACTGCATAGAGCCATACGCCTTAGAACATCTGTCTATTGATTCAGTTTCCTCTATTCCCCTGCATCTCCACAAAAATGTGTAATGTTTAGAAAAATAAACTTTTGTAAGAATATTTTGTAGAAGTTATGTAAAAATAAGTGATAATGGGGAGAGAAAGTCATGTGAATGTAACACATGCCAATTTGTTTGTTTATTTCCTCTTAATCATGATTAATATTCACCAAATATCCAAAACAGGTACAATGAGCACATAAGAGTGTTAGACAACAGTCAAGTGCTTTATATACATATGTTAGTCTTGATATATATTGTTTGCAAGAGCTCATGAGAAACAAAAGAACGATCGCTTAATGTTCCAAAATTTACTGCTTAAAGTGTAAAAACATTCAAACAAACAAGAGTTGACATTTCGGAAACGGTTAATGCCATAAAACATTCTTCTTTAACATGAATCGTACATTTTAACGACACCTATAATTTTCCTCATATAAGCGTTTCATTGTTATACAAAACTCAATGAGAAAGAAGTGGGTTTCTAAGGCTATTTACGATAAAATCAGATTTATTATTCGTTTTCAGACCTCAATCATACGATATTTTAATACAGATCGCTAGAAGGGTATTTTAGAAAATAAAAACTTAAGGAAAGCCTTTTCATGTAAAGGGTGGTTTAGGATGGGAAAGTTCCTGAAAATCTTTGTCTTGCATTATTCCGGCGTTTTGTTTTCGAATAATGTTATCTATCTCTCTCCGCATCACTCTAAATGATTAATGTTTTATTCAGAAGTCTTAAAACATGTATTTTCTTTGTGAATTTTTGAGTCGTATGCAATACTTTTTCTGCTTTAGGTACTTAGCGAATAACAAAGTAATGAAAAACATTCTTCAGCTAATAAATAACTCATCTCTGTAGTGTGGGGGTAGCATGTAGCATGTCTGCCTCAAATTCCAGGCTCCGAGTTCGAATCTCAGTTGTTGAGCTACCTGAATAAGGTCTTCTTCCGGGGTTTTTCCTTAAGATGAATGTGAGCAATTCTAAGTATTGTGGACCCCGGGTATCACTTCACCTGTTTCGTTCATCGCCGAGTTGAACTACCCGTAAACGAAAAAAAAAAAATCTGATGAGTTACACTCACATGACTTTCTCTACTCTTGTACAAGCTATTTTTACAAACGCTTATTCTCCATCTACTTCATGTTAATCGAGATAAACATTTGCAGACTCTATCTTATTGCTAATTTTCTTGTAGATGTAAGGGGAATATGTATTTACAAGGGCAATATAGAAATACAGTAGCCTTTAAGCACATACATATCTCTTAATAGCTGGTTGCTAGGTGCAGCACCATTCCCTTTGCCACATATTAATACTCTTTGCATATCGAAGACAAAAAAATGAATAACGAATTTGAGAAAATAAGTATTGAAAAATTTAAGGGAATAACAAGCAATACCTCGAAAATGGTTCACTCAACAACAAAAATGTATATGACATAAATTGTGTATTTTAACGCGAACTACATTTTTTGTGTAGTAACATTTTGTCTATCTCTTATGGTTTACCAGTTATGCAAAAGTCGTTCACAATGAAGAATACTTTTGGAGACATTCCCAGAAAATTCAAGATATACATTTTATTTGTCATGAAAATATCTTAAACATATGATATTTTAATCAAAATCGTTAGAGCCATTTTTGAGAAAATTAAAATTTTCGAAAAATCTTCCATGTAAAGGGTAATCTGTGGTGGGGGAATTTTCTTGAAAACCTTCGTGTCGTATCTTTGAAAGATACTGAACCTAAATACCAAGTTTGGTGTTTATCCGACTGTTCGTTTCTGAGTTATGCTGTTCACAGACAGACACACAGACACACACACAGACACACACACGGACATGTTTCCAAAAATGCTTTTTTTGGATTCAAGGGGTCTCAAAACATATATTTCCGGTGAAATCTCGGTATCGAAATTTTGGGTGGAATACAATACTTCCCCTACTAACTATACGTAGTAGAGAAAGTAAAAAAAGATTAGCAATTATTGGTGGTAGAGGGTTGACCCAGACT
This sequence comes from Deroplatys truncata, assembly GCA_030765065.1. NCBI lineage: Eukaryota > Metazoa > Arthropoda > Insecta > Mantodea > Mantidae > Deroplatys > Deroplatys truncata. The sequence goes on along the minus strand of CM060975.1, from coordinate 64,725,593 downwards.
TTGAAAAGCTCAATGTACTGGCTGGACTCGAACCACCGATCTTCGCGTCTCCTTGTGCCGATGTTCTTACAACTGAGTTGTCATGGGGAAATGTCCGTATGCTTCTGATCTGCTGTAGTATCATACTAAACCTTCAAGGTGATCTCAAATACGAGAGATTTCATACTCCAAAAACGACTTGCAATGCTCAAATCCCATTAAATTCTGGGTTTTATAGCAGCCAGAAAAGCGTAAGCAAGGTTACCTTACTTACAATCGAGCTTAAACGTCAAGGCTGTAAGAGTAGTATAGGTTGCCAAGAGAAATGCACCTGAACTGCCTCTACGGTAGAGTAATAAACGTTCTGACTTCTCAGTCCAGAGTTGTTGGGTTTAATTCCGCGGTGGGTGGGGAAATTTTTCTTTAATTATAACCTTTCCTTACCCTCCACAAGTCTGGAGGCGAATGTATGCTGCACGTTAAAAATAATTTTGAAAACAAAACAAAACCAACGTTAAGAACCTACATCAACGAGTTGTTTCTCAAGTAAAATCCCTCGATATGACCATAGATATTAAAAATGACTATAGAAATGAAACAATAAAAAAACTGAATTTTTAGACATACACTGTATATTTAACCATATCACTTTTCGATATTACGTTTCGGTCCACAGTGTGGGGCATATAGAAATAGAAATTTAGAAATAATCTATTTTTCAAATTATGTTATTATAATCCATCTTCTTTGTTTAATTGTTGACTTAGAGTTTCTGTTACTTAGAATGGCGTCTGTTGAGCGTGACTTACAGGTTTTATTGGGATGTAACCACCCTTGCAGTCTGTTCGATTCCCATCGGGCCGGCCACCGTGGATTTTTCATGCTTTCCCCGAGTCGATAAGTCAGTAGGCGAATGCTGGGGTGGTTCTTCTTCTGCCACGAATGTCCTGTCCCTGTAATCTCTTTTCATCTATTTCACTTCATTTGGTTGTTAACCACGCGACGGTGGTTGGTTCGTTGCAGCAGTACGGAGAATCAGCGCTATAGAAAAGTTTCTCCCTGGCACTTACTTAGTGGAACTGCTGGGTCCCTTTCCTTCCTGGGAGTGTCTCGTATACAACTGAGATCCACAGGTTGCGGGTGGTTAAAGCAGGACTACTAGGGTCAGGATTGGTGTAATGTTGCAATCGTCAGGGACCCCGTCTTTGCTAGCGTACATCGTCATCCCAATCTAGTCGCCCTTCGGGTCTCCCTTTCATCCCTTCCTCCCAAAGGTCAGTTGGAAGCAGAAAGGACTCACTATGGCCTATGTGCGATGCTGAGCTCCAGTTAATGGAGGCCCCATCCGTCTGACTACCTCTAACCGTAACGTATTGCTATGTAGTGGCTATGGCCCAAGGTTATCAGGAGGTCGGAGTAAAAACGACAACGGCCGCTCGCTATCGGCAGATAACTAGGACCTTCTACGAGCTTCTTCCCCGTCCTCCAGAAAGCGTACCGTAATAGTTATAGAACGTTGAGATTCCTGTGTTCCACTGAGTGGGTATATAAGCGAGCGCTCTCGCGAAATCAGAGTTGTTAAGTCAGGCAGTGAGCGAGCGAGTGCGTCTCTGGTGCGACATAAAGAGCGAGTTGGTGACGGCTGTTGTGACGTGCAGCGAGTGCTACTGCTGAACGACGGGTTGTTCTAGTCCGAGTGAAGCAAATCGTCCGGCGTGAATAGACTACTCCACGAAGGAAGTGAAGGGACGAAGAATTGAATTACTTCACCTTAGTGAAGTGATAGTGTGAAGGAAGTGAACTCCCAGTGAAGGTGAGTTGGATAACAACAAAACAGTGACAATATGTTAGCAGGGAGGGATTAGAGATCATTTCATCAGCTTTACCCATCCTTTACTTTCTTTATTTTGAGGGTTGTAAAGTCCCTTTTACTAAATCAGTTCTTCACAGACTGCGAAAATACTGCAGCCCTTCAACATACTCTTCACCGGACAGGCTAAATCCTTTATAAACTCAAGACACCAAATACAAATTATTTTAAATATCCGGTCCTCTCGTACTAAAATATTTTGCAAAATTAAAGATAGAAACCAGGTATTTTTCTTACTCCCTTCGTAAAACTTAAAGATATAAATCATATTGAACATAAAAGAATAATTACTCCAACCATTCATACAAGCCCTTAATTAAAAGACTAATGATTATGCTACCTTTGCACAGTCAAACTATTGCGGCCCTTCAAAATACTCTTCAGTGGGCAAGCTAAATCTCTTATAAACTCAAGAAACGAATTAATTAAAATGAATGCTCAAATGATGCGGGGTCCGTAGAGGTATTGGTTACCCGGCATTCATCTTCTCACTCTAAGAGAAACCCCTAGAAAGATTTCTTCTAAACGAGCGTTGGACCCCTTGGATAAAAAGATGGATATGCTGATTTCTACACCGCGAGATGGGTATCCCTTAATGATATATCACTTTATAACTTATATAACGTTGAAGTGTTTGAACTATTCACATAACGGGGAAATTGTAAAGCATTTTGACGCTACTTCCACATTGGATGTAACTTTTCTAAATCCAACGTTTTCCCTCTTTCTATATTAAATTATGAGATATCACCTCGAACAACTCTTCTATTGGCTTTACAGTCAGTAATAGCTATCCTTTTTTACCCTTGCTTAATTTAAAAAGAAAAACTAGAGAGACTGCCCTTTCAGATCAGCTACATAATAGCATATATAATATAATTCCAGAGATACCAATCAATACCTTAGATAACTGTTCAATTGCTTCTTAAGAGTATGTGGCATTGGGCTTGTCAGTCATCTCTTAGTTTCCCTACCATGCACCTACTAGGTGGAGGAAGTTGAGATAGGTGTTGTATTATATTTCAACTGTGGGGACCCGAACTTGAAGTAGTTGCAACCGCACGTATAGGTAAAACGTTTCTGGTAGCCTTCGCCCCAAGTTTAAAAATATTTTTGTAATTTGACTGTTTCTTTAATTATTATATATTTATGTTGCCTCTGCTGTGTCAGTATTTATATTTTTTAGAGACATGAATGTCTTAGCAGGGAGTGGCGCGACTGAAGAATGTAGGCTTACACAGATTATAATTTTACTTCACTCCATTTATTAATGCTTGACAGGATTTTAATAACACTTCACTGATATAGAGAGCTGTGCGATTTTTTATTGATTAATTGCGCTTTTTAACATGTAAACTATTTTTGTCTCACACAAAATACGTATTAAATTTCTCGAGGACGTATCATGCGTCAGGTTAGAAACACTGTCTACAAGCAACTGACTTCTGAATTTGTAAATTTTGCTCCATTTTAGTTTCTGATTGGCTAATCCTAGTCCAATAGAATAGTCATTTAACTAAAGCTTTTTCTGGTTGTTGATGGGCTATTTTATATACTGTCACAAAAAAATACATTATTGTTGCTCCAAGAATTACCAGTAGCATTTAAACTTTCTAATTCATTATTGCCTCAAGGTTACCTCATTGTTAGCAACGTTTAACCTATTATTCTCACAGTTCCTACATTTTTAAGTTATGTAATACATTCACATAACATTATTAAACATGTACACAATAATATAAACATATACAATGACACATATACACTTGTTATATATTGTTACATACACATTGCTTTAAGGCGGGCAGTTATTGAATATATATATATATATAATATAATTAGACTGAAATGATTTAAGTGTTAAAATACTGCCTCAACGTATTGTGTTTCACTCAAAAATTCGATACCCAAATTTTTTGGAAATACAAATTTTCAGCTCCCCTGAAACAAACAAACAAACACACAAAAAGCAATTTTAGAAAAAAAGCGCGAGTGAGAATGGTTTTATATTTGTGTATTTAAGTTCAGTATGTTTCAAAGATGCTACAAGAATAAATATATTCAAGAAAATCCCCCTACCCCAAACCACCCTTTACATGGGAAAAGATTCGCAATATGTTAGGTATTCTCTTAAAAATTTCGCTAACGATTTTGATTAAAATACCACATATGTATTTAAGATATCTACATGGAAAATAAAATGTATATCTTGAATTTTCTGGGAATAGGCTGTGATGTACTCTTCATTTCTAAGACTTTTATATAATTTTGTATAACTGATAAACCTTAAAAGTTAGATAAAAAAACGTACTAGACAAGACTCGTAGGGCTCTAACACACACTTTGCATTTCTGATAAATTTTGATGGCATCAACCATTTCTGAAATATCCGTTATTGTTGATGTTAATTTTTCAAAACTTTTGTAATGTTTAAGGCGTGTCGCTATTCACTTTTTTCGCGATGCTATGGAAAGAATACGGAAATTCAAGTCCAGTATATAGCGGCTTACTTTAAAACTCTCACTATTGATTCGGTTCCCTCTATCTCCCTTGCGCTTGCAACAAAATGTGTAATGCAACTATTTCTGCAAAGGTTAATCCCGAGTAACATGTAGATAGAAATATAAGCTTTCGTATGAAGTCTGTAGTAGTTACATAAAAATAACGGTAGTTGGCAGAGAAATTTGTGTGAAAGTAACACATCAGATTTTTTAAAATTAATTATGTTTATTCATTAATCCACTTTGATTACCCTGTAGCAGTATATATTTTGATTTGATTTATTTTTACTTTCCCTACTACGAATAGTAAGTAGGGGAAGTATTGCATTCCACCCAAAAACTCGATACCGAGATTTCACCGGAAATACATGTTTTGAGTTGCACAGTATGCATATAAAGCATTTTTTGGAAACGTATGTGTGTCTGTGTACAGCATAACTCAGAAACGAACAGTCGGATAAACACCAAACTTGGTATTTAGGTTCAGTATCTTCCAGAGATGTGGCACGAAGATTTTCAAGAAAATTCCCCTACCCCAGATTACCCTTTACATGGAACATTTTTCGAAAATTTGAATTTTCTCAAAAATTGCTCTAACGATTTTGAATAAAATACCATAAGTTTAAGAGATTTTTATGGTAAATGAATTGTATATCTCGAATTTTCAGGGAATGTCTCCAAAAGTATTCTTCATTGTGGTAAACCATAAGAGATAGACGAAATTTTACTACATAAAAAATGTAGATCGCGTTAAAATACACAATTTATGTCGCATACATTTTTTTTGAATGAACCATTTTCGAGATATTGCTTGTTATTCCCTTAAATGTTGCAATACTTATACTTTTTCTCAAATGGGAATTCATTATTCATTTTTTTGTGTTGGTAATGCAAAGAGACTGGAATACTCCACATAGCAACTAGCTCTTAAAATATTTGACTATCGCTTAAAGCCTACCAATTCCCCTTGCATCTACAAGAAAATTAGCATTAAGATTGACATCTCGATATCTCGATTAACATGAAGCATATGGAGAATAAACGTTTGTAAAAATAGTTTGTACAAGAGTGGAGAAAGTCATGTGAGTGTAACACATCAGAATTTTTTACTTTCTCTACTACGTATAGTAAGTAGGGGAAGTATTGCATTCCACCCAAAAATTCGATACCGAGATTTCACCGGAAATACACGTTTTGAGACCTCCTGAATCCAAAAAAAGCATTTTTGGAAACATGTCCGTGTGTGTGTCTGTGTGTGTGTCTGTGTGTGTGTCTGTGAACAGCATAACTCAAAAACGAACAATCGGATAAGCACCAAACTTGGTATTTAGGTTCAGTATCTTCCAGCGATGCGACACGAAGGTTTTCAAGAAAATCCCCCCACCCCAGACTACCCTTTACATGGAAGATTTTTCGAAAATTTTAATTTTCTCAAAAATGGCTCTAACGATTTTGATGAAAATATCATATGTTTAGGGTAATGTCACGAGAAATGAAATGTATATCTCGAATTTTCTGGGAATGTCTCCAAAAGTATTCTTCATTGTGAACGACTTTTGCATAACTGGTAAACCATAAGAGATAGACAAAATTTTACTACACAAAAAATGTAGATCGCGTTAAAATACACAACTTATGTCATATACATTTCTTTTGTTGAGTGAACCGTTTTCGAGATATTGCTTGTTATTTCCTTAAATTTTCCAATACTTATACTTTTTCTCAAATGCGTTATTCATTTTTTTATGTCCTGGACATGCAAAGAGAATGGAATGCGTCACATAGCAACCAGCGTTAAAATATTTGCCTATCGCTTAAAAGCTACCATATTTTCCTTGCATCTACAAGAAAATTACCAATAAGATTGACATCTCGATATCTCGATTAACATGAAGCATATGGAGAATAGGCGTTTGTAAAATTAGGTTGTACAAGAGTAGAGAAAGTTATGTGAGTGTAACACATCAGATTTTTTTAAATGTCTGGCTTCTCATGTTTTAAATACAAAATATAATATTGAGAATAGCATGAACTTCTTTAAGTTTTATTTTTATTTCCGAATAAATAAATGAAAAATATTTGTACATTTTCAAATGTAATGCGTCGTTGGCACGGCAACAGTACCAATTGACTTTGGCTTTATTCCATGGTTAGCACTGGACATTTGACAGAAGATCAGGAAGCTAACACGATAACTCAAAACTTCAAACTATCCCTCTATAATCCATCTAGTATTGATGCTGTTTACTTTGGTGATAAAGAAGTGGAGATCCGAAACTATCGGAATTTCCGGCGGCGTAATCACAGCCGGACAGTATCTGCCTCATTTTTGTTTCTTCTTAGATCCGTCAAGATCGATATTTCCCGGGCTGTTTCCTCATACTCTCTTCACACAGAGAGAGGAAGGGGTGGTGCATAAACAGAGACTGTCTGCTTACCTTTTGTACCGCTTTTTGTTCCCATATCGAGAACTTGGAGAAGTGAAGGGGAAGCCATAAGGCTACAACCACCTGCTGTACACTCATCATCAAAACGTATAACAGTTTCACGCTTTAGTGTGTTGTTCTAAAATTTGGGTGAAGAATGGAGCAGTACATTAGAACAGGCGCTGAGAACTAATGTTGCTTACATAGACTTGGTAGTTTATGGATGATCGTAGTTCATGATGAAATAATGTAGAAAAAAGTATTTACCATGAAATTCTAATGCATCTAATGGAAAACAATGGAATCTTTGACATTAGTAATAGGCTGGAAAGTGTAAAAGTGGAGATACAAAAAGTGTATACCATGGTTCCGCAAGAATGTTATTAAATCCTCCTTAGATTTGGTTAGATGCGTTTTACCTTAAAATAATCACAAATAATTATAAAAATAACGTTACACATTCAAAACACAATCTTACAATTACACATTTACGCGAACACAAACCTTGGGGTTGAATACATAAGAGTTGGACAAAATAATGTCAGTACCCATCTAATGTGGTATAGAATCCCTTTGACGTTGATAAGAGCCTCAATCCTCCTGGTAATGGATGCATACTAATTTTTATGGAGGTCTGCGATTCTATATCATTAGCTAACAAGAAACTGCTCCAATTCTCTAAGTTTTGCTCGGGCGTGGTAGCGAGTCCGTACTCTGGTTTCCAATAGACCACAATGTCTTGATAATATTCAAAGCAAGCCACTGTGCGGAAGAGGGAAGGTGTGTAATTCCTTGAGTTTTACTGGAGGATGGTAGCGACTTCTTACTCTGTTCACAGCAAACCACAGTCTTGATGATATTCAAAGTAAGCATTGTGCAGGCCAAGGAAGATTTGTAATTCCTTGAGTTTTGCTGGAGAAATGTAGCACACACGCGATAAATTAAATTGAGCTTTATTTATGGATGTTCTTTAACTACGAGTAGGTACTATGGTTCTTAGCATCCCATTCCATATTGGGCATGAAAGACTGGAAAGACACCTAGACACTTAATCGCTCCGAAAATCTTTAACGTATTCCCAAACACATGGAGGTCTGCCAAACCTGTCGGCCTCCTCCTCTTTGTGAAGATTATTATTTCAGTTTTGTTGGGATTAACCTACACAATTCTTCTAGAGCGTGTAGGAAGCCCAGTATGGAATCCGAAACAGTACTCGGGAATTTTCCACTTGCTACAAGGTATATGCCATCGGCATAACCTTGAGCATGAATCCCTCCCCTGTTCAGTGTGTTCCGCAGCTCACCCATCATCAGATACCACACAGTAGGCGACAAAACGTCCCCTTGTGGGCAGCCCCGAGACACTATTGCCCTCATGGACTTACTCTCCAGGATCATAGCAGACCCTTACTCCGATTCTCAACAGATCATAGTGTCTTAATAATATCAAGGTAAACCATTGCGCAGGCCAGGGAAGACGTATAATTCCTTGAGTTTTGCTGGAGGATGGTAGCAAACCCATACTCTGGTTCCCAACAGACCACAGTTCCTTGATAATATTCATAGTAGGCCATTGTGCAGGACAGGGAAGACTGTAATTCCTGGAATTTGCTTGAGGATAGTAGCGGGCCCGTTCTCTGGTTCTCAGCAGTCCACAGTGCCTCGATAAAATTCAGTGCAAACCAGGGAAGATATACAATTCCATTATAGTGCTCATCAAGGTGGTCTTGGTCTATTCCATCTTTATGAATGGGGATATTGACATCCATGTAGATGTCATCTCCTGCTGGGAGCACTGGATATGGTCACCTAAAATGCCTTCATAGACTTTGACAATTATCCTTTCTTTCAATGTTAGAATAGGGCCCAGTGTAAGGAATGACACGACTGTACAAACATTACAGTGTCTCTACCGTGCTTCAGTGTTGGAAGAAGACAGTTTATATCGCATGCTTCGGCCGTTATTCACCATGTATGAACACATTTCCTAGTGAGGAACAGTGTGAAAGTTGATTCGTCGGACCACATTTCATGTTTCCATTGGTCGGTAGCCAGATTTGGTGCTACTTTGTGAATCTTCCTTCCTTACAAGAGCTTTACTAAAAGCAGTTCTGACATGTCTCGTATGTTGCGATTATGCAGTTCCTTATACATTAGTTTTCTTTGTTGGTAGGCGTATGCTCAGATGATGGTAATTATTGTAGCTCGAGGCAACCTAATAGCTTTTTTACCTTTGTTACGGATGCCTCAACTAATCGATCATAAAAACATGCCCTCTTTGGAAGTCTATAAGGTTTAACATAGTGGGAGCTCAAAACAATTCAAAGAGATTCACAGGCTTAATAGTAGCTCAGATCCATATCCACTTGATCATAGAACAAGGAGAATACAAAAGACGTGCCCATTGCATAAATCAGAAAAAGGAATTCATAAAATAGGTTTTTCACAATGTTTTCAACCCCTTTACATTTCCTAGATGCTACTGCCTGTAAGCTTGCGGCTGCTCATATCACTCAAAAGTTATTTAGACGAACTCTCCTATTAAAATTCCTAGGTAAAGCAGTCGGTATCCCTTGTCCCTGTTTGCTTTGAAGTTATACAGTCCCGCATATTCACATTCAATGCCGTAATTGGATTCTATGCATTTCAAGTCAGTTGGTATTACATGCAGAGGCATGTTATCGAATTGATGGCTTCCTCACTGAAGTCGCCAGTAGTGTTGGGGAAAACGCGACCGCCCTATACGTAAATGCGAGTCTTATAGTTTACCAGTCATATCAAATTATACAAAATTCAATTAGTGAAAAGGACTTCACAGGCTGTTTACGGAAATTCAAGATATATAATTATACGCGTGCAAATATCTCGAACACAAGTATTTTAACAAAAATCGCTAGAGAGAAGAAAACATGAGGAGATATTCTCCATGTAAAGGGCTCTCTGGGGAGTTTAACAAAACTCGCTAAAGAGAAGAAAACATGAGGAGATATTCTCCATGTAAAGCGCTCTCTGGGGAGTTTAACAAAACTCGCTAAAGAGAAGAAAACATGAGGAGCTATTCTCCATGTAAAGCGCTCTCTGGGGAGTTTAACAAAACTCGCTAAAGAGAAGAAAACATGAGGAGATATTCTCCATGTAAAGCGCTCTCTGGGGAGTTTAACAAAACTCGCTAAAGAGAAGAAAACATGAGGAGATATTCTCCATGTAAAGCGCTCTCTGGGGAGTTTAACAAAACTCGCTAGAGAGAAGAAAACATGAGGAGATATTCTCCATGTAAAGCGCTCTCTGGGGAGTTTAACAAAAATCGCTAGAGAGAAGAAAACATGAGGAGATATTCTCCATGTAAAGCGCTCTCTGGGGAGTTTAACAAAACTCGCTACAGAGAAGAAAACATGAGGAGATATTCTCCATGTAAAGCGCTCTCTGGGGAGTTTAACAAAACTCGCTAAAGAGAAGAAAACATGAGGAGATATTCTCCATGTAAAGCGCTCTCTGGGAAGTTTAACAAAACTCGCTAAAGAGAAGAAAACATGAGGAGCTATTCTCCATGTTAAGCGCTCTCTGGGGAGTTTAACAAAACTCGCTAAAGAGAAGAAAACATGAGGAGATATTCTCCATGTAAAGCGCTCTCTGGGGAGTTTAACAAAACTCGCTACAGAGAAGAAAACATGAGGAGATATTCTCCATGTAAAGCGCTCTCTGGGGAGTTTAACAAAACTCGCTACAGAGAAGAAAACATGAGGAGATATTCTCCATGTAAAGCGCTCTCTGGGGAGTTTAACAAAACTCGCTAAAGAGAAGAAAACATGAGGAGATATTCTCCATGTAAAGCGCTCTCTGGGGAGTTTAACAAAACTCGCTAAAGAGAAGAAAACATGAGGAGATATTCTCCATGTAAAGCGCTCTCTGGGGAGTTTAACAAAACTCGCTAAAGAGAAGAAAACATGAGGAGATATTCTCCATGTAAAGCGCTCTCTGGGGAGTTTAACAAAACTCGCTAAAGAGAAGAAAACATGAGGAGATATTCTCCATGTAAAGCGCTCTCTGGGGAGTTTAACAAAACTCGCTAAAGAGAAGAAAACATGAGGAGATATTCTCCATGTAAAGCGCTCTCTGGGGAGTTTAACAAAACTCGCTAAAGAGAAGAAAACATGAGGAGATATTCTCCATGTAAAGCGCTCTCTGGGGAGTTTAACAAAACTCGCTAAAGAGAAGAAAACATGAGGAGATATTCTCCATGTAAAGCGCTCTCTGGGGAGTTTAACAAAACTCGCTAAAGAGAAGAAAACATGAGGAGATATTCTCCATGTAAAGCGCTCTCTGGGGAGTTTAACAAAACTCGCTAAAGAGAAGAAAACATGAGGAGATATTCTCCATGTAAAGCGCTCTCTGGGGAGTTTAACAAAACTCGCTACAGAGAAGAAAACATGAGGAGATATTCTCCATGTAAAGCGCTCTCTGGGGAGTTTAACAAAACTCGCTAAAGAGAAGAAAACATGAGGAGATATTCTCCATGTAAAGCGCTCTCTGGGGAGTTTAACAAAACTCGCTAAAGAGAAGAAAACATGAGGAGATATTCTCCATGTAAAGCGCTCTCTGGGGAGTTTAACAAAACTCGCTAAAGAGAAGAAAACATGAGGAGATATTCTCCATGTAAAGCGCTCTCTGGGAAGTTTAACAAAACTCGCTAAAGAGAAGAAAACATGAGGAGATATTCTCCATGTAAAGCGCTCTCTGGGGAGTTTAACAAAACTCGCTACAGAGAAGAAAACATGAGGAGATATTCTCCATGTAAAGCGCTCTCTGGGGAGTTTAACAAAACTCGCTAAAGAGAAGAAAACATGAGGAGATATTCTCCATGTAAAGCGCTCTCTGGGGAGTTTAACAAAACTCGCTAAAGAGAAGAAAACATGAGGAGATATTCTCCATGTAAAGCGCTCTCTGGGGAGTTTAACAAAACTCGCTAAAGAGAAGAAAACATGAGGAGATATTCTCCATGTAAAGCGCTCTCTGGGGAGTTTAACAAAACTCGCTAAAGAGAAGAAAACATGAGGAGATATTCTCCATGTAAAGCGCTCTCTGGGGAGTTTAACAAAACTCGCTAAAGAGAAGAAAACATGAGGAGATATTCTCCAAGTAAAGCGCTCTCTGGGGAGTTTAACAAAACTCGCTAAAGAGAAGAAAACATGAGGAGATATTCTCCAAGTAAAGCGCTCTCTGGGGAGTTTAACAAAACTCGCTAAAGAGAAGAAAACATGAGGAGATATTCTCCATGTAAAGCGCTCTCTGGGGAGTTTAACAAAACTCGCTAAAGAGAAGAAAACATGAGGAGATATTCTCCATGTAAAGCGCTCTCTGGGGAGTTTAACAAATCTCGCTAAAGAGAAGAAAACATGAGGAGATATTCTCCATGTAAAGCGCTCTCTGGGGAGTTTAACAAAACTCGCTAAAGAGAAGAAAACATGAGGAGATATTCTCCATGTAAAGCGCTCTCTGGGGAGTTTAACAAAACTCGCTACAGAGAAGAAAACATGAGGAGATATTCTCCATGTAAAGCGCTCTCTGGGGAGTTTAACAAAACTCGCTAAAGAGAAGAAAACATGAGGAGATATTCTCCATGTAAAGCGCTCTCTGGGGAGTTTAACAAAACTCGCTACAGAGAAGAAAACATGAGGAGATATTCTCCATGTAAAGCGCTCTCTGGGGAGTTTAACAAAAATCGCTAGAGAGAAGAAAACATGAGGAGATATTCTCCATGTAAAGCGCTCTCTGGGGAGTTTAACAAAACTCGCTAGAGAGAAGAAAACATGAGGAGATATTCTCCATGTAAAGCGCTCTCTGGGGAGTTTAACAAAAATCGCTAGAGAGAAGAAAACATGAGGAGATATTCTCCATGTAAAGCGCTCTCTGGGGAGTTTAACAAAACTCGCTACAGAGAAGAAAACATGAGGAGATATTCTCCATGTAAAGCGCTCTCTGGGGAGTTTAACAAAACTCGCTAAAGAGAAGAAAACATGAGGAGATATTCTCCATGTAAAGCGCTCTCTGGGAAGTTTAACAAAACTCGCTAAAGAGAAGAAAACATGAGGAGCTATTCTCCATGTAAAGCGCTCTCTGGGGAGTTTAACAAAACTCGCTAAAGAGAAGAAAACATGAGGAGATATTCTCCATGTAAAGCGCTCTCTGGGGAGTTTAACAAAAATCGCTAAAGAGAAGAAAACATGAGGAGATATTCTCCATGTAAAGCGCTCTCTGGGGAGTTTAACAAAACTCGCTAAAGAGAAGAAAACATGAGGAGATATTCTCCATGTAAAGCGCTCTCTGGGGAGTTTAACAAAACTCGCTAAAGAGAAGAAAACATGAGGAGATATTCTCCATGTAAAGCGCTCTCTGGGGAGTTTAACAAAACTCGCTAAAGAGAAGAAAACATGAGGAGATATTCTCCATGTAAAGCGCTCTCTGGGGAGTTTAACAAAACTCGCTAAAGAGAAGAAAACATGAGGAGATATTCTCCATGTAAAGCGCTCTCTGGGGAGTTTAACAAAACTCGCTAAAGAGAAGAAAACATGAGGAGATATTCTCCATGTAAAGCGCTCTCTGGGGAGTTTAACAAAACTCGCTACAGAGAAGAAAACATGAGGAGATATTCTCCATGTAAAGCGCTCTCTGGGGAGTTTAACAAAACTCGCTAAAGAGAAGAAAACATGAGGAGATATTCTCCATGTAAAGCGCTCTCTGGGAAGTTTAACAAAACTCGCTAAAGAGAAGAAAACATGAGGAGATATTCTCCATGTAAAGCGCTCTCTGGGGAGTTTAACAAAACTCGCTAAAGAGAAGAAAACATGAGGAGATATTCTCCATGTAAAGCGCTCTCTGGGGAGTTTAACAAAACTCGCTAAAGAGAAGAAAACATGAGGAGATATTCTCCAAGTAAAGCGCTCTCTGGGGAGTTTAACAAAACTCGCTAAAGAGAAGAAAACATGAGGAGATATTCTCCAAGTAAAGCGCTCTCTGGGGAGTTTAACAAAACTCGCTAAAGAGAAGAAAACATGAGGAGATATTCTCCATGTAAAGCGCTCTCTGGGGAGTTTAACAAAACTCGCTAAAGAGAAGAAAACATGAGGAGATATTCTCCATGTAAAGCGCTCTCTGGGGAGTTTAACAAATCTCGCTAAAGAGAAGAAAACATGAGGAGATATTCTCCATGTAAAGCGCTCTCTGGGGAGTTTAACAAAACTCGCTAAAGAGAAGAAAACATGAGGAGATATTCTCCATGTAAAGCGCTCTCTGGGGAGTTTAACAAAACTCGCTAAAGAGAAGAAAACATGAGGAGATATTCTCCATGTAAAGCGCTCTCTGGGGAGTTTAACAAAACTCGCTAAAGAGAAGAAAACATGAGGAGATATTCTCCATGTAAAGCGCTCTCTGGGGAGTTTAACAAAACTCGCTAAAGAGAAGAAAACATGAGGAGATATTCTCCATGTAAAGCGCTCTCTGGGGAGTTTAACAAAACTCGCTAAAGAGAAGAAAACATGAGGAGATATTCTCCATGTAAAGCGCTCTCTGGGGAGTTTAACAAAACTCGCTACAGAGAAGAAAACATGAGGAGATATTCTCCATGTAAAGCGCTCTCTGGGGAGTTTAACAAAACTCGCTAAAGAGAAGAAAACATGAGGAGATATTCTCCATGTAAAGCGCTCTCTGGGGAGTTTAACAAAACTCGCTACAGAGAAGAAAACATGAGGAGATATTCTCCATGTAAAGCGCTCTCTGGGGAGTTTAACAAAAATCGCTAGAGAGAAGAAAACATGAGGAGATATTCTCCATGTAAAGCGCTCTCTGGGGATGGGAATTTTCTGACGTAAGTATCAACTTAGCATTTATCCCACATTTAGTTTTTAGTTATGCTGTTCACAGACAGACACATGGGCCTTTTTGTATTTTAGGGTGTTTCAGAAGTCGCCAGAGCGGGTAATTGAGGTTAAATCTCGTTATAGAACTTTTGGATGTTAGCGACTGGACTGCTATAAATAATTAGAGTACAAGTAAAATTAAGTCTAATTAATCAAGTAAAGACGTAGAATTTTTTCAGTCAAATACGGAGAATTGTATCATCTTTTCAAAACTCACCACCTAATATAGTAATTAATAAAGCAGGTAATCCCTGAAACACATTACAGAACCCCCTATTCAATGTATATTTAAACTGTTTAAATATTAATTTCTTTCTCCTATTCCAATATTGATGGCTATTGCTGCCTCGACCATGAAAAACTTTGAGAAATCGGCGCAAAAAAGCTATAAAACTAATTAAATGAAAAATCTGAAAGTTATAATATTTTTTATTCTTTCTGCATATTAAAAATATTTTTTTAATGGAGTCGAATACTTCCTGGAGTCACTGTACCTTTCAAATACTTTGTGGAATAAATACGTATATGGTCACGTGCCCCTTGTCCTACTTCACATAAATACTCGCCCCTGGGAAATTTATTTTTGACGAATTATTGACATTACATTTATTTTTATCCAGAGCATGTACAGCAGTTTCAGTCAGCGTTTTAGAATTTTCCTACTTTCTTTTTAAGAAAATATTCGATTGTTATGCAGAAAAACTAGTTGTTTAACATAACCCAGAATGATCGGATGAATTGAGTTAATAGATTGTGATCATGGAATGTGTCCACTTGTTCTGTAAGGCTGAGTTTTAGAGTATTCTTTTAAAGTGACCGAAATTCTCTTAAATATAAACACTCGTTTTAGCTTTATAACAGCATTGAACATAATATGCACCCTATTATTTAATGTCATACATAACTACGGCTTGCATCTTACAAATTCATATTGCAGTGCTAACTAAATTATGTTTTAATCCAAAATGTTAAATACATTATATCCAAAAGAAAAATAAGAAACTAAATCCCAATAATTCCGCAGTGCAGTAGGTCTTTTGTGTTTGTCTCACATAGAATATTATGTAACGTTCTTTTGCTTTAAACTATGAATTGATGTTTACTTTACCACTTACTTATAGCAAGTAGAGGAAGCATTGTATTCCATCCAAAATTAGATACAAATATTTCAGCGGAAATACGTTTGTCTGTGAACAGCATTAACTCCAAAATGAAAAATAGGTGAAATGCCAAACTTGAATTTAAATTCAGCGTCATCCAAGGATGGGACACGGAGATTTTCAAGAAAATCCCCTCCCCATCCCAGAGTGCTTTTATATCGAAAATTGTTCTTAATTTTGGTTTTCGCAAAAGTGATTCTCCATTTTCTGCGAAAAGCCTGTGAAGACTTCTTCATTCTAAATTACTTTTGTATAACTGGAAACCGTAGGAGACAGACAAAATCTTACTACAGCGAAAATTTAGATCTCGTTAAAGCACACAGTTTATGTACACAGTTTTTTTGGCATTAACAATTTCCGAGAAATTGTCTGTTATTGGTTTGAATTTTCAAATCAACACTTTTCGAGTGGTAAGTTGCAATCCGTTTTTTCCCATGGTCACGCAAGCAGCATGGAATTTCAAAACCATCATTTAGAGATCCGCTTTATAAACATTTGACTATCTAGAAGAGTGAGTGGAGAAAGTGAGGCAGAAATAGCTTTGCATATTAAATTAGTTTTATCTAAATAAAGATAAGTAAACACGTGCATATTTAGAAAATAATCAAGGGTATGTAAATAAATGAAACTATCGTATTAGATTGTAAGTTGTGAAAAATGTTTGTATATAACTGAGAATTGGTTGGATTCCATAACAGAGACTAGAAAGGGCAAGGTTACTCAGAAACGCAAAGTTTGCAGACATGTACTAGGTACATATGTAGTTCTTCTGTATTTCAGTGGGAGTATTTGAAGAACGAATTTTGTGTCAAGTCAGATATCATTAGAGTGGGGCGGGTTAGAAAACATATCGCTTAGGTCGAGAAACTCGCGCGAAATACGGAGAAACTCACGTGTCTAAATCATATAGACCAGTAGAATGAATAGAAGACGCTGACGTGAGTGACAGACCCAGTAGCAGCGCGAAAAAGCAACCAATCACATAAAATTGTGTAAATACGCCATGAACCTCAAAATTAGTATAAATAAGGGCCCAGGATTAGAATTACACTGCGGAGGGGACACCTAGCACCTCGACCCACACAGATCTTTTGTGCATACATCCCCGGGAGGAACGGATGAGATGAAGGAGCCGTGGGTGACGTATGGGCTGCAGGACCGGCTGACTCAGGCAACAGAGATGCGCAGAGGTCCCTAAGAGTTACAGCCCCCCCAAGCCACCGGTTCCCCTCCAGCAGAGACCGGGGAAAGCTTGACGCAGCACGGAGACTCGGGCGGTCTCCATCTGACGGGGCCGAAAAGAAGTTCCAACACACAATCCATTTGCGTCATCCTTCTGCCGTCGTCCGTCACACAGCCCCGGAGTCAAACTGTAACGTGAAAGAGGAAGATGAAATTAAAACGAATGAGAGAGAGAAAACCGAGGGAGGCAATGATCCTTTCCAGCATTCGCCTAATGAACAATAAAGCCCATGGGTCGGCCCCGGGAATCGAACTTACGACCTCGTTAATGCGGGCAACAGACGCAACCGCCCGAGCCATCCCGCTCGGTTAGGACATTGTGGCAATTCGTGAAGGTTACATACGGCGAAACTATGTCCGGACGTGACATGAGAACGCGCTCAAAGTTCAGAGACTAGAAATCAACGCGAAACCAACTACCAAAGTCGAGTGATTGATTAACGCGGAGAACATAAATTATCGAGCCGTCGCAAAAATAAATTTAAAAAATCTGATGTGTTACACTCACATGACTTTCTCTACTCTACTCTCCATATGCTTCACGCTAATCGAGATATCGAAATGTTAATCCTATTGCTAATTTTCTTGTAGATGCAAGGGGAATTGGTAGGCTTTAAGCGATAGTCAAATATTTTAAGAGCTGGTTGCTATGTGGAGTATTCCATTCTCTTTGCATTACCAGGACAAAACAAAAACATTAATAACGAATTCCCATTTGAGAAAAAGTATAAGTATTGGAAAATTTAAGGGAATAACAAGCAATATCTCGAAAATGGTTCACTCAAAAAAAAGGATATGACGTAGGTTGTGTATTTTAATGCGATCTACATTTTTTGTGTAGTAAAATTTTGTCTACCTCTTATGGTTTACCAGTTATGCAAATGTCGTTCACAATGAAGAATACTTTTGGAGACATTCCCAGAAAATTCAAGATATACATTTTATTTGTCATGAAAGTATCTTAAATATATGATATTTTAATCAAAATCGTTAGAGCCATTTTTGAGAAAATTAAAATTTTCGAAAAATGTTCCATGTAAAGGCTAATCTGGGGTGGGGGGATTTTCTTGAAAACCTTCGTGTCGCATCTCTGGAAGATACTGAACCTAAGTACCAAGTTTGGTGTTTATCGGACTGTTCGTTTCTGAGTTATGCTGTTCACAGACAGACTCACAGACACACACACACATGTTTCCAAAAATGCTTTATATGCATTCAGTGCACCTGAAAACATATATTTCCGGTGAAACCTCGGTATCGAATTTTTGGGTGGAATGCAATACTTCCCCTACTTACTATACGTAGTAGAGAAAGTAAAAACGAGGGAAAGCAGTCAGCATTTATGATATCGCAGGTGACAAAGTACGCAATCGGGAGAGCAAACCAGTCTATTCTAAGTTGCGTTAAATAAAACAGATAGAAATTTGTTGTGTGTTTAAAATAGGTATACTATGACAGAATAAAATGGAAAACTTCGGAGTCTGTGTTTCTAAATTCGCCAATGAGATCGACGTACCATCCTTACCAGGATCAGAACCCATGCTCTAATAACCTGCTCTCCCAGTAAGTAACCAAACCTTCTTAGGGAAGCGAGATCCGAACCTGAGATTAGCCGAACCACGAGACAACATGGAAACAATGAAAAAGGCAACGCACACAGATGAACAGAGGGACCTTATTCCGTATGCGGGTAGAAGGTATGAAATTTTAAGAAACTCACGGGATCGGAGTTTTTAAATACGCATTCTGCTGCCAAAATTATAACATCGAGGGCCCTAAGCCGCAAGGCCTAGCCGAGGGACTGACGGCCCTTAGCCTCAAAGCGTAGCCGAGGGATGTTTTTTAAAAGAAGAGGAGTGGGGCGACGACAGAGCATAGTCGTAGGATCTGCGCGTCTAAACTCGAACCAGGATACTACACAATCAACTCTGCGTATTAAAAGATCCCGCTTCCATACGTTTATTAAAATTTCATACCTCCTACCCTTATACGGAATAAGAAAATATATCTATTAATAGCGTTGTGAAAGCTAGTCAGCTGCGCACAAAACCTACGCACAACATAAAAACAAGAGGGAATAAAAAAATCGAGGAACATATTAGATTTTTGTAAGTATTTTTAAAGATATTAACCCTCGTTGTTAGACAAATCACTTTAAAAGATAACAGATAACGGTCGTTATTGTAGTACAGTATCACAAGAATTGTAGAGGATTTAATTCTCAAAGTTGAATAGGTATAACATATAACGGGAATGGGATACGATAGGAGACCCTGCGGCTTGCGTATAGTATGACATTTCTTTTTCACTGCTGTCCAAAAGTCACTTCGTTGGCAAGCTGAACATATCCGCAGTGCCCTCCTAATGTTATTCAAGAGCTTGCTGAAAGTTCTCGTGTTGTCCTTTCTCTTGGCAGAAACAGCTTTGTGTTAAATCGATAAACTGCTGTGAGCATGCGGTCATCAATTCCAAATGATGTATACATGTATCCCACGAGAAATGGTTTCGCGGTTCCGAAGTATTCACGGTTACAACGTGTAAAACGAGCAAAGCCGTGACAGCGGAAATGGCGGTTCCAAAGATATGTTGCTTATAACAACTGTAATCAACACTTTATTTTTAACACTTAAATGATTTCAGTCAAATTATATAATAAAAAAATATAATAACAGCCCGCCTTAAAGCATTATGTGTATGTGACAATATATAAAAAGTGTATATTACAGTCATTGTATATGTTTATATTATTGTATACGTGTAATACTGTTATGAATGTATTACGTAATTTAATAGTGTAGGAGCTGTGAGAATAATAGGTTACAAGTTGCTAACAATAGGTAACCTTGAGGCAATAATGAGTAAGAAGGTTTAATAATGCTACTAGTCATTATTGGAGCAACAATAATGTAAATTTTGAGATAGTTTATAAATAGCCAATCAATAACCAGAAAAAGCTTTAGTTAAATGAAAGTATTCTATTGGAGTAGGATTAGCCAATCAGAAATTGAAATACAGAAATTTACAAATTTAGGGGGTAGAAATCAAGTTAGTTGCTTGTAGACAGCGCTCATAACTAGACGCGTTGGTTGTAGACAGTGTTCCTAACCGGACGCGAGATGCGTCCTCGAGAAATTTAATACGTATTCAGTGTGAGACGAAAAATAGTTTACGTGTTAAAAAGTGCAAGTAATTAATAAAAAAAATAATCTCACAGCTCTCTATATCAGTGAAGTGTTATTTAAATCGTGTCAAGAATTAATAAAAAGTAGTGAATTAAAAATTATAATCTGTGTAAGTCTACATTCTTCAGCCGCACCACGCCGAGGCAAACATAAATATATAAGATTTAAAGAAACAGTCGAAATATAATACATTTTCTTCAAACTGGCTTTCCATACGTAGCAGCAACAAAACTACTTCAAATTGGCTCCCAAAGCGTGGAGCAAATAACAATACAGCAATAAAAACTTCTTACAAATAAGCATCATACAGATCATAATTGAAATAAACCCCTCCCCTTTTATTGTTGATAAAATAAGTAGTTTATTTGTAGTAATGTTACTATGCGCTGTGATTTGCTACTCTTAAAATTATTTTGAGAATATCAAACTATCACGGGAGTTAATCAGACCCTTCACTCGTTGCTTAATATGTAACATTATATGAATAATTGATACTATTATCATCACCTTACGTAACAAAATAGTTATACTCTTCGTTCGTGTTAAATTGTTTAATTTAGCTAACTTTGACGCATAAATCTTACTGGCGTGTATTTCTGCTTATTAGACAAAAATCGCAATATATTAGAAGTTTAGTGATTACATTTGGCTCAGAAACGTTTCATTGATACCAATGATGAGGTCGGTTATCTGGCCACAAGTCTCAAATTACCTAAATGGACATATTTTGCAACTCTAGGAAAAGAATTATCGTATACTTTCGCCGCCAAGTAGCTGATTCAATCCCAATAGCGATACCTTGATACGAACTTCAAGTAGGGAGAATAATTTTATATTTGCTACGGACTCTTCAGTCAATCCCTGAGTCTTTCTTGCGGAAACGACTGAAGGCACTGCCAACAGGTTCATTTTAGGATCATCTTGGAACAAAAAACAGCATCGTTTTCCACCTAGTCAATGAATGTTACTTCACTTGGTTCCTAAGTACTAGCACGAGAGGCTGGCTTCTACAGCGAAGCGCCTTCACAGCGTCCGCGTCACAGTGGAGGGGCCCCGGAACCGGGGCAGAATACCGCATGCAGGCTAGTCAACTCATTGTGCTTCTAGCGTGACCCCCTGGGAGGGAGGAATGAGGGGAGAGACCCGAATGGCGACCAGATCCGGATACCGACGGCGCAGACATGGGTGAGGTCCCAAACGTTTCCAGATAGAACGCATCCGATGCCGCACGGTTCCTGCCCACAAGCCACCAACCTCCAGGGTCCCTCGGAGTGGAGCCCCACGCTGAGGAGAGACCTAAGTGAGCGGTACCGCAGCGACGCCAGGGAAGAAACTTCTACAGAGTGCAAACTAGCGCCCAGCCGCAGCTCACCGTACACCGTCGCCTGGTTCCACAACTCTGAAAAGATGACAAGGAAGATGATGGGTACCGGAAATAAGAGGAGGAGAGCTGGTTCCCCAGTGAAGAAGAAATTTAGTGACTCAGTCTGCTAGGAAAGTGCATCTGACGGTGTTCTGGGATATGCATGGTGTTGTATTGGTGGACTTTGCTGAACAGTGGACCACTGTGAATGCTGCAGCCTACATGAAAACTTTGGTGAAGTTGCGTCGGGCCCTTCGTGACAAACGCCACAACATGAATGCTGACGATGTCAAAATTCTTCATGAAAATGCACGTTCCCATGTTGCTGCTGTTGTTCGTCAGAAAATCACCCAATTTGGTCGGGAGGTGCTCCAGCATCCACCATACAGTCCGGACCTTGCACCATCGAACTTTTATCTGTTTGATCCCATGAAGAAATTCCTGGCCGGCCAACGCTTTGCGACAGATGCGGAAGAGAAATCAGCAGTCCGCAGATGGCTATACTCCAAGGAAACGGACTTCTACGAACAGGGCATATTGAAACTGGTATCGCGATGGGAGAAATGTGTTGAGAAACGTGGGGACTATGTCGAAAAGTAGGTAAAAGATGTAAATTTATTTGTGATTTTGTTGTTGTTTTAATTATTACATTTTTTGCAAAAGAATTATTGTGCGTTACTTTTCGATCCGCTCTCGTATTTAAAATATCAGCTGAAGTTTTAGAGGACACAAAGATATGCCTTCTAAGTTCACTGATGTACATTTTTTCCCAATAAGGTTGTTTATTGAGGAAGATTAATTTTCTTAATTATATAATTTTTATTAAAATGTATAAGGTAATTTATATATTATATATATTTAATTAGGCAGGTTATCAACACAAAAGTAGATCCGCAACGGCACTTAGAGGTTGTTATCACCCTAAACTGTAATTTAGCCATCTGCAACACTTTCCGAGAAAACGGGTCATTTACATCAGAGAATGTCCTTCACAGAAAACCCCGTTCAAAGCAAATATGGAGAAAACAATTTCGCATATATTTGCAAGGAAAGAAACCACATTGTTTGAGTATGCAGTCTACCATACATAGCAGTAGTAGCAATTTGTAGAGCAAAGCTTCCCCTAGAAGATGTACTTAAGTTCACCATTATTCTCCAAAATATGTAGGAGGTGACACGTTTTACTGTGAAGTGGTACTGGATGCACAGTACAAACTGGCAAATACAGAACACTTTTAAAAATATATTTAAAATATAAGTATTTGTCTACTATGATAAAATATATATCAAATTAAAGAGAAAATTTGAATTAATTAACTGCACAGAAAAACGTCATATTTTGGTAATGTGTCCTCTAAACTCAGCGCGCTCTAGGTATGAGTTAATATTTTATACATGTTAAGGAATCTCTTAGGTAATACTTTCTTTTGGTAAAAAGGAAATTCGGCCGTTGCCGCCAATCGGTTTTCTGCGCATGACGTCAATGCTTTGGAGCGCCTCTGCAAGATGAGTGGAAGAGGTGGATGTCAACAGCTTCGAGGTCACCTTGGTGAAATGGGACTTGTATCGTACCTTTCCAGTATTTATATTTGGAACTTCTTTAGCTTGCGTCTCCTAAACTCGCAATATCAGCTGTATGCTGATAGATAACTCAAGACGGTTTTTGTAGCCTAGAGTGTATCGGCTTAGCACTCAACCACGCAAGTTCTGTGATTGGAACACACAAATTGTCCTAGTGAAAAACAGTTCTGCACAGCCGCAGTACAGAAAGCTGTTTACGAAGCCGGAAATGCACGCAGTCCGAGATTCAATTCCGCACGTCTCCTTTAAGACAAATGGCTCGCTGAACTAGTAATGACGTAATTCATTTAAAACGACTGGTGGTAAAGGTCAAATAAATCCGAAGACGTGGAATAAAATAAAAAAAATCAATTGAACCATTTCTTTTATGTTGGATAGCATAAGTCGTTGTGAGCTTATCATTTAATTACAATATTTCGTATTTTACAGGCACATGTGTACCAATGCTGAATGTTCATGTTCCGCGATAAATTGATCTTCCTAAAGTTTTTAGTTTAGTGTTATTAACCTTGTTGAGTTTTAGGTGATATGGTTTAACTATGAGAACAACCAACATAAACATACAACGCCAATCTTTAAAATGAAACGTTTTCTCTTTTTCTGTGCGATTCACCTTATTTTGTATATATGAAAGGTATACGAGAGCTATAACATAATTTTTAAATATTGTTTTACATTAAAATATTTTATGACTGATGTAAGAACGTAGGTTTTCACGGCCGGTGTCACAATTATAACTAATATGATTTTATGACTGAGTTTTCCGTAAACTAATTCTGAGTTCTAATATTTTAATAATGGCCACCCTGTTATAAATATATATGTTAATGTTTTAAGTGCTACACTAGGTACATGAATTGATTATTATACTCTGCGACAATCAAGAAGGTGATTGACAGTTACTAACCTCGTTCCGGAAAGCTTTAAATTAATGGGAGGGGATGAAACGTCACAGCGGTCGTCATAGCAACCATTAGAAGGACCAATTAGAACTAAGGCGTTTCCATAGCAACGATAGACGCAAATGCCGTGTTGCTATATCGTAACACGTGATTGGCCCTTCGTGCCGGGCGAGCGACCGTTGCAGTAAACATGAACTTATCTTCTGCTGTCGTTGCAGTTATAAACAATGTCCTCCTTTTAGTCCCAGCTTGCTTATGTTTTTGTATCAGTTTAGAGATTACCTGCGCATTGTAAAGTACTTTTGCATCGTCCTATTTGTATGGTATTTCCTTGTGTTACGTGTGTTTGAGTCCGTGTATTTGTGCGTGCGTGTGTTGTGTGAGCATTTATAATTGTGTTAACACGTTTAATAGATATTTTATAATGTCCAAAAATAGTGATAAAGAGACCAGCCAAACGAAAAACTGATCGCACTCGGGAACCGAATTAAACTGTATTTGGTAAAAGCATCCCAATTAAAGGACAGGCGCGGGAAATAATATGCTCTGTGAGAGAATATTTCGAAGAGGAGAAAATAATTCAGTGGCTTGTTCGCCGCAATGTACCGACGAAGGAGGGACTGAAGAAAAGTGAGCTACTGGAACTTGTGAAAGCAAACTAACCGGGTTTCCAAGTTATGAGGTCGATGGCATTGCTGCAGAATATGGTCACAAAATAGTTAGGCTTCCCCCATATCATTGTCATTTTAACTCTATTGAATTAATTTGGGCCGACATAAAGGTTTATGTTGGGCGAAACAATAAAGGTTTCACTGTGTCGTCAGTAATAAAGCTTACAGAAGAGGCAGTAACAGCAGTAAAAGCTGAAAACTGGAAAAAAGCGGTGACTCATACAAAGGGCGTAATAAGTGCAGCTTGGGAAAATGAAGGAGTTTTAGAAGAAACTTTAGACCAGCTTGTCATTTCCGTGGGGAATTCTAGCAGCTCTTAAGATGTTGATGATGACGACGGTGGCAACATGGTCTATCAAACGAGCAGCAGCAGCAGCAACAGCAGTGATGCAAGGCATTTTTTCCATTAGAATAAGCATCAATATTTCACAGGTATGTCTCTTCTGCTAACGCAGATTTTTACACTGATATATTCTTGCATGTTCTATCTTCTACACGTAGATTCATTCTTTTACAATTGTCTTCGTATACGAATATAAATAATACCCGCTCTACAATGCAGGCGCAACCCAGTTGCCTTCGACACAGTTCTAGCACGTTTCCATGTGATCGCGATGAGTGGCAACGTCGCCTCTCTCTCTCCGCGAAATGTCAGTCACCTTCTTGATTGGCGCCGAGTTTAATCTCCAGCCGCTGTGAAATGCTTAAAAGAAAAGCAAAATCGCAGTGGCGCTCTTCGGTGGTAAGAGCAGTAATTTGCGTCCAACTCGAGACTTCTATTGCAGACATTTTAGGATGTAGGAATTACCTGGGGAAACTAATCCTGCTACAGGCAGTTTTTATCGCTTTCTGCTTTCAAACAAAAACTGTGAGGTATACATTAAAGAGTATAGAGGAGGTGGTTGTACGCAGAACAGAAGAAGCATCAGAGATTGGTTTCGGTAGATGGAACTACTTGTGTAGGAGACAGAGGGTAGATGAATCATGAAACTCATATTATGTGATACTGATACGAGTAAATTAAACTCGATGGGGGCGAAGCTGCTGATAAAGCCAGCTAATAATAAACGTTAGAACCGATAATCAAGTCTGGAGTGAATCACAAAGGTTGGTTGGTTTAACAATTTGACCACGCTTGTAGTTTGCTGAATAAAGCAAATGTAGCTGTTTTCTTAGCAGAAACCAATCTATACTTTTTAAACTCCAATCTTGCTCATTATTGCCACCGGTTTCAATACGAACAAAGAATTTTATTGCTGTTGCCAAAGGCGACCACTTGCTCGATACCAAAAAAATACTGGTTTTAAGCAACTAACTTTCCTGTCACGTAGAAAGCTGCACTTTTCAGGCGAACTATTTGCTTTACAGTTTTGATTGTTTCACTCTTGCTTCTTGACTTTCTTGTCACGTGCAAGTCAAAGTTGAGACACGTTGTGGAAAAAACGTGAGTGCTACACATTGGACTAGTTCCCGAACAGAAATTAATTCACAAGAGAAATACCGGAAGATTTCCATTCTAGTTATACAATTGCTAATAACTTGAACATGCAAGTTTGCTTTTTATTCCTTCAAATTGCTTTCGTGTATATTAGAATTTGCAGGGCTTCAGTTGGTATCAGGATAATATTATATAACATAAAACCAGTGGCGTGCATTAAATTTTTAGCCCAATGGTACTGGGGTTAAGAATGTTTTTCAGTCTTTGAAAAAGCCCATGAAAAGCCTAATGTCTAACGTTATTGATTTAATAGTTTTATTTAGCTAAGCCGGAATTATGATTACGGTAATGTGAAGTGATTCAACATGACCTGATTTAAAGCGAGATTAAACAAAATTACGCTCAACAAAATAACTATTTAGGATGTATTTAGGGATATGTATGCATGAATATGCTCGAAGAAATTGATGTTTTGTGTTTTATGCTATAAAACTCTCCGAAATTTTCTGAATGCATTCTGTTTTGGTAAAATATATCTGCATATTTCGTGCAGTGGCAAACCTCTGTGAGATAAATTTACTTTAGGAGGAATATGGAGCTGGAATGTATTAATATGTTATGTAAGTAAAAAATGCATCACTTTGTATTTAAATGTAATTTTCCAAAAATTCATTTCCATGTGTCAAAACCTTCCAGAGAGCTAGAGAGATAAAAACTTTATATTGTTTCACATGACAATGTGAAACGCAGACTACAATCAATTACGTT
This sequence comes from Deroplatys truncata, assembly GCA_030765065.1. Lineage (NCBI taxonomy): Eukaryota > Metazoa > Arthropoda > Insecta > Mantodea > Mantidae > Deroplatys > Deroplatys truncata. The sequence goes on along the minus strand of CM060975.1, from coordinate 64,698,598 downwards.
GCTTGAAATGAAGTAAAATATTGTTCATCTTTCTCAAGAACATTTATTGATTTTCTATGCTAAGTTTAAAAAACAACTTATTTTGAAAGTGTTACATAGGCTTTAAAAAGATAATAGTCTAATTTGTAGAGTGATAAAGTCTCTACAATGCTGCAAAAATTAGGGGGATATATTAATAATTGTGCTTACCCATACTTGCACTAAACTACAACTGTTTTGTTTTCATATGCTGAAATAAAGTTTTTACTAAAAATAAAAGCTACAAAATGTAATGTTGTATTTTATTTATACTCTAAACATCATCATATTAATAAATCATAAAATATTTTGCGCTTCTTCATCTACAACTACCTTTAACGTAAACATACAGTATATGATAAATGCTCTAATGCTAGGCGAATCTGGCTGATATACTCTACTTGGCACTAATAGCTTCAAATAGTAAAGCAGAAGTATTTAAATATAGGCCGTTATTATTTTAATATGGTTAATAGAAAAGAATTTACGAGAAGTCAAAAACTTATCTTATTTATTCGAAGAATTGGCCTTTGCGTTTTTCTGAATATATGGTTAATCCAGTAAACAAAGGATATCAGTGTACAAATCCGGCTATAACAGCAAATGCTGCTCCGTTTATTCCTTTAATTTGAATTTATTACTCCAGGCTTTTTCCCTACATCAACTGGTTTGAATTAGTGAAACTTGATGTAACAGGAAGGAAACTATTGATATAAAGATAATCTTAAGCTATATCAAGTCAACCACAAACACAGCATTATTATCTGGGTTGAAATTCATTTATCATAATACCAGTTGTACGAGGCTAGTTCACAGTAGTTCACTAATGCAGTTTGAGGCAGTATTTTTAACACTTAAATGATTTCAGTCTAATTATATAATATATATATATATATTCAATAAAGCAATAAAGCAATATGTGTATGTAACAATATATAAAAAGTGTATATTACAGTCATTGTAAATGTTTATATTATTGTATACATGTGTAATAATGTTATTGGAATGTATTACATAATTTAATAATGTAGGAGCTGTGAGAATAATAGGTTAAAAGTTGCTAACAATGAGGTAACCTTGAGGCAATAAAGAGTAAGAAAGTTAATAATGCTACTAGTCATTATTGGAGCAACAATAATGCAAATTTTGTGACAGTTTATAAAATAGCCAATCAACAACCAGAAAAATATTTAGTTAAATGCAGGTATTCTATTGGATTAGGAATAGCCAATCAGAGACTTGAAATACAGAAATTTACAAATGTGTCGGTAGAAATCAAGTCAGTTGCTTGTAGACAGTGCTCATAACTGGACGCGTTGCTTGCAGACTGTTTCCAACCGGACGCGAGATGTGTCCTCAAGAAGTATAATACATATTCAGTGTGAGATGAAAATAGTTTACGTGTTAAAAAGTGCAAGTAATTAATTAAAAAACTCGCATAGCTGTCTATATCAGTGAAGTGTTATTTAAATCGTGTCAAGCATTAATAAAAGGAGTGAAATAAAATTATAATCTGTGTAAGCCTACAGTCTTCAATCGCACCACAGCCCTGCAAAGAGAAACATGTCTCTAACAATAATACTGACGTAGCCGAGGCAAGCTTATATATATATAATATTTAAAGAAACAGTCAAACTACAAAGTTAATACTTTTAAATTTTTGGGACGAAGGCTACCGGGTACCATACGTGCGTTGCAACGAACTTCAAGTTCGGCTCCCCAGCAGTTGAACTACAATATAACTCCTACTTCAAACTGGCTTTCCATACGTGAAGCAACAACCTACTTCAAATTGGCTCCCAAAACGTGGGGTAAAATAATGTCTTCAAGTACCGCATTGATGCTACTACCACGCATATGTTCTTTACCTACTTCAAGGATAGCCATGGACGGGTATTGAATATTTCATCTCTTTAACTAGTAGGTTTTGTTAGTAAGGAGAATGTCATTTTAGCGTATAATCAACTCAATAAGTTACTGCAATTTTTGGGAAAATATTCTTTGCTGGAGTCTTCCAGAACATATTGGATACCAAACTGTATTTTCCAGAAAGTAACAGTACGAGGAGATTAAAATCTGTTTGAATAATCATTTATATCTAAAATTTCATTCAGAAAGTCAACCTAACCCAACCGGAGAGTGAATTCTTGCCACTCACCCGCTCTGGTACCTTCTAGTTGTTTAGTTTGTGCTAAAATTTCCGGACGTATATACATTTGCAAGTTGGATACTATTTGGCCCCTTTTCCGTGCTGTTTTTTCCTCTGTCCGTACGACGTATGTATTCTATTAGTATTTTATATCGGGCTGTAAATTTTTTCTAACGTTTTAGAATAAGGATAAGCTAGTCCTGTGGAAATATCAGCTACAACTCCATGGATCTTTACTTTTCAGAATCCTTCGGAGAGAAGCATTGTGTGAAATACCACAGCCACCCGTTGGCTGCACTTGATCCACTTTCCATGTAAATTCAAAATTAAATTTTGTCTATAAAACTGTATTTATCCTTAGTATAAGGAGAGCTCCAGAAATTATCTTATATGAATATGGGGCTACAGTTGAGGCATATTTTTAACACTTAAATGATTTCAGTCAAATTATATATGTAAATTCAATAACAGCCCGCCTTGAAGCAGTATGTGTATGTAATAATTTGTTAAATGTATGTAACAGTCATTGCATATGCTTATATTATTGTATAAATGTTCAATAATGTTATGTGAATGTATTATGTAATTTAATAATGTACGAGCTGCGAGAATAATAAGTTAAAAGTTGCTATCAATGAGGTAATCTTGATGCAATAATGAGTTTGAGAGTTTAAATGTTACTTGTGATTCTTGGAAGCATTATTGTGACTTTAGTGACAGTTTATAAAAATAGCTAATCAACAACCAGAAAACGCTTTAGTTAAATGCAGGTATTCTATTGGAGTAAAAATAGCCAATCAGAGACCTGAAATACAGAAATTTACAAGCTTAGGCGCTTAAAATCAGTTCAGGTGCCTGCTGACAAAGTTACTAACCAGACGCGAGATGTGTCCTCGAGAAATAAATTACGTATTCGTGTGAGACGAAAAGTAGTATACGTGTTAAAAAGTGAAAGATTTAAATAAAAGAATCTCACAGTTCTCGATATCAGTGAAGTGCTATTTAATTTGTGTCAAGGATTAATATAAAGGAGTGAATTAAAACTTAAAATCTGTGTAAGCCTACATTCTTGTCGCATCACGCCCTGCCAAGACATACATGTCCATAAAATAAGTACTGACGCAGCCGAGGCAAACATAAATATTAAATATTTAAAGAAACAGTTTAATTACAAAGTTAATAAATTTTTTTTAAACTTGGGGCAAAGGTCACCTGAAAGTACATTTTGGGCGAAGGCTACCGGAAACTGTTTACTATACCTGCGGTTGCAACTACTACAAGTTCGGCTCTCCAACAGTTGAACTACAATACGATCTGCATCAAATTGACGCCCAAAGCGTGGTGGTGCAAAAACGTAAAGATACTATCTCAAATTGGGTCCATACGTGGAGCTAAAGAAAACCCCTACTTCAGAGTTTATTTATTTTGACCATTTTGCGAATAAAGTGATAAAAGAAATAAAATACCCATAAAAGCTGTTGTAATATATTAATAATAATCATAAAAATAGACCTACAGTTATGTAAATCCAGTCCAGCATTTTAATTTCCGTCGAGAATCGGAAAAGATGAAGGTCGACAGTTCTACAATTACATTAATTCACTTTTGTTCCACTAAGAAACAAACCATTGCACGTCGAGATGATAATTTGAACTCCATAAAATTAAAACATTAGAACTGGCAGGGTTCAAATTCACTAACGCATGCCATGAGTGAAATAATCACAGAAAACACCCGACATGTTAAAAAAGGAACAAAAATATTAAATAATATGCGTTTTAATAATAATAATAATAATAATAATAATAATAATAATAATAATAATCTTAGTCACGCCAAATCTTTGAAATCCTTCGCATAAGAGTCAAAGTAACTGTATTTTAAAGCCGGAAATTTTAGTTTTGATAACATAAGTTTGAATGATAGGACAGCAACAGAACGGAGCATGAAGTCGAAGAGTAAATGGTGGCAAACATTGAAGAAAGTTTTTCATTATCACTTAATTTCCCTAGAACGTCCTGTTTTGAGGTAGAATAATAGTATGCCCCACGTTTGGGAAGCCAATTTGATGTAGAGAATAGTTGCTTTAGTTTAACTGTCCCACATATGGAAGCCAACTTGTAGTAGTTATTGTCTTTATGCATTTGTTGTTGTTGTTGTTTGCACGACGCTTTGGTAAGCCAATTTGAAGTTGTTGTTTATTTACGTAATTTGCTGCTACGTATGTAAAGCCGATTTGAAGATGTATTTTTTGTTGTTACGCTCCAAGTTTAAAAAAAAAATAACTTCGTTATTAAACTGCATCTATAGATAGTATTTATATAATGTTTGCCTCGGCTGCTTCAGTATTGTTTTAAAGATACGTTTCTCTTTGGCAGGGTGTGGTGTGACAAGAATGTAGGCTTACACAGATTTTAAGTTTAAATTCACTTCTTTTTATTATTCCTTGACACAAATTAAATAGCACTACACTGATATCAAGAACTGTGAGATTCTTTAATTTGTTACTTGCACTTTGTTAACGTGTATACATAATTTTCGTTTCACACGAATACGAAATATTTCTTTAGAGAACACATCTTCCATCCGGTCACTACCAAAGTCTGCAGGCAACTGAACATATTTCAACCGTTTAAACCCATAAACTTTTGTATTTCAAGTCTGTGATTGGCTAATCCTAGTCCAATAGAATACCTGCATTTAATTAAAACTTTTTCTAGCTGTTGATTGGCTATTTTAAACTGTCACAAAATTTACATTATCGTTGCTCTAATCATGACTAGTAACATTTAAACTCTCAAACTCATTATTGCCTCAAGGTTACCTTATTGTTACCTCATTGTTAGCAACGTTAAACTTTTTATTCTCACAGCTCTTACATTATTAAATCACATAATGCATTCACATAACATTATTGAACATGTTTACAATAATATAAGCATTTGCAATGACTGTTACATACATTTTATAAATTATTACATACATATTGCTTCAAGGCGGGCTGTTATTAAATTTACATATTATATAATTTAATTGAAATTATTCAGGTGTTAAAAATACTGCCTCAGTTTAAACCTTTGTTACTACCTTACTATTGGACATTACAGCAGCTACATTCTAATGTCATTTAGTACAAAAAAAGAAGGCGTGGGAAAGAACACGTGGTGCAAACAGGAAGTTGAGGACGATTAAAATCGATAGACATATCACGAGGTTCTGGAGCATCAGAGATAATACGCCCAGAAGAATTTCGTGTATACACGGAAGAGACATGGAAGGTCTAATCCATACTGGAAGATAGCAAGTCGCTTTCCTTTTATATATCTGCAAGACAATCCTCCACAAATTACGGATGCTATGATTGAGGGCAAAGTCCGACTATCTCTAATGTTCTAGTAACGCCAAGGCATGCACCGTCGTCACGAGTCTCATCGTGCCCCTGAAAGATAGGCAATAAGGGTCAGTTTTGTGTCTTCCCAAATGAACATGCAGCTGCGCACTAGAATCCTAAAAACTCTCAAATGTTACATTCACTTGACTTTCTCTATCCTTTATTTTTATATAGTTTCTACAAACTATTCTTGCAAAAGTTTGATTTTACATCTACTTCATATTATTGGAGATAAACGTTTGCAGAAGTAATATCATGACAGATTTCTTTGTAAAGTACAAAGTGAATACAGGAAACCGACGCGATAATTAAATGTTTAAAATCTGGTCGCTATATGCCGGCCTTGAAATTCCAGGACATAGCGAGAAACAAGTAAATGCTCCCATTTTAAAAACTATCTTGTGCTACACCCATGTGACTTTCTTTAACCACTGTCGTTTATTTTATATAGTATCTAGAACCTATTCTTGCAAAAGCTTATTCTTCTATCTACTTCAAGCTAATTGAGATAAACGTTTGCATAAATAGTTTAATTACACATTTCGTTAAACGTACAGATGGAAAATCCATAATTGTCGTTTCTAACGGTCCCCATGTGGCCTAAAACCTTCGGCATACTTCATTCAAGGCTGCCTTAATGTATACAGGCCAGGTGACAAAACAAGATAGTTGTTGATTACGCCATCTTCTGAGGCCTACCCTTATCGGTATTTCACAACCTGCATCATAGGAATGCAGTTTACTCAGTGTGGATTTGTTGTGCTAATGAGTTCGTTGCTGTCTCAAAACGGACAAATAATTAATAACGAAATTACCAATTACGAGCGAACGAATACATAAAACACTGTAGTTATCAGGACGGCACAAAATGTCAGGAAAGTATTGCGTGCTGGGAGATACGTTAAACTATTTAACAAGTTCGGAAAAGTATCTATCAGTGTGTTTACGTTCAAAAAGGATCCACACAGGAGACAGCAGTGGGTACGTGCTATTCCAGCGATAATTATGAACTACGTTTGTGTGGTATGTATTAATTTTTCTGAACAGCATATAGTGAATAAATTCAGTGCACGCGAAATGATGGAAGTGGTCTTGTAGTACCCAAGACAATTCCTAAACTTATTGTTATTGAAAATATTTGCCCCTCACTGTTTTCTGATTTACCACCATCTGTCTTCAGAACTAATTCCCAAAGAGTTAACTGCAGAAATTAGACGCATTCACTGTCTTTGTAAAATACAACCATGTACATTAGCTGAAATTCCGAAGGTTGTAGTATCACTGGAAATTAACTGCAACTTTATTATTCAAGTTTCACAACGGCAGGATAATAATATCAAATCATTAATTCAAATGGGTGCTTGATAAAGTGAATGATCTTGGATAAATGATCCAAATTTGATGCTCTTTTAACATCATCTAAATGGATATAAAAATGCAAGCGAACAAACAGGCTGCCAACAGTTTAAAAGATGTTGCGAGGAAATAAATGAAGATTCCACATAATATCCTATGTACTTTCTTTATTCTCAATGTGTTCTGATAGTAATTACAAATCTGTACACACACATACATACATACATACATACATACATACATACATACATACATACATACATACATACATACACACATGCATACACACATACATACATACATACATACATACATACACACATGCATACACACATACATACATACATACATACATACATACATACATACATACATACATACATACATTTAAAATAAATACTCAGTGATCAAGAAAAATTAGTAAATTTGTTACTATATGAAAGTTGTGTAAAACTAGAAATTTCTTATAATGAGGGTAACATTCACGGAATTTCAAATACACAAGATATATTGTCGTAGCCTCTTCTTATTAATAATACTCAAAAATGATGAGGCAACTCGCTTGCAAATAAAGTACCGGGAAATTAATCAAACTTCTTACGCGGCGAGGCTACGACGAGGGACGCAGCTAAAGAAAGTACAGAAAATATTACTAATCCGAAACGTTACATGGCTTAAAGGAAGGAAAGGACTCTACACTAACATAATTAAAACTTCCAGAGAATGGATGGCTGGTTATTTATTATATAAAGATAGATAACGTAGTGCTTACACTCTTAGCCCACATGTCCGCCGGCGAAGGCCGCATGGCCCGGAGAAGGCAGTTGCACGTCCTTACAGCTCGAAGGTCACTCCCCGACTCGTTATCCCAAGTGACGCTACTCTAAGCGCCAGGGAAACCAAACAAACTCATCCCCTCCTAAAGTGCCTAACTCTCCCTACTCCAAACTACAACTGCCATCTCAAATCCCGGTGACCAGAGAGACGTATGTTCCATAATCTCTGCATACGTCACAATATTTGATCAGTGCAGACCTCTGTGATAACATATTTAATATCCAAAAATAAATTTCTTTTAGGCCTGTAGCCAATAAAGGATTTAGCAGCACAAAAATTCTATGGATATGATTCTCGAAATAATTAAAGCTTTGAGTTAATGTGGATTAAGATTTTGACTTTGATATCAGTTAACAACAAAATTAATACAAACACTTTCAAGAAACTGGCACGAATTATCATGGCATATTTCAAAATAGAGTTTATGAATGTGGAAACATTTATGAAAGGAGCAGAATACAATTACTCGAATTTACATTGCAGATAATGCAGCAAAGTGTTGTGCATACCTAATTTAAAAGTAACAGTTGTAGGAAAATGTTATACTGTGAACCCAGAAAGGATTTTGAGTTTCAAAATTTTGAAATTAGTGCTTACTTAAGAGTCATACAGGGAGACCTGGGGTGGCCATCACATTTCCCGTACGTTATAATGTCATGCGCCTTCAATACATTTTAGTCTTTAATTTCTGAAGCATATGAACAAGAGGTTCTTAAAATAGAAAATCAGAGAAACATAATTCTACATTTCAGCACTGAAATGTGAGACAGTTATAATATTGGTGCTGACTTGAGTGCTAGTGATAGCGGATTTCCGAGTGCTGCTTTGGTGAGAAATACCCTAGTGTGCAAAACCTAAGGACGAAAGTAATCTTCGCATGCTGTGACACTGCCAAGTAACATAGATCGATGAAACTTGATTCATATATACAGGGAACTGCTACGGTATGGTACAGTAGGCAACTAAACGAAATATGCAATTCCATGAACAGAAATGCCACTTTTATTCATAGACCATAAGCTACACTAAAGTTAACTCGACATATGATGACTCTCTAGATTTACAGAAACAGATACATGGTGCTTAAAATGTTGTATGATCTCCGCGGACTGCAATGCATGCTCTGCATCGTGCTCCCATGCTGGCCACAAGATTGGTAAGCAGTTCTTGTGGTAGGGCGTTCCATTCCTCCACCAACGCTGTTGACAACTGTTGGATGGTCGTTGTTGCATGTGGATGTGCTGCAATGCGTCTCCCCAAAGCATCCCACACGTGTTCGATGGGATTTAAATGGGGGGAACGGGGAGGCCAGTCCATTCGCCAAATATCCTCTCGTTCCAAGAGATCCTTCGAAGCGGTCGCGCATTGTCATACATAAAAGTGAAGTCAGGGCCGACTGCAACCCTGAAAAGATGCATATGTGAAAGGAGTACAGTATCACAATAACGTTGACCAGTGAGCGTACCGTGTTCAAAGATTTGAAGGTCGGTGCGCCCATGCAACATTATGCCTCCCTAAACCATAACACCCGGACCAGCAAAACGATCATGTTCAAGGATGTTCCTGGGTTCATTGCGTATTCCCATCTCTCGCCAGATGAAGGTACGTCGAGAATCACTATTTAGACTGATTCTGCTCTCATCCGAGGAGAGCACGCGACCCCATTCCTCGTTGGTCCAATTTTGATGCTCTTGAGACAATCGCAAACGGTGCCGATGTGCGGGTGTCAGTGGAACACAACGCACTGGCCGTCGGGCAAAGAGATCACCTCTATGTAGTCGCCGTGCCACTGTGTATTGTGAGCTTGCGTGCCTAGCTGTCCTGTTAAATGTGGTTGTAATTGCACCCGCTCTTTGGCGTGGATCCCTTCTTGCCTGTTGCACAATGTAGCGGTCATCTGCTGCTGTAGTGGAGCGTGGTCGACCACCACCTCTCCTTGGGACAGCAGTGCCTGTGGTTTGGAAGGTTCCCCACTCTGTGAAACAATGCTGTGAGCAATTCCAAACTCCTGAGCAACACTCGCCACACTTCGCCCTTCTTCCAGTTTCCGGATGATTCTTCCGCGTGTGAACTCATCCAAATGGTGTCTACGGGCCATGTTGCAATGAAGAACACCACTACAGTGCACCGTAACAGCTCGCTAATTGCCACACAACGTCTTTTCCTGTTTCGTCAACTGTCCCAAAGGCCCCAATAAAATTGGATTCGTTGGTATTTTACAACCATTTAGTGATGCTGTAAAGTTATTTTGTAAGGAATATATAAATCCCTTAGTTTCAAATTATTTGTTATATTATGCATGCCCAGTATTTACTTTATTTTTATCTTTAATTTTATGAATGTTAATTCCTTATGTAAGAAGTTTATTTACTTTTAATTTGGGTTTATGTTGCGGGACCACACCCATTTAGCACTATAGGTTCGCTACACTCATGCCATGTGACGTCCAGCTTTCTCTATACGTGTGAGAGAACTCTGGCAACATGCTCCAGTACCTGCATCTACTTCCACCAAATAGTTCATTTGTTATGCTATTTTACCCATCTCGTCCTTAGGTTTTGCACACCAGTGTATAATACAAGTAATATCTAACATACTTCTAAAACAACTACTGTATTATTAAGCAAAACAGTTTGCCATGAGCAGCAGGCAAAATAAAAACGAAAGTTGCAATTTTATTCGCATTGAGAAGGTACATGGGTCACGCGTTGTGACGTCACGAATCGCACATCCAGGCCTGGATATAGACGGTCTTGCCTCATTCCACCTAGCGATAACTGGGCTCATTTATGAGGTGGAGGTACCCAGCCATCCGTTGCCTCCGATAGTAGGGTGATGATGACGCGGTGGAATGAGAGCACCTACAGCTGTTACCGTGGACTCCAAACCACCTTGGGTAGTGGGGATACTTCACATGAGCAAGGCGCGGATAGGGCCGACTTAAAGAAAGGAATTTCTACACGCTTTGTATAGTAGCTTTTGTCCATCTCTTATGGTTTACCGTTATACAAAATTATACAGAATTTCCTCCGAATAAAGAGGACTTCATAGGCTATTTCCAGAAAATTCAAGATATATATATATATATATATATATCTCATTGTGTGTGTGTTTTAAACTAAATCGTTAGAACCAATTTTTGGAAAATAAAAAACTTCGAAAAAGTTTCCATGCAAAGGGTCGTTTGGGGTGGGAGGATTTTCCTGAAAATCTTCGTGTCGCATCACTGAAAAATACTGAACTTAAATTTCACACACACACATACATATATACGACAGATACACACAAACAGACCTTTTTTATTTCGGGAACCTTTAAACGTGTATTTCCGGTGAAATTGCAACTTCGAGTATTTGTGTAGAATACAATACTTCCTCTGCCTAAGTCGTCCTCCGTGGTATAGTGGTTACAAAATTAGCCTCTAATCCCCGAGGTCGCGGGTTCAAAACCGGCAGAGGGTGATGGATTTCTTCGGGCGTAAAAATCCTTAGCATGATTCCTTAGGAAGGGAAGTAAAGCCGGTGGTCACGCGTCGTAGATTTACGGCGCGTAAAAGAAACCCAATCCTGCTAAAGATCCCTCAGGGCAAAATTACTAGTCCTCACACCAATATAGAATGGGACGCTAAGGACCACAGCAGTTAAAGAGCGTCCATTAAAAAAAAATAAACTAAAACACTCAAACTCCTCTGCCTAATGGATACGTGCATACCTGTTATATAAATTTGCCATACAAATGCTTATCTCTCTAACTTAGTCCTGTTAATGATAAATATTTCCCAAACATTTTTAAGATGGTAAAGGTATGCAGGCGAAAGACGAAACTGGGGTGAAAGTCTACTGTTAAAAAGCAAGTGCAATATATTAACCATAATACTAAAAAAATCTGATGTATTACACTCACATGACTTTCTCTACTCTTGTACAAACTATTTTTACAAACACTTATTCTTCATATGCTTCCTGTTAATCGAGATATCGAGATGTTAAACTTATTACCAATTTTCTTGTAGATGCAAGGGGAATTAGTAGGCTTTAAGCGATAGTCAAATATTTTAAGAGATGGTTGCTATGTGGAGTTAATTTTCTTGTAGATGCAAGGGGAATTGGCGATAGTGGCAAGGCTTTAAGCGATAGTTAAAAATTTTAAGACTGGTTGCTATGTGGAGTATTCCATTCTCTTTGCATTACCAGGTCAATAAAAAAATTCTGATGTGTTACACTCACATGACTTTCTCTACTCTTGTACAAACTATTTTTACAAACGCTTATTCTCCATATGTTTCATGTTAATCGAAATGTTAATCTTATTGCTAATTTTCTTGTAGATGCAAGGGGAATTGCTAGGCTTAAAGCGATAGTCAAATATTTTAAGAGCTGGTTGCTATATCAAGTATTCCATTCTGTTTGCATTATCAAGACAAAAAAATGAATAGCGAATTTGAGAAAAAGTAAAAGTATTGGAACATTTAAGGAAATAACAAGCAATATCTCGAAAATGGTTCATTCGAGATATGAATGTATATGGCATAAATTGTGTATTTTAACGCGATCTACATTTTTTGTGTAGTAAAATTTTGTCTATCTCTTATGGTTTACCAGTTATGTAAAAGCCGTTACACAATGAAGAATACTTTTGGAGATATTCCCAGAAAATTCGAGATATACTTTAGATTTGTCATGAAAATATCTTAAACATATGATATTTTAATCAAAATCGTTAGAGCCATTTTTGAGAAAATTAAATTTTTCGAAAAATGTTCTATGTAAAGGGTAACCTAGGGTGGGGGGATTTTCTTGAAAACCTTCGTGTCGCATCTCTGGAAGATACTGAACCTAAATACCAAGTTTGGTGTTTATACGACTGTTCGTTTCTGAATTATGCTGTTCACAGACACACACATGGACATGTTTCCAAAAATGCGTTTTTTTGGATTCAGGGGGTCTCAAAACATATATTTCCGGTGAAATCTGGTATCGAATTTTTGGGTGGAATACAATACTTCCTCTACTTACTATACGTAGTAGAGAAAGTATACAAGACAAAAAGATGAATAACGAATTCCCATTTGAGAAAAAGTATAAGTATTAGAAAATGTAATGGAATAACAAGCAATATCTAGAAAATTGTTCACTCAACAAAAAATGTATATGGCTTAAATTGTGTATTTTAACGCGATCTACATTTTCTGTGCAGTAACATTTTGTCTATCTCTTATGGTTTACCAGTTATGCGAATGTCGTTCACAATGAAGAATACTTTTGGAGACATTCCCAAAAAATTCGAGATATACAATTTATTTGCCATAAAATGTCTTAAACTTATGGTATTTTATTCAAAATCGTTAGAGCCATTTTTCAGAAAATTAAAATTTTCGAAAAATGCTCCATGTAAAGGGTAATCTGGGGTGGGGGGATTTTCTGGAAAACCTTCGTGTCGCATCTCTGGAAGATCCTGAACCTAAATACCAAGTTTGGTGTTTATCCGCCTGTTCGTTTCTGAGTTATGCTGTTCACAGACAGATACACACACAGACATGTTTCCAAAAATGCTTTATATGCATTCAGTGCACCTCAAAACATGTATTTCCGGTGAAATCTCGGTATCGAATTTTTGGATGGAATACAATACTTCCCCTACTTAGTATACGTAGTAGAGAAAGTAAAACTCAGCACATGGACTGACGAGAAACAAAAGAATGGACTAACTTCTCAACAGAATACTGTTGTATACTGGAAAATTAAGACTAGCTAATATTATAAAAATGTTATTTGACATAATTTGCATATTTCAGTAAGTTCTATATGTTTTCCCTAGTACATATATGGTTCTTTCTTTCTCTTTTTCTCTGACTGTCCCCTCCTCTCTCTCTCTCTCTCTCTCTCTCTCTCTCTCTCGGTTTCCCAGTTATATAAAATTCAGCGAGAATGCCGAGGACTTCATGTGCTATCCGCAGAAGGTTCCAGATATGTTTTGCTTGCCATGACAGTATATCATACATGCTATTTTAATCAAAATCGTTAAAGAGAAAATTTTGAGAAAATAAAACAGAATTGAACATTTTTATTTAAACTGTGTTTTGGGATACTGGAAGTTCACTGAAATTCTTCACCTTGCATCCTTGAAAAGCACTGACATTTAATATCAGGTTTGGGTGCTTCCCTACTTTTCGGGTTTATGTGTTTTTTGTCTGTTTATACACACATAGACAGACACTAAACACACAACATTTTTTTCAGCGGTCTTCAAACCTGTATTTCCGATGAAATCTAGTTATCTAAATCTTCATACTTCCTTTACCCATCATGGATAAGCGGTAGAGAATGTAATATATGCTTACATATGCGCTGAAAAGAATAAATATTTTACACCTGGATGTACATTAAACATTAACAAATAAATAATATCTGAAGATATTTAAAATAAAAGAGATAGATAGATAAATAAATAGATAGATAGATAGACAGACAGACAGATAGATAGACATAAAGACAGATAGATAGATAGACAGACAGACAGAGAGACAGACAGACAGACAGACAGATAGATAGACAGACAGACAGATAGATAGATAGATATATAGATAGATAGATAGATAGATAGATAGATAGATAGATAGATAGATAGACAGACAGACAGACAGATAGATAGATAGATAGGAGGGTGGGCAGGTAGCAGGCAGGCAGGCAGGCAGGCAGTTAGAAAGGGGGAGTGAGAGTGAGAGTGAATGTGTGTGTGTGTGTGTGTGTGAGAGAGAGAGAGAGAGAGAGAGAGAGTGTGTGTGTGTGATTTCGAGGTTGTCTGGTGGTTGAGCGTTGTAGCTGGGGTTTTTCCCTTGAAAATGTAGAAAATGTTATTTTTTTCAAAATTTTGTAAAAACTCAATATCGGGCGCTCTTAAAGAACGTTAAAACTCTTAGTTGTTATTGCTATGGTGGTCTCGTGGCTTAAGGCCCTTGTACGCGATCAAACGTTTTTCAATTCAAGAGTTTACAAGAAAAATTGTCAAACATTTTTCAATATGTGACAAGATTGGACAAGACTTGACAATGTCATAAATGTGTGTTTACAAGTTGTCTTTTTTCAAACTGAAGTCCTTCAGAACACATTAATAAAGCAATTTACTATTTGCGTCACGGTATAACAGTTTGTAATGAAATATTGTTCTATACCAATATTATGTAGCACTTTCACGTATCATAACCAATGAAATAACATTACGATTATGGAATACAATGGAAATAACACCAACTGATAGGTTAACCACACTATATAACATTGCATTAATGTATACTTAGTTCGGAAATCTGCCTGGCAATTATTTCTTCATAATCGCCTTCATCTGCTTCATCTTGTGGTAACTCACAGAGACCTAAACATACGGATATGGCCAGTTTATGTATAACCTAATCAGTTCGCATACGACATACCTTGGCCTGGTAGCTATTTTTGTTTACTTTTCGCTTTCAGCAGCCATGTTGCAGATTTCGTGACGCACTGTAACTACTCGCATTTCATTGGCTAAAGCCATCAAATCATTGTCAAATCTTTGATCGTTTAGAGCATGTCCTTATTTACTTTCAAGACTTTCAAAGAGTTTAAAAGTATTGGAAGCAATTTGACTTGAAAAGTTGTAAAGTTGTAACAACTCTTGAAAAGTCTTGGAAAGTATTGAATTTGACAAAAATTTGATCGTGTACAAGGGACTTTAGAGGGAGTCTGCTATTGTATATATCACTAATTTTCGAAAAAAAAACTTAATTATGATTGGGTGCTGCTGTATGAAACTGTTGCTATTTCTCAAGATTTGATAGCCATCTTCTGACATCATGAAATACTTTATAAAGGAACATTCCACACCACCACTATTAATCTTGTTACTGTTCATTTATTACTCTTGTAAACAAACGTACATTGTTCAGGCCACATAAAGAATTGCTGGTGTAGAGCGCTGAATAATGCACAGAATTCCATTTAGCTCTGGCTACTGAGTCTATTTTGTCTGCGCAATATCCGGCGTACTTCGCCAAACAATGCACCACACAGTGTGGTATGGGGAACGACACGCTCGTACGCTCGCATATCGACCTTTTCTGGCCCTACAGCGTCAGAGTAGACTTCAAGAAACCTGAAAAGGACAATGTCCGATGCCCGTTTCAACATAAGGACATTCTGATATAAGGAAATTCGTGTATTTATTTCTTTCTTTAAAAATACCCAGACTCTATATTGTGCTGATTTGGATTTCTGAAGTCGGGAGGAGGAGAAGAGGGTTGCTAAATCTGAAGATAAACCCAACGATACTCAGCCAATAGTATATTATGATACAAATGCGGCAAGTGCATCCGAGACGAAGTATTCTCTACTGGTAGACTAGTTTATTTAGTAGTAGTGTATACTAGTAGAATATTTTCTGCTTTTGAGATTCTTCAATGCATTTAACGCATACCGTTTTTCAACGATAATGAATAATAGAAATAGTACTTAGACGAAAATAAAATTAGCTACTAATAGCTGCTGAATATGGTGGTTCCAGTAGCAAGGTCACCGACATTAACCTTAGTGGAAAGAAGCGATTGACTATCCACGTTTTGGATATAATTTTTTTTAAAAAAAATCAATAATTTGCAGCCTATACTTAGTGGCTGCATGAATTAAATCGTAAGTAAACATTAACAAATAGAAGGAAGTAAAGATCCAGTTAAGATTTAAATGGTAAAATTAAACTATCAAACATAATTGTATTCCATATCTACAATAATAGATATATAAAAATTAGAGGATTTAATAGTTCTTGCACATGCGTGCAGTAAAATAAGCAAAACGAGCAGGTAGGTTACGTTACCAGGACTGAATGCACGAAATTCAACTTTCTACCCTAACAGCATGATTGGGAAGTGGATAAAAAAGCACTATTGCCGAAAAAAGCATATTTATTATTTCAGAGCACCCTACATATAATAAAATCCCCGTCCAGAGCCTTCACCCGGAGTTTCTGAACCTGGCGGCCAAGTTGACGACCCTGGAGGACTGCCTTCACGGCTTCAGACCACAAGGGATACAGCTCTTCTAGCTCATCACACCACAACGGACACCACTCAACAGCATCTTGACTTCATAGACTGTAGGCTACGAGCCCTGGAAGCACACCACTACCAGTTCAGAGCCTACTTGGACAAGGCATTCGGTCACCAAGAGGCTACCGCTCACGACGTAAGCCTTCCAAACCATCATACGCCCACATCTTCGCATCCAAAATGCAACTGATCAAATCTTCCGACTGTTCACCAATCATACGTTGAATCTCCCGAAAAAAAGTAACCTTTACCTTTCTTCCTCCATTATTGTTGCCTTCGAGCCTCTAGGTTGCAGTCAGGACAGTTTGTTATGGCTGTAGCCTAGAACCTTCCCATCCATTGGGCGTAAGGTCTCCATCTCTCCTTAGACTAACGCGGATGCATCTGCGGGACCGCGCTATTCTCACCACAGATTTCCTTTCTATCTTTATCCTTCTTCCTTTCCTGTAGAGGGGTTTTAGTCGGTAGGGCCACGCTGGCGAGTCCCAAACTACCAGTCTTGCTGATGTACGTAACAGCATTATCCCCACCATTCCCCCCAAAAATCACTGTAGCTAACTTGAAACAAACTGCATGAGAATTCCTACGACTGATGATGACAACAACTTAAAAGTTGGTTAAAATTGAATGTGGAAAAGCTAAAGGCTTTGTTCCATGTACATTGCTCACCCAATATGTGCGTAAGCAGTGTTAATTTGTCAAAGTTAGATTTCAGTAACAACACTAGTCGAATCTCCTATACCTACTCAATCCAGCCCAAGAAAGGGTCCTGGTGTAAACAAACGCACGTGCCTTTCAAGCGAATAAAAATAGTTCGTTACTGCGCTAGATGTATTATCACCTTTTCTTTGTGCTTGAAATAAAAATACGGCGAATAAGCATTGTGTTTTAACAATCGTTACTTTTAAACATGACTTGAATAATTAGGTTCTATTTCTTGTCATAGCTATGCGACCATCGGTATTTCCGCGCTGTTTACTGGAGCGAATTAATCAGCATTATTTATGTCGCGATCATGCCTGAGTGCTCACCAGATCAAAGCAGTGTAATTAAATATATAAGTGACGAAGCCCTTAAAAGTGGTGAAAAAGCAATAATTTTGAATGTATTAAACTTTTTGTTGAGCTTTATTGTCAAAGATGTAATTAGTGTGTCTGTGAATGCTGTTCCCAATGCGTGGAAGGAAGTGGAGGAGTAGGGAACTGTGAAAACACTGAAAAAAAGGGAATAGACGTGCAGAGTTTCGACAAAGTGGAGACAACTTTATGAAAAGTGTCATGCATTTCAAGATGCACACTCTTTCTTAAACGATGAGCCCTTAACATTAGAGGACGAGGGTCTTCCAATACATAAGCTTCACTATTTAATAAAAACAATTACACATAATTGATCATGTTGAATTAATTTTATTTATATTGTAATAACCCTTCTGTTACTTTTCTACATAGTCAACATGTTTTTCCAAGCATTTTTGGGGACGTGACACAAGTTTTTCCGAGCCAGTGTTGTGCCAGGTCGGGTCCTGTGCTCGCAACCAGCTGTTCACTGATTTGACTTCATCATCGGTGTTTAAAAGTGCTTACCTTTGAGCTGGAGGTACATGTGAACATCACTTGGGGCAAGCTCCGGTGAATGCGGAGGATACGAGAAAATTTCCAAGTTGAATCTTGACCCAGGCGGAGCTCAGAAGATTCAAGTGGGAAGTTTTCTTACATCTTCTATATTCACCAGATCTTTTACCAAGTGATTTTCACATCTTCCCCTGACTCAAAGGTCATCTTGGAGGTAAGCACTTTAACATTGTGACGAAGATGATTCAGAAGTGAACCAGAAGTTGGGTCCTGTGCTCGTAACCAGTTGTTCACCATCCTGGATATACTGTGACCCATAGTTTGCTTGCTCCTCGACAGGCTACTGACCCAAACCATTGGCATGCAAGTCCTATAAAAAAGAGGGTAATATGTTAAAGAAGTGTGTTTAGTGTCTTTATGAGGTAGGATTAGTGCATGTATTTCTTTAGCACTTAGTGCTAGTGCAGTGATAGCACATGGTTAATGTAACAGTGTAAGGCAATGATGGCAATTTCTTGAGCTTCCAAAAGTAAACAACAGTTGGGGGAAAGAGGACTTACTTCTCCATGTATTCACGAGATGTCAAGCGCGGAGTGATATTATGTGCTGACTCATTCTCGGGTCGGAAAGACTATAGTAATATGTAATGCCCGCACTGTATTTGAGTTTACTGTTAAGAAGGTAGGGAACAGCACTTGCCCATTTTCAGCTTGCACAGCTGTGGGCAGACTATGTTACATTGAAAGGTGGTGATAATGGAATAGAGAACCAAAATGAAGACGTGGCAAATGGTAGAATGAGCAGCAAATTGTACGACGAACGCCTGCTTGACGCCAAAGATACATTTTGGGCCGCTGGGATCGATCTCGGCCACGGTTATTGCTAATGTAATCTAAAATGTTCTCTCAGATGAGCTCCGATATGGGTTTATTTCAAGGTTGACTTACCAGACATCCACCATTATTAACCGTTCCTGCACGCAACAGCGGTTCTCGTGCCTTGCACGATCGACTAGCTTTGGCGACCCTTATGTAATCCATAGTGCTGTATTAGCAAAATCATCACTGTTCTGATTTGATGGGTGCTTCAGTTCAGTTCTTCATGGGACAATTAATGACCTTATTAAAATATTTCGAATTTGATAAATGTTTATATATTGGTCTAGCTCATATTGAGCTTGTCAAGTGATACAGAAAATCAATAGGATTTCTTAAACAGTTGACTTTACGTTATCTACACTCAAACTATTATCATACAAAGAATGTAAACAACGGCGGTCGAGGGTCACTGACGCGAGGTAAAGAGAGACTGGTGAGTGTGGTCTGCAAACACAAACAGACTGGATGAGGGATGTGGGGTGGTTTGTTGCCTATGACGTCCCTGCCTAAAGTCCAGTAATGGTTCAATGTTATTTCCTTTCGATAGAGCTTTAATGCTTAGAAATTCTTATGCCTGCATATAACTATTAACATTAAGAACCCCCTCCGATGTATTGCATTCACATAACATTCTCTACTCACTTTGCCTACAAACTAGTCTCACAAAACTTCATTCTTCTATCTACTTCTTGTTAATCGAGACAAACTTTCATTGTAAATTTACACATGTCGTAGTAGATATAAGGAGGACGGATGGCTAAAGTGAAGCGAATCGCTATATGGTGGTTTTGAAATTCCAGTGCTCTTTGCATAGCCACGAGAAAAAACGAATACTGACTTAACATTTTGAGAAAAATATGCGCATTTGAAAATTGAAACCAATAACAAAGATTAAATGGAAATGCGTAAAGCCCCCCCCCACAAAAAAAATATTTGACATAAAATGTGTGCTTTAACGAGATCTACATTTTGTATACAGTAAGGTTTACTAATTATGCAAAAGTCGTTCAGAATAAAGAAGAATTCAAAGACTATTCGCAGAAAATTCAAGATATAGTATATTCTATTTATTATTCATGTATTTTAAAGATATGGTGTTTTAATCAACATCTTAGAGCCATTTTTGATAAATAAAGAACATGTTCCATTTGAAGGGTAATTTGGTTGTGGGAATTTTCGTGAATATCTTCATGTCGTACCGTTAGAAGATAGAACTTAAATATCAAGTTTGGTATTTATCGGATTCTTCGTTTTTGAGCCACAAAACGTGTATTTCCGGTGAAACTGGTCTAATCTTCATAATGAATGGTAAATAAATGAAGCAAGGAGTTAAAAAAAAGTCATTCAATTTAATATTCCTCCCTCGGTATAGAATTTTTAATGCAATATTTTCTCTACTTACTGCAGTTAACGGACCGAGATGATTCCGCAGTAACGTGTGAGGCTCGAATTCGGGAGGTCCCGAGTTAGATTCCCAGTGGTCACTTGATTCGACCATGGGATTTTTCGTGATTTTCCCTGGTTGACATAGGCGAATGCTGGAATGGTGTATTCTACCACGGAATTCCTCTCATTTCATTTCCCCTTCATGTTTCAGGTTGACTCCGGGGCTACGGTTCGGTCGGTTTCGGACAGATGGCGCAGACTTGCGAATTGGAACTTCTTCTCGGCCCTAATAGAGGGAAGCCTGCCGAATCTCTTCTGCTTGATCGTGTTTCTCCGATCCCACTAGAGGGACGTCTCCGAGCGACTCTCCCGTGGCCGGGTGGTCAAGCTTGGAACTATCAAGGAACTCTGCGCATCTCTGTCGACCTGCGCCGGCCTGCACTGCAGCCTATATATATCCTGCGGTTCCCTTACATCACCCGTTCCCCCGGTTTTTTTTCGAGTGGAGGAGAAAATGATTTAATCACTGACCCCAGCCCCGATGGGAGTCGGGACTGAGAGTGTGGGACTCACCAATAGTCGGCATACCCACTAAAAACTCCTCCACCGGTGGAAAAAGGAAGAAGGTAAAAGTGGAATGGCGTGGCTTTGTGCGGTCCCACATAGCACCCGCGTTAGTATGCGAAAGATGGATGTCTCCGCCCTATGGGCTGGAGCGGGATAGGTGGTTACCAGGTTGCAGCCATGAAACCTGACTGCAACACTAGTGAAAAATGGCGTGGGTTTAGGTAAGGGTTGGAAAGGTGATTGTATGAAAGGTGTAGGTTGGCGTAGAACTTACTTCTTGTGAAGTTGCATCCTGCTGATATACTCTTGTGAGTATGCTGCGCTGACCGGAGGCCTTCGGCGGTTGCTTGGGGCCTCCGGTATGGCTGTGTGCTGGAAGTAGGCCCGAAGTTGGTGCTGCTGCTCTTCCAGGGATCTGATGGCGATGTCGATGGAATCTAGGTGTTGTGTGATGGTGTCTGTTGCTGAAGCTGAGGTCTGGATGGAGTTGTCGATGGTGCTGAGTCTAGTAGTGAAGGTCTCGAACTGCCCAGCTAGAAAAACTTGCTGAGCAGCTGAGGTGTCTTGAAGGTCCCTGATGAGTTCCTCCAGGGCTGTAAGCTTCGTCGTCATGTTCAGGAACTCCGCGTGGAGATCCTGAACGGCGTCGCGTAGGCCCTGGACTTCCTCGATGATCGCTGCTGAAGATGGTGTCGGCGCTGGTGATGGAGCTGGTGTCGGCGTCTGTGAAGGTGAAGCTGGCTGCGATGAAGGTGCTGGCGGCTTCGGCGTTGCCTTCCTGCAAGGATGCAGGGGACAGAGCGCTTGGCCGGTGAAATGTGTTGACCCTCCACGGGTCGCACAGTAGTGGCGTCGGCGGCGAAGGTCGTGCTGCGTGCACGAAGACGTAGTGCTGGAAGCGCCACAGTAGTGGCACCTTGGTTTCGCCGTGCAGGAGCTCTCGTTGTGCCCGTAGGCACAACAGCGTCGGCAGGGAACCTGGCGTTCCATTCGGCTAGCCTCGATGCGTAAGCACCGCCCTAACAAGGGCAGGCCCGCCCTCAAGGCCGCTTCCTGGTCACCAGGGTCTGCGAACTCGATCCTGACTAAGGATGTGGGTCCCTGTGCTCCGTGGATCCGAGCGGCCTTCATGGCTGAAGACCACTGTTGGCGTGCCTCGCCGATGAGGAACCTGACTGGCAGGTCCCTCGGGACCCCTCGGATTACAGCGCTGTACCTCCCATGAGGCACAGGCTGTGACTGCGCTGGCTGGACAGTATCCAGGATCGGCGGCGTTGGCTGCGGTGAAGCTGGCGGCAACTGCGGAGGCAGTCCCGGCGAAGCTGCGCCGGCACGTGGCGAGGCGGCGGTCGAAGCGTAGGTTACCCTAGGCTGCGTCGGCTGCGGTGAAATCTCCTCGGCGGATGCCGGAGGAGATGAAGAGGTTCCTGCCTTAGCAGGAGCGGCGACAGAGCGACCCTTCTTCCTCGCCATCTCGGAGCTCGTGTATGCACAAAAGATACATCGAAGATCGAGGTGCTAGGTGTCCATTCCGTCAATGGTCAGTGTCATGGTCACACTGAAGGTAAGCAGGGAAAGTAAAATTAATGTACCTCATATGACTAAAAATACAAAAATAATATAATTATTTTCTCAAAAAATGAAAAACATATTTTATAAAAATGATTCACTTCATGTGGCTAACTCTACAAAATAATATCATTAATTCTAATAAAGAAAGAGTGCTAGTAAAACCGCACATGTTATTCCAAAATACTCGCTGCATTTTTGACAATTATTTTCACAATAAGATTCTGAACATATTTACTGATTTTATACTTGTCCCACCAGATACAACATACTTCGTCTTTCTGCACTATCTACCGAGTGGGATGGTTCAAGCGGTAGCGTTAAGACATTCGGGGAGGTCCCGGGTTCGATTCCCGTTGGTCCGGTCATCCTGACCTTGCATTTTCGCGGTTTTCCCAGGTCGGTAGGCAAATACTGGGATGGGTTATGCACTACTTTCATTTTCTCTATTTCATTCCTTTTCATCTTGCAGGGTAACAGGGTTAGACTCGGTGGACAGTGGTGTGCGGCATGTGGTGTTTGTGGTTACTGGAATGCAACTGTTAGGACATCACGGATACATGTCCACGGCCGAGGAGATTCAGCCTGGAAACGTTAGGGACCATGCTGCGCCTGCCACAAATAAGTGTGCCGCTCTATGTATTCTCTCGCCTCATCACTTCGTCCCGAGGGATCAGTAGGTGCAATAGGCTTACCCTTGGGCTGAATGCTGAACTCCTCTATTTCTAATCCACACACCAATCGCTGATTATACGCTATAGTTTAGTTTTGGTATACCAAAGGTCTAAAATAAAAATTCTGCGTGTTCTATGTCTAGGTTGAGTCTTGGATATATTTTAGAATAATTGTTTTTATTTGCATATTGCATGTAAACTCCAAATCCACTGTCACGCAAAGTTCTATGGACTTTTCTCCTGAGAACTCGCGATTATTTTTTATTCATTTATCACACTACAGTCTTGCAGAATTTAAGGTAGTTTAGAGATAAATATAATTACCGTTTTTTTAATGTCTTGAATATACGCTCTAAAAAATAAGGTTTACTATTACTTTCTCTACTACGTATAGTAGGTAGGGGAAGTATTGTATTCCACCCAAAAATTCGATACCGAGATTTTACCGGAAATATATGTTTTGAGACTCCGTGAAACCAAAAAAAGCATTTTTGGAACCATGTCCGTGTGTGTGTCTGTCTGTGAACAGCATAACTCAGAACCGAACACTCGGATAACCACCAAACTTGGTATTTAGGTTCAGTATATTCCAGAGATGCGACACGAAGGTTTTCGAGAAAATCCCCCCACCTCAGGATACCCTTTACATGGAAGATTTTTCGAAAATTTTAATTTTCTCAAAAACGGCTCTAACGATTTTGATTGAACTATCATATGTTTAAGATATTGTCATGGCAAATAAAATGTATATCTCGAATTTTCTGGTAATGTCTCCAAAAGTGTTCTTTATTATGAACGACTTTTTCATAACTGGTAAACCATAAGAGATAGACAAAAGTTTACTACACGAAAAAAGTATATCGCGTTAAAATACACAATTTATGTCATATACATTTCTTTTGTTGAGTGAACCGTTTGCGAGATATTGCTTGTTATTACCTTAAATATTCCAATACTTATACTTTTTCTCAAATTCGTTATTCATTTTTTTATGTCCTGGACATGCAAAGAGAATGGAATGCGCCACATAGCAACCAGCGTTAAAATATTTGACTATCGCTTAAAACGTACCATATTCCCCTTGCATCTACAAGAAAATTATCAATAAGATTGACATCTCGATATCTCGATTAACATGAAGCATATGGAGATTAAGCGTTTGTAAAAATAGTTTGTACAAGAGTAGAGAAAGTCATGTGAGTGTAACACATGAGATTTTTTTGTCTTGGATATGCAAAGAGTTATAATCTGTGGCGAAGAGAATGGTGCTGCACCTAGCAACCAGCTATTAAGAGATATGTATGTGCTTAAAGGCTACTGTATTTCTATATTGCCCTTTTAAATATATATTCCCCTTACATCTACAAGAAAATTAGCAATAAGATAGAGTCTGCAAATGTTTATCTCGATTAACATGAAGTAGTTGGAGAATAAGCGTTTGTAAACATATTTTGTACAAGAGTAGAGAAAGTCATGTGAGTGTAACACATAAGATTTTTTTTCTATGTGGTCTTTTAATCCCTTATAACTCTTGGCAAATCTAGTACTGTAGTCGATTTGTTGGGTAGCATACTGTTTGCTCCCTGTCTACCAGCCGCGTAAATTTAGCCATCTGTTTAAACGAAAACTGGCCTTAGTAATAACAACTGTGTCCGTGCCAAAAAGAAGCTGCTCTGCCTGCTGATGAAATGTAGTGATATACAGTGATCATCATCAACACAGCGATTTAGTCTATCACTGAACTATACCTTGTGTCTGCTCTCTCCATCTGTGATATGGACGTCCAAATCTTCATTTCCCTCTTGGTTTGCAGTTTAACAGCTTTGTTGATATCCCTGAGTCTTCCATTCTCAATAAATGTCATTTCTCATCATTTCTATTTTCTACAATTGTTTCTTTTCAACTATAAGGATTTATCTGTTCGCTATTGTTCGCATTTCTCTTTTTATCCATATTCTAGTATAGCTTCCAACTGCTCTTAGGAATCGCATTTCTCCTGCTTGTACCGCATTTTCCTGTTTTTTTATCAATGCCCAAATCTCAGCGCCATATATAGAGATTTGTATCGGCATTGCTTTGTTCAACTTCATTTGTGTCTGTTGCCTTGTCTTTTTATTTAGGTCTCTTGTATTGTGGAGCACTTTTGTTTAAATCTTCTCATTTCTTCTTAGTAAGATATTGTAACCTAAATAATTGAATGTCTTTACCTGTTCAATTGGTTTATTGTTGATTACTGTTTTAGATCTTTTATATCCATTGCCAATGAATGACATTATTATATGCACACACACACGTGTGTATGCGTGTGTGTGTAGATTTTACGTCTTTGTTAACAGATTTATTATACATACTGATTTTATATTTGTTCTTTCGATCTTGCAGTTATCACCTGGTCATGTGTATTTAGAACTGCATACTGGTGCCCTTTTATCTGGAACTGCCACTCTTGTGTGGGTTTGTATGCGTCTCTCTATACAGGGTGGAGCGTTTAAGTTGAGACTGTACAGTATCTCCAAAACTAAGCCTTGCAGAAAGA
Source organism: Deroplatys truncata (assembly GCA_030765065.1). Lineage (NCBI taxonomy): Eukaryota > Metazoa > Arthropoda > Insecta > Mantodea > Mantidae > Deroplatys > Deroplatys truncata. Next base: position 64,672,590 of record CM060975.1, on the reverse strand, counting down.
AAAATCTTGAATAAAAATTGCTTGATACTATGGTGGAAAGTAAATGGCATTAGTCGTGCTTCTATTTGGAGGACGTTGTGATGGCCATTTTAGGGTTCATTTAATTTTTTTATGGGAACCTACCTTTTTATACTATTTTCTCACTCCTCATAAAAAACCAAACAACATTTATATAAAACACTTTTCAATTGTTCTTACTCCAACGTAAATTCTGAATGGCTGTGTACGAAGAGCGCAATGAATGGTTGGACCATCCATGGGTGGTCATTAGAGGGTTAAGTTACGTTTCGTGTTTGGGAACCAACATTTTTATTTTGTTTCCTCATTTCTCTCACAAAATAAACAGCTTTTTATAAATCATTTTCTAACGAGAAAACAAGATACAAAATGAAGGTTCCCATTTTTTGACCCTAAAATGACCAGCATAACGCCCTTCAAACTAAACACGACTAATGACATTTACTTTCCCCCATAATATCAACCAATTGATATTAAAGAAATTTTTCTACAACACCTAGTTTTGGAGATATTGTACAATCTAACTTAAATGGTCCAATCTGTATATATCTTAAATAGTAATGGGTCTACTGGCTGCAAATAATTAAACGTGACCAAACCACTCTTGAGAGCAATATGTTATCGTCATCAAATGAACAACATAGAGTATCTAAAATGGTGGGCTGCGGGGTTACATCGAATTATCAAAAATTGGCTTAAACAATATCTGGAAAAGGGGTAATGAAAATACACACAGTGCCGTCAAAAAAGTCAAAAGACGACTATGTGATATAAACAGACAGGAAATATAATCTGAATGTAGACAAAGATCAACATTGGAGATACAAAATGAAATAAAAACTGCGTGGGGTAAGAAAACATATATTTTGGAATTGGACATAAAACACAGGACGGGAATAGCATGGCTTAGGTTGCGAGGGTGGAAAGCTCGCAAGATTGTTAATGATGATGGCAGGAAGATTTGCCCTATGCGGGGAACAAGAAGACTGGACACATATTTTGGCAGTATGCGTGCATATGGAGGTTATTAGGGAAACATTATTACCGGAAGTATTTTTGGTTTCCAACAGACGGAGGACAGCATGCTGGGACTTGATTCTAAACAGTCAAAACTGGCCAAGCTTGGGCACATACTTAATGAAATACGTGTACTAAGAGATAAGGTGTTGATGTAAATTTTCTTTAAATATATGTGGTGCTTGAGCACTTGTGTGCGTGAGGGCGGGTTTGCGTGTGTGATTCAGAGTATTTTTCATTTTATATGTATGTATATAGTGTGGTGATATTAAAATAGTTGTATTCTGGTCGATTCTGCAAGTCACGTTTACAGACCAGATATTTTTCTAGAGGGCATGCACGGTCTTATGACTTATGCGTTTGTGTTATGCAATTAATGTAATACTAAGTATTTAATAAATACCACTATTACTACTACTACTACTACTACCACCACTACTATTACTACTACTACTACTACCACTACTATTACTACTACTACTACTACTACTACTACTACTACTACTACTACTACTAATGGGTAACCTTGTCTTATTTATTTCTGTAAACTTGAGATAGTTATTTATTTAGCTCCACGTATGGACGCCAATTTGTAGAAGTTTGTATTGAAGGAGTTGTATTGTATTTCAACTGTTGGGGAGCTGAACACTTCAAGTAGTTGCAACCGCACATATGGTACCCGATAGTCTTTGCCCCAAATATACTTTCTGGTGGCCTTTGCCCCAAAAATGTTTAATGTTTGTAATTAAACTGTTTCTTTAAATATTTAATATTCATGTTTGCCTCGGCTGCGTCAGTATTTACTTTAGAGACACGTTTCTCTTAGCAGGGTTGTGGTACGACTAAGAATGTAGGCTTACACAGATTATAATTTTACTTTACTCCTTTTTATTAGTACTTGATACGATTTAAATAACACTTCACTGATATAGAGAGCTGTGAGATTATTTAATTAATTAATTGCACTTTTTAACACGTAAACTTATTTTTCGTCTCACACGAATACGTATTAAATCTCTCGAGGACGCATCTCGCATCCGGTTACAAACACTATCTGCAGGCAATTGAATTGATTTCAACCGCCTAAACTTGTAAATTTCTGTATTTCAAGTCTCTGATTGGCTATTCCTACTCTATTAGAATACCTTCATTTAACTAAAGCTTTTTGTGGTTGTTGATTGGCTATTTTTAAATTCTGTCAACATTTACATTATTGTTGCTCCAATAATCACAAGTAACATTTAAACTTTCTAATTCATTATTGCCTCAAAGTTACCTCATTGTTACCTCATTGTTAGCAATTTTTAACACATTATTCTCACAGCTCCTACATTATTAAATTACGTAATACATTCACATAACATTATTGCACATGGATACAATAATATAAACATATACAATGACCGTAATATACACTTTTTATATATTGTTACATACACATATTGCTTCAAGGCGGGCTGTTATTGAATTTACATATTATATAATTTGAATGAAATTATTTAAGTGTTAAAAATACTGCCCCAAACTGTGTCTCTAGTGTATTTGTATTACACGCTTTTACATACTTCTTGTACAAACTTTGGACTACTCTTATTAGGTGTGCTGGGACTTCCATTTCTTTCATTATGTTCCATAATTTATTTCCCAGAATCATATCAGACGTTTTATAACAATCCACAGATAATGAATGCGTCTCTATTGTACTCCCGGTGCCTCTGTACTAATTGTTGGATTTTGAAGATACTATCCTTACAAGATCTTCCTTTTCTAAAACCATTTTACTCTTAAAACTAACAATGTTTCACTTAGTCTCCTTCGAGAGAATGTCGCTTTGTCGATAGCGAAAGGGCTCAGTGCCCAATAAATCACACAGCTAGTCACAGAGCGTAAGCTGATAACTGGTCGAGACTAGGGGAAGCTATAGACGAATTCACAGGGGCAGACAGGGGTCGTAGTCCTGGATGATATCCTGTCTAGGAGAGGCAACTCAATATGAATGATAGCTGAACCTAGGGCTATAAATCCAATGTCTTAAAATTGCAACTACTCGCAATCCTCGAAAGAATAATAGCCGGAAAGGTATTCAGTGAGGATATTGAATTAACGCTTCAAACCATGAGTAATTGTTATACAAGGAATATTAAGTTCAGAAGTGGAGATAATGACCATTGTCGATCTAATGTGCGTAATGGGCGTGCTACCGTATCAAATGGTGCTAGGTTTAAGCCTTAGGCCAATTTAATACCAACTTTCGTCTCCTCTTTGCCTAAATACGAGGGCTGATCAATAAAGACTGAAATTGATTTTTTCCTGTAGCTTTCTTGAGAGTTTCCTGTCTCTACCACGAATATTTGAAAAGAACGAGGTTTCCTTAAATATTTGAAAAGAGCGGGGGTTCATGTATAATGTCCATAGGCGGCAGCACTCTCGTATCGGTAGGTTGGTAGTAATGCTGTATATTGTTGACCCTACTTGAATTTCGCATACCACAAAATGAAGGTGACACAAGAGGAGCAATAAAATTTTGTTTTCGTTTAAATACAGCCTCTGAAACTTTGGAAAAGCTGAAGCTAGCATACGGTGAAGATGCACTACCTCGTGCAACAGTGTTTAGGCGGTTCAAAGACTTCAAAGTAAAGCGAGTCCTCTGTGCTAAGCAAGGTGGGCCTGGTGCTTCGGCTTCTGCTATGACTGAAGTCAACAGCTGCTGTGATTGTTGTTCCCACTCACACCACTGTTACAGCAGCGTACTACACGTCAGTATTGGCCACACCGAGGAAGCACATTGCAAGGAAACATCCAGAACTTATCACAACAACGTGCGGCCTCACGTTGCAAATCAAGTCCAGGAATTTTTGGCTAAATTCAACATTACCTGTGTGCCGCAGCTGCCTTATAGCCCCAATCTTGTCTTCTGTGATTTCTTTTTATTCCCATCACTAAAGGCAAAGCTCCGGGGCATTCGATTTGAGAGCACTGAAGCAGTGCTGAAGAAAAGTGAGGCGATTCTCAAAGACCTGACAAAGAATTGCCTGTACCATGTGTTCGAGGATGGCAGAGACTCTATAAAAAGTGCATTCAAGTAGGAGAGGACTACTTTGAAAAAGACCATGTCAACAATGAAATGGAGTAATAAATATCTGTGAAAAAAATTAGTCTCAGTCTTTATTGATCAGCCCTGGTAAAAATATGCCACCATACCCAATACCATTAGCACCTGCATATATCTTCTACGATTTAATTCTGCATATTTTCTTGACAAATACAAATATTTGTGCAGATCTTATTTTCATTACTTGCATCACGGATACTGCACTGGGTCCCAAAGCGTTGCATTTTAATGCAATGAAGTTTCTTTTTCATTTGTTTGATATTCTCTATATCTGCTTTCCTTCCCTCTTGAGAACGAGATTAAAATGAATGTAACTAGATTCATTCAAAGTGCGCTTCCACAACGACCGATAAATCAATAAGCATTAAGAAATGAAACGCCATGTCACTATTACTTCCATAGATAAGCTCCACTTTTCGGTTTATGTCTTGCTGGGCAAACAAAAATGCTATAAGAGTTTTGTTTCGTTTTACTTCTCGATCTGTATTCACGAAGTATGTTATTTTGAAAGTCTCCTATTAAAAAGGTTTAAGAACCCTTTTTGCTTTCTCTACCATGTACATGGTATGTGGAGAAGCTATTGCATATCACGCAAACATTCGATATCGAGATTTCACCTTAAGTACTATGAGGTTTTGAGGTCTTCTGAATCCAAAAAACGCATTTTTAGAAAACGGTCCGCGCATGTGTATGTATGTGTGAACAGCATAACTAAAAAACGAAAAGTCCGACAAGAACCAAAGTTGGCGTTTCAGTTCAATGTCTTCCAAAGTTGCGACACGAAGATTTTCAAGAAACCTCCCCTCACCACTACTACCCTTTACATGGAAGATTTTTCGAAAATGTTTATTTTCTAAAACATGGCTCTAAGCACTTTTATTAAAATACTATATATTAAATATATTTACATGACAAACAAAATGTATATATTGTCTGTGAGGTCTTCCTCATTCGGAAGGAGTTATTTGTAATCTTAATTATTTATATATTTATTTAATTATTTATATATTCCGTCAATAATTACGGTATCACATGTAAGAAGTAGAATTCCAAAGCCAGCATAATATACGACCCGCTTTTTAAAGATTTGTCTATCGCTTCAGCCTAATCTATTCGCTTGTAGGGTAGAGGACACACAACGGAGGGGGACAGTTCGCGCATTGCGAACTACACAGATCTCATGCGACTGCCACCTCTAGGAGGAAGGGATGTAGTGAAGGAACCACAGGAGGCTACAGGTCCCAGGCAGACAGGCCACAGAGACGCGCAGAAGTCCCTAACATTTCCGGCTGGTAGACTGGATACCTACTGGAGCTGCCAGGAGATGGCCATATAGGGCCCCTACAACCAAGAAACCCTCTGATGTCCATGGCAGATACAGTTTTTTTGGAGCAAGTATCCATACCGTCTGTTCGGCACAGCCTCACACTACGAAGCACGCCTCAAACACGAGAAAGAAACGGAATGAAAAAGAAAAGAGGGAAAGGAAATCGTGCTGGAAAATAAACCACCCCAGAATTCCCCATACCAGAGAAAACGACGGAAAACCAGAGTCAATATAGACAGTCGACGGGAATCGAACCCGGGACCTCCCGAATGCGAGTCGCATACATTACCGAAGAACCAACTCGCTGAGTGTATCCCTCTTGTATCTTAAACGAAATGTGTAATGAAATTATTTCTGCAAAAAGATTTATCTGGGTTAACATGTAGTAGATAGACAAATAACCTTCTGCAAATAAACCACATTGACTAGAGAAGGTCATGTGAATATAACACATTCAGAATTTATTTTTCATTGACAGTGAATGTTGCAGAACTTTCATATGAAGTTTGTGGGATTGTTTCAATAAGATTGTGACGATGTTCTGTTAGACAGTGTGATAATGGTTCATGGAACATGCCAAAGAACACGTTATAAACGACGAATGCTGCGTGTGGGTTTTAATACTGCATCAGACTAGGAAACCAAATTTGAGCAACAGGTTAGTTCATCTTATTTCCATTCTTTCTCCATACCGGTGGCAAGGATCCAACAGGTGTATGCAACCGCAGTCCCCCATTCACCCCAAGGCTGTAAATTCTGGCACCTGTAAATCAGAGCTGAATTCAAAATCGTGTTGAAACAACTCATGTGCATTGTTTCTCGTGCTTTGTACGTTTACTAAGTTTCTGATATGCATGTGTGTTTCAAAGAAAGGATTTGTGTGCTGAGCCCATTAGATTATTTAGATACCAAAACACACACTCTAGCACTGAAAGTATCATAACAGCGGATGCATGTGCAAGGAAAGACAAAGTTAAACACATATAAAGAAATGAAAGCTTAATGCAGCGGAATAATCGTTATGTGTATTCTGAATTTCTCACTTTAAGTTTTACAGAGAGGCTAACAATCAATGAGTGATATAAAAGTCTGTTCTCGTTCTACTTCTTGCACGAATGGAATACTTTACGTATATTGAAAAAGCAAATTATTGTATTATGAACCCGCTCTAAACCGCCCTATACTAAAGGCACGGCATGCGACCTGAATATGTTAAATTTAGAATTTGCTTACAACACGAATACTTAGAATTTTGTATAAAACCGAAATGCGTGTGGACAGTGCCGCTTCCCAGACACCCGAGCTAACGCTGCCTTCTCCGGCGATGATGTATCCTCGACTGATTTGTCCTCGTGGCAGGGTTGCCAACTCGATACTCCAGTAATCCGCTAGATTGATAGCCTGAATAAACTTTTTTCCCGTATTTCAAGCTAAGCCCCTTTTTGTATACTGCATATATTTAATTTAATTTCATCCATATCTTCCATTTGCTAACCATGAATTTTTGTTATTCCTTAAAGCTATTGCTAACCTCTTGAGATCTATATTTAAACAATTAAAAAAGCTCTACTGAAGAAAAATACAACAAAAATTAAATGTCGTTGATGCAATTGACGCAATGACGCAGTATGTTCCGAGGGATACTGAAGCACACACTCATATAAATTTCCTGAGAAAATGACACTTCCGTGGATCGTGCAGATGACACATCTTCAGCTACGCTGTTCCGAGTGAAGTAGTTATTTTCTCTTACTATTTACACTTTTTCACACTTGTTTGTATGTATATATACATATATATATACATATTTATATATAAATAAGCGGCTGTATTTACACTATGTTGAAGTAGATTTGTTTTTATTAGCTCCACGTATGGAAGACAATTTGTAGAAGTATTTTGTATTGAAGGAGTTGTATTATATTTCAACTGTTGGGGAGCCGAACTTGTAATAGTTGCAACCGCACGTATAGTAAACAGTTTCCGGTAGTCTTCGCCCCAAATGTACTTTCAGGTGGCCTTTGCCCCAAGTTTAAAAAATATTAACGTTGTAATTTTATTGTTTCTTTAAATATTATATTTATGTTTGCCTCGGCTGCGTCAGTATTATTGTTAGTGACATGTTTCTCTTTGTAGGGTTATGGTGCGACAAGAATGTAGGCTTACAATTATAATTTTACTTCACTCCTTTTATTAATGCTTGACACGATTTAAATAACACTTCACTGATATAGAGAGCTGTGAGATTCTTTTTATTATTAAATACTTGCACTTTTTAACACGTAAACTATTTCGTCTCACACGAATACGTATTATATTTCTCGAGGACACTTTTTGCGTCTGGTTAGTAACGCTGTCTGCAGGCAACTGACTTCTGAATTTGTAAACGTGTCTCCTTTTCATTTTCTGATTGGCTAATCCTACTCCAATAGAATACCTTCATTTAACTAAAGCTTTTTCTGGTTGTTGATTGGCTATTTTATAAACTATCACAAAAATTACATTATTACTTCCAAGAATCACAAGTAACATTTAAACGCTCAAACTCGTTATTGCCTCAAGGTTACCTCGTTGTTACCTCTTTGTTAGCAACTTTTGACCTATTTCTCACAGCTCATACATTATTAAATTATGTAATACATTCATATAACATTATTGAACATGTATACAATAGTATATAATAATATAAACATATATAACAACTGTAATATACACTTTTTATATATGGTTACATCTCATACACTTATTGCTTTAAGGCGGGCTGTTATTGAATTTACATATTATATAATTACACTGAAATTATTTAAGTGTTAAAAATACTGCCTCAATGTACACATTTGTACTTCACTATCTCAGTCAAAAATGTTGTAGCAGGGATCACCAGGGATACTGAAGCTCATACTCATATCAATTTCCTGAGAAAATGACACTTCCGTGGACCGTGCAGATGACACATCTTCAGCTACGCTGTCCTTGTGATACGTTGCTAAAGTGCCAATTTTTGCCAACACATTGGAAGGTATAACTTAGTCTTTGCAGCACTTTCCATGGCGAAGAAGTCCAGCTCTCACCACCAGTATAGAATGAAGCATTTTATGTCCCATCTGGTTGCAAACTTTGTTTTTCACGATATTCATTTGTGAAAAAATACGTTCCAGCTCAGCATTGGACCAAGGCAGAACTAACAGTGAGATAGCGAACTCTGCTAACTCCTTGAAAGGATTGACCCCAGAAGCGTCACGGAAATCAACGACTTTCTTCCAGAAATTAAAATACTTTGCTAGTGTTGATCCAGCTTACCGTTGTCAGTCTATCCCGTTGCAGCTGAATTTTCTCAGTTTCAGTTGCGAAGCGTTTCTTAGTTCCGCCAGTGATATAAGAGATTCCTTGTTGACTTGCAGGGCATTCATAACGGACACAGATAAAACTCGCTGTAACTTCGCCACGTTCTCTGGAAGCCTCTGTTGAAGCTGCTTTAACAAGCAAAGTAGGAACTCGATGCATCGCCTACGAAAGCACTTCAGCACATTAGAATTTACAGCACTTTTCTGCAGCAAAGTTTCTACTTGATATCCCAAATATGCGACCCAGTCCAGATAATCGGCAAAGTTGCTATGTGTTAAGGGATCTAATCGACACATAGGTAGCACTAGTCGCTTAGCTACACCACGAACGAGAAACACTAAATAACTCGCGAGTTTGGCGGCATCACAATCTTTTATTTCAAAAAAATTGTTTACCTGTTGCACTTCGTCCAACACAGAATGCAGAAAGAGAAGATAGGCTTGAATTGTTGGATCACTGTACATGTTATACAGCACTGCAGCCTCATAGTCTGTGTCTATAAATAGCCTGAAATGATCTTCAAGATCGTTCCATTGTTGGAAGATTCTGGAAACAGCTGACTCGATAGACAACCAGCAAGTAGCACTCATTTGAAAAATGCGGAGTGGGTCGTGGCCATCGTTATGTGACTTGTACATGTTTTTGTACAACGTTTGTCGCATACGGGAATGACTGAACCATGTATAAGTTGACCTTACAAGAAATCCAACTTCCTTTGCAGTGTGGCATCGATGAAGCCGAAAACGCTAATTGTAAAGAATAGTATATACATCGTACCATTACCAGCCCTGGAATATCTGTCTTTAGCTGTTATAAACACTTTGTTTACACCCGTCATCACCGAAGTACTATCTACACCAATCCCTACTAATGTATGCAGCTTAAGTCCTTTACTAACAATAAGTCTTTTAACAGCCTCGGCAATGGCAGCTACATTACAGGCCTCCAGCTCCTCTAAACTAAAATACGTAGAGACAACAGTGCCCAGCTTCACACTGAAGTAGATCACTACCACACCAAGATACTTAGTTACACTAAACCTGGCGCCAATCAAGAAGGTGATTGACATTTCGCGGAGCGAGAGAGGCGACGTTGTCGAAGGAGACTGGGTTGCGCCTGCATTGTAGAGCGGATACTATTTATATTCGTATACGAAGACAATTGTAAATAATGAATCTACGTGCAGAGGATAGATCATGCAGGAATATATCAGTGTAAAGATCTGCGTTAACAGAAGAAACATACCTGTGAAATATTGATGCTTATTCTAATGGAAAAATGCCACTGATTTCCGAATCGCTTGCATCGCTGTTGTTGTTGTTGTTGCTTGCTTGATAGACAATGTTGCCACCGCCACCGTTGTCATCATTATCTGAAGAGCTGCTAGAATTCCCCACGGAAATGACAAGCTGTTCTATAGTGTCTTTCAAAACTCCTTCATTTTCCCAAGCTGCACTTATTACAGCCTTTGCATGAGTCACCGCTTTTTTCCAGTTTTCAGCTTTTACTGCTGTTAGTGCTTCTTCTGTAAGCTGTATTACTGACGACACAGTGAAAGCTTTATTGTTTTGCCCAACATAACCCTTTATTTCGGCCCAAATTAATTCAATCGGGTTAAAACGACAATGATAAGGGGGAAGCCTAACTATTTTGTGACCATGTTCTGCAGCAATGCCGTCGACTACATAACTTGGAAACCGCGGTTTGTTTGCTTTCACAATTTCAGTTTCTTCAGCCCCTCCTTCACAGGTATACTGCGGCGAACAAGCCACTGAATTATTTCATTTTTTCTTGTTCCTATTGTTGGTGCTCTATCAGAAATTACTGAGTGGTATTTGGCATTGTCCATTACTATTACAGATGGTCTGGGTAAATTTGGAAGAAGCTGCTCTTTGAACCATTTAAGAAAAGTGTTATGATTCATTTCCTCGTGATAATCCCTTGTCTTTTTTGATTTAAAAAGAAGACAACAATTGGGAACAAAACCCGATTCAGTTCAAGTGTGGAGAATATTATTCTGCCTCCTTTACCTAACGGCACATTCATTGTTCCTTCCAACGTATCGTCTGTCCAGCTTTTGCTGACAGAATGATTGGCATTTACCCACGCCTCATCGAGCCAAACAACGCTCTCAAAATCATGCGTAAGAATCTCCCAAAAGAACCTACAGCGCCAAGCTCAGATGTCAGGTTTTTCCATTAGCAATTTTCTGCCGTTTACTTTTTTGTAACGAAAAACCTAACTTCTTCGCTATTCTACGCAAAGAACACTTGCTACCTTGAAATAGCTCGGCTTCCTTTAAAGACACGTGGAGCTTGAAAATAGTGGGATGCTCCTTTCTCCTATAATAGGAATAAATGTGTCTACGTATTGCATCCTGCTGGAAAGGATCTAAGTTGGTGACACGTTTACATCCTTTTCTTTTCTTTCCAGGAGTTTCTAATTTAGACCCTGATGCCTGATTTTCTTCTTTATGATATTTTTCTTTCCCAATCTTTACCACAGTATTCTTACTGATTCCTACAGCACGCGAGGTCCTGTCAAGTACATTAGAGAATGGAATAAGAGGCCTCCTGCTCAATTTCTCCTCTTCGAAATATTCTCTCACAGAGCATATTATTTCCCGCGCCTGTCCTTTAATTGGGATAGCTTTACCAAATACAGTTTTATTCGGTTTCCGAGTGCGCCCAGTTTTTCGTTTGGATACGCAATCTTTGTCATTATTTTTGGATATTGTTAAATATCCATTAAACACCGTTATAAATGCTCACGCAGCACACAAATGCACAAATACACGTAACACAAGGCAAATACCATACAAATAGGACGACGCAAAACATTTAAAGCTTTCCGCCACGTGGTTAGTAACTGTCAATCACCTTCTTGATTGGCGCCGAGTATAATGTCTGTTGATTCATCGGGCAATAAGCTATCACCAATGTCCTCCACCAGGTCTGCTTCAAAGTGAGGAGCCATAACGTTGATTATTATTGCACTTCACTTAGTCCTATACATTTTCAAGTTGATGGCTGCAGGACTGTCCCCGAATTGTTCTTTACACAGATCAGAGATGATCCACGGAAATAATGCTGGTGTGCTTCGCAATAAAAAGAGCCAAAGCACCTTCTGCCTTTCTAGTCTTGTCATTCAGCGTCTTAAACGTCGCGGCAATAGATCTTGAGGTTGAGCCATCCTTAGCTGCACTCTTATGTTTTTCAGAATTTTTATGCTGTATTAAATCTGCATGCTTTGCATTAATGTCAACCTTGCAGAACCTACATCTAGCCACGTGAGGATTGCTCGGTACCTCGAGAATCCAAGATTTTAGATTTTCTTCTTGTTTCCACGTACTACGGAACTTTTGTTTGTAGGACTTTTTGTCCTTACTAACGCTCATCTTTAGAAGCAAACAAATTAACCACCGAGCGAAACTTAGGAGTAATATGTGTGCTTTTCTCGCCCAACACAAACTGAAAGCTGCCGCCAGCTTAATATACGCCGAACTGATTGCGTTATAACCATGTTACGGCATTGCATTAATAGTAAACACGGCCCACCTCGTCTAAGATAACCGATATCGTTGTTGTCGCCATCCAGTAGTAAACTTGTATAATGCAGACCACCTGCTTCTTTATATTTTTCTTTCATCACATTTTTCCAACTGCAAATTATCTTATCATGCTTTTCTAACTCTGAATTATCGTCCTGTTTATAACGGGTCATCGAGAAGTCGCTCCGCACCTCCCGTGTAACTAAGATTACCCTAGAGTCGGGAATTCTGGTGGCAGCACTGGCTGGCGCGAGCGTATGGTAAAAATGTTTCGCTGGTTAAGAAAACTGCTGGGTTCACTATATTCATGCATGAAAGGTAATGTAGAAAAATAATATGCAACTAACCTGTTGAAAGAAGATGTTTAAAATGTTTATAATTTTCTTGAAGACACAAATTCACTCGTTTTAATTTATTTTCGAACACTGTAATTCATGTCTCCTTTGTTACAGATGTTATGTAATCTTCTATTGCCGTTTTCAGCTCATCGATTGTTTTTGGATTGTCCTTATAGACCGAAGCTTTAGCGGCTACCCAAAGAAAATAATCCGGAGGGGTAAGATCAGGAGACCGCGGAGGCCACAGACCATTAGAAATTAGTCTTTCCCCAAAAAATTCCACTAACAGTCCCATGGATTTATGTGATGTATGTGCAGTGGCGTTATTTTGTTGAAACAATGTACCGTTCACTTCATCTTCATTTAGCTGTGAAATAAATGGAAAAAGAATATCCGAGCAATAAACATCTGAATTAATTGATTTATGGAAAAAAATTGGCCCAATTATTCGAGAGCGAGAGATCACACACCATACACCAATTTTTTCTGAATGTAAAGTGGTATCCTGAATTGCATTAGGATTTTCAGTAGACCATACTCGCGTATTTTGTGAATTTACGCATCCTGATAAGTGGAACCAAGCTTCATCAGTAAAAAATGTCCTATCTAACACGTCAATTCCATGGTGCAAAATAAACCTCTGAAATCATTCACAATACTGAACTCTTTTCCCGTGATCTATGGGTTTTAATTCGTGGACGACTGATACCTTATATGGATACAAACCTAGTTCTTTTTTGACTGCTTTGTATGCGGAACCGTAAGAAATATCACATTGTTGGGCCAATATGTTTATTGATTTCTGTGGACTTTTAAGCATTCTATCTGATATATCCGATAGTTTTTCTTCTGTTAGCACACTGGGTTTTCCACTTCTAACAGCATCATGCACGGAACCTGACTCCCGAAATTTATTAATTAAATCACGTACAGCAACTCGGTGCGGTAGTTTTGAGCTAGGGAATCTGACAATGAAATTTTGTTTCACTTTCTCAGTATAATTTCCACGTTCATTAAAAACGTTTTCCACTAGAAACACCGTTCTTCTATAGAATACATTGATTTCGCTTCAGGCACACGTCAGAACTCACAGCATAGTAGACCATACTAACCAGTACAATAAACAACTCATGCGCTCGCAGCCGCTGATAACGCCGATAATCATAACATCCCGTCGGGATCGAATACGTTAAACCTAGGGATGCCAACCTTTTATTGAGCGGTGGCCAGCAGCAAGGTGCGGAAGAAGTTCTTGATGACCCGTTAGTTGTGCAACTCAACACCATCTGCACCGTCATATTTTTCTAACCCCGAATTATCATCCTGTTTATAGTATGATAACCGTATTTATATGATAGGTATGCTTAAACATACACTAAATGTGCACTAAGCGTAAATAAGCTATATTTTTAAATTAGTAAGCGATGGTAAATTGACAAATAAGCTAAGCGTTTGTGAATTTAGTAAGCTGACAAGATCTGCAAATAAGCCAAATCTGGCTTGAAATAAGCTGAGTTGGCAACTGCTCGTGGTGTCGATAGCTGCATGGTCCCGAACCTCGAGTGTAGCACACGGTTGGACGTCACCATCGCGAACTCCATCTGGCGAGCCATCAGCCCGCCCTCTCTAGGTTAACAAAGAAAACTGCTTCCAGGCGGCTCGGCCGGCTGTCTCTGCGGGTTGCATGCTCTGATGCTCAGGAGAATAGCAGTCTGATGTCGTGCATGAAGACGATGTGTGACTTTTTATCGCCGCCAGTTATGGAGACGATGATCATGACATAGGAGGGAACTCCAATATGGCCCAAGAGATATGTCACGAGAAATATTTAGTTTATCATTGTAATTTTATTCATGTCTTCGTTTCAGTATTATCTGAACATGTGGAATAACTCCATATGTAACAGGCAAAATATTAAATTCATATTCTAAACCATGCTAGCTATCATTATTAGAACAAGTGTTTTTACGTTTTACAGAGTATAGAATGCAATGCAAGTGACAGAAATTCATATTTTGAATTAGGTAGTTGCTTCACGTATGGAAAGCCAATTTGAAGTAGGAGTTGTATTGTAGTTCAACTGTTGGGGAGCCAAACTTGAAGTAGTTGCAACCGCACGTATGGTATCCGGTAGCCTTCGCCCCCCAAAAATTTAAAAATATTAACTTTGTAATTTAACTGATTCTTTAAATATTATATATTTATGTTTGCCTCGGTTCCGTTCAGTATTATTGTTAGAGACATGGATTTCTTTGCAAGGCGTGGTGCGGCTGAAGAATGTAGGCTTACAAAAATTATAAATTTTTACTTCACTACATTTATTAATCCTTGGCACAATTTAAATAGCACTTCACTGATATAGAGAGCTGTGAGATTCTTTTATTAATTACTTGCATTTTTTAACACGTAAACTATTTTTCGTCTCACACTGAATACGTATTAAATTTCTCGAGGACGCATCTCGCGTCCGGTTAGGAACACTGCCTACAACCAACTTGTCCGGTTAGGAACACTATCTACAACCAACTGAACTCTGAATTTGTAAATTTTGCTGTATTTCAGTTTCTGATTGGCTAATCCTAGTCCAATAGAATACCTTCATTTAACTAAAACTTTTTCTGGTTGTTGATTGGCTATTTTATGAACTGTCACAAAAATTATATTATTGTTGCTCCAAGAATGACTAGTAGCATTATTAAACCTTCTAATTCATTATTGCCTCAAGGTTACCTCATTGTTAGCAACTTTTAACCTATGTTTCTCACAGCTCATACATTATTAAATTACATAATACATTCACATAACATTATTACACATGTATACAATAATATGAAGTTATACAATGACTGTAATGTACACTTTTTATATATTGTTACATACACATATTGCTTTAAGGCGGGCTGTTATTGAATTTATTATATTATATAATTTGACTAAAATCATTTAAGTGTTAAACATACTGCCTCGATTTCATACTGTTTTGGT
Source organism: Deroplatys truncata (assembly GCA_030765065.1). Classification (NCBI taxonomy): domain Eukaryota; kingdom Metazoa; phylum Arthropoda; class Insecta; order Mantodea; family Mantidae; genus Deroplatys; species Deroplatys truncata. The sequence continues at coordinate 64,656,898 of CM060975.1, read as the reverse complement.
AAAATCTTTATATTTGTTCATATTGTAGCGATTATCTTGGAGATACACTTTTTTGATAAATGTATTAATAAAAGGGAATCTCATTATATTAAGCTGTAAATGAGCAGATGACAGACTCCCGGAACTGAAGTTTAGGAATTTGCTGACTCGGTTGCCGTCAACCCTGGGTTCGTTTGCGGTCATTACTGGCCATATGCGAGGGTTTAGCTGATGCTGTTAAGAGGACATGACATTCATCCTTTGGCGTGACGTAGAGAAGAAATTATTTATAAACCTCTGGCTTCAGTCACGTTGTATTTTGGATGGGTGTTGCTGGACGAATCTGCATCACTTTTCAGTCCATATCGATACTTTAAAAATTCGCGAGTTTACTGCCTTAAAGGTGACTTCAGCTATATCTTCCTTGGCTAAGGTAAGCTTGAATAGCAATTTATAACTAAGTGTTATAAATGTGGAAGGTTCGGGCAATTCTCCGGGATGAAATAAAGTTATTTTAACCAATCGCGTGTCTATCTTTTCTAATGGAACTGCCTAACGCCACCTACCTGTAAGTACACCCCCTTAAGAAGAACCTGTAGTCGGTGCCCTCCCCCTTTTGGGGACGCATCTCTTTGAATGAGGTTTGGGAAGCCAGTTAGGTAAGTCATGAGTTGCGATATCACCAATTGACATGTCGGGACACTCGCCCGATCACCGTCACAATGTGTTATAACATTTAGGATTTTTCGTTTTAAAAATAACGAACCAATTTTACAAATATTATATTCGGAAGTTTTCTGTGAAGCACATTTACAAAACCCAAATCAGAAAATGTAACGTTTCGTCTATGTGGCGTCACATGCGAAATTAAATCCCCTTTTATTCTTGAAGAAGTTTTATTTTCGCGCATCGGTGCTTTTGCATTATTACATTACATTGTAATTAGTAATAAGCAAGGAAAAAGTAATCAGTAAGTTTTCTTTTTTTCACATGTAAGATTTCCTAATTAATGTAATTTGTTGCTTTTAATTGAATGTTTTATTACTAAATATAGATAAAATCTTGAAAGTCAACTTTTTTAAACCGAACTGGGTGGCGTAGGTGTTAACGTCTGTGGCCCACATTCGGGAGGTCCAGGGTCCAATTTCCCATGGGCCGAACCAATCTGACTGTGGTTTCCCTCAGTCGCCAATATAAATATCCGATTGGATATGTAATACCACGACCCGAAGTTCCAACTTAAATTTAAAACAATGGTAATAATGGAAAATAAATCGTAAATGCGAATGCTCTGCAACCTATCCACAAAAATGAAAACACGGCATCCTAATACCGTCTGCCTGGCACGTGTGGAATCAGAGATCCAGTTGTTATGCACCAAGTTCTCTGTGGAAACGTATCGAAGCAGCCATCTGCCCGTCACAGCAGCAGAAGTACGTTGCTATGCGCTAAGGCCTCTGTGGACATGTAACGAAGTAAGATTGTATAGTACAGGGATGAGACCTAGAAGGGTAACTGTCCACCACACATCGTCCATGAAGTATCTCCCAACAGATTCGTCACAATATGACCACGTAGTTAAAGCGACGTAACATAAACAGGATGAAAAAGAAAACCTTTTAAACAACTAAAGTGAATGCGCTCCAAACCCTTGAAGTATGAGATGTTTTGGCTTTGAGATACATATTTCATAGTATTTTTTTCTTCGTATTTTCCCTGTCTCTAATTACGTAACATGTGTTGTAATCGGAATGAAAATGTATGCGCATTCTATTGCGTCAGTAACTAGTATTGAGTGGTAACGTTTTCGGTCTGAAGTGTAATTATTTTAGTTGTTGGTTGTGCATAATTTATCTTGCGATCATAATTCGCTGCTACCGTCAGCTTTTAACTACAATTAAGGGGCGTACAGGTTAGTCGATGCCTGTAACAGTTAACACGAGGTAACTATGACAAATATGACAGTTAAGACCCACAATGTCATAGCTCTAGTTAACGAAAGCGATAATTAATTGATATAAATGTTCTTTCAAAATGTTTAAACATTGTATAGATGATCCTTTAATTTTTATAAGCCGACACTGTGTGTATTTCTGCAGGAGAAACCAGGCATATTCCAAGGATAGGAAAACAGGCGAAGTGAGGCCTCAAAAATTAAGCATTATCATAACGACGAAAAACCTAAATATAAACGCGATATGTAGTCATTTACAACGACAAATGGAAACATAAACAGTAGCCAATCACAAGAGAGCATAAAAGAGCTGAACTAATATGACGGTCTGCGAAGCAACACCGATGGTACACAGGACAAAAGAGAATATGTACATGTATAAAAATGGAAAAGAGCTACCCGGTTAAAATACGTTAAACTCACAAACAGGCGCAATTTACCATCATAATTTGCTTTCCTGCCATTTTTATAGATATCCCAGTGATCCCTGACTCGTAATGTTATACAGAAAGGCAGTTAACGAGGCAAAAAATAGCAACGGAAAATTTGATGTCAGATGGCAATAATCACGTGGGGAGGGGATCGCTTTCTGATTCAATAGTTTCTTATGTTTGACGCAGACATAAACTTAAAAGCTTGGATCTTGCAAGTTTAACGTTTACGTTAAATTTAATGCTTATTTTTATACCTACGTGATTCGTTGTGAACATTCCATTACAATACATATCATCTAGCTCTTAAGTTACGCTTAATTTTCATTGTGAATGGGCGGGCTGACTCGATCTTTGTTTTATCATTGAAGAACCAGTTTATTTGGCAATGCCTACAAAAAAGACATGTAACGTAACTCTAGTTTAAGAATTCTAGTGTTGCAAAACTCTCAATATTTTTGGTCTTTTACGGAGGTTCAAGATTCTAAAACAACATTCATGTGTTTGCACAAGAAGGTATATTTTGTTTCTCATTAACGTATTTTAAAAAATGGAGAATCGCTGAATCGCTTTTAGATGGGAACCAAAGCAGGCTTTCATCTGGGAAAAAAATATAACACTGAATATTTTGAGCACAGTTAATGTTACTAAAAACGTTACTTGACGTAAGTTGTATTTTATAATGAGCTGTACATGGCACAGCAAGTCTTTGTGTATCTGTGTGGTGTGACTATTATATAAGATTCAATGAGAATGAACAGGACTTCACAGGTTAAAAAAATTAAGATTGATATAAATGAAATGTTTGCAAATTTTCTTGAAAATATATTACCTTTCAAAATTCATATTTCCCTCTCTCCACAGAATTGAAGATAGAATTTTCTATAACAAGCGAATCATCATTGGTAATTAGCTCCGAATTGATGAAGTAGCAGTCAAGGACAAATTTCCTACCACTGAGAAATTAACTATTCGTAAAAACACGAGTGTTTAACAAAGACTTTAAGGTTGGTTAATACTCTTAAAACAACTCAGAAACCTACAATTTTTTTAAAATCTCAGATGCTATTCTGTACCATATAAGGTATTCTGTTTTGATGGTGGTAGTGGTGGCGGTGGCGGTGGTGATGGACATCACAGCTCTATGAAGTACGGTTTTCTCCTGCCTTCTTTGAACAATAGTAATAATCTAAAGTCCATTTATCTTGATAACTTCTAGCCGTATACTTCAAACTAGCCAAGATTTGTGAGGGGTTCCATAGCTGACTTCCTTATGCGTCATCTTGTAGTGCAGCTGCTCTTAACAGCTCTGGCCTACTCTTGATAGACGAACGTTCACGTTGCCAAAAGCAGCACACGATTAAAATCCCGATTGCGCGGGAAATTCCATAGTAAATTGTGGAAAGCACGTTGGTTATACAAGAAATATGCCGCGGAAAAATCTGTTTGCTTTGTTGTAAACTGTTCATAGTAAGCGTGCTTTAATACTCAAAAGTATGACAGCAGAATGATGTGATGAAATTCCTGTATAAGTTCGCTTGTATTCTTTTTATCTTTGAAATTATAGCCCAGGAAAAATTATTACTGCAATATTTAATGCTGTATAATGTATTTTCACCATTTAAGCTGTTGCCATCAATACTCCTTCACTTCACCCTACATACAGATATCCACGAATACCCGCACTAACTCTTCAGAATAAATCAGAGATAAAGGTTCTGTGGAAGCTATGTGCTAAGTGTAATACTTCATTATCGCATGGCAGTTTAGCCCTAGGTACTTGCCAGCCTTGTTTTAACACCTATGCTAGCTGGCCAACCGGCTGAGAATCGACTTACTGCTGTTGCTCTCATCAGCAGTTCAGGTCTGGCTTAAATTCAACGAGGGCAACATGGGACTGAAAGACAGGGAAGGAGCAGCGGAATGTTCAGCCGGTTAGCCGGCCCCGCATGGCTATTACTAGCAACTCCTAAAGCAAAACTGTGATGAAATATCGCACTTTATGATCCTTTTACTTTTAATTAGAACTTCTGTACTAGAACATTCACACTCCACACTGTTTTTGTCTCCAGTTTTATGCAGAATACGGCCCTAGTGCTCAAATTCGCTGCATATTGTCATTGTAAAGGCACCATAAAGTTATGTACTAATGCATACATTTGGAAATTTGTCATTGTTCATTATAAATATACGAATCGTGTAATAACTGAATATAGTTTTGTAGTGTGTTAGAAATAACTCTTATAATTATTATTAATATGCTGCGCTTGTAAGATTTCCCTAGCTGAGGTGGAACAGTCAGTTATATTTGGCAAGTGACGGTATTTAGCAATATGTGTGCAGTGGCAAGATATGACGTGGATAGTGAAGTTTGAAGTGATAGTTGAAGTCAGCTCCCTCCAACTAATCTCCTGTTGCATGGAGAGACCTGATGACGTCAGAGCATGGATATGTCCGTGGGCAAAAAGCAAAACAGAGCGAGAACCTGTCTCTCGTCGCACCGTGCATACACATGGGCGAGTCTATTTGCTGTAAAGCTCGAGACTTCAGTAAACAAATACACGTGCTTGTCCAAGGCTTCAGCTGGTCAATGCTAACAGAAAAGGGCGATGCGTATATGTATTCTGCCTTCATCGGGTTTTATCTCGGGTATCCTAGCCTTACATCTTACTCTTTCACCTTTAGTATATGCTTTCTGAGAGTTTAATAACTTCAATATTAAAGTTTTTCTGTTAACTCCATTCTGCCTAAATAAATATTAATAGTTACTGGTAGACTACTCTTGCGTTTTTGGATTAATTGCAGATATTTTCTCTCCTTCTCTCACATCCCTCATTTTCGATACCACCTACCTATCTCTCTTCCTCGCCCCTGTCATTCTCTCCTCTTTCACTCTCATCCTATCGCTCTGTGACGTTTATACCATATTTTCGAAAAACCTGTAACAAAATTACTTCTTCTGAAATGTCAGCTCAGTTGAAAAAAAAGAGTTTTATTTATGGACGCTCTTTAACTGCTGTGATCCTTGCGTCCCATTCTATATTGGGCGTGAAAGACCGGTAATTTTGCTCAGAGGCCTCTTTATCAGGCTTGAGGTTCCTTTACGTGCCGTAAATCTACGACACGGGACCACCAGCTTTACTTCCCTTCCGAAGGATCCGGCCCTCGTAACCGTGGTCGCTGAAGTGTATAACTTCGGTGCTTCGACAAGCTAAAGGTCGCGGGTTAGAGTTCCGCTATGAGCATGGGTGTTTGTGTGTTGTGTGTGTAATTGCAGTAATAAGCGGTAAACAAAACAGTAAAACAGTAATGATGAACTGGGTAAACAAGGGAACTTAAAACAAAACAGAAAAGGAAGCAATGCTAAGGATTTCTACGCCCGAAAAAATCCATCGCCTTCTGGCGGGTTTGAACCCACGACCTCGGAAACTAAAGTCTAACATCGTAACCACTGTACCACGGAGGACGACTCCGTGCAGTTGTAGTTTTAATATTGCATAAACTTGAGATCGTTCCTTATGCCCGTACATTTCTCTTGCTAGCCAGAAAGCAGCAGTAAGTATCCCAGTTGTAGTGTATCATATATTAACAGATTATTTTATGTACATGAGTAATGGCAACGAAAAATGTATGCAACTGCTTATATGTTAATGACATCAAAAATTTGGATCTAACAACATTTATAAAAAAGTATGATTATTAGCGTTTATTATGTAATGTGTATCATTAAACTTTATAATAAACGCCATCTTCTTCTTTAACGGATTACCCTTCACTTTGTAGGACTTACATCCCCAAGGACTTACAAGCCAATGCCTTGGGCCAGTAGCCTGTCAAGGAGCAAACAAACTCTGGATCATAGCATATCCAGGATGATGATCAGCCCAATGCCTCGTATGGCGGTGAAGAAGAAGGAAATTAAATGTAATGATGAAAGGGATGATAGGAAAAGTCGCGGATCAAATTATCTAATCCAGCATTCGCCTAGCGACCTAGGATAACAGCGAAAAAGCATTCGGTCCGGTTTTGAACCCGCGACTTCCCGAATGCGGCTACTGACATTTCTCCTGAGCCATCCCGCTGGGTCAAACTCGATAATTAACGTGATATATAATTTATTTTCTTTGGTGCACTTTTGTAACTTTCTTCCATCAATGGGGAATTAAATTATTCTATACAAAGTATTCTCAGTTTAATGTTAGTCATTCTCAAAACTCTTGAAAAATTAATAGATAGGCATATAGGAGGAGGTGCTTTGGAGGTATATCCTCTGCACCAGAATCAGCATGCCTGTCGTACAGGCAGATCAGCTAAAGCTGCCCTTTTTCAGGTTGCCTATAAACAAGAAAAGACAATTCAGGAAAAGAAGGTGGCACTAAGTACCTTCTTTGTTATTAAGAGTGACTTTGATAACAATTCCTTTAATGCAATAACTACTGCTTCAAGGAATCGTGGAATTGATGAAATGTATTATCGGTGGATTCAATGCATGCTGAGAGGCAGATAGTAACCTAGCTGCAGAAGTCATGAGGGATTGTCCACAGGGTAGGGTGATATCGCCCTTATTATGGAACCTGGCGGTTAATAGTCCACATATTCAAGCAAATAACCTGGGCTTTGACATCACGGGCTGTGCTAATTATATCGTCATCATAGTTCGAGATAAATACACAAAAGCAGCCAGGGAACTCATGCAGTCGGTCCTGAATACTGTGACAAAATAGGCTGTGAATGAGGGCTTAACTCATAAAACAGCTATAGTACCATTTACCAGAAGATGAGACATAAAGGGATTAGGATATCTATATCTTCAGGGTAAAGAACTTAAAATGTCGAGGAAGTCAGATACTTGGGAATCACTTTTGTCTCCAAGATGGACGGGAATCACATTTTCAAGTAAACATTAAAACGTGCGAAAGCAACCGTTGAAATAGTTAGACGCAGGCATGGTAAATGTTGAGGCTAAGACCTGCTTTGATCCATTGGATATATACCAGGATAATCATACTATCAATAACCTATGGAGCACTGATTTGGAGGCCTGAGGTCCTTCTAAAGTCAACTAAATAAAGTTCAAAGAACATCATGTTACAGGAGATATGAAAACAACTCCTACAGCAGCAATGAAGATACTCTTCAACCTGACTCCATTACGTTTAGTTGTAATGAAGGAGGTAAGAACGGCTCTCTATAGACTGCAACACACTAAGCAACTGAGGCTTCCTGAAATAGACTCAGGTTTGCTAAGAATTAGGAAACACAAAGGAGATGTCTTTAGAAATTCTGTCAGAGTATATATTTCCAATTAAACACTTTATAAATATCTTCAGGATCGTTATTGAATAAAACTCTATAAACTCCTGAGAAAACTTTGATGTGGTTTCCAGGCGGCTCAAAGGATGCCTTAAGAACAGGATCCGGAATACATATATGGTACACGATCAAGATGTTAAAAGCTTTTTCCCTTGGGTGAATATGCGACTTTCACTGAAACAGGAATTTATGCTATTATTCAAGGCATACATGAAAAAATAAGGAGAGCTTACGCTGGTAAACAAATCCTTATCTTCTCAGATAGCCAGACTGCACTTAAGGCTCTAAATAGTCATAAGGTAACTTCAGGACTAATTTTAAACTGCCTAAACATGCTCACAAGCTTGGCAGAACATAATCAAGTTCAACTCATCTGGGTCATAGTGGCATAGAGAAACGAAAAAACTGATGAACTTGCAGGACAAGAGGCAGTCTCACAAATTATTGGGCCAGAGCTGACTTTAGAAACATCTCGATGTTTAGTAAGAGAGGCTATTAAGAACTGGTCCAAAGTAGAACATCATAATACCTGACTTAAAACTCTTTATTAGAAAACCATGTAAAAAATCTGATGTGTTACACTCACATGACTTTCTCTACTCTTGTACAAACTATTTTTACAAATGCTTTTTCTTCATATGCTTCATGTTAATCGAGATATCGAGATGTCAATCTTATTGCTAATTTTCTTGTAGATGCAAGAGGAATATAGTAGGTTTTAAGCGATAGTCAAATATTTTAAGCGCTGGTTGCTATGTAGCGCATTCCATTCTCTTTGCATGTCCAGGACATAAAAAAAAATGAATAACGAATTTGAGAAAAAGTATAAGTATTGGAAAATTTAAGGGAATAACAAGCAATATCTCGAAAACTGTTCACTCAACAAAAAAAAATGCATATGACATAAATTGTGTATTTTAACGCGATCTACATTTTTTGTGTAGTAAAATTTTGTCTATCTCTTATGGTTTACCAGTTATGCAAAAGTCGTTCACAATGAAGAATACTTTTGGAGACATTCCCAGAAAATTCGAGATATACATTTCATTTCTCATGACAATATCTTAAACATATGATATTTTAATCAAAATCGTTAGAGCCATTTTTGAGAAAATTAAAATTTTCGAAAAATGTTCCATGTAAAGGGTAGTCTGGGGTGGGGGATTTTCCTGAAAACCTTCGTGTCGCATCTCTGGAAGATACTGAACCTAAATACCAAGTTTGGTGTTTATCCGACTGTTCGTTCCTGAGTTATGCTGTTCACAGACAAACAGACACACATACACACTCACGGACATGTTTCCAAAAATGCTTTTTTTGGATTCAGAGGGTCTCAAAACATGTATTTCTGGTGAAATCTCGGTATCGAATTTTTGGGTGGAATGCAATACTTCCCCTATTAACTATACATAGTAGAGAAAGTAAAAAGAGCTTACCTTTACTGAATACAATTATTGCATTTCTCACAGGAATTCTCCTGTGACAAAGCATCTTAACACGATGGTAGTGTTTCAGGGTAACTTAGATTACAGATTGTGCAAGAAACAAACTGAAACACCCCAGCGCATTATATGTGAGGTCCTGGCTCACAGGAGATATACTGCTTTTGGGAAAATGGTTTTAGAATCAGAAGAATTTGAAACCATGTCTGGTATGAGACTGTATTACTTGGTTAAGGGTGTAGGCATAACAAATTGGCTTTAAAACGATACAGGTAGCAGAATAAGCCCAAGGCTGAAGTGCATCCGGAGCAAAGACGGAAATCTGTATCGAGCAGGGCAAGTCAAGAACATACACTTACACGAGTGCATACACATGTTACCTTACATCACTTATTTACCTGAATGTATTTAACTGAAAGTTACAAGAAACATTTTAAACACAATTTTACTACATTTAGATTGTATCACGTTTATAAATGAGCCGCTTATTGCAATTATATCTAAAATGATGGAAATTCAAACATCGGTTAGCGGATGATGCACTAGCGTCTAATACAGGGAAATCAAATTAGGATAATATAAGAAAACATGCTACATAAGGAGAAAAGCACACACTAGAAATCAAACAAAATACAGCATTCAACGTACAGTTTCACCCCATTGCGTCAAATCACGGAAAAAATAAATGGAAAACAAATAATTAATATTTTATTTTTTAAAAAAGTCGAAGTCCACTGAATAGCTTAGTTTTCAGTTAATGACGAGCACTTCCAGATGTGAGCAGAAATTTACTCAGCCTATTCCCTCTTTCCCGCTTACCAGCTGCCCCCGACATGCCCATCGCTCAAAAAGAGAGTATGCTCATTTGTTTGATATGTAAACGGAACGTTGAGTGTTTATGTGAATTTGGGACAAATTTCCTTAAGTAGTAAGCCTCAATTAAACTGAGTGTGATGCAAACTTCATAGTGATTAAATTGCTTTTTTGTTTTTTGGCATGATCGTGTGTTTTCTTCATTTTTCCCATGATATTTACACAAAAGGAAATTAAGAATTCCAGTACATGAATTTATTCACTGTAATAACATATAACATACACCACGGCGGAAAGTACAATACTTTTGAAGCCTTAATATACATCTTTTTAATAATTAGTGATAACAGATTACAGTGAATAATACATTCCGGACAGAATCACTTATGTTATTTCTAGCATTATTATAAACTTATTAACTGTGAATTAAAGGTGAATGAAGATTTCTATATTTTTCAGGAATCAGTGACGCGCATCGAATTTTCCATGCCTCTTCGTTATCTGCGTCTTCATAATCCGCGTTTCCGACTTAAAATTCTTCTTGAAACACTGTATCTTTATTATCCCTAATATTATTATTTTCAAACAACCCGCTTTGAGTCAAGGCATCAACAATCAATTGACTCAAAGCCTCCTAAACTATAGTGTCTTACAAAGCCATCGTGTTAGTTATAGCTGTTGATTTGGCAGTATTGCGTTACTGTAAATCTGAGGTGGCGATAGGTAAGTTCGTTAAAATGGTTTTTATTAATAATTCATTAAAATGATGAAACACATGGTCGTATAAAAGAAATTCTGTGCAATACATGTGTGTGAAATGCATAACAAATCTCAGAAATCTCGATTCTGTAATAATGCACTTACCACACTCATATCGCAATATACTATTGTTTGAAAAGGTATGCCACCAAAAGTATGCACTGATGTATTTTATACGATTTCTGATTTCGTTGATGTTATCAGATTTTTATATTTTAAATCGGCGATGCAAGTGACTTCTGTAGTAGAGAAGGAGCCAAAACTTCGCAGTTTTACAGCTTAAAAATGTGATTAAAACCTTTAATTGACTTTATCCCCCTCTCTCTCTCTTCCCTCCCTCTCACCCCCCAGAAAAATATGGCTATGAGTTATGATATACCTAAGAACTTCATAATCGTTTTATGTATATGTAGGTACTGACGCAACTAGATTTTATGAGAATAGGTTGTAGACTTTGGATAGAGTACCATCATTCTGCTCCAAGTCACAAATGGGTGTATTGCTGACAGTAATATTAGGTAAAGATGTTGCAAGGGAAGTAGAGAAATGAACACAAACTAATTTTATATATTTTATATAGAAAATGGTATAGGCTGATCAGGTTCGCTTTTATGCAGGGAGTTAAAAAGGAAAAGGTGGTTTGTCCTCGGCTAGCTCCGGTTGAGACAGGTAGATCCTCGGGAGGACTTCTTGGAAGTGAGGGTCTTACTTCTGACTTCCCATGGTGTGTGTGGACCGTCGCTAAACAAATGCTCCATAACTGTCTCTTTATGCATTTCCATACATAGAATTATTGCTTCCCTATTTCCGAACACACTCTGCGGTAATGTGTGAGGCTCCGGGTTCGATCGGCCTCTCTGATCATGAATTCTTTCAAAGTTCCCTCAGGTCGTAAGACGAATGCTGAGATGGTTACTCTTTTACCGCGAATCCAGTGTCCATCATTTCCTTTCACCTGTTTCAGGGTTTGAAGGACCAGGCAATGACATTCGGCGTGTTGCGGCAGGACGGCGGATTGTGCACTTTGGAAATTTCTCCCTGAACGTTTGGCAGGTCTGCTGAGGGTTCCCTCTTGGGGGTAGCTCGGGTCCCCGGGCGGAATAGTGCTAACGTTGGCTAGCCGGGGCATAATGTGCTTCCTCTTGAATCGTTAGGGACTTCCCTCCCTCTAGCGCACATCGTCATCCGGATCTGGTCGCCCTTTGAGTCTCCTCCTCCCTCTCTGGAGGGGTTACGTTGGAAGCATAAAGGAACGTTGCAGCCTACTTGCAGTGCTCAGCTCCAGGTTTCTGGAGGCCCCTCCGTATGTGCGCTTCTACTCCCGAACACAAGACTTCACATTCGCTTGTTCCTATTACCAAATAAAACGATTAATATTACTTCTAAACAATTCAAGTCAACGCTGTTTCATTGTAACTTCCCCTTACTCCGTTTTCCCAAACTTATCTTAGGTAACTCACAACGGGCATAACATTTCCTAAGCTGCCAGCTGAATGACGTAGCACCAAGATAAAACACAGAATTACGATGTGAACGCCGCCATAAACTGACCTCCGTCGTCCTCCGTGGTGTAGTGGTTACATGCTAGCGTCTAGTTCCCGAGGTCGCGACACGTAAAAGAACCTCAAGCCTGATAAAGAGGCCTCTAAGCAAAATTACCGATCTTTCACGCCCAATATGGAATGGGACGCTAAGGACCACAGCAGTTAAAGAGCGTCCATAAATAAAACTCAATTTCAATTTCAAACTGAGCTCCTATGCTAGACAAATTATCTCTTTCACGACCAGTTCCTATTTTCTAAATTTCTTTTCTGATTACTCCTGTTGGTTCACGTGACTGATTTGAAACTTATTTGTATTGGAATCTATATTTAGAACGTTACAACCATGTTCAGTTATCACGTTATTTAACTTGAATTCGGTTTTTGTTCGTTTGATTTCGGGTGGCTAGGATTTCCCCGGCATTGTCTAAGTTTCCGTCCCTTCAAGTTTTGTTCGATCTGACTTCTTTTGGTATGCATTACCAGAGATTGCCTGCACCTGGCAATAACCTTCCGTTTGGTCTATTCTGCTTCTTGCTAAATACATTTGCTTACCTTAGCACATATATTATTTAATATTTATTCGCGTTTAATAATATTTTCCCGCACATATTATTGCAGATCTTTTGCTTTATCTTCTCTTTCCTTACTTAACATTTATTATATAGGCTTTTTGTTCATCATTCCATTAAATGTTCTTTTGAATTATTTTATTTTACTTTCGTTATGTTTATTAATTTGTTTTATAGCGTTGTATACCGGGTAGTGTTCCTACCTCAGAAACTGCAGGAACTATGCAATGTGCCGGTTTGCAGACATTCAGGTGAGGGCAGGTATTGTTTTAACATATTTGACCGAGTTTCTATAAAGCTATTGTTTAGTTTGACGGTATTATGCAGGATAATTACAACGTGCCTCACGTGTCTCGTTTGAAGCTTAATGACTAACAAGAGAATGCATAAGCTTAGCTGCTACTTAAACGTGACTATAAAGCCACGTGCTGGTTCTAGAGGTTTCCTGGATGACGTCGTGAACAAGAAGTTATCAGGAATTTGCCTAAACTCAACATGAAGATGCAAAGGTCAAGTAACCACATCATGTTCGCATCGCCTCCCCTAGTTAGCGTATCGGACTGTGACTAATTTACATATTATGCACTCTTCACTGAACGTGCTACAAAACAAAGTGGATAGAAGAAGAACTTTTTACTTTCTCTAATGCTTACCTATAGTAAGTAGAGGAAGTATTGCATTCCATCCAAAAATTTGATATCGGAATTTTACCGGAAATACGCATTTTAAGGCACCGCGAACCCAAAACAGAATTTTTAGAAAAAGGAATGCACGCACGTACTCTCGTGTCTATCCATTTGAACATCCGTAACTCAAAACTTGTTATTTACGTTAATCATCTTCCAAGATGCAACACGAAGATTTTCAATAAAATCCTCTCACCCCAAACTCTACATGAAACATTGTTGCTTATTTTTTATTTTCTCAGAAATGGCTCTACCGATTTTGAATAAACCATCATATGTTTAAAATAGCCTGTGCAATTCTCTTCGTTCGGCATGAACTTTGTATAATTTTGTATAAATGATAAACCATAAAAGATAAACAAAATCTTTACTACCTATATAAGAAGATCTCGTTAAAGCATACGTATTCTTTGTTATTGGTTGAAATATAAAATACTATATATCGCTATTCGTTTTTTCTTGTGGTCATGCAAAGAGTGGAATTTCATAGCTATCACATAGTGATCGCTTTTTAAATATTTGACTTTCGCTTTAGTTTGTTGAATGATTCTTAAACCTACAACGAAATGTAAGCATTTATCTCGACTGACAAGAAGTAGATAGAAGAATAAGTTTGCATAAGAACAATTTGTAGAAGAATGGGTACAGAAATTCATGTGTATGTAAGATATCAGATACGTGGGGCGTCCAATAAGTAAGTTTCACTATTTTATAAAAAAACATTACACACAATTGATCATGTTGAAATAATTTTATTTATATTGTACAATCCTTCTGTTACTTTTCTACATAGTCAACATGTTTTTCTAATTATTTTTGGGAACGTTTTTCCAAACCAGTGTTGTACCAGATCGGATGCCGTGCTCGTAACCAGCTGTTCACTTCTGATTGATCTTCGCCACAGTGTTAAATTGCTTACCTCCAAGATGACCTTTGGGTCAAGGGAACATGTAAAAATCACTTGGGAAAATATCTGGTGAATATGGAGGATGCGAGAAAACATCCCAGTTGAATCTTCTGAGCTCCGCCTGGGTCAAGATTCAACTTGAAAGTTTTCTCTTATCCTCCGTATTCACCGGAGTTTGCCTCAAGTGATTTTCACACGTTCCTCCAACTCAAAGGTAAGCACTTTTAACACCGATGATGACGTCAAATCAGTGAACAGCTGGTTGCGAGCACAGGACCCGACTGGTACAACACTGCTTGGAAAAACTTGTGTCACGTCTCCAAAAATGCTTGGAAAAGCATGTTGACTATGTAGAAAAGTAACAGAAGGATTGTACAATATAAATAAAGTTAATTCAACATGAACAATTGTGTGTGATGTTTTTTATAAAATAGGGAAACTTAATTATTGGACGCCCCTCGTATATAAATTAATATTACAAGATACACTGTGAATACTAAACGCCGTCTTCGAGGACCAGGGCATTCTAGTGATTAAATCTGATATATGAATTGTCATTTTCTCCATTAATTATGGATTTAGAGGCAATTACACGCAGAAGTGATGTTGCTTTGATCTATAGCGTTAAGTAATTGGATTTAGATGAAAAACATACACAATTGTCTGTTGGATACTCTGCTTGTAAAGGTCGGAATATGCGCTTCAAAAGATACGTCGCAAGAACTACGAGGCAATTAATTACACTAATTTTGTCTCCAAGTACTGCACTTAAGCTCTCTTGTGGAGTGCTACAGCTCAAACAGACGTTACAATACTATTTGTTTTGAAATGTGAACTAATGTAAGCATAATGATGTTGACATTACGCATTTTAAGCAGTGATGAAATGACGCTCTCTTAAGAGAGAGTACTGGTTTCTATATTTTTGTGAATGCTTTCAGATTGTGTTACACCTGCTCTTCGAAGAACGTGTTGAATATTCATTCTGTATAAAGGTTATGCGTGAGTTGGTAACTGTTAGAGAAAGGGTTGTGAGGGTTGTACATCAGACTTTTTAAATACGAGGGCGGATCGAAAAGTAACGCACAATAATTTTTTTACGAAAAAGTTTAATAGTTAAAACAACAACAAAAATTACAAATGAACTTAAACCTTTTACCTACTTTTCGATATAGTCACCAAGTTTCTCAACACATTTCCCCCATCGTGATACCAGTTTCAATATGCCCAGTTCGTTTCCTTGGAGTATAGACATCTGCGAACTGCTGATTTCATTTTCGCATACGCCACAAAGCGTTGGCCGGCCAGGAATTTCTTCATCGGACCAAACAGATGAAATTCCGACAGTGCAAGGTCCGGACTTTATGGTGGATGCTGGAGCACCTCCCACCAAATTTGGTGATTTTCTGACGAACAGCAGCAGCAACACGGGGGCGAGCATTGTCATTCATGTTGTGGCGTTTGTCTCGAAGGGCACGACGCAACTTCACCAAAGTTTTCGTGTAGGCTGCAGCATTCACAGTGGTCCCGTGTTCTACAAAGTCCACCAATACAACACCATACATATCCTAGAACACCGTCACAAGCACTTTCCTAGCAGATTGAGTCACTTTGAATTTTTTCTTCACTGGGAACATGTTTCCAATCCATACTTGCCTGCTTGGTTTCGGGCGTGTAGTGGTATGCCCGACTCATCACCAGTGCCCTTCTGCGGTGTACTACGTTAGGTGATCCAAGCTCATCATTCGCTGGCCCTTGTGATTGTCTGTCAGGTTCTTAGCACCCAGCGAGCAGTACCTTTATGAAGTTTCAGCGCGTCATGAACAATATCGTACACTGCGCCATAGGAAATGTTGAACTGTTGCGATAAGTTTCGCAGTTGCACACGCCAGTCGTTCAAAATTGCCGCCTCATTGCCTCTGACATTCTGAGGGGTTGCAGCTGTTACCGGCTTCCCGGAGCGGGTGAATCACTAAGGTTCACACGGCCCTCTAGGAAAAATGCACACCACCTGGAGACATTGCTACGGTCCATATAATCATCGCCATACGCACCACGCATGTTCCTGTGAATATCACTCGGTTTATGCCCTTTGGCCCACAAATATCGAACCACACCTCTCTACTCTTCACACGTGGACGACAGTAACATGCGCGCCATCTTTGTTGCGTAGTTCACACTTCTCTCGCTAGAGCTGCACATGAAACAAAAAATACCCTCTGTAGTGAAAACTTCAAACTATATATGTGTGAAATTGCAACATTCCAGCTGCAATACCAAGGCAGAAAACAAATTATTGTGCGTTACTTTTCGATCCGCCCTCGTATAAGTCAAAGTAAACTTAATTTTTAAACAGCTATGTTGATATGTGTTTACTAAATCCACAGATGTGTTATAATGCGTTAGAAACTGTTTAATACTAAGATACTAATTGGATATTTTAGTAACAAAACCTGAGTCCAAATGAGCATTAATAGACAGTGTCAATAAACACGTTAGCCAAAAAATTTGTTAAAAAAAATTGATAAACTCTTCATTCTGTCTTCAACATTCTTTTCACACCGAAACAAGTTGTTTACAAGGATAGGATTAGGAAGAAGGATAAACCGCTGCACCATTCGTTACTGTAATCAGTGAGACTTCTGAGTGTTTGTTCATTTCAAAGAGTATCACGATGCCATTACGTTGAGTCTATTACTTTCTCTACTACGTATAGTAAGTAGGGGAAGTATTGTATTCCACCCAAAAACTCGATACCGAGATTTCACGGGAAATACATATTTTGAGACCCCCTGAATCCAAAAAAAGCATTTTTGGAAACATGTCCGTGTGTTTGTCTGTGTATCTGTCTGTCTGTGTGTCTGTGTGTCTGTCTGTGTGTCTGCTGTGAACAGCATAACTCAGAAACGAACAGTCGGATAAACACCAAACTTGGTAATTAGGTTCAGTATCTTCCAAGGATGCGACACGAAGGTTTTCAAGAAAATCCCCCCACCCAGAGTACCCTTTACATGGAAGATTTTTCGAAAATTTTATATTTTTCAGAAACGGCTCTAACGATTTTGATTAGAATATCATATGTTTAAGATATTTTATGACAAATAAAATGTATATCTTGAATTTTCTGGGAATGTCTCCAAAAGTATTCTTCATTGTGAACGACTTTTGCATAACTGGTAAACCATAACAGATAGACAAAATTTTACTATACAAAAAATGTAGATCGCTTTAAAAGACACAATTTATGTCATATACATTTTTTGTTGAGTGAACCATTTTCGAGATATTGCTTGTTATTCCCTTAAATTTTTCAATACTTATTTTCTCAAATGGGAATTCGTTATTCATTTCTTTGACTTGGATATGCAAAGAGTATTAATCTGTGGCAAAGAGAATGGTGCTGCACCTAGCAACCAGCTATTAAGAAATATGCATATGCTTAAAGGCTACTGTATTTCTATATTGCCCTTGTAAATATATATTCCCCTTACATCTACAAGAAAATTAGCAATAAGATAGAGTCTGCAAACGTTTATCTCGATTAACATGAAGTAGATGGAGAATAAGCGTTTGTAAAAATAGTTTGTACAAGATTAGAGAAAGTCATGTGAGTGTAACACATCAGATTTTTTTTAGAAGCGAATGTCAACTCTAAGGGAAAGGACGTAACGCAGCATGCGTGTGGCGGAGACTCTGCATAGCAAGCACGGGTTTAATTCGAAGGGTAAACAACATTAATCATAATGCAAATGCGTAAAATAAAATAAACAATAGAATATGTTAATATTATTGCGTAATCCTACCAATGTTCATTCATTCCACACAGATAATGTTTTTATTGACAGAGGGGATCCGCAACACACGCTGTGAACAAATTCATCCTGCCTTACGCTAGCGATAGTAACAAGTTTCCCCATTAGGTCGTTCATCGACCTTCTATATCTACCAAATAAAGGACGTTAAAAACTGTAAAAAGAAAACACAGCGTGGAAGTGGTTCTGGTAGAATACATACCGTACAAACCGCCGTCTATTGCTACGACATTGAAAGTCACGTTCAGACTGAATGCCGTGCTTGCCAGGCAATTTCTCCAAATCACGAGTCATACGCCTCTGCGGAAACACTAGGTGGATTGAATTCAAGGCTCAGCGGCAGGACTAGTGACGTCGTAAAGCGTGTCGTGTGCGCCCAGTATAGAAACATATTTGATACAGATGCAGAATTAAGTTCAGAAGATAAAAATACATTACTTAATTCGCCTCTTGTACTTCATGATCGAGCAGGCTTTCAAAATTTTCAGATGCTTTGAGGAAGAGGAGATGACGTATTTTATACCGTGTATCACTACTCCCAGACAATAAAGAAAGAAACGAGAATTTATAAGAGATCAGCTGTATAGTGAAATTTAGAGGTCATTTTTCAGTTTTAAAGTTGGATGGCGAAACACGATATAATTCTCAAAGCTGAAAAGGTCTTTCTTCTCCAGAACGATTAAGGGTAAGTGGCTGGACCGAACCCCTAATATTAAAATCCGATTTTCAACTTATATGAAGAGGTCATATCCATGTTCGCATCTCTCCGCTCACTGCTGTTCTCTAGTTGGAGGCCGACGAAACGGAATAATTCTGATAAATATTTATTAAAGCTATAACCGTTTTGTTGCACCATTCCACTGCATATGTATCAGCCACCACATTCTGATACTGCTCGTATTGCCACACGCAGTTCTCGCAATAAAAGTCCCTTCGTTAATCCCGAAGAAATGAAAGGCGAATCGTATTTCATGTGATAGAATGCTTAACCGTCACTGTTGGCGAAAACTTAAAAAGTGAATTAATCACTTCATTCACAAAATTTAAAGAAGTGTTGCTTGTAACCATGGCTAAACGTTGAGAAACAATCTATTTTGTTTATAAGGATGAAAAAATATTTATGAACATTGTTCATCGTTTAGTAATTAAGTTAATAAGAACGTTTTGGTATAGACACAGGCTTAAATTAATTTTATAATTCCTGTAAATTACAAGTCTCCAAGAAAAATATTTACAATTTCATGATGAAGATTTTATTGACCTTGTACCAACCGTAATTTTGGAATTGCCTTAGGCGAACTTTTAAACAGTTGTTAAAACATGGTGTACACGGAGCTTCCAAAACGCCTAAAAATTATCTACGATAGTTTAAATATTATAATCATCAGCGTCAGGGATTAGACCTTTAGCCTTGTTCCGTCCCCACAATGAAACTGGTCCTTCCATCTCTTCATTGATCTTCCTTTCTCTCTCTTTCCTTTGGGTTTGTATTTTAGGATCTTCTTAGGAATTAAGGCAGTATTTTTAACACTTAAATGATTTCAGTCTAATTATATAATATAAAAATTCAATAACAGCCCGCCTTAAAGCAATATGTGTATGTAACAATATATAAAAAAATGTATGTAACAGTCATTGTATATGCTTGTATTATTGTATACATGTGTAATAATGTTATGTGAATATATTACGTAATTTAATAATGTAAGAGCTGTGAGAATAATAGGTTAAAAGTTGCTAACAATGAGGTAACAATGAGGTAACCTTGAGGCAATAATGAATTTGAAAGTTTAAATTCTACTAGTCATTATTGGAGCAACAATAATGTAAATTTTGAGACAGTTTAAAAATAGCCAATCAACAACCAGAAAAAGCTTTAGTTAAATGCAGGTATTCTATTGGAGTAGGATTAGCCAATCACAGACTTGAAATACAGAAGTTTACAAGTTTAGACGGTTGAAATCAATTCCGTTGGTTGCAGACAGCGTTACTAACCAGACGCAAAAAGTGTCCTCTTGAGATTTAAAATGCATTCGTGTGAGACGAAAAATAGTTTTACGTGTTAAAAAGTGCAATTAATTAATAAAAAGAATCTCACAGCTCTCTATATTAGTGAAGTGTTATTTAAATCGTGTCAAGCATTAATAAAAGGAGTGAAGTAAAATTATAATCTGTGTAAGCCTACATTCTTGTCGCATCACGCCCTGCTAAGAGAAAAGTGTCTCTAACAATAATACTGACGCAGCCGAGGCAAGCGTAAATATTTAATACTTAAAGAAACAGTCAAATTACAAAGTTAATATTTTTTAGACTTGGGGCAAAGGCCACCTGAAAGTACATTTGGGGCGAAGGCTACCGGAAATCGGGTACCTAACGTGCGGTTGCAAAAACTAAAAGTTCGGTTCCCCAACAGTCGAAATACAATACAACTCCTACTTCAAATCGGCTTTTCCATACGTGAAAAAAATTAACCTCTCTCAGAATGATTCTGGCATCCGTCGCACATGGATATAATTAGTCCAGCTTCTTTGTTGAGGCAATGCAGTAAATGAAATGTCCCCTGACCGCATTATGAGCGCAGCCTGATAAGGACAGTGATGTTCCATCACAGCCTCTACCATCTTCAAGCTTCTGTCCCACCTTCTCTGTGTACTAACTCCTTCAGAGAGGGCTGCTGCTGCCGCCCTTCCAGCCGTAGTGATCACTTCATCTTACTAGCCGACCATTGCACTCTTCACGTATTTCGTGCAGGGGGCCTCAATAATCCTTGAGACATGCAGTTATTTTCGGTTCTTGCGGTGAAGTATGGGCATTTCCTCCCAAACTCAATTGTTGTGGTTTATTCACCAGTACTCGTTGGCTACTTGCAGTGGAAATTCACTGGGCGATGACGTCACCACATCCCCACTAGTTTAAAAATAAGGCTTAAAATTAAGTTCTAGACCTCATTTCGGTGACTAAGGCCATTTAAATGGCTATGCGCCTAAGTAATAGAAGAACAGAATATGTCATAATGAAACCTAAAACACAGAGAATCGAGATGGGGTGGGGAGATGACAGGGTTTCTCCATATTGTTTGTAATTATTTACGCAACTTGTTTCTGGAGTGAGTATTTCTTTACGAGTTAAAACATTTTCATCACGAACGTAGCGACGAATATACAAACAGCTCACTTTCCACAAAACATATCAAAACACAGTAAAGACTGGTTCACAACCAACGAGAACGGTAACCAGAATGAGAACGAGAAAGTTGAAATGTATGTATTCAAATGGGAATGTTCACAACCGACGGGAAGCCTTCCCGGGCCCCGGGAACGGGAAAGAAGAGTTGCCCAACTTTTAACTTACTCGTTCTCGTTTCCGGCAAATTAGATCCCTATTGTGCATATTTGACTCTTCACTCTAGAGGTTGTTTTAGGCGGCCGTGACATGACACAGCCACTAGTGCTCTCTATAGTCGCAAGTTGGAAACATGAAAGTGGAAGGAATTAGTAGTAAATGTGCTTCCTAACCTCATCACGACACCCGCAAATCTAATCAGCGTTGGTTCTTCTGGTGAAGGGATCATTTGTAGTGTGTTTATATGCAACTCAAAACTGGCTATTAGCTAAAAAACAATGCGAAAGCTAAAAAGAACAGCTAAAACCGGTGGAAATGAAAAAAGAACAATAAACAATTTTAATGTATGCCATTAAATAAAGGAATGAAAGCTTGGCATAACTAGAAGGATAGGAAATGTAATGGATATACATTTAGATAATGTTTACTCTATCGAATTTTGACGTTGGCTTGGCTAAATTGGAAGTAGGTGAAAAAATGTCATTGGTGAGTTAAAAACAAATGAAATGCCAATGCGCAAAATTGACTTTCACTTTGTGATCTATATGCATTCCGTACTCGTTATCGGGCTGTTGTGGACCAATGGTGCATTGCTTCCCGTTCTCGTTACAGTTCTGGTTACCTTCTCGGGCGGTTGTGAACCAATCTTAAACAGTATTGCGAAATCAAAATGAAAACATATTGTGAGATTTAAATTTTAGAGTCCGAATTGGGCATAAACAATGAATAGCACATGCAGCCTGTCTTAAAGAGAAGGTTTATGTTTAAGACAGTTCAAAAAGTGTGTACTTCTCGCACTTAAAACTGTTTAGTTATGCGTGTTTTTGTTACGTATGGTTGTAAAGAAAATAAATTATACAATAAAATCTAATTGAAGTTGTATTATAAAGTGTTTAAGTATCATATAAGTGATTTATGTTAAGTTGTACAGAATACTCTTAGGAGATTCACATTTGCTTGTGCTGTTGTTCTTCTGGTTCCCAAAATTCCGGTTTTCTCCCAGTGATAATAATCATCCAAACTTTGGCAGCATGGTGCGCAAAACTTTATTACTCCTAACTGACATGACAAATGGCAATGATTCTTATTTTTTATTTCTGTACGTTTTTTCATCCCATTTTAACAATGCCCAACACTAAAATGCTGATTTAAGAAGGAGACGAATGCGAAAGCCAGATTTCATGCATTCACATGACTTTCTCGACCCATTCTTCTACAAAGTGTTTTACAAAAGGTTATTCTTCCGTCTAGTTCTTTAATTTTAATCGAGATAAACTTCCATTACACATTTACACGTTTCGTTGCAGATATATATTTACAGTAGGCTAAAGCTCTGATAAGAGTTTTATCGTAAAAAGCGTGTCGTTATGCCATATCTTTGAAATTCCATGCTCCTTATATGACCAATAGAAAAAACTAATAGTAAATTACTACTTGAAAAAAGTATGAGTATTTGGAATTTCTTGCATATAAGAAGAATATCTCAGAAATGACCAAAAAATAAAAAATCAATACGTAGAGTGCTTTAACAAGATCTATGTATATATTTGTTTGTGTAGTACGATCTTGTCTACCTCTTACGGTTTACCAATTATACAAGTCATTAAGAATGAAGAGAGCACTTTACAGACTATTCGCAGAAAATTCAAGATATATACCTAGGTTATAAGTTGTTCAACGTTCAACGGAGGAGTACACCTCGGCACCACAACCTACAGAGATCTATTGTGCCTACCATCTCCCCAAGAGGAAGGTATAAAATGAAGGAACTACACAGAAGGCTACAGGCCACAGAGACTTGCTGAAGTCCCTAACATTTCCAAGCTCGCAGAAGCGCGTTTAACCCCCAGAGCCACCAAGAGAGAGCGATGAACCACCCACTAGTCGAGCAGCCCTCTGGTGTCCACGAGAAGTATTCCTTCCAGTGAGTACGCATCCGCGCCATCTGTCCGGCACTGCTATACACCACAAGAACTAGAAGCACACCTAAAGATGAGAATGAAACGGAATGAAAGGGAAAGTATGTAATGGAATTCGTCTGTAGACCCGGGAGTAGTATAGAATTGCGGGGACTGGCACAATTAATTTATGCATGGAATGTCAATTAATATGCTAATTAACCCCGCCCCCACTTCCCCCCTCCCTCCCCCCGCAGGGCCTTGGTAGTTTTACTTGCACCTGAGGGTCATAAATCTTGTTGAGTACAATGGAGGCTTGACAGTTAAGCAATTAAGGCTGTCAATCAACTGTCAAAACGAACAAAGGGGTCATAAATTTAAGGTTCTGTAACAAAGGCGAGATGTTTTTCCTACCCATTCCACAACACGCCACTTCTGCACCTGTTGCAGTTACCCACTCCACTCCTATTGTTTGTCGAACACGTGGCTTACTCATTCCACTAGCTTTTAACAAAAGAACAATGCTTACCCTTCAGCTGTCAAAATGAACAAAGCCCATGATGAATTAGGGTGCGACAAAGAGAACCTAAGCCAATTAACAGAGAAACAAGTTCTATTGTCCGGGAAAGCATTTATTTCTCATTCCACTACCTCCATAACAAAGCCGGTCCCTTTCCATTGTGTAAGAGATTCTATTGTGTGTGCCTTTCTATTGTCCCGGCAAGCCTTCTTTAGAAAGACCATCTGGCATACTCATTCCACAACCCTATAACAAAGCCTGACCCTTTCCATTGTGTAAGAAATTCTATTGTGTGTGCCTTTCTATTGTCCCGGCAACCCTTCTTTAGAAAGACCATCTGGCATACTCATTCCACAACCCTATAACAAAGCCTGACCCTTTCCATTGTGTAAGAGATTCTATTGTGTACCTTTCTATTGTCCTGGGCCTGACTAGTTTAGAAAGACACCTGCGGCGTTTCCCATTCCACAGCCTCCATAACAAAGCCTGACCCTTTCCATTGCTTGAGCTTAACAAAAGAATTCGAGGGTTGCTTTATACTCGACTTGTCCTTGTTTGCGTGAAAGAGAGAGAAGTCTGTTTACCAACTCTGCGTAACGTCAGAGTCGGCCATCATTATTTTGCCTGAGGGACTGTTCTCTCCGATGTTTTACGACATCCCACGAATATACCCGAGCATAGTTAACAAGCATTCTGTATGGTTTATTTCAGCCAGCGACTCCGAAAAAGCGCCTAATATACATTTCATTACATGAATTAAACCTCTGTGTGATATCCATAGATCGGTGCTCGATTCTTACTGTAATCAAAAGTTTATTGCTAATGAGAAATTAATGATTGATATTATTATATCATTACCCTAATTAATAAAAAAGTGTTCAGAGAATTCTAGCTCGACTCTTACCAAGTGAAACTCTAATGCGTAATAACTATTAAACTATGCAAGGTCAGATTAAAAAAATGTATTTATCAAATATAATTTAATTTTTTATACATTATTACCCTAAATAATGAAAGACCGTTCAGAGGGACCCTAGTTCGAATCTTACCCAACAAAACTCTAATGATTAATAAATATTAAACTATGCAAGGTCAGATTAAAACGCATTTAACAAATATAATTTAATTTTTATATATCATTACAATAATTAATAAAAGGGTGTTCAGGTGGTTCTAGATCGAATCTTACCCAGCGAATCTCTAATGCTTAATAAATATTAAACTATGTGAGTATTGCGCGGCCAGATTAAAACGTGTTTAACGAATATAGTTTAATTTTTATATATCATTACAATAATTAATAAAAGGGTGTTCAGGGGGTTCTAGATCGAATCTTACCCAGCAAATCTCTAATGCTTAATAAATATTAAACTATGTGAGTATTGCGCGGCCAGATTAAAACGTGTTTAACGAATATAATTTAATTTTTATATATCATTACAATAATTAATAAAAGGATGTTCAGGGGGTCCTAGATCGAATCTGCGAAACTCTAATGCTTAATAAATATTAAACTATGCACGGTCAGATTAAAACGTGTTTAACAAATATAATTTAATTTATACAACATTACAATGTTTAACGAGCTGTATTGTTAGGAACCAGAGGCCCATAGTTTGAATCTTACCCTGCGAAACGTCATAATAACTATTAAAATATTGAAGCAGGGGACGGTCGGATTAAAATTGCATTTAGCAAATATAATTATTTATATTAAACCCTGATGCATACTTAGATATCCCGAAGCCTAGACAACATTCTTTCTTCTTCTCCTCTCTTTTTCTTTCTATCTATCTCTTTCTTTCTCCACGACTTGTACACATTCAGGCGTTCGCATATACACGAGCACTTGCACACACATCAGCAAACATACACTGGTGCACGCATGCAAGCACATACACACACGCACATACATACACCAACACACACACATACATACACTAGTACACACACGCATTCACGCACCTCATGCGTATACATACATACACCAGTGCTCTTACACTCACACATACGCACACGACCACACACACACACACGTGCAAGCACATATGCCTGTTCACTTACACCCAACAGCACCAACCCCCACACGCACGCACCAACTCACGCGCATGTCCTGAATGAAAAGAGACAAAATGATGCAATAAAAACTAATTATAGGTCGGGATGCGACGCGTCATTTACGAATTGTTCGAAACTGGTCTGGATGCATGGGTTCGAATCCTAGGAGGGATTACAAATTCATCTTCTAATAACTCCAAAACTAATTAAAATAAAGACAGTAAATAAACTTTATTACTTTTACGTCATTAGTTCCTTTCTTGTGCATGTATATTAAAGTAACAGGCGTCATGGGTTCGATCCTTAATTTTAAAATCTCAATTACATCGGAAACTAACAGTGATAGAGGAGCGGGTCAAAGCATGATTGTTAGCTCCTATGATGGGCAATTAATGCCTTATATAATTTCCAATCAGTTGTCCCTAGTTTGAATCCTGATTTTTCAGTGACTTCCTTAATTTTCCAGTGTACACTAGAATATATCACTTAGATCAATGTTGCAACTGCATACAGGTCTTTTAAACACATCAAACTAATATTATAAATAATTTTGTTTCTGGCGTTCTGAGTTCGAATACCGATTCAATGAAGTTTACTTATAAAGTTAATAACATAGTAAATAATGAAGACAAAGGCACCAAATAAACCTATTACGTTTATGTCATCAGATAATATCTTGCGGGTGTATATTCGGGTACCTGACGTCCAGGGTTCGATCCTTAAGTTTAAATCTCAATTATTGCAGAAACTAACAGAGATAGAGCTGTAGACGAAAGCATGTTTGATAGCTCATGCAATGAACAATTAATGCTGTATATAATTTCCAATCAGTTGCCACTAGTTCGAATCCCGATCTTTCAATGACTTCACTGATTTTCTTCTGTACTCTAGCATATATCACTTAGATTGATGCTTTAACTGTATGCAGCTTTGTGTAACGACATTATGGATGTACTCTGTGTGAGAGAGAGCGAGAGAGGGAGAGAGCGAGAGGAAGTGAAACAAGTAGGGATAGAAGTGCTGAGAGCCTCTGCGCATGCGCAGCAAGAGATGATGTCTATTGCTACCACAGCTACCTGATTTGATACTGTTATTGTTGCAGCTGATGTTACAGTATTGTATCTACTACTACTACAGCTCTCGTATTTGATGTTACAGCTGGAGTGATGACTGCTGTTGCTGTGGTGGGTGAAGCTACAGCTGGAATATCCTTGCTGTGATGCTTGCTATTGCTAAGACTGGTAAATCTATAGCTGCTGCTGCTGCTACATCTGTTATGTAACGTGGCTGCTGCTATTGTTGTAGCATATGCTACAGCTGTAGGATCTGTTACATCTATTGTTGTACAGCTGATGTATCTGCTACGATAGCTGTTGTATTTGCTTTTCCTAAAGCTATTGTGCTGTCAGTGTCTAATGAAGCTACAGCTATCTGATCTGATGCTGTCATTGTTGTAGCTGATGTTACAGTATTATATCTACCACTACAGCGCTCGTATTTGATGCTACAGCTGGAGTGATGACTGCTGTTGCTTTGGTGGGTGAAGCTACAGCTGGAATATCATTGCTGTGATGCTTGCTAGTGCTAAGATTGCTAAATCTATAGTTGACGGATTAACTGCTGCTACAGCTGTTAAATAATGCGACTGCTGCTGCCATTGTTGTAGCAGATACTGTAGCTGTTACAGCTATTGTTGTACAGTTGATGCATCTACTACGATAGCTGTTGTATTTGCTTCTGCCACACGGTTAGGCAGGTTCTCCATAGTTTTTCCAAACATGGCATTGTTAAAGAGCTTGTAGAGGTCCTTCTTGAAATCATTTGCAGCTTGCTGCCATTTACCATGAATGGTGCCCACGCATCTAAAAATGGAGAAGCCGTGATTTTTCATTTTTTGGTGCTCTGACTTAAGATCGAGTAATGCATCTAAAGACTATTCCCATTTTGATCACTGTAACATAACTAATTTTAGACTTTATCTTAATAGTGAATGTTGCCCTTTGACTTTGGAAACTCTAGACTTGCATCATTGCATGATATGTACTCAATCTCTTATTATAAAAAAGAGAATTATCCTTTATTGAAGAGAAAATATTACTTAAATTTGCTCTCATCAACCAGAGGAAGTTGTAAATGGCTGTGTCAACACCAGTGTTAATATCCCTGTACAGAACTCACTGAATTGTTTAATAATTCATGATACAGCATTTACATGCGGGCCTCTGACTCACGTGATGCTGCTTATATTTTAAACTATTCATTGTAAGAATTTATTTTTTCATTAGGAATGTAAGGATTTTTAATGAATAAAATCATTATGTAAAAGCACACCTTGATTCTTTTTTATTGTTATTACTTATCTTACATTTCCATCACTTTCTCGCCCGACTCATTGTTCCAGCATATGGCGTTTCACTTGCAACAGTAGGTTATGCAAATTTATTTACTATTATTTAAACGAAAGTCTCTTTATTTTCATAATTTGTATTCCAGGACAGCAAACAGCTTTTTGATATTGTTAATGTATATAGGATTCAAGTCTTTTTAGGTATATAAATTTCACCATTATTTAAAGTATTTTCACAATCATTTAAATTATTGCACACAATTCTTATTTTCACTGAATATAGGTAGACTCGCTCGAGCTAACTCTCAGCTATGCATTGAATTGTATACAAAATTGTCCGTATTTTTTCATCGTATACCCTGTAATGATATATAAGGATCCTGTCTTAACGTGTTTCGGTGATGTAGATGTCTCAGCACCCGCTTCTTGCCGAAATGTTTCTTGTAGATGCCGATGGTGCTTATTCTACCCTCCAATAGCGTCAGCATCCTTTGCATGGTTGCAAAGCTGTTGCTCTTATTCTTCCTCTTATTGCACAGCCTGAAACATTGCACAATGAAAGTCTTAGAAAACTATCTCGGTCAAGTAAAGGCAACCTGAAAAGAATTACATTTTTTGTTATGATACATGTAAAATGAAGCATATGATACATGTAAAATGAAGCACAAAGATTTGTATAAACATTCGGATATTTAGAGTTATTTCAATGCGCTAGATATAATTAAACTCAAAGCATGTGATATTGTGATTTTGTAAATTTTTTATGAAATTGTATAATATACATCTTTTGTATCTTTATATGTAATATCAATGAGTCAGTTGTTTTATTTATGAATTTTTCATTGTGAAATAGAAGAACATTCAATACTTAAGTTTGACGCTTCTACGCACCTTCTTTGCATGTAAAATAGACAATTTACATGTCTTAAATTTCCCCATCGCTGCCATACCGTTATACTGGAGGTATACGTTCCCAGGTATTTCTGCAATCTCTTGATCGGTTAACGAATTATAGCGCTCTGGTAAGAACACTTGACAATCCTCCAGCGAAGATACGATCCAGGTACCATATCTAGTTTGAACTCTCTTTAAGAACTTTATCTCATAGTTACGACCTATTTCGAGATCTTGAACTCTTCGAGTCGGTAGGAAACTACGCTCTTCAACCATCTTGTTAAGTCTAACAGCTAAACAATCTGTAACAGACATTGTCATGAATTATTATTTTCACTACATTATTCAAGTTGAAGAACAAGTTATACACTTCTTTATATTAGAACTAGGGTGTGTGTATGTTTTGTAAGTATGCCTATGAAAGTGTAGAGAAACAAAGAATAAGTATAGAAAATCGTGTGAATGTTCATTGAAGATGAGCCAGCAGAGAACCAAAGCATGAGTAGAGGAAATCGTGTGCGAATGTATAGTGAAACAAAGAATGAATGGGGAAAATCATATGAATGTTTAAGTAAGAAGAATGTGTTGAGAAGATCATGTGAATGTTAATGGAAGCATAGACTGTGCAGAGAAAGTCGTGTGAATGTTAACAAAGCATGAACCTGCAGGGGAACAAAGAATGAGTAGAGGAAATCATGTCAGTGTATAGTGAAACAAAGAATGAGGGGGGAAAATCGTATGAATGTTTATGTAAGAAGAATGTGTGGCGAAAATCATGTGAACTGGAGAAGAGTATGCAGTGAAATCCATGTGAATGTAAAGCACAGATTAGAAAATATGATGCTCTTTGCAACGAATCGTCTTTCATGTACTGCAACGTTTAAACAAAATTAAATGTATTGTAAAAGCCAACAGTGATTTTGTATAGTTATGTAAAACTCACCTTACATTGTCACGTTTTGATATGTGCTGAATGTGTAGACGGCCTGCAGCTCACGTTGCTTTTAAAGCTCTTTAAAACTTGAATGTAAAGTTAATAAGTACACAACAGTTCTAACATGGGCAGATATCTGTTTATATAGGGATCTAAACCCCCTCCAGGCGATGCCGGCACGTCATCATGGCTGTGATGCTTACACTCACGTGATTATTGCAGCCAATGACATCATCTCTTGCTGCGCATGCGCAGAGGCTCTCAGCACTTCTATCCCTACTTGTTTCACTTTCTCTCGCTCTCTCCCTCTCTCGCTCTCTCTCACACAGAGTACATCCATAATGTCGTTACACAAAGCTGCATACAGTTAAAGCATCAATCTAAGTGATATATTCTAGAGTACAGAGGAAAATCAGTGAAGTCATTGAAAGATCGGGATTCGAACTAGTGGCAACAGATTGGAAATTATATACAGCATTAATTGTTCATTGCATGAGCTATCAAACATGCTTTCGTCTACAGCTCTATCTCTGTTAGTTTCTGCAATAATTGAGATTTAAACTTAAGGATCGAACCCTGGACGTCAGGTACCCGAATATACACCCGCAAGATATTATCTGATGACATAAACGTAATAGGTTTATTTGGTGCCTTTGTCTTCATTATTTACTATGTTATTAACTTTATAAGTAAACTTCATTGAATCGGTATTCGAACTCAGAACGCCAGAAACAAAATTATTTATAATATTAGTTTGATGTGTTTAAAAGACCTGTATGCAGTTGCAACATTGATCTAAGTGATATATTCTAGTGTACACTGGAAAATTAAGGAAGTCACTGAAAAATCAGGATTCGAACTAGGGCAACTGATTGGAAATTATATAAGGCATTAATTGCCCATCATAGGAGCTAACAATCATGCTTTGACCCGCTCCTCTATCACTGTTAGTTTCCGAGATAATTGAGATTTTAAAATTAAGGATCGAACCCATGACACCTGGTACTCTAATATACATGCACAAGAAAGGAACTAATGACATAAAAGTAATAAAGTTTATTTACTGTCTTTATTTTAATTAGTTTTGGAGTTATTAGAAGATGAATTTGTAATCGCTCCTAGGATTCCAACCCATGCATCCAGACCAGTTTCGAACAATTCGTAAATGACGCGTCGCATCCCGAGCTATAATTAGTTTTTATTGCATCATTTTGTCTCTTTTCATTCAGGACATGCGCGTGAGTTGGTGCGTGCGTGTGGGGGTTGGTGCTGTTGGGTGTAAGTGAACAGGCATATGTGCTTGCACGTGTGTGTGTGTGGTCGTGTGCGTATGTGTGAGTGTAAGAGCACTGGTGTATGTATGTATACGCATGAGGTGCGTGAATGCGTGTGTGTACTAATGTATGTATGTGTGTGTGTTGGTGTATGTATGTGCATGTGTGTATGTGCTTGCATGCGTGCACCAGTGTATGTTTGCTGATGTGTGTGCAAGTGCTCGTGTATATGCGAACGCCTGAATGTGTACAAGTCGTGGAGAAAGAAAGAGATAGATAGAAAGAAAAAGAGAGGAGAAGAAGAAAGAATGTTGTCTAGGCTTCGGGATATCTAAGTATGCATCAGGGTTTAATATAAATAATTATATTTGCTAAATGCAATTTTAATCCGACCGTCCCCTGCTTCAATATTTTAATAGTTATTATGACGTTTCGCAGGGTAAGATTCAAACTATGGGCCTCTGGTTCCTAACAATACAGCTCGTTAAACATTGTAATGTTGTATAAATTAAATTATATTTGTTAAACACGTTTTAATCTGACCGTGCATAGTTTAATATTTATTAAGCATTAGAGTTTCGCAGATTCGATCTAGGACCCCCTGAACAACCTTTTATTAATTATTGTAATGATATATAAAAATTAAATTATATTCGTTAAACACGTTTTAATCTGGCCGCGCAATACTCACATAGTTTAATATTTATTAAGCATTAGAGATTCGCTGGGTAAGATTCGATCTAGAACCCCCTGAACACCCTTTTATTAATTATTGTAATGATATATAAAAATTAAATTATATTTGTTAAATGCGTTTTAATCTGACCTTGCATAGTTTAATATTTATTAAGCATTAGAGTTTCGTTGGGTAAGATTCGAACTAGGGTCCCTCTGAACGGTCTTTCAGTAATTAGGGTAATAATGTATAAAAAATTAAATTATATTTGATAAATACATTTTTTTAATCAGACCTTGCATAGTTTAATAGTTATTACGCATTAGAGTTTCACTTGGTAAGAGTCGAGCTAGAATTCTCTGAACACCTTTTTTATTAATTAGGGTAATGATATAATAATATCAATCATTAATTTCTCATTAGCAATAAACGTTTGATTACAGTAAGAATCGAGCACCGATCTATGGATATCACACAGAGGTTTAATTCATGAAATGGAATGTATATTAGGCGCTTTTTCGGAGTCGCTGGCTGAAATAAACCATACAGAATGCTTGTTAACTATGCTCGGGTATATTCGTGGGATGTCGTAAAACATCGGAGAGAACAGTCCCTCAGGCAAAATAATGATGGCCGACTCTGACGTTACGCAGAGTTGGTAAACAGACTTCTCTCTCTTTCACGCAAACAAGGACAAGTCGAGTATACAGCAACCCTCGAATTCTTTTGTTAAGCTCAAACAATGGAAAGGGTCAGGCTTTGTTATGGAGGCTGTGGAATGGGAAACGCCGCAGGTGTCTTTCTAAACTAGTCTTGCCCAGGACAATAGAAAGGTACACAATAGAATCTCTTACACAATGGAAAGGGTCAGGCTTTGTTATAGGGTTGTGGAATGAGTATGCCAGATGGTCTTTCTAAAGAAGGGTTGCCGGGACAATAGAAAGGCACACACAATAGAATCTCTTACACAATGGAAAGGGACCGGCTTTGTTATGGAGGTAGTGGAATGAGAAATAAATGCTTTCCCGGACAATAGAACTTGTTTCTCTGTTAATTGGCTTAGGTTCTCTTTGTCACACCCTAATTCATCATGGGCTTTTTTCATTTTGACAGCTGAAGGGTAAGCATTGTTCTTTTGTTAAAAGCTAGTGGAATGAGTAGGCCACGTGTTCGACAAACAATAGGAGTGGAGTGGGTAACTGCAACAGGTGCAGAAGTGGCGTGTTGTGGAATGGGTAGGAAAAACATCTCGCCTTTGTTACAGAACCTTAAATTTATGACCCCTTTGTTCGTTTTGACAGTTGATTGACAGCCTTAATTGCTTAACTGTCAAGCCTCCATTGTACTCAACAAGATTTATGACCCTCAGGTGCAAGTAAAACTACGAAGGCCCTGCGGGGGGTGGGAGGGGGGAAGTGGGGGTGGGGCTAATTAGCATATTAATTGACATTCTATGCATAAATTAATTGTGCCAGTCCCCGCAATTCTATACTACTCCCGGGGAAACCACGAAAAACCCATGGGTCAGAAAGGGCGCTCGCCAGGGATAGAACTCAGGACCTCAGAATGTGGACCATAGATGTTGGCGCCGAACTATCTCGCTTGGTAGATATTCATTTTATTTGTGGTGTAGATATTTTAAACATACGGTATATTAATAAAAATCATTACAGTCATTTTTGAGAAAGTAAGAAAGTAAGAAAAAAAAACAATAGTAATAATGAAATTGTTTTATGTAAACGGTAATATGAAGACGCGTGATTTTATTGAATATTTACTTGTCGCATCTTTGGAAGATGCTGAACTTAAATACAAGGTTTGCAATGTAACCGACTTTTCATTTTTGGGTTATGCTCTTCACAGACAGGACGCACATACATCTACCTTTTCTAACAGGGGACTTCAAAACATGTATTTCAAATGAAGGTGTTATATCGAATTTTTGCGTGGAATTCAATGTGTCCTAGTGAAAGTGAAAGTAATGCTTGACGGCATTCATACAAATTACACACTTCTCCCATAAAACACGTAAGGCAATAATATGCACATATCTGATCCTTAAATTTAGAAGATTAAATATCTTTTTCTGTTACATTTCTTGCCTTCTCTGACATTCCGGGGCAGGAATTGCTGAACGTTTAAGGAACAAAGGTATACCCGTTCGCTTGCTTCTAGAAGCGTCAGAAATTACGCCCACCGGCATTTTGCATTTGTTTTCCTGTTGCGACGCCCGTACCAGATGTCGCACGAAGACAGCTGCCTTGCTCATCAGTACCACCCCTCAAGGTTCCCTATCTATGCTGCTGCTTCTTCTTTCACACCCCTTCTCCATATATATGCATATATTGTATTACTAAGATAAATGTTTTAATACCGGTATTTGTGTCTCTTCACATAAATGGAATGCCTCTTATAAATTCACAAGGATTACTGAAACCAAGGTAAATCCATTATAGTTTTTAATAGCTTGCATGCACATATTTAGATAGTTAATTGTTCAGTTCTCTTGTTCCTTTGTATGCGAAGTCTATGTATGCTTTGTTAAAATTTTAAACTTAGGATATCTTTTGGTTTAAAATACTGTGTAAAGTAACATCCTGAAACTTCTTCGATTTATTTTAAATCTTCATCTGCCAGAGAGCTCATGTTTATGAATTTCACTTTGTATACAACATTTAAAAACATGAAGGCATCTTAAAAAATATCAGATAATGAAGCAAAATGAAAATTTTGTTGGCAACTTTTCAATAATAATTTATCTTATATGGTTCTCTGCTACCTGTTAGATATTAAACACTGGAAATTTCCGCCTATATCTTATTGCGGCTACCTTAACCATCAAGATGCCTGTGACCTTGTAGGATACTTGGCGGTTAAAGTTCAATGAAGGTTTACATGAAATTCTTCTAATGCTTCTCCACGAGGTACACATGACGATCTGTCCCGGCCGTATCCTACAAAACGAACAGAATTGGTAAGCGTAAACACTGTGCTTTACTGTCCTGAAGGAAAGAAGAAAGGAAAAAAAGTACTTTTCCGGTCAGGATTAAAACACTGTTGCGCACTTATGCTGCACGCTGTCGCTGAATATCACCAACGGTAGACTTTGAACCCAAGCTCGAAAAAATCACTGAAGAACATCTCCAGTCCATGGTATTGTTTCCCTAGTTTAATCTGCGCGAATGGATCTCCGTTTTTCTGTTTAAAGGTGGCTTATTTTGTGGTATTTGTTACTGACTTAATTTTGAGCATATTCTTCATTTGTATGTTGCCCAGCGTATTTTAACCAGCTATGGACTTAGGATCTCCGGCATTAGGTTTACGATTACGATATAGTATTACGATCTCCGGTTAAAACTTGGTTTTCTAACCTGTCGTTATTACTACCAGTGGGTTAAATACTTGCAGGTCAAGTTTAAACAGAGTATTACGAACGCTAGGTAACTGTAAGGTAGTTAAACTGGAGTTTGTTAACAATTTGGTATGTTTGGCAACATTTTCGTACGAAATTTCTCGCCGCCTAGGTGGAACCTGTACTATTAGAACTTCAAAATATAAAAATAAATTTTTTCTGTGATTTTTTGAGCTCGCCGTCTGATTTCTGTGTATAATAAAATCTAAAGTTTGTATTAAATTAGTGTGCTGGACTTTCGTGATTAATATAGATCGTTTCTGATGCAAATTCAAATTGAGTTTAAGTTATCGACAGTCTTTAACTGCTGTGGTCCTTAGCGTCCCATTCTATATTGGGCGTGAAAGACCGGTAATTTTGCTCAGAGACCGCTTTATCAGGCTCGAGGTTCTTTTACGTGCCGTAAATCTACGACACGGGACCACCGGCTTTACTTCCCTGCCGAAGGAAACCATGCTAATGATTTTTACGCTCGAAACAAATCCATCGCCCTCCCCGGGTTTGAATCCGCGACCTTGGGCTTTTTGGCTAGGCTAATAGAAACATAGATATTGCATACGGTATAGGAACGCGTTGGTAATGGGGAAGGCTGGAGTCTCTGTTGATTCTAACATACACTATGAGCAGTATTTTTAACAATTAAATTATTTCAGTCTAATTATATAATATGTAAATTCAATAACAGCCCGCCTTAAAGCAATATATGTATGTAACAACAATAAAAATGTATGTAACAGTCATTGTATATGTTTGTATTATTCTATCCATGTGTAATAATGTTATGTGAATATATTACGTAATTTAATAATGCAGGAGCTGTGAGAATAATAGATTAAAAGTTGCTAACAGTGAGGTAACAATGAGGTAACCTTGAGGCAATAATGAATTTGAAAGTTTAAACCCTACTAGTCATTATTGGAGCAACAATAATGTAAATTTTGATACAGTTTAAAAGTAGCCAATCAACAAGCAGAAAAAGCTTTAGTTAAATGAAGGTATTCTATTGGATTAGGAATAGCCAATTAGAGACTTGAAATACAGAAATTTACAAGTTTAGGCGGTTGAAATCAGTTCAGTTGCATGCAGACAGTGATTGTAACCGGATGCGAGATGCGTCCTCGAGAGATTTAAGACGTATTCGTGTGAGACGAAAAATAAGTTTACGTGTTAAAAAGTGCAATTAATTAATTAATTAATTAATTAAAGAATCTCACAGCTCTCTATATCAGTTAAGTGTTATTTAAATCGTGTCAAGTATTAATAAATGGAGTGAAGAAAAACTTAAAATCTGTGTAAGCCTACATTCTTGTCGCACCACAACCCTCCTAAGAGAAACGTGTCTCTAACAAATACTGACGCAGCCGAGGCAATCATAAATATGTAATATTTAAAGAAACAGTCAAATTACAAATTTAATATTTTTAAACTTAGGGCGAAGGCTACCGGAAATTGGGTACTATACGTGCGGTTGCAACTACTACAAGTTCGGCTCCCCAACAGTTGAAATATAATACAACTCCTTCAATACGACCTACTTCAAATTGACGCCCAAAACGTGGGGCAAACAACGTAAAGACAATACAAACCATCTTCTTCAACTAACACGTATTGTATTAATGCTGTTGTTAAAACATTCGAAACTGAGCAGGGCAGGGATGAAACGGTTATATATCGTACTTACTTTACCTCTTCCAGGTGTTTGATGACACGGAGACACTAGCCGTAAGGTTTACTTCGCTACATTAATGGTGTGACGATTGCATTTAAGAAACAATTTCACCAAGTGTGTTGAGTTAAGATAAGGCCATAAACCCAGGAAGAATGTTGTGATGCTGCTGCAAATTCTTACAGAGCGTAATTGTGATACAATATACAGCTGTATTGCAGTTTTCGTTAACTTGAATCAGTTTCTCATTGCTCTCCTCGAAATTATTTTTCCGAGACCTTATTTCTAAGTAATCTCTGAGGTCTTCACCTCGGTATTGCTACAAAAGAAATAATGTAGGGCTTTCGCTAGATTAAAATATTTCAGAATCTTACATCACACAGGTTTCGCTGCTATCACTCTCTGTAGTCCCGAATGAAGTTATTAATAAATAAGTTATTAACAGATAAGAAAACCCCCACAAACAAATAAGAAATGGAAAGTCTGTGTTAGGTAGGATTTCGCCGTTAATATACTTGTATAGATTAGTCTGGAAATATGTTGGGTGATTTCAGAGTACCTATTAACCTATATGGATTCTTACTTTCGGCTTTCTATAAGTTAGTAGGAATAAAGGACATTTTGGAGTATAAGGTTAAGTTCGCTGTTGATATTTTGTAAGGTTACTTACAGAATAGATTAGACGCACAAATATTGAGTTAATATCAGATGATTTATATTTAAGGAAATGTTACTGTGATTTACGTTAAAAAAATAAACTATTCCTAAGAATAGTGCTGGAGGTATTATGCAGCGGAAATGTAATAGACAATCTTATAACGTTTATGAAATTCATCCTCGTCCCAAACTGGAAACTATTCTTTCGGAAGGGTAATTATTTTGGTTTTCTTCCTGTTATGTAAATATTGATATAATATTTTGTCTTAAAATCGATGTTGCCTATCTATTGAGGCCGCAGGTACGCCGTTTTTATATGGTTACCTCCAAGTTAGTTCACTAATGGGTATTCTTCGTTAAGAATAACTCCCGGTTAGCTATTAACTGAAGGCCGTAATACGAACATTTACCCTCACTCCCAGTTAATATCTAACCCGAACCATAACCGGAGTTCGTGATACAGGCGCTTTGGGAGGCTGCAGTAGTAGTTCGATAGATAGATATAAAATTACCAATATCCGAAGAAGCACATGTTGAATTTTGTAAACATGGACCAGTAACAAGACGAGCATGTCGAAATCTATCAGATTGTAAGTCTCAACATTTATGAGTTATATCTCCAATGAAAATAGAAGAAGAAGGAGAAGAAAACCATTTATAACTGAAAGAATAAAAAAGAGAACAAAAAATGGAACCTGCTTGCCTTAGGAAGTTGCCATGTTCCCCAGGTTACCATATCAGTACTTTGTGTAGAATATAATTTACATAATTTGATTTTATAAAATATATTTCATAGATTTTATACATATTCATATCAAAAGAAAGGCACACCTACATAAGAGATTAATTACTCGTGATATAGGTCTATGTTTTATATATGTGATAATGAATAATTGATATCGAATCACTAATTACATTCGACATTATAGATAACATCTGCTGTTTACGTAGACCTAGTTTATACAAAATGTTATTATTATTACTACTTATGCTGTTAATAATAATAATAATAATAATAATAATAATAATAATGACAAGGATAAACCATATTTATGCTTCGTTGCGGCTCTAAAACATTATGTATTTTTAAAGTCTAATGAATCATGGTAGGTATACTACAAATTGCAAATGCCATTTATGTTTTGATAATCGTATTTTTACACTAGGTGCATGTAAGTACTAAGTTGGAGAGTTGAATGAGAGATAAAAAAAATCTGATGTGTTACACTCACATGAATTTCTCTACTCTTGTACAAACTATTTTTTACAAACGCCTATTCTCCATATGCTTCAAGTTAATCGAAATATCGAGATGTTAATCTTATTGCTAATTGTCTTGTAGATGCAAGGTAATTGGTAGGCTTTAAGCGATATTCAAATATTTTAAGAGCTGGTTGCTATATCGAGTATTCCATTCTCTTTGCATTACCAGGACAAAAAAATGAATAACGAATTCCCATTTGAGAAAAAGTATAAGTATTGGAAAATTTAAGGGAATAACAAGGAATATCTCGAAAATGGTTCACTCAACAAAAAATGTATCTGTCATAAATTGTGTATTTTAACACGATCTACATTTTTTGTGCAGTAAAATTTTGTCTATCTCTTATGTTATGCAAAAGTCGTTCACAATGAATAATATTTTTGGATACGTTCCCAGAAAATTCGAGATATACATTTTATTTGTCATTAAAGTTTCTTAAATATATACTATTTTAATCAAAATCGTTAGAGCCATTTTTGAGAAAATTAAAATGTTCGAAAAATGTTCCATGTAAAGGGTAGTCTGGGGTGGGGGTATTTTCTTGAAAACCTTCGTGTCGCATCTCTGGAAGATACTGAACCTAAATACCAAGTTTGGTGTTTATCCGACTGTTCGTTTCTGAGTTATGCTGTTCACAGACACACACACGGACATGTTTCCAAAAATGCTTTTTTTTGGATTCAGGAGGTCTCAAAACATGTATATCCGGTAAAATCTCGGTATCGAATTTTTGGGTGGAATACAATACTTCCCCTACTTACTATACGCAGTAGAGAAAGTAAAAAAAAGCTCACTGCAACGGCTGGGACTCGAAAGACAGGTCTTTGGTTTTCCTTCCCGATTACTGTACCACTAAGGGTATCTCGCCGTGTTAACTCAATCGATAAGAGCTTCGGTGTAGAGAGCCAAAAATCCGTGGTTCGGGTTTTCGTGGTTGAATTTTTAAAATGTGATTCAGTCATTTATACTCCATACTATACTATAAACTATATACTACACTATACTTGCTCCATACTAAGTCACATTGAGTACATTCTGATAAAATACATGCGGGAAATGGAACTTCAGGGACACTGTATTTAACTGGACAATAATAACACCTCGATATTTAAACTTTATTAACTGATGATTCACGTGCTTTAAATATTAACTTATTCTAGTGCGTCATATCTAATTAATGTTTTAATTTTAATAAGAAAAGAAGAAACCCTACATAGATGTCGCACGGCAGAAAGCTTCAAAATGAAACAATGAATATTTCGGAAACGGCATGCTACTTGACATAAATTGTATATTTCGATGAACTCTTTTATTTTTCGTGTAGTAAAATGTTACATATCTTTAATGTTTTACCAGCTGCATAACGGTATAGATTGGATTGAGTTGGATCGTGAAGCGAAGGGGATTCGGCACCGATTTAGGAATGAGGATATTTATCCACGCCCAACGAGGCGGTGTCCCCGGGAGGGAGTGTGGGATGAGGTGAAGCGAGACACCACGCAGCCGGAACCAGGAGGGACGGCACAGCTACGGCAGGGTCATTACAGCTTCCAGATTGAGAGGACCCAGCAGTCGGACAGGCAGACCGCGGAGCCCACCTCACGCAGGGTCCAAAGCCCCCCAGGGGGCAGTCCTTATACCCCGGCAACCAGCCAAAGGCCGAAGGACGGATAAATTTCACAGAGAGCATCCTTTTCCCGCCACGCTGCAGTGAAACACCATCTCCGGCCCTTCCAACCTTGAAACAGATCAAAGGGTGTGAAAGGTGAATGAAATGATTAATGGAACGAAATGGAGGGGTAGGAAATTTGGGGGATGAAACAGACCATTCCAACATTTACCTGACGACCCGAAACCCCCGAAGAAACCCATGGATCAGAATGTGTGGCCGCCAGGGATCGAACCCGGAACCTCCTGAATGCCGACCATAGACGTTACCACCTGAGCCATCCCGCTCAGTTTAACAGTAGAAAGTTCATTCAGAATTAAGAACATTTCACGGGCTGTTCAGAGAAAATCCAAAATAAACGTCATGCAGATATCCTAAACACGCGGCATTTTAATCAAAATCGTTTGAAACACTTTTTGAAAAATAAGAAATACCAAAACTTTGTCTGTGAAATTGGGTTGTTTGAAAAGGAGGCTTTTTCGAACAATTTTTGCCTGACATGCTTAAACAGTGTCTGGCTGAGTGAAATTCCAGTGAAATTTCGATATCAGATTTTTGGATGGATTACATTACTTCTAGCTATTACAGGTATGCCAGAAAGTAAAAATGGGCCTTTTAAAATATGAAATAAATGTAATGTAAAATAACGATGGTCCAGAGAACTAAAACCTCAAAAAAGAACCGTAGTTTTGACTCGTAATCTCTATGCAATCTTCGCTTAATGGAAATCCTGCAAAAAACACCCTTATGCCTAAAAAATAATGAATACTAAACCTGCCGATGCCGCTTTTCTCGTCATTACTGCGCTTTACCGTCCGATATTAAAAATAATAATATAGGGAACGAAATCGTTGAGCATGTTTTTATTTTTGCCACCGAAGAGACGTGCAAGAGATTTTGCCAGCCACTAATCTTCTTTAATTTGCAGCATTAAGTGAGATCTTTGCGCCGATAATCAGCAGTCGTGCCGATCGCTTTGTACAGACAGTTTTAATGACGCTAAGCAGTTAAGCCCGCATTCCGAGTACGTGCCCCAACAGAACACCAGCTTTATATCGGCTTGTTGTGCAACGTTTTCACGCTCAAAATAAAACCTCTCGTAAAGGCGTAGGTATAGGTAATACAACTGAAGGGTACACCTCGGGCACTGCGACCTACATAGACGTATTGTGGCTGTCAACCCCCAGAAGGAAGGGATGAAGTGAAGGAACCACAGGAGGCTACAGGCCACTTAGACGCGCGGAAGTGCTTAGCAGGCGCGTAGACCCCGTCCTACTGTTGGAGCTGCTTAGAGAGGTCATTGGACGACCCATCAACCAAGCAACTCTCTGATGTCCACGGGGAGTGCTCTTTACTTCGAGGAAGCATCCGTGTCATCTGCCCGGCACTGCCATACGCCGCTAATCCTAGAAGCAAGATGAGAAGAAAACGGATTGAAAGGGAAATGATGGACAGGAAGTTTGGTAGATGAGAATGTACCCCAGCATTCGCCTACCGACCAGAGAAAACCACGAAAAAAAACTCTGGTAATAGAAACACAATTTTATAACTAGCGTAAATTTCGTGGGGCGCCGTGGCCGATTGGTTAGACCATTCGGCTCCCACCAAGACGGCCCGGGTTCGATCCCAGAGACCCGCATATAGAACTTGCGGTGAACAAAACGGCGTTTGGGCAGGTTTTCTCCGCGTTCCCCGGTTTCCCCGCGTTTCATCCCACCAATTGCTTCACTATCACTTTTCTTTTCATCCATTTCGTCTTCATTTCATATCATCATCTTCCCTCACTCTCATACCTGACTACGGGCCGACCTCGCGTTCCGGATTCTTCGGTCTCTCTGATTCAATGTTCGTCTGCTCCTCTACAGGCCTCTCACCCTAGGCACAGTTGTAAGTCCTAGGGGGTGTAAACCTTACATATGAAGAAGGTAAGCCGTCGATTAAATAAGTAAGTAAACTTAGTAATTTCAATCATGGCAATGTCTCAAATGTTTCCGTTCCAATTGAGATTTGAAGCGGTTATTGTGCATATGACTTATAAAAAGTAAGAATTTCGGTAACACAATAAATTTTACAGTGGATACCAGGTGTTCAAATGTATTTCAGTTCTTCCTCTTGTTTTTAGTCAGCAAGTGTTTGCTTGATTTGTAGGATTCTTGGGTTCATCAGAATGCCTGTAATTGTTATCGAATTTGGTTTATATTGTTTTCTGCTATTTAATGTCTCTTTTATTACAGAAAGGGACCGGTTTAGTCAAGTTGCGGTACGTCTCGATTAGTAAGGCAAATCTATTCAGTGCAGCTCAAATGACTATAACATTTTTACTTCCTCTACTGCGCAGAGGAAGTGTTGTATTCCACCAAAAAGTTATTGATATTTCACCGGAAATACAAATTTTGAAGTTCCCTGTATGAAAAAAAAGTATGTTTAGAAAAGGTTCAGCGCGCTTGTATGTATGTGTGTGTCCGTCCATGTGTCTGTGAACAGCATAATTCAAAAACCAAAAGTCCGTTAAATACCAAGCTTGATATTTGAGTTCATTATCTTTCAAGGGTACTGCACGCCATTTTGATTCACTAATTTCCTTTTTGTATATAACGCTCTTATTATTCTTTTATAAATAAAAAACGTTCTAAGTCGTGCTGCGGCGAGGTATAATACGCAAGGGGTATGATTGGCATAATACCATATCAGGGTTTCAAACGGAATAATACCCTGAGATTGGTGTGCATGGTAGGATTCGTGATTTCAGTGCAAGTAAGGCATACTGTCGCAGCCTCTAAACAACACGCTCAAGGGGCAGAGCACTCGCTAGAGAGGTATCAGGTAGTTAACAAATTTTAATAATTTAAACAAGGCGAGGCCACGACTAGGGACGCAGCTAAAGTGAAAGTGCAGAAATATTATTAAATACTGGCAAAAGGATACTTACATGGTTCAAAATAGGTAGAAGGAGCTTTACACTATCATAAATAAGACAATAAAGATCTGGATGACAAAGGGTTTATTAGATAAAACTTAATACTTTACCCCCATCTCTGTGGTTCCATGCCTGTCGGGCGAGGCCGCCATGCAGTCCTGCATGGAGAGAGCGTAACACACGTCTGGTCTGGTTGGCTTCTACTCACTGACTCTCT
The DNA here is from genome assembly GCA_030765065.1 of Deroplatys truncata. Lineage (NCBI taxonomy): Eukaryota > Metazoa > Arthropoda > Insecta > Mantodea > Mantidae > Deroplatys > Deroplatys truncata. Next base: position 64,612,945 of record CM060975.1, on the reverse strand, counting down.
TCCCAAGCACGCCACAAACAGCGTGGGAACGCCATGCAAACTACCCCCACCTAAACTACAACCGCCATCTACAATCCAGGTGACCAAAGAGACGTATGCGCATACGTCACAATACGAAATGCTCTATTTCCTATTGCGGTGTTTTTCTGTCCTTATGTACATTATGTCAACCAAGTGGATTGAAAGTAAAGGCATAGTTGTTTTAATTACATATCGGAGTAGTATACAAATGTTCCCAAAGACTCCGGACAATTAGCACAAATTTGTTGACAATTTGAAAAGATACAAGAAAGAAAGCATAATAATTAATTAATTAATTACTTTTATATCACACTTGACGCTTGACAGCTAAAGCAATTATAATCATGTCGTACCTTAAATACTCCGGATGCCGTTACTAAAACATTCGCGAGGGTCAGGAACAGTCGAGAACTGCAAATGAGTCGCCTGAGCTGTATACAAAACGTGATGCAAAAATGTTATGTAGGTGGCGTCGAATTATACCATTAATGCCAATAATACGGGGTAAATGCAGTACTTTACGTTCCAGTTTCGTGTTGTGCAGTATTATACCGTATTTTTACAACCCTAAGTTCTATGTATTTAATATTTGTTAATGCTACTAAAATAATTGTTGTTTAGCATAACTTCTGTGCTTTACAGCCCCATAAAATATATTTGGTGCACTAGTAAATTAACGTATAACGGTATTAATAATCACCTTACATAAAACCTCAAGGAAAGAAATGGAACATTCTGAGCCAAAACGTACACTGATTCCTTATTTATCGAGGAAATATTCTGCAGACATATTCAGGTTGATCACAGACCATGACTGTTTTGCCAAACATCTGCACAGATTACAATATAACAACCAGCGAATTGTTTGTGACTTACAAGATGGTCGAGTGGTCAGCGTTGTGGCTTCTCAGCCCAGAGGTCTCGGGTTCGATTCCTGGGTGCATTTCTCTTTAGAAACATTTCCCACCCTCCACATGAATGTGAGTGTGCTTCAAATTAGAAATGACTAAAATCCCATTCACTATCGCTCCAAACGTCCGAGTGCAGTACCGTCACTCCGAACTCTCATAGTGAATTGGGGAGCCACCAACTGTTTGACATGGTGGATGGGTCTGCTAGATATCTGGCAGCGGAAATACCCAACAGACCGCTCCAACACGCCACCGAGCCGCCACGTAATGAATGGGAGAGATCTACGTGGAGCGGCTCCAAGCCACAGTACAAACTTGCTAATAGTGGGTAAAGCCTCATCCAAACGTCGTCAGAGATACCACTGAGAGCACACGTTTTACAAACTGCACTATATCAGAGCGGGACTTTGCACTGGAAGTGATCAGTACAAAGATTTTTACAAAAATGAAAACCACCCTATCTTGAACCGCTTCCGGAAGATAAGCTACATGAGATGTGTCTATGTTGCTCACTATGTTCACTTGTTTTCTGTTATACCTCAGGGCGTATAACAAAAGCAGATAATATACGATTTGGACATTTCTATTGTCGATATGCAACCTGTATTTGCTGGCTGGGAACAAGGAGCAATACGAGGGCTGCCAGATAATTGCTAGACAAAAATAATTACGGGAACCACATAAGAGATTAGCACTGGCCAGGGCTAAGGCGTTTTAACATTGCAAAATGAATATGAACCACAGTTCATCTATAGACCCGTTTTCATGCATTCGACTGTACTGTGAGGCAGTATTTTATATCATAACATGCTGTGAATGCCAGAGTGATTGTAGTGTAAATTAATATTATTGTATGTACAGGATTTTAGATGTTTGTTAGCCATGAGCATTGTTAGGAAATAAGTTTACACGGCCTCACTGAAACTGACAATAGAAGTGTATAACAATAAACCGAGGGGGTGAGTTGTTTATCACTAAGAAGAGACAAACAAATGACGTTAGGGTAGCGTGCTTTTCTTTAGAAATAGAGGGAATATCTTCCCTAGAGCATATATGTTAGCAGTAGTGAATGGCTGACAAAACAGACGCTAATGTTGGCGTGATTTGGTAACCAATAGCAGCCCTATTATAATGTTTAGGCATTTCGAGGTGAAAGAGTATATATTCTCGAGCCATAAGCATGTGTCGCGCAGTTCTAAGGAATCTCTCGTGAGGTGCACGTCATACAGTTTGGAAGAATCTCTCGCGAGGTACACGTCGTAAAGTTAGTTACAAAATGTGAAGTACGCGGCAACTAATACAACAGTAATTACATTCGGAAATATAACAGTTTCAGTCAGGCGTGTATAAAGATTAAATATGTGAATTATTAATTAAGTGTGACGGCAATAAAAGTGTAGAAACAAATTATTTTATCAGTGTTATCTTTTAGCAACAACTCCTTTCCGTTTACACGCCTTGCTCAGAGATACTTTCTCGACTGAGTAATAATAGCTAGCCGGAGAACAAAGAACCCAAAATTTAAATATAATAAAACAATAACAGGCGCCCAGCAAATAAGATAACACGAGCCGATTACTGCGACAACTGGAGCAGAGGAACTCCGCGCGTCGCTATTACCTATCTGCCTGCGGCCTGAGCTGAAGAAAAATTTATTAACTGCAGTTCTATAAGATGTAATCCCTTGTGGAATCAAAGCCAAGCTACGTGCTAATTAATGGTCACTTGTGATAATTTACGACTTGCATGCGGAACTAAAACACAATTCTATACTTATGTACAGTGATCATATTTCCTGAGTTCTAATTTGGGACATATGAATGACTCAAGTCAGTTGGTTGTAAATCAAGCAACTTAAATTGAACATTTAGAATAATTATAGGTAAAATCAAAATTATTAATTATAAATATTAGTTTCATTACGTAAAAGTTATTAATTGGAAACAATAGTATAATTAAATTTTGCGGTATATAAACATTAATAATACAATTTATAACAAGTTTTGAATCGAAATTAGCCCTTTTCCCTTTGTTATTTTTTCATAAATTTCTACACAAGGTTTCGATTTGGATGATCGCCAAGGCTTTAACACATACAATTGTCACTGATGATATCTCTGATCCCTACAAATTATTGATGATCGAAAATGTCCTTTATGCGGAAGCAATGTTCCAGGAAGAATATAACGAAATTATACATTTTCTTCAAGTTTAAATCAGTTATTTTTTGCTAGGGGAATGTGCTAGGAATATATAGTCAATACACGTAGAAATATTGCGTCATGCCGTTATTTAAAACAACTGTATTTGTAGTTTTATATTTCAACACCAGCTGAATCCTTCAGCATAACATAAATGAATAATTAAGACAGGATGAAATTCGGGATATTTATACTTTTTTCGGGACACTGGGACAGACCCATGAAGTTTGGGAGTACGGTCAACGTACCAATGTGTCATACATCCCTTCCCCAAACATGACGGTGATTTCTGTGTTAGTTTTTAATTCCTCAATCGCTTGTTTACTTCAAAACCTAAAGCCTATACGTCTGCACCGGCATTGTGGGAGAAGAACCTTTGACTTTGCTCTTTTACACCCCTCATTTCACTGAATTAGCTTCCCTGAGCTAGGTTAAAAGGTTTTCATCACAATCATCTTTGATGTTTTGAAATTCCTGTTTTGTGATCTTCTTTACTCTCTTTTGTGCGTTGTCGTTAAAAAGTTTACCCATTAGGCAATTGTTAACTAGCGGGATGGCTCAGGCGGTTACGCCTGTGGCCCGCATTCGGGAGGTCGTGGTTTCGATTTCCGTGGCCGACTTTCCCGGCACATGGATTTTTTGGGGTTTCACGGGTCGGCAGACGAATGCTGGGAAGGATCATTACATCCCCCGAATTTCTGTCCCTTCATTTCATCTCCTTTCTCATTTCAGTTCATCTTTCTTCTACTTGGTTTCTTTCATGGTCGGTGGGAGTCTCGGGGTGTGTATGGCAGGGGAAAAGGATGCTCTGAGCAAACCGTCCCCGGACTGCGAGCGGTCTCCGGGACCCGGGCACCCCAGGGGATATATAAGCCCACACGGGGGAGGTGGCCGGCTGCATAGCCAGCTTCCGGGGAGTTCAAATATGTAAATGGTAGGGACCCTACCCTCTGCCTGTTGTGCCTTCTGGTCCGACCGCCCTCTGTCTCCTCTCACCTGATCCCTCCCTCCCGGGGGCGCCCCATCAGCGGCTTAGATACAAAAGATCTGCGTAGGTCGAGGTGCTAAGTTCCCTTCCGCTTCTAGTCCTACTCTATTCTACCCTATCCTATCCTACTCTATCCTATCCTATTCTACCCTATCCTACCCTATTCTATCCTATCCTACCCTATCCTACCCTTTCCTATCATGTCTTATCCTATCCTACCCTATCCTACCCCATTCTATCCTACCCTACCCTATCCTTTCCTATCCTATTGTATCCTACCCTATCCTACCCTATCCTTTCCTATCCTATCATATCCTATTCTGTTCTATCTTACCCTATCCTACTCTTTCCTATCATATCCTATCCTATTCTATCCTACCCTATCCTTACCTATCATATCTTATCCTATTCTATCCTATCCTATCGTATCCTTTCCTATACTATCCCATGCCGACAGTGAAAACGAGTACAATCATTAAAGGAAACTAGTCTACTTATACTATAGATTCTCGTACGAATATAATCCTCAGCGTTATACCGTTGGCCAGCGTAACGAAGGAATATTCAGAAGTAGCGCATTGTTCTGGCCATGAAGGGGTAGACCACGTTACCGAACAGGCTGTGGGCCGTACAACGACCTATGTAGAGAGCTAGCCAGCGGCGAGATAACTGTTTACATTCAGGACACTATCACCCTCACGTCACCTCATGAATTTAGACCACCTACATTAACCTACTGTAAAGGTTGCGTTTATTTCCACCATTCCGAAATTGTTATCGATAAGAGAATTAATCGTGGCTTTAAAGAGGAAAGACTGAAGCACTGCCGTTGCGTGCTAAATTATTTAAATGATGGAGAAAGAAAGTGGCATGTGATCAGGGTTTAAAAGTGAGTTATGAGTCGCAAAAAATTAATACTGTTTTAATATAAATAAAATACGAAGAGTGTTAATAAAATTAGAAGGTTAAAAGTGGCAAGAGACAAAGGTTAGCCCCTTCTATATGCGTGCCTATCAATTTTTATGACATTTCGTTCCACCGGCTGGTAGAAATACGATATGCAAAGTGAATTTCTCGCCTGTTTTCTTTTAGGCTTCCAAAGTATGGGGGTTTGTCGCATATACTTTTATTTTTCAATTTCCTCCATAGATAAACATTCCATACAGTTAAATCAGAAGATCATGAAGGCCATAATGATATAGGTACTAATTATTCTATTAAACAAATCCTGAATTAAATTTAACGACAGCATCAGCGGTATGTGAAATAGCAGTAGTAGTGTTGTTTGGAAAATCCAGATTGACTTTCAACGTCGGTCAGCTGTCCAAAAATGGTATACGTTCCGGTATATCTCTCCCTTTTTTGTTTGTTAAAAATAAACAATAAATGCAGTTTGTTCAATTCTGTATGAATTTACTACACACAAATTTTCGCGTCATGTGTGTAAAACCGGGTTTCTCTGTACTCCAATATCTGTTATTTTGCGACGAAACATAGCTATGTAAACGGAACTATGCTTCGTCAGAGAAGAATATTAAGTGTAAGTCAATTACTCTATCATCGACATTTCGCAAAACACACTTGCGCATTCGGATGATCATGTGAAAAATAAAATGCATGCAACAACCCCCCACCCCCATGCATTGGAAGACTAAAAGAACATTTCACGTGAGAAATTAACTCATTTCTCAGATTGAACGTTCGTGAAGGAAACTTTGCCGAGTAGATGCCAGAAATGTGTGGATTGAGAGCCACATTTCCAACATCTCTCTTGATAAGGGTTGTGCTTATTATAATTGTATTTGTAACTATGAGAACGTGAGGCCGTGGCAAGGGTATTTTAACTGTTTCAGCGGGAATCTGAGCTGCAGCGGCCGGCGCGCAAGCAACCATGCGGTGGCCACAGATTGAAGGAAAAGCACTGTAGTGTACACAAATAAAGAAGGTGAAAAAACTAATGTATAACTCGGTGGCGTTTGTATGTTTTTACTGTCTAGAATATTGAGACAAATAATTTTAGTTAATTTAATACAGGGTGAAGTAGAATATTTTTTGTAGTTGGAAGATGCTTCATGTTTATCTGCACCACGTATGGGAGCCAATTTGTCGCGGTCACTTCGTGTTATCTATTGCTGGGCGCCTTTTATTGTATACTAGTTTAAATTTTGGGTTCTTTGTCCTCCGGCTAGCTATTATTACTACTCAGTCGAGCATATCTCTAGAACAGGGTGTGTAAACGGAAAGGATTTATTACTGAAAGATAACACTGATAGAAGAATTTGTTTTTACACTTTTATTGCCGTCACTTTTAATTAATTTCACATATTGACTCTTGATACACGCCCGACTGAAACTGTTATATTTTCTAATATCACTATTATCACTTATTTGCTGCACATTATTAATTCGCGTATTTCACATTTATAACAAACTTTACGACGCGAGAGATTCTGTATAATTGTGCGACGTGTAACCCGCGAACGATTCTGATGAACTGAGCGAAACCTGTCTCTAGCTTTAGCTTTTTATACTCCCTCACCCGATATGCCTAAAGATTATAACAGAGCTGCTATTGGTTAATAAAACGCGCCAACATTAGCGTCTATATTTATATCCAATCAAAATTACGAACACATATCCTCTAAGGATATGTGTTCCTCCATTTCTAAAGAAAAGCGCACTAATCTGACGTCATTTGCTTGTCTCTTATAATTGATAAACAACTCACCCCCTCGCTCATTGTTACCCGCTCCTATTGTCAGTTTCAGTGAGACCGTGTAAACTTATTTCCTAACAATGCTTATAATTAACAAACATCCCAAATCATTGTCATAAAATAATGTTAATTTATACTACAATCACTCTGGCATTCACAGTGTTGTGATATAAAATACTGCCTCAAAGGTGATTTATGAAGAACTGACATATCTATTTCTTGAATTGTTTCAAAACGAGTTATGCTAGCGACAAGTATTATACCTGAAATGCAGAGAAATTTTAGGAGATTATTTACCTCTATAGCAAATGCTAAAAATGTCCTCCATGCTGCATAAGGCACAACTCAACACGTCGTTCCATATTGCTGGCCACTCGTCGGAGGACTCTGTTGTCAATAGCTTGAATCTCCTGCGTAATGTTGTGATTCAGAATGTCCAATGTCTGGGGACGTGTGGCATAAACCCTGTCTTTTAAGTAACCCCATAGAAAGAAGCCTGATGTATGGCATGTAGCGCCGTCCTGCTGAAAATTCCATCAAAATCCGTCGCTACTCTGCAGTGTTCACATTGTTTTCACAAAAAAATTGGTCCTACTATTCTCTGTGCAAATATTGCGCACCAAACTCCAATTTTAACCGGGTGCATAGGTGCTTCATAAATAAGATGTGGATTTTCGCTGGCCCAATAGCGTATGTTAGCCGGATAAATGGAAGCATGCTTCATCTGTGAACCATGTGATGGGCAATATGGCAGGATTTTGCACAATGAACGCCTGAAACCAACGACAATAATTCAGTCGTCTATCCTTATCTGGTTCCTGTAACTGATGGACAACCGTAATTCTATACGGCTTTAGGCCTACACTTTTCACAGCTCTCTGACACATTGAGTAGTTGTTCTCTGTCTCCTGCGACAAACGTCTTAATGTTTTTTTTGAGTGACTGATCCAGCCTTACGTCAACAGCAACCGTGGGAAGCCTTGATGAATGAGTTTTGCCTTTTTCACTCACCAGATATCCAGTTGTTTCCAATTTGTTTACCAGTCCCAGTATTGTGTTTCTTTGGGGAGGATTCCGAATACCAAATTCTCTCTGGTATGCCCTTTGAGTAGCTGTAATTGAATTCGTAATCCAGTATTGCTTTACAAGGAAGAGTCGTTCATTTAATGTGCACTCCATTTTCACGTTGACAGAACAAAATCTCAGAAACAGTTGCCGACAATAAAACTAACAATTACGAATAAAGCATGAACATCTACGCATCTAGTGACAGGTAATCGATACTCCAGAACATTCTGCTTAATTTAGTGCTAAAATTGGACAATTGAGTGAATTTCGAACAGAATAATTAAAGAAAGAAATGTGTCTATTCTTCATAAATCACTCTGTATTTTTTAACCTTTGTTAGAAATAAACAAAATTTTTACAAGTGTTAAACGAAATTCTCTAGCCTTCTTCCGTCAGTACTCAACTGGATACTCTCTCTCTCTCTCTCTGTTGTTGCTGCTAGGATCCTCTTTCTCTCTCTCCTCTCTTTTTATACCCGGACACGTCTTGGAATCTCGAGCTCTCGAGAGAAACATTGGGGGAGCTGCATAGTCAAAGTCACTTCTACCGGAAAAACTGCCACCTCTAAGTGTGATATGATAAGAGAGTGAAATGGGTTAGCTGAGTTACACGATGATATCATCTTTAAAGTTTGAAGACACTTTTGAAAGCAAAAAGCGGCCCTTTAATACAAAAGGGTATGTAGAAGTGTTTTCAGTAAGACATCCTGGAATACGAACAGTATCTGAAAACGCCATTCACCTCCGTCAACAGCTCAGGTGAACTTTACGGATTACCCTCCTCTTTGAAGGTCTTACACCCTCCTCCCTCTCAGAGGCCTGTCGAGAATCAAGCATATCCAGGATGTGTATGTAGTGATAAAAGGAAAATTCGCGGATCAAATTTTCCAATACAACATTCGCTTAGCAACCGACAAAACCGCGAAAAAAAACCTTATCAGATTGGTCGACTCCGGGAGTCAGAAGCCGGGACCTTCCGAATGCAGGTCACAGACTTTATCCCTTGAGCCATTCCGTTCGATCAGATGAAGTACTATTGGGTTTAATTACTTTTGTTTGCTGATTAAAAATAACGTTTTATTTAAATATATTTTGGTTCTTTGACAGAAGAGGGAAACAAAGCTATTTAAATCGTCACGCTTTTAATAACTGTTATATAACATTTGCATACAAACAACTTTTGTTAATGAACATGAATGTATGCAACATGGAATCAATAATAATACCCACTATAAAGCGATGGCCAGTTTTTTGCGTCAATATCAATGTTTACTTTTGGTGAGATTGAGTCAATTAAGCTGCCTTTGTTGTTTACCAAAATAATGTATACATATGAAGCTAGTTTGAAATACCCCTTTCTATTAATCTCTCCGCCAAAGTCTTTTATCGCATTTCTCTGTGATTTAATATGCTATTCTACCAGGACAAAATTGTAATTAGCTCCACCCCATCACTCAAGTGGATTGCCTGCCTCAAAAAACTGTTGTATTATAGAGAGGCGTAGTACCAAAGCGAACATTTGGCTGATGATGCTCTTAATGTGCTGGGGTTCAAAAAACTAGTCAAACATAACTAACTTCAGAGATGGTGGGCTTTTCCGAAATTCATCGTAGAATCATTGGTTTTTCACTGTTGGCTCGGTTATGAAATGTGCTGGAATGTGGGCAAACCAAAAATTTATTAAAGGTTTAATAGAAGGGTACTGAAATACAGTGATCAAGTGCTAAGGCAGATGAACCAAGCGATGGCTCAGATGAACGGGATATCCTGGGTTCGCTCTCCGGGGACCGCCCAGTCTACCCTTGGGTTTTTCGTGGTTTCCTCGAGTCGACAGGCGAATGCTGGGGTGATTCATTCTCTACCACGACTCTCCTCCCTCTCATTTTCTGTACCCATCATCTTCCTTGTTATCTGTTTCAGGATTTTAGAACCCGGCGACGGTGTTCGGCGGGTTGCGGCTGAGCAGTAGCTGTGCATTCTGTAGAGGTTTCTTTCCTGGCGTCGCTAAGGGGACTGCTCATTTAGGCCTCTCCTCCGAGTGGGCTCCACTCCGGGGGGACTGCCAGAGTTTCGGTGGCTTGTGGACAGGAGCGGGATGCTTCCGATGCGTTTAATCTGGAAACATTAGGGGCCCCGTCTGTGCTTGCGCCCTTCGTCAACCGGATATAGTCGCCCTTCGGGTCTCTCCCCTCATCCCTCCCTCCCACTCTCCATGTGTGGAAGCACAAAGGACCGACTGGCCTGCCTGCGGTGCTCTGCCCCGGTTTCGTTAGTTTGTACTTTTACCTATTTGAGGCAAACGACAACACTATCACATATTTTGTTTGAATCTGTGTAGGTGTGCACCATAAACCCTGGCTGGGTGTAGTACAGATGTAAAAGGTCAGCGCTTAATTGAAGCGCAGATAGGGAAGCCATTTGGGCATATTACTTCACTCCCGTCAATGTCAGGCACAGCTCAACTGGGGCAAGCTGTGGGCAACTTGACTTGCTTACCTGGTTTTCTTCTTACTGTGCTATACACCATAGCAGCCCGTTATACTTGTTTACTACATTAGTTTATACAGGGAAAGGAGCTACTTGTTTGAGTTTATTTGAGTTTATTTAGAAGTCTTCAATACAAGTGATACATTTATTTAAAAAAACGAATATTCAGTTGTTCGTGCTCATTGCAGATATTTTCTTTGACTTTATAATGCAGACGTTTTAAGTAATTATTTCACAATAATGTTAACATCAGTTGCCTAAAGAAAAGTGCCCTCTTAACAAACCGTTATAAGTATTGAAATAAATATACTTCCTATTGATGTAAAGGTGATGATCGCAATGTAATGTATAGATGATAACATGGAAACATGCCTATGCTTTTGGTTTCCTGTAGCTTTTTTTCGTTATTTAATGTTGCTATAATTTCCTTGCCGTCTGTGTCCCATATCAGCACTAGGTTAGCGAATGTCTTATTGGTTGGAATTCAAGTCCGACACACGCATGAATTAGCCTATGAACAAAGGTTAGACCTAGGTGAGCGGCGAAAGGGGAGGAGTACGGAAACATTTCATCTGAGTGACTGGAAGGCATGCTTCGCAACGACGGTCTACACCAGCCCCTGGATGAGTCCGTATCTTATTGGTTTGATGCCAAAATTCTGAAATTTTTCAGCCTCAGCAGCGAAAGAAAAAGCGGGAATAAGACAAACATTAAGTTGAGTGCTAGAACTAGGTAAGTGAGGACTGGGTTTGGCACAGGCGGTTTAGTACGTTTTACCAAGATAAGCATTATATTCGTAGGATTCAATACACTCGGCTGTACAGTATTGTTTTCGAGAGAATTAGCAAACAAAGACATGCATGCGTTACAGGGAATAAATGTTTTAAACGAGGATTAAAGTGATTTGCTAACATTTTTAATAGAATTTGCATTCTCGGGAATCTCCCCCTTTGAGCTGATATCACAATTTTTTGTCATTTTTACAGATACATGGAAAATTTAAAAGAGAATTTGAACCAAAGTCACCCCACAAAGAAAAAGTCATCCCATCTTATGGTACCTGCACACACGCGCACGAGAAATTCTATGATGCTGTCTGAAACCGTCTTTCGTTAAGGTTTTTATTCACAACTTTTTTAATTTTTCCGCCAAGTGCATTAGGAATGGTTTATGCATTTCCCTGCAGCTTGCACAGTTTAAAGTATGAATTGCATTGGACGAAATGGACAACTATAGACGGCGTAATCACGCCGAATGGATAGCACACTTCAGCAAAGAGTAATAGGGCACGGCGGTTCATACAGTGCCGTCAAAATTTGACACACTCGTCTTGCGGGTCAGCAAATTCAGTTGCTTTGCTTGTACCCAGGAATAAGGAACAAGCTATCTTGAAGTGGAATCTGTACAGCTTTAACCTATACTTGGTTGAGAGATGTCATGCAATGCTTCTCTCCAAAGTATTTGAAATTGTGGGTCTAGAGAGGTAAAGGGGGAATTAAAGACACACATGGCCGCTTTCACAACCTCCTTTAAATACCTATAGGTCCACATCATTGTTAACCAACGCATCTTTCAACTTTAAAGATGTCTTTTGTTATTTGCTCACCAATTTATTCTTTCTTTGCTTTGCTTTACATGTAACTGGGAGCAACATTTTTCATAACGATATGAATTAAAAACTTGAGATTTTATTGGTCGTGACATTTGGCCGCAGAAATGGAGTTCCGCAAGAGAGCTTGCGGATGTAATTTCTCGGCAGCAGGAAAGCTTATATTTTGTTTCTCCAGCCCAAGCCCTATAGGAATGTGGTATCTAAGGTAATGCCAGGAAAATCAGCAATCATAAAGGTCTTGAATTAGAGCTTTTACTTCACTCCCCGTTGGAACTACGTTTACTATTGGCACAAAGACAAGAGCTTCTCTGAAACCTTACTTATGCCGATCTGCAAGTAATAGCTCTAATTACACTAGTAGCAATAGCCACGAAAGGCGGAAAACTGTTACGCAAATTATGATTATAATTGCAGGATGACCAATAATCATGTACCAGTTGCAATTCTAATGTTCGCTAATTACATAATTTAATAGCCAAAACACACACACATATGCGCGGAGACCTTTATACAAGAATATCTTGGACTCTAAGGACATCAAAACCTGTAATTCCGGTGAAACCTGTATAAAACTTTATGGTAAAGTACATATAATTTCTCTATTGACTACAGATAGACGGTAGAATGTGTAATAGTATATTGCAATATTGTGGCAAGTGCATTATTACAGAATGGAGGAATAGTTGAAAAGACGAGGCGAAGTCATGTCCGTAACATTTCCAAGATTCTGTAATATTGCATTTCACACACACAGGGTGAATCACCTAAAACTTGCACCCCAAATATTTCGGAAATGTAATGTGCTATTGATGTGCAGTTTTCACAGCATTGATTGGTAGTCAGGGGCTCGTACATTTAGCCTATAAACAGATTTTAATAATACTGAGAAAGTGTATTTTTTGAGCAATCATACACATTTTTAAATGGAACAATGTCCAGTTACATCAACAAAATAAAGATAGGGCAAATTAGAATGTCTGTGACGTTTGTTGCAAGATTCTGGTTTACGAGAAATCTTATTTTCAAACTTTTACGCACCGACACCTGTACAACCTGTGCTAGCACAAACTAAAGAAAAACAAAAGGGAATCACAATACTTCTGTGGATTCTTACAAGTAGAGAGAACATAGCCCTTCAAAGGTTGTGTTCGAAATGACCTCCGGCAACTTCAATACACGCTTCCAATCTGCTATGGAAAGACTGCTGCACACGTTCTAGCATTTCAGCGGAAATTTCAGAGCAGGCAGCAGTAATCCGTCGTTTCATATCGTCTGGTGTAGTTGGTAATCCTTGTAGACAGTGTCTTTCAACCTTCCGAACAGAAAAAGGTTTAAAGGAGTCAGATCCGGTGAACGGGCCGGCCAAGGTACAGGTCCTCTTCGTCCAATCCAACGATTTGGAAACAATCCGTTAAGACAAGCTGTAGTACTTCGTGCACTATGGGCTGGACAGCCATCATGTTGGTACCACAGCTTCCTCCTAGTCTGCAAAGGAACGTCTTCTAGTATCTGTGGCAGATTGTGCGTCAGGAGGCTGCGATACTTGTGCGAGTTCATTGTTCCTTCTATGAACAAAGGCCTATGAGCTGATGGTTCACTATCCCACACCACACGTTTCAACTCCATGGACGCTGACGTTCCACCTGACGAAGCCAACGGGAATTGTCAACATGCCAATAGTGCATGTTTCTGCGGTTTACCTGGCCATGATTACTAAATGTTGCCTCACCACTAAACAAGATACATGATGAATCTGGAGTATCATCTCTTAATGCCCATGTACAAAAGTTAACACGATTCGTTTCCATGCAGCTCTTGATGGAGAGAGATGTGATAAGGATGGAACCTATGTCGGTGGAGAATGCGCAGTACACTTGCCTGACTTATGCCACTTCCACGTGCGATTGTGCGGGAACTAATTTGCGAATCTACTGCAACGGCAGTCAAAACATTAATTTCTGCCTCTTCTCCAGTCACTTGTGTGTTTCTGTTACGTTTTCTAGGTGTTACAGTACCACTTTCACGTAATTGTTTGAAGAGGTTGATAAATAATTGCCGGAATGGTTGACGTCTATTGGGATACGTTTCCGCATACACCGAACAGGAACGAACTGCATTCTTCCTACTCTCTCCATACACCTTGAGCATATCGGCTTTTTCTGCATTAGTAAACCCCATCTTCCACTCACGACTTGCTGCTTGAACTGTCACAAACTAACTGAACAGAAAACACAATGCAAACAAACACAACAACATCGTATTTAGCAACTAATTAGGTTGAATGGGACAAACAATTGTAGGGGTGGAAACTTTTCAAAATACGATTTCTCGTAAACCACTTCCACTAACATCCTGCAACAAAGACCATTGACATTCTAACTTACCCTACCTTTATTCTGTTATGTAACTAGGAACTGTTCCATAAAAAATTGTATGTTTGCTCAGCCTTAGTAAAATCTGTTTATAGGCTAAATATACGAGCCCCTGACTACCAATCAATGATGTGAAAATTGCACATCAATAACACTTTCCATTTCCGAAGTATTTGCTGTGCACGTTTTAGGTGATTCACCCTGTATATTACACACTTTTTAGCACAGTCATGTGTTTTATCATTTGGAATGCATTATCAATAAACATAATGAAAACAATTTCTAATGAGCTTAGCCACCGTCATCTCAGATTTGCTGAAAACAATGCAACCAATACAACAGCCACAACTAATACGACGGCTTAGTAAGATTCTTTCATGCCGAACTCAAAGCGGGTTATTTGAAAATAATAATATAGAAGGAAATGGAGATGCAATATTTCAAGAAGAATTTGAGGACGGAAACGTGGATTATGAAGACGCGGATATTAAAGAGTTGGGAATATTGGGTGGGCGTCATTGAATTCTGAAAGAATCTAGAATGAAGTGTGAGATGCTCATTCACCCTTAGTTACAATTGATTAGTTTTCAATAATTTTGAAATAACATAAGTTATTATGCCATTCCCTGTAACGTCTGGTTACTTATTAACTAAAACAATCCGATGTGTTACTCACATGACTTTCTCTACCCTTGTACAAACTATTTTTACAAACGCTTATTCTCCATATGCTTCATGTTAATCGAGATATCGAGATGTTAGTCTTATTGTTCATTTTCTTGTAGATGCAGGGGGAATTGGTATGCTTTAAGCTATAGTCAAATGTTTTAAGAGCTGGTTGCTATGTGCAGTATTCCATTTTCTTTGCATTACCAGGACAAAAACAAAACAAAAAAAAAATGAATAACGAATTCCCATTTGAGAAAAGTATAAGTATTGCAAAATTTAAGGGAATAACAAGCAATATCTCGAAAATGGTTCATCCAACAACATAAATATATGACATAAATAGTGTATTTTAACACGATCTACATTTTTGTGCAGGAAAATTTTGTCTATCTCTTATGGTTTACCAGTTATGCAAAACTCGTTCACAATGAAGAATACTTTTGGAGACATTCCCAGAAAATTCAAGATATACTTTTTATTTGTCATGAAAATATCTTGAACATATGATATTTTAATCAAAATCGTTAGAGCCATTTTTGAGAAAATTAAAATTTTCGAAAAATGTTCCATGCAAAGGGTAATCTGGGGTGGGGGATTTTCTTGAAAATCTTCTTGTCGCATCTCTGGAAGATACTGAACCTAAATACCAAGTTTGGTGTTTATCCGACTGTTCGTTTCTGAGTTATGCTGTTCACAGACAGACAGACACACGGACATGTTTTCAAATATAAAGCATTCAGTGCACCTCAAAACATGTATTTCCGGTGAAATCTCGTTATCAAATTTTTGGGTGGAATACAATACTTCCCCTACTTACTATACGTAGTAGAGAAAGTAATATGTAAGTTAACACTTCAAGTGTATTTTATTTAGTGTATATACGGAGCGGAATGTCTCGGGCGGCAACATCTTTGGCCCGCGTTCGATCCCCGGCGACCCCCATTCTGACACAGGGTTTTTGTTGTAGTTTCCCCGGGAATGGTGGGGTGGTTTCTTTCCGTCATTTCCCATTCCCTCTCATTTTTCAGGTGTGCTTCTAGGTCTCGTGGTGGACACCAAATGGCTGCTCGACTGATGGTCATTCATCAGCCCCTTTCGGCGGCTCTGAGGGTTACGTACAGGTCTGCGAGCTTGGAAATGTTAGGTACTTCCGCGCGTCTCTGTGGCCTGTCTGCCTATCGCCTATAACCTCCTGTGTGGCTCCTTTACTTCATCCCTTCCTCCTAGGGGTGGTAGGCACAATAGATCTCTGTAGTCGTGGTGCCCCCTCCGTGGAATCACTTGTAACCTGGAATTAATTGTTCTTCCACACAAGCCGTGTGTTGGACAAGATTGGAAAGATAGAATCAGACGATTGAAAAATTCGGTTGCTCTAACCACTGAGCTACCATGGCAATTTGCTAGCACGACATTAAATTCACCAAATGATTCGCATTTTTCCCAGTAAACCACAAGGAGATCTCGAAATGTATTGAAATGACAGTCCCCAATGGCGACTTAGAATGTTGCAAGTGCTTTAAGTCCCGGGCTTCATAGTTTCAACCACTATTAGGTCAATTAATGGAATTAATTGTTCTTCCACACAAGCCGTGTGTTGGTCAAGGTTGCAAAGGTAGAATCAGACGACTGAAAAATTCCGGTTAGAGCAACCGGACGGAGACAGGGACATCCGTGTTTCAAATCTCGGCTATGGCATTGAATTTTTCAATCGTCTGATTCTACGTTTCCAACCTATAACCCATTATTAGTGTATAGATTATAGGTTATGCCTACTGGTAGACATGGGCTTTCTGAGAAACGAATTCATGTTTTGGGACTCGAAATTTCCTTCTTAGTAAGTATCATTGGGAGGACAGTCATGCAGAAAAAAAGTTTGCATTTTCTATGATACCTGACATTTTCCCTCACAGTTGTGACTTGCATTAAAACACGCTTAAAGAATCAAAGTATAATTAAACATTTACCAATTATATTTCTAAATCTTAAAAAAAAAAAGATGAACAAGATAAGCCTAAAATGAAAATTCGATTTTTAAAGCTTACCTTAGGTGTTCCTCTGACATGATATAGGTAAACATTGATGTATATATAATATATATATATATATATATATATATATATATATATATATATATATATATATAGGTAAAATACTCGGAGACAAGCTAATGCAATTTACTGTATTTGTTGTTTAGCTTTAACTGTTCATTCACCCTCTGTGTATTTATGACTATACACACTCAATCGAAAGAAAAGGCCATGGCTTTGAATTTCAAAAGTTACTCATCCCTTACTTTAGGGGCGTTATTCTGCAGCGGTGCTTCGATGCGACGGTGGAATATCTTATCTGTTTGTATACAAAGGGACTGTGAAGTGCGTGTTCAGGAATAACACCGCTTTATATAGATGCAGGAGTTTTTCGGATCAGCGAGCAATATTTTGTTGTACGTCATTAAAGAAGTTTCAAGAGGTAACAAACGAACACGTTGCGGTGATTAAATGACATCAGAAAACTAGAAGTGTTCCACCTTTAAAATGTTTAAATGTGGCCTATTGCAGACAACTTCGCACAATTTCCCCTTCAAATTATACGGGACTTTTGCTACGGACTAACCTGTGCCATAAATTCAGCGTTATGGGTACCTGGTGCTATCCGTTGCATGGCGACTACATTTTATATTTCCTCTGTTTATATAATCCTTGTTATTTATTCTGTCCATATGTCTGCATTACATAAACGCGTGACGACAAATTCCCGCCTACGCAGATTAGCGCCCAATTTAAATAACCAGACGTGTTGCAGATTTTGTAGGCAGAAACTGTTACGTTTGCACGCTGTGACGTTATGTTTGGGAGCATACCGTTTTTGATAAGTTTTGTTATTCGATAGGATATGCAGGGTTTACCACACAGGGGGACACCACGCGCACTAAAAATAAAATAAAATAAAAATAAAATAAAATCTGAATATTCAACCCCGGCATCTAGGTTACTATATCGGGGCATATATCCAAATTTTCTATTTATTGAATCAAATTTTTCAATTCTTATATACATTCATTTTACAGATTAAAGCTATAACTACTACCTAACTACAAACAAAGAAAACATAAAATAGAAAACATAACTAAGGAAAATGAATAATAGATAGTAAAGGTGTAAATAAATAATAATTACAAAATATATAACTCTTTACTATTACTGGTAACCAGCATAAAAGCAACTTATCCAGCTCCTTAACTAACAAAAAACTTACTACTAAGCTAAAAACTATTCCACTGGTACATACTGGTATACAGTACCTACTATTTATCAGAATCTTCTAGCTTAAATAAGTTCTTTTTTCCATTATACACTTAAATTAATAATAATAATAATAATAAAACTTACTTGATACATTATTATAATAATTTACAAATAATTGTGTTTTTAAATTTATACTTTCACCTAAAATAAGCAGATGTACAAATTAACAATATTTCCTTCATTTACATTTTTATTTATTAATTTCGTTTAACTTACAAAAGAAAATTAGAATCATCTAGCTTAATTATATATATATATATATTTATAATTATTTTATAATACATTTGTTTTATAATTTATATTTTCCTTTCCTACTATCCATAACTACATGCCTTTACATAAATAATCCTAAAATCCTATTATTTATTCCCCTTTAAGGTTATTTAAAACATTTCATACCTATCTTCACACTTACTATTTAATGCTGAAATATATGTATTTAAACACAAATACACTACATCATATCATTTTAATTTAATAACCTAGACACAATAAATTTATAATACGTATATACAGAGCGGTCCCTCAGCGTTCTGGCCGGGAATTGCACGGCAATCTTGTGCGACACGTCTGAATGAACTCAAGACCACGGGTTCTTCCACTTATCGGACATGTGTCAGCGGGCTTCAGTCAGCTGTTATTGCTTCTTGTGTATAGATGCGAGACGCGTGTGTATTTGTGTACGACTGAATTATCGGATTATTACAACCCAGAATTGGTACTCAAATTTTCGCTTTAACAAAGACTTTTGTGTATGACACGTATGTGAAAACCGACTCATGAAGACAGGTGTGTAGGCAATTTCACGATAAACTTTCTGGTGTTGCAGTTCCGAGTACAGGAACAGTTAGATATCTAGTGAATAAAGTGAAGAGAACGGGATCATTTAATGTTGTAAGTTGTAAAAAGAAACGAAGGGTTCTAACGGAGGAAAAACTTGATGAAATTGGCGAAGCATTTGAACGGTCTCCGGATGAATATTTACGACGTGTAGCACAACAAGTCAGTGTTTCAAAAACCTCAGTACATAGGTCTACGAAACTGTTGAAATTAAAACCATACAGAGTGACTATTGTCCATCAATTACACCTCGTGATGATGAAGCCCGCGTAAAGTTCTGTAACTGGATGTTACAAAATATTGCTGGCGTTACTGTTGACCCACATCTAATAATTTTTTCAGATGAGGCATGGTTTCATTTGACTGGCCATGTTGCTTCACAAAACAATAGGTATTAGCGTACTGAAAATTCACATTTAATTCACGAGGTTCCTTTACATGATGAAAAATTTGGTGTATGGTGTGCTGTAACAGCAGAACGTATAATAGATCCCATATTTTACGATACCATAAATTCCGATAGGTACCGCAGAAATATTCTCGCGCCATTTTTTGCAATTTTGACAGATAATGAGAAGGAATATGGCTATTTTCAACAAGATTCTTCCACAGCTAATACTGCCAAGGCTTCTTTGGAAAACATCAAGAATGTTTTTGATGACAGAATAATCTCTAAAGGGTTATGGCCGGCTCGATCGCCGGATCTTACTCTGTGTGACTTTTATCTGTGGGGAACTCTCAAAATTAGAGTCTTTAGGAATAATCCTCGCACCATAGACGATCTTAAAAACAATATAAGAACAGAAATTAGGGAAATTACGCAACAAAAACTTATGCGAGTGAATGGTGATTTCATCAGAAGGTGCCAAGAATGTTTATCTGCCGAAGGACACCACTTTCAACATCGACTGTAAAAAAGGTTAGTACTGATAAAATAAAAATTAATTATGTTTGTTCAATAGGTAATCAATATATCGTAATAATCATCATAAAATCAGTAATAATATGGTATCAGTATCAATAATGAGAATAATAAACAGATACACAGAATATAGCGCGCGAAACACGCCTCGCGACTACCGGCCAGATGGCTGAGGGAACGCAGTGTATATATCTTATTTCATTCATTCATTAATCATCATATAGCCTGTTTAAATTTACATTCAATAAGTTAACATTTAAAACATTTAATCCAAACTAAAATGATATATTTAACATTACATCCTATTATTATTGAATTAACATTTATCCCAATTTATAATCATTTAATTTATATATATATCTATATATATAGATATATATATATATATATAAAACCAAATGTTCATTCTTCTTATCCACCACTCACTACACAACACTTCCTTCCATTCACTTTTATCTTCTATACACACTATACAACACATAATTTCTACACATAGCACTTATCTCTACACCGACACTTCACATTCACCATTTTAATTGGAGCTAAAAAAATTCCCCCATTATACTAACCTGCAGCAAACTACACCTTCAAACATCCATCCCTCACAAAATCTCACCAATCTCCTCCTCCTCCACGGCAACAATGACGGCCTCATTTACCACACCGGCACCTCTTTCCTCTCTCTCCCCAGATTCCAAAAGGCATCCTTATCCATCTCCTCCTCGGGGTTTACAGCCAAATTCTCTACACCGGCGCCCTCTTTTTCTATCCAAAATCCCGATTTTCCTCCCCATTCAATCTTCTAATTGTTCTTCTTGCACCCCATTCTTGCCATCCATGAAAACAACAAAATATTTTCTTATATTTATATATCACTAATATTAATGTTACCATCCAATAATACTTGCGGATTTAAAAGAAAATTATTCTCAACGTTTTTATTCCGATTTTGAATTCTTTGAGATCTTCTCTCCAACTCTACGTTTGATAAATAACATCTTATTTCTCCATATTTTGCATCTTGTTCACATGGAGTTATGCTCAAATATGTTAGATGTTGTAATTTTAAAACCAATTCGGGATGTCGCAAAATTTGATATACAGTATGACCTTACAAAATTTTTTGTTCTTCTAATACATTTTGTTGATATTTTATACATTCAAAAACTATATGTTCAGGAGTATCTTGAACATTACACATATCACAGACGTCATGAGCGGTTTTATTAATTGCTTTCCAATAAGTCTTGTATGGTCCATTACCCGCAATAAAATGAAGAATTCGCGCACACCTCGTTCACTGCGACCTATAGAGATCTATTGCGACTACCCCTCACCAAGAAGAAGGGAAGAACTGAGGGAATCACGGGAGGTCACAGCCACGTCGGCCACGGAGACACTCAGAAGTCACTAACATTTCCTGCCTCAAAGTCTCCACCCACTACAAACGCTGCCCAGAGAGGGCGATAAATGACCCGTGCAAACAGGCAGCCCTCTGGTGTCCACGGGGAATACTCTTTCGTTGGAGCAAACATCCACGACCTCTGCTCCTCGCCGTCACACCTGAAACATGGGAATGAAATCAAATGAGGGGAAAGGATATCGTGGAAGAAGAGAAACTACCCAGAATTCGCCTACCGACCGGGGAAAACTTCGAAAAACCCAAGGTTCAGGAGTGGACGGTCAACGAGAATACTTAATAATACAGAGGCGTATATGGAATTTTATTTTGGAGGGGGGGGCGAAAATGACTAACCTGCATAAAATTTGGAACACTTGCAAGTGAGACACAACCATAGTAAGCTGTTGTCAAAATATGGATTTATTGTTAAGAGTTACTTCAAACACACTGTTTGAGTTCTGAGGCAGAAATCTCCACTTTCTGTGTGGTGTGTCTATATAAATATATTGATTCCTATAAAGTGAATTTTTTAAAATGATTTTTAAAGTATTGTCAGTTTAAAATTTTAGAAACAATCTGAAAGTACAAACATATTCATAATACAAAATGAAGCCGCTTGTAACACTGGTTACCGGAGCCATTTCTTAGAAAGTCAAAATTTTTGAAAAATTTCCATGCAAAGGAAGTTGGGATGGGCGATTTTCTAGAAAATCTTCGTTTCGCATCTTTGGAAGGCGCTGAACTTAAATATCACGTTTGGTATTTATCCAACTTTTCGGTTTGAGTTATACTACTCACAGACATATAGACATGGGGACCTTTTTCTAAAAATGCTCTTTTTTGTATTCAGGAAGTCTCAAAAACAGGTTTTTCGGGTGAAATTTTAAAATCAAATTTATGAATCGAATGAAACACCTTCTCTACCTACTATCTACGTGGTGGGGAAAGTAAAAATTAATTAATATTAGCAGGAATCAAAGAAATTATTGGTTCTATATGTTTATCCCGGAAACAGTACACTTCCCATCATACAAGCAATTGACATAATTTATGTGATAATTGTTAAACATTTTGCTTGTTTTTTAGTTTGTATTGACATCCGACAAAAGCAGTGTCACTGCCGTTATTAGCATCACATAACATTTACGTTGCACAAAGAAAGAAGGGAGAGGGGGAAAGACAGAGATACAGAGGAAGAAGAAATGAGAGGAAAGGAGAGAAGGAAAGAAAGAAAAAGAAAAAAGAAGAAGAGAGAATTAGAAGAATCTCCGTAGTTAACGCCCCTAAGGCAATATGTTTGTTATAACCTTGGCCCACTGACATGTATACTTCCTGCCCCCTACCCTTTCTTTTTCCCCCGATTGGCTAATATACAGTTTTGAATGGCGATGTATGACAAACAAGCACGGTGTAATGCAAGATCAGGCGATAAAAGCGATTAAAACACGTCATGATAGATGCACGTGCTTTCGTCATCTTGAGAAGCGATTTAAACGAAGGATCCTCCTACCTATTTGTTGATAAGAATTTACATGCATTTAAGATGTTACGTATACATTTTAACCTTACGGCTATGGAAATGTACACTTGACAATTCTTTTCGAATATATCAGCTAAGCTAAATGATCATGTTAAATAAGGAACTAGTTTACATCGCACAACAACCTATTCCACGACGGCAGCCGGTGAGAGGTAACTAGTGCACGAGACAATTAAGAGATACGGGGCAAAATCATATGGAACAGGTTTTAGCTATATGCTAGTTTTGAAATGTAGCAGAAGCTAGAATTCTGCTTGAACTTGTAACTACACAAGGTGTGTTAGATTAAGAGCAGGTCAGTTCGTGACCTCAATTCACTTTTCTTTGAGGTAGCTAAGTGCTGCTCCTGCATCAGCATGTTGTTTGGCGTTATCTTGCACTCAGAGAAACTAGGACGCACGCCAGCGATTGCAGATATTCTATGGTATGTAGGTGTTTCCTTCAGGAGTGCTTTTGTGACAGATACCAACTTCTGTTAAAATGATTTATAACAGTTGCATAACTGGGTTATGAGCTAAAGGCAAGCGTTCGTCATGGAATATGTAGGCAGTCTAGAGCATAAATACAGCTAAATAAAAGAAATCTTGTGTATTACAGTCACAGCGCCTGCCCTATTACCATATTTTCATACTGATTCTACAAACGCTTTGTATAGTTAAGTCCAAACCTGCATATCTCAAAGTTTTACCCGCCTAAGCAGACGAGAAGAGTTTGATATTCTAAAGGACATGGCTTATAGATGATCGAAAATGTCTCAAATATTGAAGAAGGTATTATTCTTCAACTTGTTTATTTATTTATTTCCACACTTGGAAAACCAATTTGAGAAAGTGTTTTGTTGTTGAATTGTCGTAACAGTATTTGCACCATGCTTTGGGCGTTAATTTCAAGTAGATATTGTTTTGACGTTGGAGTTGTTTATTTGTTGTTTTGATGTTAGCCACACTTGGAAAACCAATTTGAGAAAGTGTTTTGTTTACGTAATATGCTACTAGGTATGTAAAGCTGATTTGAAGATGTATGTTATGCTCCAAGTTTAAAAATATTATATTAACTTTGTTATTAAACTGGTTCTATAGATATTATTTATGTTTGCTTTTGCCTCAGCTGCTTCAGCATTACTATAGAGACACGTTTCTCTTAATCAGGGCGTGGTACGACAAGAATGTAGGCTTACACAGATTTTAAGTTTTAAATTCACTTCTTTTTAGTAATCCTTGACACAAATTAAATAGCACTACACTAATATTAAGAGCTGTGAGATTCTTCTATTTAGTACTTGCACCTTGTTTTCGCGCACACTTAATTTTTGTCTCACACGAATACGTAACATTCTTTTAGAGGACACATCTTCCATCCGATCACTACCAAGGTCTGCAGGCAACTGAACATATTTCAACCGTCCAAACCCGTAAGCTTCTGTATTTCAAGTCTCAGATTGGCTAATTTTAAACTGTCACAAAATTTACATTATCGTTGCTCTAACCATGACTAGTAGCATTTAAACTCTCAAACTCATTATTGCCTCAAGGTTACTTTATTGTTACCTCATTGTTAGAACTTTAAACTTATTATTCTCATAGCTCTTACATTATTAAATTACATAATGCATTCACATAACATTATTAAACATGTTTACAATATAAGCAATTGCAATGACTGTTACAAACATTTTTACAAATTATTACATACATATTGCTTCAAGGCGGGCTGTTATTGAATTTACATATTATATAATTTAATTGAAATTATTCAAGTGTTAAAAATAATGTCTCAATATATACGGTGTTCCCGAATCACCGTCTGCTTTGTTCAATTGGCAACCCAAATGACACCAGGGATGGTAAAAATCTCTACTATATTATCATTACATTACGTAAAACTATTTGCTTCTGTTTTATATTTTAAAACCGTTCTGGTATTGCTAACACTGTCACTGCGTACAAGGCAAGTGTATTTGGTGTACTAACATTTAACTTTTGATTGCTACATCTATATATCCAATATACTGTTTGCGAATTATTAATTGCATGCTTCCTATAGAATAGGTTATACAACGGAGAGGGACATCTCGCGCACTGAGACTTACATAGATCTTTTGTGCTATCACCCTCCAGGAGGAAGGGATAGAGTGAAGGAATCACAGGAGGTTACAGGCTCAGAGACGCGCAGACGTCCATAACAGTTCTCGAAGACCCATCTCACTACTGGAGCTGCCTAGAGAGGGCGATGAACGACCGTCAACCAAGCAGCCCTCCAGTGTCCATGGGTAGTATATGCTGATTTTTTTCGTCCCGAACCCGCTTATCTGTATGTACAATAGCTGGACAAATCCATTATCTTCTGGTAGGGGTGTTAGAGTAGCAGCCGCTTACACAACCTGAGACAAGGTGACATCTCCACGCGTTTCGAATGATAGTAGTACAGTCGCGTGCATAACACTGTGTTACTATGTAGCTAAAAGTATATTGGGTGGAAGTAACGTTTCACATTCTCAGACACGGGAAGTGATATACAATGTGTATAATTACTTTAAGAAGAGTCTAGATCAAGGACAGTCGCTTTAAAAAGCAGTTGAACAATCTATCGGTGTATCTGTGAGCAGTACAGCTTTTGACAGTACTGTACACGTTTCCATTTGTGCTTCGGTTGCAAGCCTTACGCATTCGTGTTGTTCCACGCAAGGGAAATACTGCTAGCCGTTCTCTCCCACCCTAAACTACCTTCTTCTCCATGTTTCTGCAGGGTCAGGTCGAAAAAATCAGCCTGTACTCTTTCCTTTGAGCAAGTATCCGCGCCATCTGTCCGGCACCGCTATACGACACGAAACCTATAAGCCATCTGAAGGATAAGAAGGACACAGAATGAAAGGGAAATGATGGAAAGAAAATCGTGGTAGATGAGAAACAACCCAGTATTTACCTACCTACCAGGGAAAACCATGAAAATATCCAAGATCGACTGGAATCGATCCCGGCACCTCCCGAATGGAGTCTCACAGCTTACCGCGGAGTCATCTCTCTCGGTTCATACAGTATTATAATGAATCTTTATAATACAAATACTAATGTAATATTCCGTAATACGTTACAGTATAGTATAAAATTACTAATAACATCAATACGTTCGGTCCGTTATGAATAGAAAATTGAAGACTACCTGTTAGGTAGTTGCTTTGACCTACATATCCGCGGTGTACTTTGTGTACGAGTGGTTAGCACGGTTTGTTTCTAACGAAGAGGTTCCGAGTTTGAATCTCGCTCTCGTATGCAGAGTTTTATGTATGTAGTGTATACTTTACTTTTCATATGCATAGAGCCAAAACTCGTAACTGACTAAAATTTGTGTCATCCATGAAGCCCCTGCAGCATACAATCAACCTTACTGGTGCGCTGTACACTATATGCTACCAGATATAACTTCAAAACGTGGAGAGGGTTTCTGGAACACCGTGTTTAAATTATGAGCATTCCTCTGAAAATGAGGATACAGGTCTGATACTACCATTCATCTCCAAACCACAAACAAAACGATTATGAACAGCCTCTGTTTAAATGTATGGCTATCAATTACATTACTTAACTAATATGTTTTAAAAAATTTTGGAATTCGGAATCAAAGTCCATAAATTAAGAACACTCTCGTAGGCGTTCCAAACATGTATACGAACCCGTTGCATTGCTAATGAATGCATGAACTATTTCGTTAGGGCCTGGTATGTTTGGTTGTTAATAACTGTGTGTTACGCGAAGCATAGGATTCCATAGCTCAAAGAGAAATGTATATCCACCTTAGACATACACGCTGGCTGCATAAAACAGTTAATGAACGGCTAAAGTCGAGCACCACATTTCTGAATGTAAGGACCTGAAATATAGCAGTTATAAGTGCTACCGTTTAAGTTTCTGTCTAGTTATACCTGGTGAGTGTTCTTGCCTTGCGTTGAGAAGTTATGCAGTCTCTTCATTGTATAGTCTATGCCGTAAACCAGAGGTGGCGAAAACGTGACTCGCAGGCGCCGTTCCCTCTCTGCAACCGTCCTGCTGCTGAGTGATGCAGTGCGTGTTGCATATTTGGTGACTCGTGGAAGGAAGTCGTTTTCGCCACCCTTGCCGTAAACCTGTCATCGCGTCGTATCAATTTCGGCTGAAATGACTGCTTTGCACCGCGGTCTGGGCAGTGACTTGCACTCGTAGCGGAACAGTGTGCGCGTTGGCCGTCGCTAGTGAAGGTCCCAGCTTGAAATACTGCCACTTGAAAGTACTTTTTATGTTTAGTAAATTTAATGAAAACTGATAGTTTGCCGTGGAATTGTCGTTTCACTTAATTAGTTTAATTATGTGAATATGAAATTCATTAAAGCACCAATTGTTATTTGTTAGAATATGCTTTAAATAAATGCAATAAATGAATAAAATACTCATTTATTCGCAGGCGTGATTTGAACTTCCAACTTTCACCATAATTTTCCAGCATGTTAATCATTGCGCTACTAGAGCACGGTAGTAGCCAGCACCACCGTAGTCCTATCAGCGGGCTGGTGAACGCGATGTGAGCACCTGCTTTCGCATCGCCTGTAAAATTAAGGGTTGCCTAGTTACCAATCCCCAGGATGAGAAGGCTCACGCGGTATATATATATAGGTTAGAGTTACACTATGCCTAACAAACTTGTCATTTCACGAATAACCACGGCACATTTACTTACGCATTGTATCTAAATAATTAGAATCTTTTGAGAAAATATTTATAGGTATATCAGCTTTGGAGGAATTCTATAAACATTTCCTTTTGCAATTTAGGAACATACGTTGTTACTAATTTTTTTTTACGTTTACCCTTCCCTTTGCTTTGTTCAGAGCGCCTCCGTATGTGAATAGTGGTATCTTGATGAAGAATCTTTGGGCAGAATGCAATATATTTTGCTCTATCCTTTAAGGTGGGAAAACTGTGCTGGCCACACCAGTTTCAAAAAGTAAGCACTAAATTCCAATTAACCATAACAGTAATAGCAAAATACTTTTTGATCTATTGTTAATTTGCCTCACTCATGTTCTTTTTCATCAAGTAGTTTGCTTCCAACAACTGGAAGATGACTTCCTATTATCCTCTTTCAACCAGTTAATAATATTTTAAGTTAATATATCTAGGAGTGGGAAGCTCGAAGTAAGTAGAGTAGTATTCATGTAGCAAGGCTAATGGACGTGCTGATAGACTTGGTCTCCTCCCGCGAAACTTTCAGCCTTGCCCGCGTGAATTCAACGTGCTGTTGCGTTATATCAAAATACTTGCTTTGCTTGATGTTTTCTTAATTCATGTTAAAGGAACTCACATGCAGTCATCTTGTATCAGTTTCACCGAAGCTTAGGTTCTAAAATGAACGTCGGTTAGAGTCGGGAGCACACAACTTGGCGAATCGGTAAAAGCGCTTCCCATTTAGGGCAGAGAGGTAGAGCGGGGAGGGAGAGAGAGGCAGAAATAGTTCACTGGCTCTCTTTTTCCGTACTGAGCGAGATGGTTCCGCAGTAACGTGTGAGACTCGCTTTTGGAGGTCCCTGGTTCGATTCCTGGTGACTCCCCACTCTGAGCATAGATTTATCGTGGTTTCCCAGGGTCGGTAGGCTAGTGCTAGGATGGTTTGTCTTCTACCATGAATTCCCTGTCCCTCACTTCTGTACCCATCATTTCCTTCGTTTGTTTCAGGGCTGAAGGATCCTTTCCCCTTCAGGGAACCCCCAAGGATTAGGGGCCTGTGGGTAGGCACGAGCGGCGTCGGATGCGTTCAATCTCGTTAGGCCACCCCGTCACACGTGTGCATGTCGTCTCCGGGATCTGGTCTCCATTCGGGTCTCTTCCCTCATCCTTCCCTCCCAGGGATCGTGTTCGTAGCACAAACACGTGCACGTGCGGTGCTCTGCTCCTGTTTCCTATACCAACCTTTCTTTTATTTTCGCTCTCTATGTTCAGACCGGTGACGTGACTAACAGTGCCAGTGCGCAACCTGCACTTTCCACCATCTTGTGTGCTCTTGACTATAGTTACCTTTCGCTCAACAGTATAGTTAAATCTGCTGATCGGAAGTGTACTTCACAGTTTTCGCTGTGCATCCAAGGCCACCAAACTTCTTTAATAAAAACACTTTAACAGTCCTGGTTCTATGGTTTTAAATAAAGTAAAACAGCAACTCATATATTGATTGTTGAGTCATTCATGTTGTGTATTGCATATACTGTATATCAAATGTAACATAAAAGTTCTCAATTGAAACTTGGAAGAACTACAGCGGGTACGCTTCCAAGGTTTCGCAGCATTCATACACTTGTAACTGGTATGTTGTAACGAACGGACTTCCCATGATTAAAAGCTTTGAATGATCACTCTAGTCCAAAGCTGAAGGACTGACCACCATTCTCAGAAGAGTTTTTCTTATCTCTGCTATCCTCGGTAACGGTACAGAAACAATATGTCAGCAAGAACTTTTATCATTTTCTTAGTTGGCAGTATTGAACGGTGGGTTACAACACGACACGCGTGCGGAAGTTTGAACAAGGTCAGTGATGACCTAGCCGTGACCCAATGGTGGCAGGGTCACGGCTGGGTCACAACACCAGGTACCGCCCTATCAGATCCGTGCACGCTCCCCTCTATTTACTTATGAATGACACTGCTTCGCTCCTGTACACAGTTTAATCCAATTTTCGTTATGTAAACTTTATTGTCACACTTCACCAATATGCAGACCAATGTTTACTCTGTCAGATAGCCAGTACAGCACATTTCGTTTAGCGATAGCGCACGCTATGTATTCGATATTAACGAGTGCAATCTATACCAGTAAAAACTCTTAACAAACACTTATTCCATAACTTTCCATTTAGAAGAGTTACTAATATGAGACAATTTAATTATATATCTGCATTCACATTGATTTTCTGCATTCACATGAATTTCTTAGCCATTTTTGTTCATTTTATGTAGTTTCTACAAACTTCTCTTGGAAAAGGTTTAGCTTTTTCTTCTATTTTCTTAATATTAATCGAGAAACGTTTGCAGTAAGTTTCATTACACTTTAAGTTATATGTATGAGAGCGATACAAGATAGTCTTCGATTTCGAAGGTCAAATGTTTTAATAGGGTGATGTGATGGCTTTGAAATTTAATGCGAGAGCAAAACTAAATGATGACAGCACTTCAGAAATGGCAAAGCATTGAAATCAAAATAGAACAATGAAAATTTTGAAAAAAAAGTGTTTTTAAAACATGTTGTGTTTGTTAAATAAGTCTACATTCAAAGAAAGTTCAGTATGTTTATTTTGTGGATACTCATATAACTATCATAATAGTATGGTATTGATCAAAACGTTTACGCCATTTTTTTAAAAAAAATAACCGAATTTTTCCTGAAGAGGCAATTTTGGACGGGGATATTCTTGAAACTGTTAGTGTTGCATGCCTGGAAGAGGCGGAACTTAATTACCAAGTTTCGTTTTTGAGTTATGCTATTCATAGACATACAGGCAAACGGACAGAGACACATAGATACACACACGCATATACACACGCGGACCTTTTTTAAAAAGAATGTAATTAGGGGACCTCAAAATATGTATTCACGGTGAAGTGTCTATATAGAATTTTTGGAATACAATACTTCCTCTAACGTCTCTATTGTGCTTGCTTTCTCATATTGTGGATTGAAAAATATTCATGCCAGATTTTACGTAACGTTTCTAAACTAACGTGCTTCTCTCGTAAAATTTGGCCGGTCATGCGCCATATTGTCTGCGTCAATCGGAGCCCTCACTCCCGGGTAATCATTAACACATCTTCGCAAGTGAAACCGCTAGCTTTGTAATGACTCAGGTTATCACAGTTAAAATGAAAATCAGGAAATCTTACCCAGGAGAATCTGCATCTCGGATCGTTTTAGGAAATGTTAATCTACGCGCACCAATTTAGCTTTCGAAATGGAGTCAGTTTCTTTCTTGATATTTTCTTACAGTTCATGTTTAGCACCAAATGTTTGTTTAGAACATTTAAAGTGTTCGTTGTTTGACCTATACACTATTTTTCAGCTTCCCTCATAAATAAATATCACATAATATGAAATCTAGGGAACGTGCGGACCATAAACGCTACTGTCTATTTAAAAAAAACAACATAATTGCAACTTAGTGTCTCTTTAGCCGTG
Source organism: Deroplatys truncata (assembly GCA_030765065.1). Classification (NCBI taxonomy): domain Eukaryota; kingdom Metazoa; phylum Arthropoda; class Insecta; order Mantodea; family Mantidae; genus Deroplatys; species Deroplatys truncata. The sequence continues at coordinate 64,581,702 of CM060975.1, read as the reverse complement.
TGCCTGAATGCAGTCTTGATGCAAATATCCAGAGCGACATTTAACATAGTTTGTTTTAAGAATGGTGTACATCATTCGTATAGCTTTCTTAAAAAATTTGTAATCCTAATATCCGTATGCGCTTACCTCGCATCACCTTCCAATTTACTTGTCATGTAATTGGGTTTCCTACGCCAAATCAGGTATCTCTGAGCTCCAATTCGGGTTATTCTACATCGAAACATGGTCCTGTAAATAGAACCATGCTTCGTCACAGAATGTTATTAAATTGGGATCTCTTACCTCATCCATAACATTCCTCAAAATACAGTTTAAGAAATGTAGCCGACATTCGTTATCACATGGTAGCAGTTCGTGGGCAACAGTGACGCTGTATGTTTTCAAATTTGAGAATTTAATACTTCGCCACGCTGAGTACAAGGAAACTTCGGTTTCCTGTGCAAGCTATGGCAAATATTTTTGAGGATAATGTTCTAGTCGCTCTTCACCTTCTAATTTCTACTCAGTAAACACGTGCCGTTTAATCCAACGATAATGAAATTGAACGCGCTCCCCTAAACTTATAAATGAGCTTTTGCACGAATTCTCTATTTGTAGTTTCTGACTTTCCCTGCAAGATAATGTAATGGTATACAGATCACATAAAGATACTGTGCTGCAATTTGTGCGTATCCCTTCGTATTTATTATAAGACAAAACGTAGAACAGTGTAAGCACTAAAATCGCTTCCAACTCGGCACAACTTTCGGCGAGGCTGGGGAACTAACGGACGTAAGCAAATTACTGGCATGGGGATGCAGGGGGATAACTCCAAACTACGATACAAATGTTATAAATACCAGCGAGAAAACCTGTCTCCTAAGTTTTGGGCAGGGGTTGGAAAGGGGTTTGAGGAGAAAAGGAATGGGGTTAGTATGGCTAAGAACTGAAACAAATGACAAAACATATGGAAAGGTGTTAAAAGAAGACTAAGAGACATCAACCAACAGGAAATAGAATCGGATTGTAAAATTAAACCTTCTCTAGGTCTAGCAAATGAAATAAAATTGAACTGGGGTAAAGAGGCATATATATACTTAATTTAGGAATAAAGGAAAGATCAGGAATGGCATGGTTTAGACTGGGGGGCTGGAGGGCACAGAAAATGACTGACGATTCTGGCAGGAGAATCTACCCATTCTGCGATTTGGATGAGGACTGGGTACATATTTTGGCGGAATGTGCACAGTGGGAGAACCAGCGAACGATTAAAGTGAAAGAAAAATTCTTAAGTCCCTCAAGAAAGAGATTGGCATGTTGGGATCTACTGGCTGACCAGAGGAACTGGCAAAACATGGGCAATTTTTTTGCTAAAGTGTGCGAAGCTAGGTCAAATTTTTTTCAGTTAGCCAAAGGTAATTTATCTCTATTTCCCTTTTTCTTGTTACTTTTTGTTGAATTTTCTTTCTCTGTTGTTTATTTTGTCACCCTATTGTTTCTTAAATATGCATGTACGGTGAAGGACCCATGCACTAAATACTTGTGAAATTACTTCAATAATTTGAAACCAATAGATACCTTATCTATCTAAGTAATTAGCAACGTGCGCCGCGGAGTCGCCATGGCGCGCACACAGGCAAACTCTTTCGTAAGAAGCGCTGTGTGAAACTTTCTCTTGAAGCAAACGGCGATCGACATATGTTGAACATGGCATAGAATATTAGCTTTGATGTGTCTAGGAGTACCCGGAAAAAGAACGATCAAGCAGGAACCAGAGGTGTTTAAATCTTTGCCTCATGAGTAGTCCCTAAATGCACACATTTTCAAGGTTCACTGTTTATATATTTGCTTCATTATACTACCGTGAACAAATTTTACTTTCTCTAGCTTACCTATGCTACATAGAAGAAGTACTGTGCTCCAGGAAAAAATCATAAATCACTGTTAGGAAGATGATGCGCGCGCATGTGTGTGTGTGAACAGCAGAACTCAAAACAAAAGCTTCGTATTTAAATTAAGGATGCAAGCGAGGGTTTACAGAATATTCTCCCACCCAAACAACCCTTTTCTTGGAAAAACTTTTCTTTTTCTTTATTTCTCAAAAACTGCTCCAACCATTTTAGTTAAACTTATATGTTTGGGATATTATCATGAAAGGACTTTATTAGTTGAGTTTACTGTAAATGGTGCCTACCTCTTCAGTCTCATCATGGCCAGGAAGCAAAACGAAGACAGTAATATTGGCAAAAGAATGGATCCCAGCTCATTTCGGACATTTGGGCAATGAACATGTGGATCAATTAGCAAAGAAGGGTGCAATACAAAAAATAAAACCTGCAGGACAAATAGAAATAAATAAACAATTGAATAAAATTAAACAACATTTGAAAATGACAGCAGAGACTTGATGAAGAAGATAAATTAAAAGATAAAGATTATAATAATATTAAAACAGAGTTGACATACAAAAAATGCCAAGGAAAACTGCAGTGGCCTTATTTAGGATGGCAACTGACCACGATTGCCTCGCAGTACACCTCTACAAGATACGATGCCTACCTACACCCAAGTGCACTCTCTATGAAGAAGATGTAATCCTGAACAAACAGCATCTCGACAAATGCAAAGGCCTTGAAGATGATAACTTACAGACTTTATATTGGGAAGCCAGAGGGAAACTGATGCAGATCAATTTATTCCCAGTGTCATTGGTGAACAACAACAACGTATTGGCAAAAGACAACAATGTTACAATTGGGTTGGTGCCAGGACATAAAGGAATTAAAGGGAATAAAGAAGGGATCAGCGAAAATCCAAATGCACTGAACCATTTTTGGAAATTCCATAAAGAATTACATACATGAGTATTGGAGCAATGCGGAACGGGATAAGCACAGTAAAGGAATGATGGATAAACCTTCAATGTTGGTAACTGCAGATTTTCTGAGACTTAGCATTAATCCACTGTTTTGACCGTTCCTTCGTCTCAGGTGTGAAGTGCTGAATCCATGTTTCATCCATGGTTATGAATCGACGCAAAAACTCGGATTTATTGCAGTGAAACATCGCCAAACACTCGACTGAAACCGCCTCACGACGCTGCTTTTGCTCCATTGTGAGTAAACGCGACACCCATCTTGCGCAAAGCTTTCTCATGTCTAAATGTTCAGTTAGTGTGCGATGTACAGCACTTTTTGAAATGCCTACGATGTCTGCTATCTCGCGCACTTTCAGTCGACGGTCATCCAATACCATTTTGTGGATTTTCTTCACAATTTCTGGCGTGATCACCTCATTTGGTCGACCACTGCGATGTTCATCTTGGCAGCTCGTACAACCTCGCTTAAACTCTGCGACCCAATATTTTGCTGTTGTAAACGAAGGAGCAGACTCCCTCAGAGTAGAATCTAGCCCAGCTTTAATATTAGTTGGGCTAAGGACTTTCAAGTGAAAGTATTGTATCACATAACGATAGCCAGTTTTATCCATGTTTTCAAATTTGCCAAGAGCGTTCACTATTAATGGCTGCCAAACAATTACTAAACAACGTTGCATCGTCAAACTTCAAACTTAAGCTTTATAAGGGTGGTACTTTCTACCATAGTCTTTTGTTTGAAACAACAACCACTATATATACTTCAGGTCGGGTACTTCTGGGTCTGTCCTCGTAAATGAATGTTTTTAATATTGGAATAGTGGAGAAATTAATGTCACGCAGTGCACCTCTCTACTTAGTTACTCACAAAATGATACGTTGTCAGGTCTGCCAGTCAAAGACAGAATGTGAGCGAGAAGAAGGTGCTCTTTCTTACTTCTCCGGCACCCCCTCTTGATGTAGATAAGTCTAGAACCGCCATTGATCTGCCTAGATTAGGAAGAGTATAGAGGGTATCCAGATATAAAACGTCTCAAGTTGAGTGTACTAGTCGTACTGCTAATTCTAAAGCCTAGGTTTATCTAAATATAACGGTAAAATGCTGAATGGAAATGACGTGCATAAAATGCGCAAGGAAAACGGCAGAATAACATGGCGGAAATAATTCGCTGTCATTTCCACGGTACAGCTATTTTTGGTCTTGTATGAAATACGTATCTCGAAATGAAGATTCACTCTCGTATGTGCTTTTTCATAAAATAAGTTTACGTTTTGTTTCTCAGGTTTGTTCACGCACAGTGAAACTTAGATGCATATAAGGAGAGGATGCGCAAAATCACGCAGAAGGCTCTATATTAGCCATTTTGGTCTCATTTTTATTTCAATTTGTTTATATGAGCCATTGCTGCAAATAAATCAAGCAATTGAAACTGAATATAGTGTACTAGAAATGGTTAATTAAATCTAAACACCTGCTACCTTACTTCTCTTATTATTGACGCACTTTCGTCGGCGACAGGCGTTTTCTGCAAAATAGGCTGATGCCACCAACAACTAGGTCCTTAAACCAATTCGTTTATGTCATCACACTTGGTAGAAGCCCATCTTGCCATGCTTGTCAGTGTGTGTTCTGTATTCAATTCATTTAAGATATTTGTGATCGAATACTAAGTAATTTAGTTACTACTCTGAAAGAAACTGTAATACTTACTTCGGCATCGTCTTAGAGTCTAGCTGTCCTCGAGAGTACCACTTTTCAGAGAACATTTCTTGTATCGCTGCATTCGGCCCAGTTCTTCAGACTCACATTGACTGTCGAGCTAAGAATGTGTGCAGCCACTCAAGAAAAATGCCCAATCTAGATTTTGACTCATCCATTTCTGGTATGTATATTTCATTTCTAACCTTTTACTTTCTCTATTGCTTACTGTGCATATCACTCAAATAAACAAGATCGATATTGCACAGGGTATATATGCACATTTGGGAATCATCTTGAGTACAAAAAAGCCATTTTAATTAAAAGGGCCGTGTGTCTGAAATAATGCAATTCAAAACGAAAAGGCGAATTACATACATTTCATTCTTAAGTCAGACATCCTACATTCTTGTATCTTTCTAGTATCCGAGGTAAGGATTTCAAAGAATTTCCTCTATTCAAACAAGGTTTCAATGGTGTATTTAAAGGTTTTTTATTAAAATATCATTTTACTGTTTATAAATAAGAGATTTTGAGTGTCTACTAAAATGCATATCTTGAATTTTCCTTAAAGAACCTAGAAAATCTTTTTTTTTCTTTCTTGCTGAATTTTAAACCTGGAAACCTTAAGAGTTCAGCATTATCTGTACCCCTCCCACCAGCTAAACCTTTACCTGAGAGATAAGCCACCCACCCCACTAGCTAAAACATCGCAACAGACAGTAGGTTTAACGTCATTGTGTTAATCCTTAATTTTAACTCTGAATGCCCGAATTGACGGCGCGTTTACTTTGACGTAGGTACTTCAGCATATTGAAACAAGCATATTTTGTAGGTTATGGAAATAATTTCTATTTATGCACCCAAACGATAGTTTCAGGTTTTAATATGCCTCTGGGCTTTAATGTAGTTTGTTATTGTTTGTTGATTAAATAAAAGACGATTGCCACACAATACTGTAATTCATCTAATCTTTATGGGCTATTGCAACAAAATGGAAAATTTTTCGTCAATAAAGAAACCAGGTATTCTGCTGACAAGAAAACTGTTTGTAAGCCTCATTACTGATAGGAAAGAAGACAATATAAAAAGTAAGAAAATGGCGGGATGACACCCTGCGAAAAAGTGTAAGCATGGGGAGAACTCACAAATTGCTCTAATGTTCATGAATTTGTGCAGAAAAGATCAATAAACAATTGGAAATGTTTAGAAATAGTCTTTAAGTACAGGTATTACGGTCCACGCCCAAAATTTTCTGGTAAATTGGTGTACAATAATCCAGCACCAACATTATCTCCCATCTTCACAAACTAGATAATAGTGTGACAGCAATAAATCTAAAATCACCATGGCAACTCCTGAATATTCCAGTTGCTGTGAACCTGTGTTGTTTATGACGAATCCTCCATGAGTTGAAGATTGAAAAACGGTAAATCAATTTTGACAATGAGTATGGCGATCATCAAAATAAACCCGGATTGAAGAAAAGCAAACATCAGAGTTAAACGATTGTCAACGAATAAACAAACAGTGGCCAAACGCATATATGATGGTTGATGAAACCGTCCATTAGTCTTGTTAATTTTCCTGGTCTCTTATTTCCAACTGAAATGTCGCGTAGTTTTGGGAGGTTGGTTTTGTTATGACTACGAGAAGTTTACTTGGCTGGCTGTCAGACTGGAGCTTGATCCAGAGGCATTTTACTTTCTTACTTATTGCTGAAACGAGGTCTTGCTGAAGAATTGGGACCGGATGTAACATCAGTACAGCAACATCAGCTTCTTCGTTACCTCCTAAACCACGGTGAGAAGATACCCACGATTACTTCTTTTCCTTTCCTTTCGAGCGCGTCATCAAAAAGTGAATATTCTGTGCTAATTTGCCTTTAGCCCAAGGATTAGTAATTGCTGTTATGGAACTCATGGTGTCAGAGAAACTTACGCAATTGTGATATTCTTTGTTTTGGACGTGTAACATGTGTAACGTGTATATGATTGTGTTTCTTCAGAAAATAGCAGATATTGGAGCACGGAGAAACTCGATTTTACACACGAAATTCTCTGGCATGACGCGAAAATTGGTGTTCAGCAAAAGTATTCAGAATAATAGGACATACTTTTTTGAACAATCAATAAATCCAAAGAGGTCCAGGAATTACTTACACCATTTTTTTCAACAGATGATCGATGTTCAATGCCAGTCTGGATTTTTCCAACAAGACTTTACGCGCATACAGCTGACGAGTCTTAAATTTATTTCAGGAAATAGTAAAGAACTGTGATCCTCACTTTCCCTGATTAAAATGTATGTGATTTTCATTTATGGGGAACTTGAACAATAAGGTGTATGCAACAAACCCTTAGAAATATTTTATAGATATCGAAGGGGCTTTTATCAATACGACCTTCGAAGCTATGTATACGGCTGCGGAGACGTATGGGATGGATACCACTCTTTGTATATGGATTGAAACCATGCTAAAAAGCCGCAGAGTTGTGGCTACCGTCTTGGATGGAAGTATGGTAGTCAACGCCACAAGAGATTGTCCACAGGGCGGAGTGTTGTCCCCATTATCGTGAAACCTCGTAGTTAATCACCTCATTGGGGAGAAATAGCAGCGGATTATATTGCCAAGGGTATGCAGATGACTTGGCCATCCTGATCCTTGGAAAACATGAAAACACCGTTAAAATACTGGCACAACGTGCTTCAAATATTGTACAGAGGTGGTGACAAAAACAAGATCTTGGAGTCAATCCCAAGAAGACCGTGGTGGTACAATTTTCAAAGAAGCGCATCCCAGAAACATACTGGAAGCTTAAATTATTTGGTGAAATGTTATCGGTGAAAGGGCAACGAGGTATTTGGGACTAATACTAGATTCTGGACTCACTTGGAATCCTCACCTTAAAGCAACATGCACCAAAGTTAAAATTGCACTAATGAGTACCAAAAGATCCTGCGGTAGAAGCTAGGGTTTAAGTCCCAAATGCATCCACTGGATTTATAGCATCGTAGCGAGGCCTATAATTAGCTATGGGTCACTAGTATGGTGGACAAAAGACTGAGTAGGCAGTGACTGACAAGGAACTGGGTTATGTACAGAGATTAACCTGTCCAGCCATAATCAGTGGAATTAACTGTATGCCTATAACGGCAATGGGAAATATGCTTAGTTTGCCTCCGTTGCACCTGTGGGTTAAAATGGAGCCAATGGATGGAGCATATAGGTTAAAGACTGGGGGCAACTGGAATCCTACAGGATATCTAGGACATCATACCAGAATATTAGATAACGTGGGGATAAATCCAGCTGCAGAAAGCCAGCAGGCTTTATGAAACCATCTCTCTGTTTTAATACGTCCTTCACATTATAACTGAAAGTAGAGAGCATTGGGAGGCTAATCATCAACACTGATCAGGGGACATTGTGTGGTTCACTGACGGATCCAAAACAAAAGATGGAAGACAAGCTGGTGTATATGGAACACAACCCAAGCTGGGGAAGTGATATCCTTTGGGAGTTTTGACCACAGTATTCTATGCAGAATTATATGCCACCAGGGCTTGTGTGGAGAAGACTGAGAACAGGTTCTACAGGAACTGTAGTATCTGGATATACTCAAGATAGCCAGGCGTCACTGCGGGAGATCAAAGCATCAGATCAAAGATCTTTAAAGAATGTCGAGAATCCCTAGAGAGGCTAGGGAACTGCAATAGACTTACTTCAGCTTGGTCTCCTGGCCACACTAGGGTAATTGGAAATGAAAATGCAGACAAGCTGGCTAAAATGGGGGCGCAGACCCCATTTATAGGACGGGAACCGGTCTTGAGTGTTACCAAATTAATGGTAAGGATAAATAAAATCTATTAGATTGGATTGAAGGACAGCATATAGAATACTGGAAAAATTTCCAGAAACAAGGACATAGAAAGTTATTGATGCAATAGCCATGTCTTAGAAGCAGTATACAGTCCTTAAATTATGTAAGAAGCAGTTGAGGCTCATAGTGGGTTTGATGACTGGTTATGGGAATACTAAACAACGTCTGCAGATAATGGGGTTTTCAAAAGACCAAGATGCAGGATGTATGATGTAGAGGAGGAATCGGCCTCGCACTTAATATTCTAGTGTGAAGCACTGAACTGAATGGATGTAATCAATTTGAAACTGTTGATCCAAATGAGATAGTATCTACTAAATACCTAATGAATGGACTCCCGAGACTTACTAGAATTTAGGAAGGTGATGATTGGAAAAACAGGGAGGAAACCGTACAATAAACCTAAGATTAGGGTATGTCCCTCCCGTTCATCTCGCTATCAATAATCTAATCTATCTAATCTAACCCCATACTTCGGAAGAAATAAAATAAAATACCAGGCTAGAGATTCGCTCAATTTCGGTTATTGAACACTCCTGTGTGAATAGAGAAGGATAACATTTCCAACACTCCTTAAGATATGTGTTTATTATCAATGAAATTGTAACTGTAAATATGAGAACATGAGACGGTTGTGCGGATATTATAATTGTTTAGGCGCGAGTCCGAGCTGCAGCGGACGGCACGCGAGCTCCTCTCGGTGGCCGTAGTGTGAAGGAAAAGCACTGTAGTATGTAGCTATTAATACAAAAAGGTCCGTGTGCTTATCGAAGCATTCATTGAGAACAATTCAAGTGAAATGTTCAATACTTATTTAACAATTTGAAGTATTATATATATATATATATATATATATATATATATATGTTAGCAGTTGGAAGATGCTTCATGTTTATCTGCACCACGTATGGAAGCCAATTTGTCGCGGTCACTTCGTGTTATCTTTTGCTGGGCGCCTGTTATTGTATTACTACTTTGAATGTTGGGTTCATTGTCCTCCGGCTAGCTATTATTACTATTCAGTCGAGCATATCTCTTGATCAAGGTGTGTAAACGGAAAGGATTTGTTACTCAAAGATAACACTGATAAAAGAATTTGTTTTTACACTTTTATTACCGTCACAATTAATTAAATTCACATATTGGCTCGTGATATACGCCAGACTGAAACTGTTATGTTTTCTAATGTTATTATAATCACTTATTTGCCGCACTTTATTAATTCGCGTATTTCACGTTTATAACTAACTTTACGACGCAAGAGATTCTGTAGAATTGCGTAACGTGTACTTTAAGTATGCTTCCGTTGAACTACGCGACGTGTAACCCGCGAACGATTCTGATGAACTAAGCGACGTTTAACTTCTGACTGATTCTGTTGGACTCAGCGACGTGTAACGCGTGGATGATATTTGTTGAACTGGGCGATACTTGCCTCTGGCTTTAGCTTTTTATACTCCCACACCCCGATATGCCTAAAGATTATAACCGAGCTGTTATTGGTTAATAAAACGCGCCAACATTAGCATCTATTTTTATATCCAATCAAAATTACGAACGCATATGCTCTAAGGAAAATATTCCCGCTATTTTTAAGAAAAGCGCGCCAATATGACGTCATTTGCTTGTCTCTAATAATTGATAAACAACTCACCCCTCGCTCATTGTTATCCACTCTTATTGTCAGTTTCAGTGAGGCCGTGTAAACTTATTTCCTAACAATGCATATAATTAACAAACATCTCAAATCATTGTCATACAATAATGCTTATTTACACTACAATCACTCTGGCATTTACATTATTGTGATACAAATTACTGCCACAAATTTAAGAAAATGCAATAAAACAAAGTGAATGATTCTATTTAAGAATCTAATAAACGAGACTAACAATTTAAGTACATTATTTTTATGTTAACCTTCAATAAAAGGAAATGGAAACAACGTACATTGTCGGTAAGGGTGTTTATGCAGAAGTAATGAACGCGAGTGGTGGAGAGATACCGTAGCTGTGTGAAGAGTGTGTATGCGGTCAGTTATTTAGCCGTTGTTGCTACGTCGTAAGTTTAGCATAAATTGCCACTTGTACTAAACAAAACTGCTAAATTGCGGTTGGAAATTTGGTTAAGTTAAAACAAATATTGAAGTAGATCAGCAACTGTTTTATCATATACTTCAATAACACTCGTGTAATGCTTCTGTATGTGAATTATAATGTGACAAAAATTGCAGAAAACCACTTTTTCTATTAAAATGAGCGTTCACAGATTAAACTGTTATACTTTTTCATTAGTCTTAGGAGACAGAATCATCTCGTAAGATGATGAAATCTTCCTTCCAGTAGGCATAGTAACCATCTCTGGCGAATATTTACTATCATTAACAGGAGCTGGATGTAAAAGAAGTTTTCGTAAAAGTAATTTGCAGTAAAGATATAAACAAATATCCGATTAGTTGCATTCATATGACTTTCTCTATCTACTTTTCTACAAAATATTCTTACAAACTCTTATTTTTCTGTCTACTTCTTGTTAATAGGAATAGACTTCCATTATTCATTTACACTTTGTGATAACATTATGGTTTGTTTGTTAGCCCCACGTTTGGGAGCCAATTTGAAGTAGCATTATTTGTATATGTTTGTATTTGTTAGCCCCACATTTGGGAGCCAATTTGTGACGGTATTATTTGTTGAGCCCCACGTTTGGGAGCCAATTTGCAATGGTAAATTTATAATGTTATTTGTGTATGTGTTTACTCAACGTGGTGAAGCCATTTTGTGACGTGATTCTTTGTTAGGTTTGTAGCTCCATCTGGTGTTAGCAATTTGCGGTAGTATTAGTGTTCGTTTGAAAGAATGCTACTATTATTTTATTTAATTTTTGTTCACTGTCCTCCGGCTAGCTATGATCTTTTGGTCAAGCACTTCTCTTTATACACGTTGTGTAAACGGAAGGGAGTCTCTTATCCAAAGATAACACTGATGAAAGAATTTCTTTTATACTTTTATTGTCGAACACTTTCACTATCACATTTACACATTGATCTAGACACTCGCCAAACTGAAACTGTTATAACAACTTCTTACTGATAACTTTTAATTCACGTACTTCAACCTTTTGTATAATTAACTTTACCATACTTGAGATTTTTCATAACTCTTATACGCGTAACTTGCGAATCGATAGCCGACGTGTAATATTTCTGCTGGACTGAAGGCGACGTGTATCATACAAATATTTTCGACGAACTGACGGACTCTACCTCTAACCTAGCTCTTTTATACTCATACACCCCGATATGCCTAAAGATTATAACTGAACTGCTATTGGCTAATAAAACGCGCCAACATTAGCGTCTATTTTAATATCCAATGAAAATTATGAATACAACTTCCCAACAATAATTACAATCAACAAACATCTCAAATCAATGTCACATAATAATGCATATTCATACTATAATCACTCTTTACATTTAAATAATTTGTGATACAAATTACTGCATCAACTTTACTTTGTTGTATAATAAGAATACAGTAGGCTAAAGCAATAGTCAGATGTTTTTTTTTTCTTTTTAAAGAAGATCGTTATATAATGACTTTAGAATTCCAGGCTACTTACATGACCACGAGAGAAAACGAATAGCGCTTACCATTTGAAAAAAAGTATGGTATTTTAATCCAGATCTTTGAAGCCATTTGTGAGAAAATAAAAAATAACGAAAACTTTTGTTAACAAAAACGGGTAATTTGGGGTAGGGAAATTTCTTGAAAACATTTATGTTGCATCCTTGGAAGATGCTGAACTTAAATATCTACCTACCTTAAGTTATGCTGTTCACACACACACACACATACACACACACACACACATACTGGGACCTGTGACCTCTTTGTAAAATTTCTTTTTACAGTCACGGAGCATCAAAACGCGAATTTCTGGAGAAATCTAGATATAGAATTTTTGTGTGGAATGGAGACTCTCTACTTATTACAAGTAAGAGTAAGGAAAGTAATAAATGATAACGGGTAAAAACATTTTGATTTTGTTTCTGTTTCTCACGTTTGTACACGGGCGGAAACGCTCAGGGAGAGTGTGTGTAAAATCGTGAAAGTTGAAAAGGTTCTACATTAGACGGTGGGGTTAGTGCATTAATTTAATTCCCGGCGTGGAGCTAAGCCCCGGTTTACGACACAAATTAGCCGAGCCTAACAAAACCGCCGTGGGAAGAGAGCACAACAAGTAGGTAGCTAGTGGCTTGATCAATAAAGCAAGGTTGGCTCGCCTGCACGCCTACCTCTCAGCTGATGTTCAGAGGCTACAGGTGTCCCTTCTGCCTGGGCTTCCTTCCGTCTCTTACAACTGGAAACATCGCAAATCCCAAAGGTCGTTAGTACCGAAAAGCAAATTAGCACGGATACTTCTGCTATGAAAGTTGTGTAATTAATAAGCGAGAGGAGTCTAAAATTAAAAAAAGGGGGAAAAGAGGCTAGGACGAATCTCATGCACAACCCCAGTTTTTTTCCTTTTTTTGTGCTGCAAATACGTACGTTGGGATGAGATGTCGAGAGTAAACATAAGAAAGAAGAAATTGAGAAGGTTTGCTAGCCTGGTATAAACAATTTTATTTCTATCCAGATGGCATACGCGGCGTCGCACGGGTGACCTTTTTAACCTCGAATGACAATTTTAATTAGCGTCATTTATTTTCCTAGATACTCTTTCTGAAGCCGTTGTGTAATGATTTACATTTCTATGACAAATTCTACCCATCCCCCCTCGTAATGCTCCATAATATTCTAATCAACCGATGAAAAACCCCATGATATTCTCGCAATTGAATATGAAATATCGGCGGATTTTTTATTTCTTACTTCCTTAGCCTCCTCCCGAGAACCTTATAGCTCGTGGAAGTGTTGTATAGCTTATAATTATCTTAAGAGAATTATGAAATTATCTTTAGATAATCACGAAGATGATATTTTAAACTTGTAGCTTCTCTCGTGATATTTAATAACAGAAAGGCTTCACAGTTCGCACTTATACAGAAAATGATATAGGTTGTCGAGGTCATTAAAGCATTGGCTTATGAACGAGAGGAGCGTGGTTCAAATCCCGCCAGGATCGTCTTCCCTTACAGATTTTTTTTCTAGATTTCTCTCAGTTCTCATAATTGACAAACACCAGGAGGTATCGTATCCTAAAATTAGGCTTCATTTTCCTTCCCAATTACCACTTCATTTCTTGTATCGTTTGTGCCCAGCGCCTGTGGTGTCGTATGTAACCAGAACAGGCGTAAAACTCTACTAGCGGCGTCGTGGCCGAGTGGTTAGACCGCTCCCCTCTCACCAAGATTCATTCCCAGGGACCCACAAGTACGATTTGTGGAGAACAAAGCGGCGTCTGGGCGGATTTTCTACGGATTTTCGGTTTCCGCCGCCAATCATTTCACCAACTGCTCCATTATCACATTTTCTTTCATCCATTTCACCATCATTTCATATCATCCACTTCCTCGCTCTCATACCAGGGTTGATCACCCATCCTGGATATTCTATCTGATCCTAAGTATCTGCTCCTCGACAGGCCTCTGATCCCAGGCACCCGCTTGTAAGTCCCAAGGGTATAAGTCCTACGTAGTAAGAGGGTAAACAGAGGAAGAAGAAGTAAAAAACTACTAACCGAGCGGGAAGGCTTAGACGGTAACGTCTGTGCCACCACTACGGGAGGTCCAGGGTTCAGACCCCCGGGGCCGACCAATCTCACTGAAAGTTTTTTTTCGCGGTTTTCCTCGATCGTTAGGCGAATGCTGGATTGGATAATTTGATCCGCGAATTTTCCTAGCATCCCTTCCATCGCTACGTTTCATTTTTTTCTTCATCACCGCATGCCAGGTTGTGCATTGGGCATTGATCACCCATCCTGGATATGCTATGATACGAGTTTGCTTGCTCCTCGACAGACTACTGATTCAAGGCATCAGCTGCAAGTCCTTGGGGGTGTAAGTCCTATAAAGAGGAGGGTAACTAGTCAAAGAAGTAAAACACTACTAAAAGTAAAAAAGACATAATACAGACACTCCTAATATCAATACACAACGAAATGGGGCAAAATTGGTGAATATGAGGATTCCCCCTTCCTAGGCTACCAAAGTAAGTTTTTGGAAGTGTCGCATAATCTATATGTAGTCATCTAGAGAAATACTCATCTCATTTGTTAATTAATAAAACATAGGTTAACTAATTTAAAATGTTCTTTACTACGTTTAGTAAGTAGGGGAAGTATTGTATTCCACCCAAAAATTATATATCGAGATTTCATCGGAAATACATGTTTTGAGAATCCATGAATCCAAAAAAAGCATATTTGGAAACATGTCCGTGTGTGTTTGTGTGTGTATGTGTGTGTCTGTGAACAGTATAACTCAGAAACAAACAGTCGGATAAACACCAAACTTGGTACTTAGGTTCAGTATCTTCCAGAGATGCGACACGACGGTTTTCAAGAAAATACCTCCACCCCACATTACCCTTTACATGGAAGATTTTTCGAAAATTTTAAATTTCTCAAAAATGCCTCTAACGATTTTGATTAAAATATCATATGTTTAAGATATTTTCATGACAAATAAAATGTATATCTTGAATTTTCTGAGAATGTCTCCAAAAGTACTCTTCATTGTGAATGACTTTTGCATAACTGGTAAACCATAAGAGATAGACAAAATTTTACTACGCAAAAATGTAGATCGCGTTAAAATACACAACTTATGTCATATACATTTTTTTTGTTGAGTGAACCATTTTCGAGATATTGCTTGTTATTCCCTTAAATTTTTCAATACTTATTTTCTCAAATGGGAATTCGTTATTCATTTTTTTGTCTTGGAATATGCAAAGAGTATTAATCTGTGGGAAAGAGAATGGTGCTGCACATAGCAACCAGCTATTAAGAGATATGTCTATGCTTAAAGGCTACTGTATTTCTATATTGCAAATACAAAACAAGGGGAACATAGTAGGCCTTAAGCGATGGTCAAATATTTTAGAACTGGTCGATATGTGTAAAATGTAATTCTCTTTGCATGTCAAAAGATCGTTTCTGCAAATGTTTATCTCGATTAATATGAAATAGATGGAGAAGAAGAGTTTGTAAAAACAGTTTGTACAAGAGTAGAGGAAGACATGTGAGTCTAACACATCATATTTTTCTCTATATAATTATTTAGCATACACTGATAGATACTAGGTTACAATATAGAAGAAATAGAGGAAATATATGTATTTTGCTTTCTTGTGTCTTCTGTTTTCTCAGTTGCTATATCCTGATTATCTATGTATTGCTTTTTCCACACGTCTCTGTGGAATAACAACTGTTTTGGGCTGTCTTTGTGTTCGGATAGCCAATATAGATGTTCCGATTTCGATTCTTGCCTTGGAAGTTTAGGTGGAATTATTACTTACGCTCGTAGGGTCTGGCAGTATGAATATGAGACTAAATATATGTTTTATGATAAAAAACGAATAAAACCAACAATAAAATCTACAGTTCAACGAGTAAGAAATAACAGCATCTTTCTTAAGTCTTTCTTGACTTTCGTAAGTCAAAATCCCCTGCAGAAATTAAAAGGAGCTATACAAATGTAACAATAAATGTCGGATTGGCTTTATGAAAAACAAGAACATCGAATCAACTTAAGTAGCTTGTCGAGACATAGTACTCTCCGCTCGCGCCGTCAGCATGATTTAATTAACACTGGAATGCAATATCAGTCTGCGTGGCAAATAGGATTCTATAGCAAGAAAAAAAACTGTTAGCTAAGAATAGTTCATAGCTCAATAGTTCTCCACTGGTGTGGCTTCAATCAGATTATATGACAAAAATAGTCTCTGAAATGCTGGTAACCGTCTGCGGGAGGGAATTGACAGTTAAAGAGGTGAACCGAGCGGGATGGCTCAGGCGGTAACGTCTGTGGCCCGCATTCGAGGTCGTGGGTTCGATTCCCGTGGCCGACCTTCCTAATCCTTGGGTTCTTTCGGGGTTTCTTCGGGTCGCCGGACAAATATTGGGAAGGATAATTACTTCCCCCAAATTTCCTGTCTCTCCATTTCATCTCCATTCTCCCCTCGTTTTATCGTAAACGATCTTTGTGAATCTAAATAAATCTCCCTGAAATTAAATTTATAAAAATATTCAATATAAATTTGAAATGCGTTTGTATTAGTCATACGAAATATGTAGAACATTAAATATAACTGAAAAAGAATTGCAAGTGCTTTAAACATAAGTTTAAGAATCATACAGGATAAGTCAAACGGTATGACTCAAACGGTATAAATATATGGCTATGAAACATACACCAACATGTATTATATCAACGCTTTGTCATAAGCTAGCTTCTATCGTTTATCTTGTTAAACTTGACTCACTGTATTTGTATATTCAGCGATGAAATCATTCTTCAAACAAATGAACTTGTCAACCGACGAGCACAATTTACTGGGGCATTGAAAATCCTCGAGTCATTCGTGAGCATTATTGAATTGATGAACTACGACTACAAATGTGACGTGTAAGGATTTCAAACAAAATGGCGCACCAACACATTATACGCGTGCTGTTCGTGCATATCTCGACCGCATATTTCGTGGTCGATGCATTGGTCGTGG